>CM055093.1:26633565-27833565 GCA_029204225.1 Diphasiastrum complanatum
TATTTTTTTGGTTGATATTCAGGAATCAGAGCTAAGGCTGAGTAAGCTATTTGTTTCGTTTGCGACTCTGGAGTCTGGCCTCGCCGCCTCTGCTGGCCGCGTGGAATCTGAATTGACCAAAGGATTGCCAATTTGGGATTTGCTTTAATGTCCTCGCTGTGCTTGTTTGAATTTTCTCTGATGTCAGTTTTAGCGAATGTACATTGCAACGCCGAATTGAAGGCATAACGCATTATAGAGTTTGGACTTTGGTTCAAGGATTATAAATGTGCAAGGCTAACCGCGTGTACGACGCTAAGTGATTAATGTTTACCAATTGCCACCCTACAGGCACGTGCTAGCAAATCAGATCAGCTAGTAACAGGGCCACAGGCTGTCCGCTCAGCACTGCACACTGCCAACTTTCAGGCTAACGCCCATTCTGTCACATGTGACTGAATCACCCAGAACTTCAAGGAATTTCGCTCGGGCAACGACTTTGCAAGTCTCTCTCCCAGATTCTCGAGTCCTACCGTCTACGTTACTATAAAGCTCAGCAAGCAAGTGCATGATGATCAACCAATCTGATATCTTTTGATTTACGTAATCAGCAACTATGGCTCGCACTGCTGCTTTCTTGTGTATTTTTGCTTTGGCTTTATGGGGCCTTGGAGCCCAGGCCCGTGATTTCAAATTCGGTAACCAATTCAGCTACTATGGAGGCGGATCTTCTGCTCCTTCTGGCCCCGTCAGTGGCGGTACTGTGCCTGGTTCCGGAAGTTCTTCTGGATCGACGGGTACTCCAGATTATGGAAGCGGTGGTGGCAGTGGTTCTGGATCAGCCAGTGCTCCAGCCTTCGGAAGTGGTAGTGGTAGCGGGTCCGGATCAACTAGCACTCCAACTTCCGGAAGCCCACCTGGATCGAGTGGTATCGGGAGTGGTTCTGGATCAACCAGTTCGCCACCTTACGGCAGCGGCAGCGGCAGCGGCAGCGATTCTGGATCCACCAGCTCTCCATCCTACGGAAGTGGTAGCGGCAGCGGTTCTGGATCAACCAAGGCTCCATCCTACGGAAGTGGTAGCGGCAGCGGTTCTGGATCAACCAGCTCTCCATCCTACGGAAGTGGTAGCGGCAGCCATTCTGGATCAACCAGCTCTCCATCCTACGGAAGTGGTAGCGGCAGCGGTTCTGGATCAACCAGCTCTCCACCTTACCGTAGCGGTAGCGGCAGCGCTTCTGGATCAACCGGCTCTCCATCCTACGGAAGCGGTAGCGGCAGTGGTTCTGGATCAACCAGCTCTCCATCCTACGGAAGTGGTAGCGGAAGTGGTTCTGGATCAACCAGCTCTCCATCCTACGGAAGTGGTAGCGGCAGTGCTTCTGGATCAACCAGCTCTCCACCTTACGGCATTGCACCTGGATCAAGTGTTGGAGGTGGATCGAGCAGTAGTCCTGTGACTCAAACCCCCACTTATGGAAGCACGGGAGGTGGTCCTGTTTCAGGTTCTGGAACCGGTTCAACTGGCCAGGGCTCAGGATCGTACGGTTCGGGTTCGGGATCTGACTCAAGTGGCACTGGTTATGGTTCTGGATCGGCTTCTGGCTCTGGCTCGGGAGGCTCAGTTCCAAATTCATCCACTTCTCCTGCAACCGACACTCCCTCTGGAAGCTCCAGCAGCAACGGTTCTACATCATCTCCCAGCTCATCCGGAAGTGGTAGTGGAACTTACCCTGGAAGTGGATATTAAGATAATGAGGCTGCGCTATCACACTTCACGGACATATCCGCTTGCTGATTGCTTATCATGAATTAAGCATCTCTTTCTAACTTCTAAAGCAGTTCCTACGTATAGTCTTTGTAATACTTAACCAATTTCCTTAGTGTAAGTGTTTTGATAATTGGAATAAAGGTATGAGCTTGTTGTGTATTTTGTGGTTGTTGAATCAGTGCATTGATCCGCATCTGGAAGTCTGCAATGCGTAGTCTTGCTTATGGTTGTCGTGCAGTCGATTTAATATTCTGGATGGTGGTCGTTCTTGTCAAATGGCCAAAATCTATATGTTAATTTTGTGAATTTTACTTGCCATTTTGTCCTATAAGATTCCTTGCATTTGTGAATTCTCTGACAGAGCTTGAAAATTTTCCATTCCTAGTTTCTAAATTATTTCACTCTGTATACCTGTGCCTTGCTTTGTCGAATTACTTACTACTGACGATCCATCGTCTAGAATTGTCAACTAAATGCATATCGTAGTTCATCGCTCCAGATTGAGAGCACAGACTTATTTAATAAGGTTGTTTTGAAAGCTCTCTGAACCATTTTATCCCATGAAAATCACCATTCCAGCTATTGTAGATATTCTGAATTGCTACACTATGAACCATAGTTGCCAGTATGGAAGCAGTATTCTTTCAAAAAAAAATGCATTGAATACACGGGAATATAAGAGAACAAAGCCGCAACCGTATAATGGTTGCCTCGAACTGTAGCACACTAAAATTGAAATACTACAGAGGCGATACATTGTATATATAAGAGCGCTAGCTACGACGAGCTATGATCCACAACTACTCAAGAAACTGGTACTCCCTATCAAGAACTACTTGTTTGTCCTAGCTACGGAAAGAAAATACTTCAGTATCAAGAGCTTGTATGATGCTTTATCAATTGACTAAGTACATACAGTCTTCAGTTTAACGGCCTGCTGGTCCCGCTAGCAATCACAGGGATAAAGAAAAGGAGGAGGGGAGGCGGATGACGTTGCAAACATGCACTCCCAACACTTCCTCTCGACACTTTGTCTTTCCATTGTTATACCCATCAAATTTTGCACCGTCTCATAAATTTTACTCCCAAGCACCGGCTTTGCCATTCTATTGGTTCACCATGTCCTCATTAGGACAATATATAGATAAGATGTATTGTTCCACCTCCTTGGAGTTCTTCTGCATTTTACTATATTTGGGTCTGTGTATCGGTTTTTACAACTAATGCTGACAAAATCCTAGATTTTATAGAACATAACCTCAAATCCTACAATTATCAAAAGATAGTCTAAAAGATCCTATTAAAAAATATTCTGCAAGATACAAAACTATGAAAAATATTTGCTTGTCATTTAATTTCCTGCACTAATTTTTTCTCGTCTTCCAATAGAAAAAACAAGATATCAAATAAAGGCTTACCATTGAGCTAATCTTCAAACTCACCATTAAACTATCATTCAAACTTACCATTAAATAATAATATTAAACTAAAAACATTTGATTGAATGTGACTATTTTTGAACATTTATCAACTCAAAATACACAAGTATTGAAGCAATAAGTGTGAAGGTTGGAGCATCATATAGAAAATTTATATTTCCTTGAATGTCACTATTTTGAGCACTTATGCCAAATACATATGGAAGCACCAACAATGCAAAGATTAGTGGTAACTATAGAGCGTATGTCGTCTCTATCAGATATCCATAATAAATATCATGAACACTTCTTTAATGTCTCTTTGAATTACCATTGAACTTAATCCGCACAACTACTAGTCTAGAGTCTTTGACTTAATCTATCATTTGTAACACGAGTCTCAAGGTGCCCTTGCAATGTGTACAGAGTGTAGAAAACCCAAATATTGATGTTGCTGTTCCACCTCCACAACCGTTGTACATCCCAAATGTAGCTGGAACTTGGAAACAATAAAAACTTGTCAGCTTACTGTTTGCTAATCCTGCAGCAGCTACAGATCATTTTCATTTGACTCCACCATCCCGCAGCCTTTGCCACATACTTCACCAATACTGGACCTTCTGTAGTGCTTTTGAGATTGAATGCGTTAGAAGTTTGAGAAACGGTCCAAACGGTACCGAAAAATGTGGGTTGCTGTTGCCAAAAACCTTTCTGTGTAAATTCAGTTGCCTGTGGCCTGTACATGTGCTTCATGTCAATGAGTAGATTCTTTATGTTACTAATCTCAACATAGAACCAAGACACAATTTTGAATTGATATATATATATTGCTGAATAGAGTGAACTTTTACATACAAAACATGACACCTGTTTTTGAGAATAAGAATGAAAGCATAACAATTGTATAGTTGCCTTATTCGAGCTTCTAAAGCTTGCAAGAAAGTTCTTAAATGTTGTTGAAAATTTAGCCAGCCAAGAAAGTGCATATTCAGTACAAACCCCATGATGTAAACATTTCTCGAAGCTTATGATCAAAGCTTTTCTAAAAACCTGTGACACTCTTGTTCTTCATCAACATCATAACACATGCTATTGAGGATAGAAATGACAGCCAAAAACATAGACATAACACTTAGTGATGCTGCTGCCACCATTCTCATCCCCTCACCCACTGAGTAAAACCACCGGTCTTGCGGCTTCTGCACCAAGGATGCCAGCTTGAGGAGCTTCAACGACACTACTTTTCCATGACCCACATTGCCATTTCATCTACCAACATTGTTGCCTATCCACTGTCAAAGCAAGAACACGTCTTTCCTTCTCTTTAACAAGTCTACTGCTGCTGCAAAAGGCCCATACAACTCTCTGCTCTCTGCTCTCAAGCTACAAACTGGTGAAGTTCTCTATTGCGGGATCTAATCTTTGCTTTTGTTGTGTTGCATTTTGTGAAATAAATTGATAGCCTCCTCACCCGATGAAAACACGTTGTGTTTGGGCATCGTGTCAAACACTTTGCGTGCATCCAACATTCAACACACTATCACACTTTGCGTACATGTCAACAAGGGTGTTTTCTACAAAAATGTCCGAATCCATTCCGTATATTTTCAACAAATTTCAAAACATCGTAGAAATGTCATCACTTAAATCTAATACCGTTACCTAGCTATACACCAGGCTATCTAACATTGCCTCAAAGGCAGACGCACTGATAGTGTCGCCATTCCTATAAACATATCTTAAATTACTAAGTAGCAAATCTACATCTAAGAGCAAATGAAATCTCTGTGGATATGCGCCAATCATGCTCTCTTCACGGATCAAATAACAAATATACAACTCTAACAACCAAATGGCTGTGTTGGAAAAGATATGCTCTGTCCCCAAGCAACTCCCTAAACTCCACAGAAAATCGATGATGATTCGCCATCAAGTTCACCATCTGCACAAACACACAGGTGGCCAACTTGTAGAGAATTTTGAATGCAAGAGTTTTTAAAAATTTGACAACCCAAATAAAATGAGGGGGGATGTTATAGATAGTTTTGTTGTTGAAAGAGCATGAGACGGATGGGTACTGTGACGTTGTTGTAGATTTCAGTAACTTAAGAAAAAAAACTTGGGCATTTCATTGCTAAATGCAGATTTTCTCTTGGTGGACAGTTAGCACTCCGTCTCAGGGGTGCTAAATTGCCCCCTGAGATACCTTTCTAACTGTGGGTACGATTTGTGGGTTCTCTCTCTCTCTCTCTCTCTCTCTCTCTCTCTCTCATGAGCTCTATTATGCAGTTACTACGTTATTTTCCTACCTTTCAATACTTTATGGAAGGAATTTACCTGTATGGTACGAAATCTATTTAATTGCCTTACCTTGCTAAGACTTATGAAAATGGCCTAATTTCTGAGAAAATCAAATCTAAAGCTCACTTTTGATTAGGCTCTGATACCATGACAAAATTTTACAGAAAAATGAATTCCAATCAATCCTAAAAGTGATGGAGGATGCACAAATCAAAGATCTAGATCCAAACTATGAGCTAGAATCAAGACTAGTTACCAAAACTAGCTAATTTGACATTTAACTCCACAATGGCCACATAGATTTGAGCAAATACATAAAATTAAAGTGCGGCAAGCTTCTCAGACCTGTAATCAACATCAATACCTTCCAAAGCAAGTAACTAATGCATAAAATCTCTCACATCCAATAGCTATAACTCGCCACCCAAAGACAATGTTGATAGAAGTGGAAAAACTTGATTTTTTTCATATTTGGATGGAGATCCCATCATACATTTATACATTTCAAGCTTGAATCTGAACATTTTAGGGCATCTCTGTACTTATCATAACCTAACCCTAACATCTAACCTATAGGTCATTGGATCCACCCTAATATGGGGTCAAGATCTCAAGATCCAAAAACAATGTAAAACATGCTATTTTTAGTTCCTAGAATTTTTCTAGCTTATCTAAGCACACTTTGGCCTCATTTCAAAGATGCTATCACAATGTAATATGAGGAATGAGGTCTTGGGAAATCATCCTATGCTAGAGTGGCTGCTTTATTGTAGAGCACCTAGATATGGGCGACTATTTCATTGATTTTGTATGTGAATTTTTTAGTAATCAAATCTATATTCTATAGTTTTAACGTCATTACTTTTGTGTGATTACTTTCATTCAAATGAGTTTTTGTCAAACACATGTTCCTTATTTGATCTATGCACAAGATATATAAAAAAAATTATGCTAATTTGTGTGGACCAATGAGAATTATGTCTCATGGTGGATTATACTACTTTATGGCATTCACAAATGACAAATCGAGGAATTCATAAATCTATTTTCTTAAAACCAAAAAAAATAAAAAAAAGTCAGAAGCATTCACACACTTCAAATATTTCGAGGCAATTGCTGAAAATCAGGTCAACGCTCAGATCAAGATTTTTAGATCTGATAGTGGCGATGAATATAAATCAAATGAGTTCAATGACTTCTATAGACAACATGCTACAAGATGTCAATCTACTCAGTCTTATACACCTCAATATAATAGGTTGGTGGAACACAAAAATGGGACCATAATGGAAAGTGCTCTCAATCACATGAGTTTGTTGTATTCTTACTGAACTGAACCATGCAACACTGCCATTTTCTTACATAATAGAAGCTCGCCAACTATTGTCCCTAATGTGAGGCTTGAGGAAGCCTACTCGGTAATTGAACCAAAGGTGTCAAATCTTCAAGTATTTGGCTATAGGGCATACGTGCACATACTCAATGAAATCAAAGGAAAAATTGGACATGAAGTCTATCAAATGTATTTTTTTTTTGGGTTTGTTGAAAAAGTTAAGGCATACAAATGCTATGATCTCAAGGAAAGAGTGCACTACATCAATAGATATGTAATCTTTGATGAGCTGCATAAGTATGATGATGAAAGTGGGGAGTGTTGCTTGTCATTGGATGATAAGATAACTTGGTTGTAAGATCTTAATGATCCAATAATGTGTCCGGGGTATTTCTAATCTCAGTACTATCATGAGGGAAATTTTTGACTTAAGCGGAGTTGTCTTGAGCCTTATATTTCTTTTTACTCCTAAAAAATAGATAACTTAGACTTTAAAAACACATTTTTTCAGCAAAATTTTGAGGTCAACAAAGAAAAAAGACCACACATGATGGAGAAAGTTGAGATGAAGCAAGATCGATATCTTGTTTTACCATAGTCAAGGATATTGTTATAGGTGATAAGAGGAAGGGGATGTAGGATGGGATAAGTACTGTCTTGGGATCACATAACCTACTCACAAAGAACTCAAATGGGATAAACAACTCACAAATGACATGGAGACAGATTCACCTAAATCCATCGAGGAGAGAAAAATACGAAAACTACATAAGCTCTTGATACATTTCAAATTAAGTATGCACGAATGTCCAACATTATATAAAATAGTGAGCCATCTACTTCCAAGGAAGAAAATGATAGCGGAATATGGCCTAAGTCAATGGAAGAGCAGATGGACTCATTTGACAAACATAAAACTTGGAATTTTTGTGGATTTTCCACGAAACAAGAACCCAATTGGGAATAAATGGGTCTTTAAAACCAAATGTCAACATGGGCTATGTGTTGGATTTCAATGCTCAGCCTCAAATCCACTCAATAATGAGCATCCTGAAAGTTGTATATACTTATACAAAAACCAAAAAAAAGAAGGATTTTTCAACCCTGGATCGGTTCAGATCGAGGCGATTTTTATCTGGGCCAGTTCGACCCTGGATTGCGGGCCTAATTTTTCCAAATAGGAAAAAATCCAACCCTATGTATATTTTTTGGCCCAGTGTACATTTTTCAACCCATTGTAAAATTTGATATTGTCGGCCCACAACACAACGTTGACAGTCCACCTACTTCTGTACATACATTTACGGTCATAAAATGGTTGTAATAAATGTAGCAGATAGCATTCGATGCTAATAAGATATACATATTTGTAGTATATCAATCAACCATGAATAGACTGATAATTAAGCAAAAAGTGTTCACCCTCAACTCTAATTAAAGTTTTTGTAGCCAGCATTATCACACTCAACGATCAAGCCGAAGTTATCACTTCAAGCCATTGTACTCATTGTTGATATTAATCAGAGTGCAATTTTTCTCACTACTATATCGTTCCATTTGCGCTTTGTGCGAATTCATTCATTTGAACCATTTGCTACTAACTGGACGCTTCTGATCCTTCATCCACCACAACTCACTCAAGCTTTCGCTCATAATCTACTGGTTTTCGACATGGTATCAGAGCATCTGTTTCTATCACAGCTCTACTAATCCGATATCAGTCAATCATTTTTTATAACCCACATTTTACGACTTGGTATCAGAGCGGGCAGTTCAATAATTAGCATTTCTATTGCGGATTATCAGTCTTGTTTCTACCAAGACATTGTTCTAGCAAGCGCGTAGCCAACAGTATTCCGAAATCATTATGGTGATAACTACCATCTCTAGAAGTTCAAAATGAAGGTCATACTACTAGCTAAAGAATTGTGGCACATAACTTAAACCAGAAGGTGATGCAGCCATTATCACCAAATGGAGACTGAGAGATAGCAAGGCATTTGCCGTGATCACTCTCAACAAAAAGACACCCAAATCAGTCACATATGTGCTGCTCAGACTGCTAAGGATGCATGGGACATCATAACAACCCTCTACTATCAAGGACGTCACCTCCAAATACATTTGAGGAAGAAATTCTTCACCCTGAGAATGTCTGAAGTAGATAGTGTTTCGAGTCATCCCAACACTTTCAAAAACCTTATGGAGAAGATGACTACAACTGGCTTAGTCATAGAAGATTCTGATGCTGTTATGACTCTATTATCGAGTCTACTTGAAACCTATGAAAATTGGGTCATGGCGATTTCGACCCAGGAGCATCTCACTCTATCAAGAGTAATTTCTATGCCTCTACAAGAGGATATCAGAAGAACTGCATCCTCCTCAGGCTCAAGATCGGATCCTCAAGGTCTGTATTAAAAAAGAAATCAGAAGTTCATATCCAAGAGATTTACACTGTCAAGTTATTCTGACAAGAAGGAGACTGGGCTAAATTTTGGATCAAATTCTGGTTCTTCATCATTCCAGCCAATGTAGAAACTATTCTACAAATACAGTAAGAGGACTAGGCATGAAATAAAGGACTGTAGAACTCTAAAATACAACAATGAAAAGAAGAAGCAGTTCAAACAACAAGCACATATTGCTACAACCAGTCACTCAATCTAGCAACAAGAGGAAGATGAAGCAACCTTCATGACCAGGGTCAGAGAAAGCAGGATATTGATTCCTGGTATCTAGACTCTGGAGCAACTCAACATATGACTCACCATCAGACTGATTCAAATATTACAAGTCATTCACCCACTCTCGAGTTGTGCAACTTGGAGACAACTCCTCTCATTCTATCAAGGGTGAAGGAACATTCAAAGTCGAATTTCAGAAAGGTGAAGTCAAGTTGTTGTCCAACGTTCTCCACATTCCAAATCTGATTGGGGTCTTGCTCTCTGTTAGCAGAATCACTGAGGGTCAATTTCGATACAAACGGCTGCACAAGTCTTGACAAGTCTCGAAAAGTTCTAGCTTTTGGAAGAAGAAGTTCAATAAACTTGAGACTTTGAATTAATATCCAATGCTTTCACATGGCACTTCAATTTGTGTTGAATTTTGTTTCTCACTCAAAGGGGAATTCACATTTGTTTGTAGAAGCAAATAGATTAATATTCTCCTTAAGCTTCTTCTGAATGACATCATCCACAAGTATCTTACAATCTTTGATAAGATGATCGAGCTTCTTATAATAGAAGAAAACTCGCTCTTGTTGTTTGCCCTTGGTCCACTTCTTTAGGTGAGAATTAGTGATCAATGCAATTTAAATGCCAGTGTAATCACAGATTCCACTTGCTTCTTCTTGTGAGTTTCTTCTTGAGCTAATTCCACATTTGCATCTGCCATAGTCATGCTTGTTTTCCTCATCATTGCTGGTCCAGAGAAAGCCTATAACAAGCTTTCCTTTCCACAACAAACTTGTCAACTTATTAGATCCAAAGTTCGCCAGTCTCCTCGTGTGAGTATGGCTAGGTCACCTTGGATTTGCCCCCGTTTTGATCAACTTTCATTCAGAATTTGCCCCAAGAGAGAGGTGTGTGTGATAGTTCCCCTCCACTTATAAAATCAGCTGATTGGACTTAGAGTAGAGTTCTTCGAACAAAAAGCCTTTCCAACACTTTGCTTCCCATCTGCTAGGATTATGGCTCGATCCAACTTGTTGCCACTCTCTGAAGAGGATCCTAGTCTTTCCCCTTTGAGGAAAAACCCAACTGATACTGGATATCACCCATGCTCAGTGAGTTTTTAGTTCCGAAGGTGGCCGTCCCAAAATGAAGACCAACTGCTCCATAGAAGATCTCCCCTGAAATTGCCCTTTCCAACTTTTGACTTCCTGCTTGCGTCTGGTGGGCGTTGTCGCAAATGAAACCAACCCAAGAAACAGGCTAGCCATCCATCCTTTGCAAACATTGAGTCGTTTCGTTGCCGTTCACGTGCAAGTACTTGAACTGCAAATCCGCCCCACAGATTCTGTAGTCCTCTTTGTTTGATGGTATCAGCCTTCAAAAGAAAGGTTCCTTCTCGAGCCATCAGCTCCTTGTATCACAAGCAATCATGCAAACTAGGCAAAGCACGAGTACTAAGACTCACCACGAATACATACAAGTAAGACACTCAGGCAGGTTTACTAACAAGTAACAAAGACAAGGTCCCCCTTTGAGATGGTCCTGCCAACGGACCTTTGCTTGGCCGCGCCCATACAAATCGATCACAGAATCAGCCCACATAGGACACCTCTCCAACTATCCGTGCTTTCACCATTAAGTAGCACATTGCCTCAGTCACGCCCCACCACTTTTTGGTCGATAGCCCTTATAGCTAAACGATCGGCAGCTATCCCGCACCGGCAGCTAACCACCCGTGCTTTACACCCGAATTCGAGCAGCATCTCTGTATCAATGGTTAACCCGTACAGTTCGAATATGTCGCCCCGCACCCCACAAGGTACAGACCATGCTTTCACCTACCTAGGCAGCACTTTGCCTCATCCGTCCTACGTGCAGACAGCGCCAGGCCCGAACCGCGAGAACTGACCGTGCTTACACCTCGAGGGCAGCACTTTGACTCATCGAGTCCCCCGTTCTGCCGACCACCCCGACCGTGGACGCACCCGTGCTTACACTGTGGGCAGCACCTTGCACAACAGTTGTCTTGATGAACTCCAAACAGTGGCCATTTCCGTGAGATCCGCATAGCTGACCGGCCAGTCGGCTCTGATACCACATGTAGCGCAGGCATCCCAAAGGGAGCAGGGAACCACGACTTAGCTTCCCAGCCTTCAACTCTTGCCATCCAAACCCATACAAGCAGCCAACTCGCCAACAACGATCAGACTTAACCAACTTGAAGTTCCGAAAACCAACATTGAGATCCAACCTGGCGCCATGCCAGATCGGGGGTCCTGATGTGGGTGACTTCTCTCCAAGCAAGCCGCCCGACATACATCAAACTTAACCAACTCGAAGCTTCGTTACAAACGAGTAACATCCATTCCAAGCAAGCGGTCTGACTTACATCAGACTTAACCAACTGAAAGCTTTGTCACAAGCGCTGGAAGCCAACCTGGCGCCACGCCAGACTGGACAGCCATAAACAGGTAACTTCCACCCAAGCAAGCCATCCAACTCAGCCGACAAGTTAGAGCCCGTTCCCCAAGAGCTTAACCCATTCACATTCATGCAAGGAACACTCAGAACCACAAGCCGCAACAGATATGGAGACAACCAGTTCCTGGACCTAATGGTCCCGACAGCATACCGCTGGCGCCACGGACCAAATGGACCCGACGGCATACCGCTGGCGTCCCGGGATACGACCCTTAGCTATGTGCCAACTTAAAAATTTTGAAGCGACCTTACAACTGGCGCTTTTACCGAACACTAAAACCCAGAAAATTATCAGAGTCAGTTTGAGGAAAATCCCACTTTATTGATAAATCTGAGAAAGTTACATTTCAAGTGTGTGACCGACCCAAGTCTCCGGGGCACTAGTATGCCAAGGCGAGAGCCATGACAACATTCCAGCAAGGGAGGCTGAGACTTGGTTGGAGCTCGCCCTGAGTCGCAACCCGCACTCCCCTATAGTATTGGTGGGATTCGGCACCCCCCCTCATACCAAGCACTCTACCCAAGCTGGTAAAGCACATTTTTCTCTCTCTAGGATTTTCTCTTTCTAGAAAGTCATTTTCTCTCTCTAGATTTTATTGATCCCCAGGCTTCCTTTAATGATGCCTAGATCGTGTGAGGTGATTGCACATCGATCAGAGCTCTCTGGACTCCGCTAGAACCGATCAAAGATTTAGCCATAGGAACTTGGCGTTGGCTGGATTCTGGTCACAGTGGTGCCGGGAGCGGCGTCGGCGCCGTTGGCGCCGAGAGCAGCAGGGGCGCTACTGGCGCCGGGGACATAGCTGGCGCCAGTGGCGCCGGAAGTAAAGCTTGTAAAGGTAGCTTTACAACAGGAAACCAAGATGCATACTTGTCGCCATCTGGCACAACTAGTCCCATGCAGCCTTTGCCAAGTAGGGGCAAGTGAAAGTGGTGATTGGACATGAGGACCTTGCATGGCATGTTGAGTTGTCAATGGCAACTTAATAAAAATGGACCAATAACATGGCAGCAATTCAAATTGGCCAATCAACTTATAGCACTCGATTTAACTCCGATCCACTTGGGTGTCAAAAAGTAAAACCTGAACCCAAAGGGAGTTGTCACTAGTTGTGAAAGAAAAAAAGATGTACCCTGTCTTTAAGGCAGGACCACAAAGAAAGATAAAATAGGATTGATAGCTAACTCTTTTCCATGACCAGCCAAACTTGCCTTCACTAGTCAATTTTGTGATTAGTTGTAAAGTGACAACTTTGAAACCAAAACGAATCATGCATCAACATACCACTTTTTGAATTCAACATCCCATAAAAATATCTCATCAATCAGCAACCATTTATTGTACTTTAATCTGCCACCATCAAGCTGTATCATAGTTTCTGGTTTCATCTCACGATCGCTACTACACCTTTTTGACAATTGCCTTCGTGTAGACTGTTGACACAAAAATCTAGCATCTGGGCAGTTAATGCCCGGCCCAGGTGGTCTGATCTCTGAACTTTGAGAGCATCCACATATTGTGATTTGAAATTGTGAAATTGAAATGAGGTTTGATCCAGTATCTCTGATTTAACTTTGTGAAATTGAAATGGGGTTTGATCCTGTATCTGGTGTTGGATTAGCAACGCTATGGCTTGTGGGTGGATGCTGCTTCTTTACTGCTTCGGCTCTTCCTTTATGTCTGAATCTAGGCACGCTATATTCAGCCTTGGTCATCTTATTAGTCCCCAGTTTTGAATTTCTCAAATTTTCCCATATTATCTGGAAAATGATGTTTTGCAAAGGCACACTGGTAAGGGTAATTGACTTGTTTCCTGTATGGCTCGCTGGGTGTAAGCTAGAGTGATTCAAATTCATGGAGCAGAAAAAGCACTGTATTCATTGCACATAACTGTAAGCTTGATTTTGTAATGTTGCAGAGGCTCCTGTGCCAATTAAGTATCCTTTGGAGTTCTGTTCAGATTTTGGCTACAGAACTGGCTGTTGCGATAGCCAATTGGACAAGCAGCTGAACATTCGGTTCAATTCTATGAATATCACTAGCCAAATATGCAGTGAGTACATCAAAGAGATTCTATGCGCGGTAAGTCTTGCAAGATTAGGTAAAGCAAGCTCTAGAATTGTTTCTTTTCCCCACATTGATGTACTTGTTTGCAGAGGTTTTGTGCGATCAGTGCAATTACCACTGCTAGTTTGATGTTTTCTATTACTCTCTGCACTCTGGTGTAGATGCAAACACAGCTGTTTTGTTGAATTTCTTTCTGCTACAATGCATCCTTTTAGAAACCCAGCGATCAAGCTTACAGTATGCATTTAAGTGAATGAATTCTACTGTTTTTGGCAGCAATGTGATGCTTTCGCCGCTGAACTACATGGGCCTCACGATACGAAATCCAGTCCTAACTTGTGCAACTCAAATGCCTCATCCGTCCACGAAAGCAAAGGGTATTGCTCTGACGTTTGGGATGCCTGCAGAAACGTATCCATCACAGATTCTCCATTTTCTCCCCATCTGCTCAATTCTGCCCCATCACATCCCAGGCTGTCTGCAAACAATGATACGCTTTCTGCACAATGGCCATCTAGGAGGGACTTTTGTGCAGCATTTGCACCTCCTGCCTCAGATCCCTACAATGCAAGCTTCTGTTTCGATGGAGGGCCATATCAATTCCAATCTGAGAAACAAGACACAGCTCCCAAGGGCATATGCTTACAGAAAGTAGAACTAGGTGCTTACATTAACATGATCCCTCACCCAGATGGGTCAAATCGTGTGTTTCTTGCTAGTCAATCAGGGAAAGTCTGGCTAGCTACTCTTCCAGAGAAAGGTTCTAGCAACCCAATTACACTGAATGAATCTGCTCCTTACCTTGACATCAGCAATCTGGTGGTGGACAATGAAGAGTTTGGATTCTTGGCATTGGCATTTCATCCCAATTTTTTGCAGAATGGGAGGCTATTTGTTTCTTTCAACTGTGACAAGACGATATGGGCAGATTGTGCTGGGAAATGCTCTTGTACTTCTGATGTAGGGTGTGATCCCTCACAAGTTGGGAATGCAGTTACTTCTGTTCCTTGTCGATACTCCAGTGTTGTTTCTGAATACTCAGCCAACAGCTTAACATCACCTGCGAAAGTACACCATGTCCTTTTCCCTCTTTTTGAATTTGGTGCTTAGATTTCATAATTTCTCATCATCAGCTGGATCAATTTATAATGTTGCATATGGCAGGCCCTGAAAATTAGTTCCAAAGAAGTAAGGAGAATATTCACTCTTGAGCTACCTTATGTGAGTCATCATGCTGGGCAAATCCTTTTTGGTCCTAAAGATGCGTACCTTTACTTCATGCTTGGAGATGGTGGCGGCACTGGAGATCCTTTCAACTTTGCACAAAACAATAAGTCTTTGCTGGGGAAGATTTTGCGACTCGATGTTGATAATATGCCCAGTAAGTATCTCAAAACCAAATTGGACCTTATTCAACATTGATGATTTTGTGCAGGAACACCTCAAAGCTCAACAATCTGAATACAACTTCGATTGTCACATAAGGTAAGAGTTGCTTCTTTGAACTCATTTCAAGTCAAAGCTAAACATTGTGCCGTGTATTATGGGAGTTGGCGTTGTTTGCCCATGTGGCCACAAAAGATAACACATTATGCTAGAAAGCGAGCCAGAGATTAAGGGCAAAATAATAAGCCCATATGTGATTATTTCAATACATTTCTAGAAATAAGTTTAGTATTTATTAGGGGAGAACCATCACAAGCTTTAAATGCCAAGTACATGAAGACGCCCACCAACGGTGCACAACCAACGTTTTGCCCATTCTCTCACCTAATGTGCACCGTTGGATGGGCATTTTCTGAATGTGGCATTATATGCATGTGCAAAATTCATCTTCAGGGAGTTCGATTGATTTATTAAATAATGCAAAATTTGCTAGTCTCCTTGTAGAGTGCTCAAGACTGCAGTATTGGCTAAGCTTAGAAATGATTGATCAATGCAAGAGGTCTATATGAGTTTGTAGAAGGACTTTCTGGTGAGATATTACCCAATGGGCATTATCTTTCTATCTGCTTTCATCTATTTGTACATTAATGGGTTTTCCCATCCTTAATAATATAGTCTCAAGGGTAAGAAATAAAAAGAACTATGCTAGTTAAGAACAGACCAGATTACTATGTTGATTTGCACGAATTGGTCCACTGGCAGGAAAGCATCATGGAATATTTCTGTCTAGAGATTCCTCTTTCAACCACGAATCAGGCCTCAGAAGCCATTAGTATGATGAGATTCAATTGCAGTTCCCATTGTTCAGTAATTGTGGAATGAAATTAGAATTTTCCTGAGGAGGTGGGGTGAGAATTTTGAAAAATGCTTCCTTCAGGAATCAGAACCAGTGTTATGTAAGCTAGGAAGATCGATGTCAATTAATACTACTAACAGTTACAGAATAAACCCAAGAATTATGCCTCCTTGATTTACTGATGCAGAAATATTTAAAGCTGTCATTTGCTTGTGAATGACTCCATGCATACACAGTTTCCACATATTATTTTTGCTCCTGTTTATGCAAGTCTTAAACTGAACACCTGAAGCTGTAGATGGTTAAAAAAACATAAACATAGATATAATCAGGGGTTTAAACGTGTAGCTTCAGCTGAATTCCCGTTTGTGTTCCTGTAATTATGCAGCGACTGAAGAAATTGCAAACTTAGGATTGTGGGGAAATTATACTATTCCTGACACTAATCCTTTTAAAAATGAAAGACTCGCAAGGCCAGAGATTTGGGCTCTTGGCTTCAGGAATCCTTGGCGCTGCAGCTTTGATAGCCTTAAACCTTTGTATTTTTACTGTGCAGACGTGGGCCAGGTGCCTTTCATAAATTCCTTCTGTCTCACAGCTTTGTTTTATTTGTCATGATGGTTCTTAAGTCAAATTTCGTCCTAGTTTACTTTTTTTGTTTAGCCTGCTGAACACTTGAATGGCTGTAAGTGAATTTGGTTGTGCTAGGCTCTTTGGCAAACCAGTAGGCAATATTGTAAATATATTCCCTTAGTCTAACCTTGTGTTGATTGAATTATTATGGACAGTCTTAAATCTTAGCAAGTTCAATCTTTAAAGAGTGACTGACTCCTGTCAATGCAAGATTTGAATGTCCAGCCCTGTGTATCGCTCTCAACGCAGTTGCTCATATGATTGTCCACTATGTACCTGTCAAGCTATTTACGTATAGTTTGTATATGTAGGAAAGTCAGTATTCAGAATTCATGAAATCTGGCTCCTTTTCATCCTTCAAGCTGAAACATCCTACTGATCTAGTACGTATTTAAGTTTTCAATGAGATATTAGACCTTGCATGGCTTGCCACTTTACGAAAGGCGTTACTGTGTGAAATATTATGCTGACATGCAAACGATGTACGGTTACTTTCGCTTATAGTTCGGTTTCGTCTTGTTTTTTCTGAGAAATACAACCAAGAACCTCAATAGCATACTAGGTTGATAAATTCTTAGTTTGGTCCTAAGTCATTCCAATTTTGTGCGCATTCAGAAGGTCTTTGTTTGTAAATTGGCTA
Organism: Diphasiastrum complanatum; assembly: GCA_029204225.1. Taxonomy (NCBI): domain Eukaryota; kingdom Viridiplantae; phylum Streptophyta; class Lycopodiopsida; order Lycopodiales; family Lycopodiaceae; genus Diphasiastrum; species Diphasiastrum complanatum. The sequence goes on from CM055093.1 coordinate 26,651,107, forward strand.
GGTAACTCCTTGGACGCTTATTCAGTGGTTATTTCTTTAAATTTTATAGTGTACCGATATATCTATGTGTTTAGAAGGAATTCAGACCTGTCTCTATGCAGGAAACATATGAGGAGGTTAATCTTGTCACCAAAGGAGGAAATTATGGATGGCGCGTGTTTGAGGGGCCTAACCTTTATAACCCACCCGCTTCACCTGGTGGAAATACTACTGAGAGCTCTATACTTCCCATATTTCCGATCTTAGGGTATTACCACAATCAAGTGGACCCAAAACAAGGTGCATCTGCGATAATTGGTGGCTATGTATCAAGATCCGAGCAAGATCCTTGTATATATGGCAGGTTAAATCATTATTCTAAAGACCTGTTTTTGTTTGCAGATGTTCCCTTAATATCGGGCTTCCCTTTAGGACAGAGGAACAAACGGAGTAAATATTGTTTAGTTTTAGCTGTTTGTTTGCTATGTAGTTTAAAAAATTGCACCAAATTGGATTGTACATGAACAGGATGTTTTGTTTTTCATGTATATTGAGATATATTGTCAGAAGTCTGGCTCGCAAATTTATCCGTTAATAAATTCTTGCATTGATGCTGGGCAATAGATGGCATGGGTAACGAGTGACTGTGCCACGAACAAAATGATGAAGCTCATTGAAATTTACATAGCTGCAGAAACATAACCTACACTAGGCTGAAGTGTTTGAGTTAATTTTGTCACAGAACAGCAGGCAAGTTTGAGGCTTATTTTGGTATATATAGAGTTCTTAAGAGAACATCTTATGAGCGAAAAAAGATTTGAGCATGAAGCTGATTTAAGGTTCACTTATTGACATTGTGCTGTCATGTTGTTATGATAAGTGCTTACTAGGATTGCTTCGGCTGGTCTTACAGGTACCTGTATGCTGATTTGTATGGTTCAGTAATGTGGGCTGGTCTTGAATTTCCTCCTGGAAGTGGTAATTACAGTGCTACAACAATCAATTTCACGTGCTCTGCTTCTTCCCATTTTCCTTGTGAGTTTGTCGGAAATAGCACAATCCCCAAGTTCCAGTATATCTTTTCATGGGGTCAAGATAATGACAGAAACCTGTACATTTTATCTAATGGGGGTATTTTCAAAGTTATCAGTCCTGCCGCTTGCGACTTTACCTGCAAGAAAAGCTTGCCTTCTCAGTTTCAACCCAATTCTGCTCCAGTTCCTACCCGATCGAGCACTGCTATATCATCCCATGCTTCTAGAAGTGCTTCACTTAGCATTCTCAGCAGCAACACAAGTTTCATGTTAGGCTTGATAATTTGGGCCTGGCTTATGTAAGGTTAAAGGAAACACCATTACAGACATATTGTTTGTCTTGATTGCTCTGGCTAACGAGCTTCATTTTAGCTATATTCTCATCGAGATCTTTTAGCTGGATTCCTCATCAGCTGCTTGCCTCTCTGTTTGCAGTCGACCTTCAGAGTTGAGTATGTCTCTGAACATGATTCATTCGTACACATCCTTGCATAGCTGCTCCTCTGGACTTCATCAACTGCTGGAATCTCGTCTGTTGCCTCCATAGATCATTCATCTTTAGACTTTTGACCTCCAACCCATGCAGCCATAGGAACCCATTTCACTTCAAAAGGCTGAACTTCCTTTAGTTATAAAACGCATTCCTTTTGCACGTTCAGTAACCCATAAATGAAGTGTATTTTCCTCATGGAAGTGGTAAGCTATCGAGCCCAAATCATACAATCCATTGTACACAGCAAGAAGGCAGAAAGAGCGATCCTGTTGTCAAAAACTAATGGAAGGAGTAAACACTAGACCCCAAATCATACAAGTCATTGTACACACCATAGTCCTGCTGTAAAAAAAAAAAGAAATTATCCTATACTTGGAGATAGTGGAATAGAATATGCTTTCATCTCTCTGAAGTCTGCTCTGTAACATCTGCTGGAAATATTCTTTTTGTATTCCTGCTGCATCACATAAGATCTGAGGATTCTTGTGATTTTGAGTTAGTCTTACCGTTTGATTGTTTCTACTGAAGATCCAGTGATATTTGGCATATTAAGCAGTACCCGGTTGAGTGCTGCAAGTGTAAGAAAAATATATCATTCCCTTAGAAGTTCAGCAACAGAAATGCTGGAAAATGTGAGTGTAAGCCCCAAAATTGCATGTTCTCTGAGCCTTCCTCAGGTTTGTAGGATTCAAATAATGTCCATGTGATCAAGAAGTCTAGTTGGCTTCAGTGAATCTAGTTCTTAGTTAAAAGTAGTATTGGAGAGAGAGAACTGAAATTTCTCATAGTACTGAATTTGGAGTTGCAACTGTAGGACCAAGGGATTAAGTAAACTTTCATGTCATGAGATACGAATTTTAGGGTTTATTGTTTTATAAATAATCAGACAAATTGTTGATTAATTATAATCATCCACTAAAGTATTTGATGTGGATAAGCTAGTTTCTATATCAAAAGAGACTCATATGTCTCTTTTTCTAATTTATTTATTTATTGAATTAATGAAAAAAAAATTGTGCTATGAGTACAAGATGTATTACCATGCTTTAAAATTCAATGTGCATTGTGGTTTTATTATGAATCACATTAATGTCATGTTTCTTGAAACTTTTACTTCAAAACTTGTAACCAATGTATCATATGCAAACTTCAATAGATGAATTCAAAGACGTCTTGCCTTCTAGATTACCTCATGGGTTACCAAACCAACAAGGCCCCGTAGAGATATTGTCTAGGAGTCAACCCATATCTTGCCAATCTTGTAAGTTTAGCTTGAAAAAGAATATGAGGTGGCTTGGAAAATAGAGGAATATCTTAGGATAGGACATATACGACCTAGTAAATCACCATGAGGTGCACTAGTGCTTTTGAAGAACAAAAAGAATGGGTGTGTTTGTATGTGCATCAACTACAAGGGGTGAGTAATACCATAAAAAATACATATCCATTATCTAGAATGGATGATCTTGTACACCATCTTGGTGGAGCTCATTATTTTACTAAGGTGGATCTCAAAACTTGTTATCATCAAATAAGGATCCATCCTAGTGACATTGTTATCATCAAATTATGATCTAAAATATCAGGGTTGAATCAAATCAAAATCTAACAGGGTTGAAATAAAATTTGACCTTAAGGTCAAAAAATTGTGGGAGCATAATGTGCCATTGTATAAGGAAAAGAGCCAATGATGACACATAATATTAGGGCAATGTAGCACATCTATACATAAGAAAATTTGAACAATAGTAGGACTAAGAAATTTAGGATTATGATTTATGTATAGTTTATGGATAGATCATTCAAATAAGCAGATCAAAGACACAATAGTTAAATTTTTTTAAGTCTTATTTTCTCAATAAGCAATAAGCAATGCACATTTCTAAAAGCATAATCATATGGATTCAAACAACAATCATAGAGACCTTTATCTATGCTCACAATTTTCAAAATAGGAATTCTTTCATTTTGATTTCTATCAAAACAATACTATTTCTTATACCTATTTACAAACATAGGATTATAATAGGGGAGTTTTAAGCTCCAAAAGGACCTTATAAGAATTCGTGCAAAGATCCCTCTTGTATGATTAAAATATTGTAACACTATACACCTTTGACTCACCATAACGTTTTAATTGTAGCTCAGAAGTATGTCATGTAAGGTATCATTGGAAAGTGCTCGTCGAGTCCTTTCCAATGCACCAAACTTCGCTGAAATCAAAATTACCACTAAAAAGTTGTCATTTTTAATGTGGACTCAAAAAGTTACGTTACGTAAAATCTTTCAAATTTGAGTGTTTTGATTGGTCCATGTGTAAGAAAAATTTGACACAAAATATAAAGAGAATCTTTACAAAGGGTGCTTTTTGGATTTAGAACTCCTCTACTGTTACAAGGTGTTAATATTCTCAATGGAGTTTTCATCAACAAATTCATCATTTATTGAATAGTTAGACAAAGATAATTACCACATGTGGAAGTTCAAAATGAGAGTTATCCTACTAGCCAAAGAGTTGTGGATGTGGGTGAATTTAGATACAAAGCTTATAAGCTCTATAATTCTCTTTCAAAGAATATTGTTTTAATTGAGATGTTATACTTTATCAGATCAATTCTATGATTTAAAGAATAAGCCAAAGGTTATTGACAACACAATAAAAAAATTTGTAGTCTTCCAAGACCTCCTATGGAAGTCAGTGATCCAAAAAAAGAAGAAGAAGAAGAATAGCCACAATAGGAGCATCATATTCTTATATGTTAGAAATCAATGATAAACTTCATTACACTTCTTAGTTACTATTTACGATGTACTTTATTACCAGTTGTAACTAGCTATTCGCTAGTCTAGTAGTCTACTCCTAGGTTCTCCCTCTCTATCAGGGTTCAGGGTTTATATGTACATTTTACATTCAGTATGTGGCAGTGTGATAGATTGATAGTCTTCTTCCGGCTTCTTTGGTGATTGCTTTGGTGAATGCTTGATGTTCCATTTCTGATTGTTGACATGGTATCAGAGCGGCAATAGTCATGCGTGCCTGATCAATGGATACTTTTGTCACAGGCTCCGCAACGAAGTGAGAAAGTCCTTCACAGGAGGTGAAAGCTTGGAGAGATAAAAACGGCTGGAAGAATTCCTTCTTTGGTGTATTTTGCAGGTTTGGAGCTCAGAATCATTAGTGGGGAACGAAGACACAGTCCCAGAGGCATCAAAATGGCCAGGGCAACATCAAACAAGTTGAAAATCTGTTGAGTGGGGAGATTTTTACAATACTTCCTAGTTGTTGTGAAAAGCACAGTCCCGAAGGCATCCAAAAGGCCAGGGCAACATCAGACAGATTGAAAATCTGTTGAGTGGGGGAGATTCTTACAATACTTCCTAGTGGTTGTGGAAAGTGCTATTTGTGTGAGAGGTTTGCCAAGAAATCTCTCATTTGTCTGTTTGGAGTACCACAAATCACACTAGATAGTATCTAGTACTGTCATTCAGAGTTAGGAAGCTTCATACTTTTCACATTACTGATATCTGTTTGTTTGAACGATCACTCGTTTCGAAATCTTTGCAAAGAGGAACAGCGTAGCCGCCGCGCCGAAGTAGAAAATCTAGAATATTCTCTCTGAAAGTTCTTATATTCTCTCTTTTTTCCGTACCAATATCGGATCCAAGCGCGCTAGCTGAAGAGACACCTGAGCAGTCGTACATCCGCGATCCAATCCGATATCGCATGTCTGTACCGATATCGGATCCTGGATCACTTACAATTAATGCATGTGAGTTGCCACGAGTTTCTACAAGCATAATCATGCTAATTCTATGTCTACAAACTATATGCAAGTTGCATTTACCAAACTAGATAATACATAACCATGTAGCTCGAGTTCTATGTAGGCCAAACTTGGCATTTTGCATTAATAAGCTACATACTTGCATGGTACAACATTTGTAGCAAGCCAAGAAATCAATATGGATTGTTTTTCAATTTTAACACTACACACATCCTGAATCGGTGTCTTACAAAATTCGTGGAAGGTAAGACACCTCATGAAGCTGTTACTAGAAAGAAACCTAATATTTCTCATTTGAGAGTATTTGGTTGTGATGCTTATGCTCATATTCTTGATGAGAAACGAAGAAAATTGGATGCAAAAGCTATCAAGTGTATTTTCCTTGGATATGATGAGAAGGCCAAGGCATACAGGATGTATGACACAAATGCACAGAAACTTGTAATTTCTAGGGATGCTATGTTTGACGAGATGGGCCAAGGTGAACAATCTGAAGTAATCACTAAACCTTTTGATGAGGGAGCGAAATTACAGGTCAAGAAGGGAGTGGATTTTAATATAGAAAATCCATTGGACAAAGGCAAGCCTGATGCTGAAATTTCCAAGGAGTACCTAAATGGCACTTATCAATCACAGATGGTGCAAAGAAGGGAGATACTCCCAAATCTAGTGAGCAGGGAGAGCTTAGAAGATCAAGTAGAAATCGAAAACCTCCTACAAGATTAGAGATGAATCTAGCCCTAATGGGTTCTGTGCTCAAGGCTCAAGAACCAAAAACTTTTGATAAAGCAAAGGAGCACGAGGAGTGGCGTGAAGCTATGGAAACAGAAATGGAAGCTATATCAAAAAATAGGACTTGGAACTTGGTTGAGCCACCTGATGGTAAGACGTCTATCACTTGCAAATGGATATACAAGATCAAATATAGAGCTGATGGAAACTCAACAAATGCAAAGCACGGTCGGTTGCGAGACGATTTGAGCAGCAGGAAGGTATTGATTTTGAGGAAACCTTCGCACCTGTAGCTAAGATGGTAACTATATGTTCTGTCATTGCTATTTCTGCTTTCTATGGTTGGAAGATCCAGCAAATAGATGTTAAATTTGCTTCTCTTAATGGAGTGCTGGATGGAGAGGTGTACTTAGCACAACCTCAAGGATTTATTGAACCAGGGAGAGAGCACCTTGTTTGTAAGCTCAACAAAGCTACTTATGGATTGAAGCAAGCACCATGGGCGGTAATCTTGCATTGATGAACACTTTAAGAGAAGGGGAATGGTAAAGAGTGATGCTGATCCTAATCTTTACATTCTAAGGCAAGATTCAGATATAGTGTTCATTGTGTTGTACGTGGATGATTTGATTATTACAGGAAGTAATGAGAGCTTAATTGATGAAATCAAATCAGATCTTTCCAATGCTTTTGACATGAGTGATCTAGGATTGATGCAGTAATGTCTTGGCATTGAAGTATGGCAAAAGGAAAATGTGGTCTTTCTTACACAAAGCAAATATGCACGAGATTTGCTTTATAAGTTCAATATGCAGAATTGTATTCCTTTGAGTACACCTATGGATGTCAACATGAAGCTTACTACATATGATGAATCTAAGAAAGTGGATGCTTATTTGTATAGACAGTTGGTGGGTAGTTTGATTTATCTGACACACACACGACCTGATGTTTCTTATGTTGTTGGTGTTGTTAGTCAATTTATGCAAGATCCTAGTCAAACACACTGGAAGTCTGCTAAACATATTTTCAGATACATTCGAGGGACATTGAATTTTGGTTTGAAGTATGATCAGCTTGAAGTGCCAATATTGCTAGGATATACAAATGCTGATTGGGCAGGTAATATTGATGACAGAAGGTCTACCAGTGGTCATACATTCAGTTATGGTATAGCTGCAGTTTCATGGAGCAACAAAAAGCAACCTACAGTAGTCTTATCCTCGACGGAAGTTGAATATCGAGCACTCAGCAATGCTGCACAAGAAGCGGTATGGTTATGAAGATTGCTTGTGGATTTAGGTCAACCATAGGTGGATGCAACTACTATATCTTGCGACAATCAAAGTTGCATTCACCTTGCCAAAAATCCAGTTTTACATGCTCGAACCAATGTTAGAAATCAATGATAAACTTCATTGTTACTGTTTACGAGGTACATTAATGTTGACAGTTGTGACTAGCTGTCATTAGCCGTAGGCTAGTCTATTAGTCTACTCATAGGTTTTCTCTCTCTATCAGGGGTTCAGGGTTTATTTGTACATTTCACATTCTGTATGAGTTAGTGTGATAGAGTGACAGTGTGTGTTCTTCTTCCGCCTTCTTGTGGTGATTGCTTATGGTGAATGTTTGATGTTGCACATCTAATTCTTAACATGGTATCAGAGCAGGAATAGTCCAACGTGCCTGATCAGTGGATACAGCTTGTCACAGGCTCTGCAACGAAGTGAGAAAGTCCTTCATGGGAGGTGAAAGCTTGGAGAGATAAAAATGGCTGGAAGAAATCCTTCTTTGGTGTATTTTGCAGGTTTGGAGCTCAGAATCATCAATGGGGAACGAAGACACAGTCCCGGAGGCATCAAAAAGGCTAGGGCAGCATCAAACAAGTTGAAAATCTGTTGAGTGGGGAGATTTTTACATTCCTAGTTGTTGTGAAAAGCACAGTTTCGAAGGCATCCAAAAGACTAGGGCAACATTAAAATTTGAACCAATATCAGATCCACGTGCGCGAGCTAAAGAGAATCCCGCGTAGTCGTGCACTCGCGCGTCATACCGATATCAAGTGTCCAACCGAACATTTACAGTTCTGTGGCGTGATAAATTTATTGAGCCAGACTCATCTATCCAGTAATGGCAACTCTAAGCAAGAGTGTCCTTAATGAGTCAAGCAAATTGGAAGGTGTCAGCAACTATGCAGTTTGAAAATTCAAACTGAAGAACATTTTGATGGAAAATGAGCTGTGGGAGATCGTGACAGGTGAAGAGACAAGGTCAGTGATTGAAGAAGATCAACGGGCATTTGATAGGAGAAAACGGCAAGCCCAGAATGTCATCAACTTATCAGTTAGACATGCAATTATTTCCTATATTTCAGATTCAGAAGGACCAAAAGAAACGTGGGATACATTGAAGGCATTGTTTGAAACGACAAATACATCTCGAATACTATTTTTGAAGACGAAGTTGCATACATTGCGGATGGATGCTGGTGCAACTATTGCTGATCACATACTGAAGATCAAAGATATCCGTGACCAATTAGCAGCAGTTGGAGAGCGAGTAGAAGATTGTGAGATCGTGCAATTGACATTGAATAGTCTGAGTGAGCCACATCAATTGTTTGTGACAAGTATAGCCACAAGAAAAAATCTTCCAACCTATGAAGAACTAGGTGGATTGCTTTTGCAAGAAGAGCAACGTCAAGAGAACTTGAATCATTGTAACAGGAGCTATGATCAAGCTCTTGTAGTTAGAGGACGAGGTGGAAGATTTGGTCGGAAGGTGTCAATCGAGAGGAGGAAACTCAAGTCGGGGATCATTTCAACAATTTTATGAGAAAGTCAATGATAGTCTGAATCGAGGCAATTGGAATCAAGGCCGAGGTCAAGGACACGACTATTCAAGACAAAATAAACCTTGAAATTGTAGGTACTGCAACAAACCTGGCCACTGGGAGCGTGAATGCTTCAAGAAACAGAAGGAGATGGAACGAAGAAAAGACAAATGGCAAGCGGGAAATTATGCTGATCAACATCAATTTAATGACTATTATTATGAAAACAATTATACTGATCAACATCAATACGATGATGATCAATATGAAGATGATACTGGTGAGAGCTCAAAATTGTTCACTACAGCATTAATGACAAGTGATGAGACCAAGGATACCTGGTACATTGATAGTGGTGCATCCAAGCACATGACTTCAAGGAAAGAGTGGTTTTCAGAACTCAAGGAAACTCACAATGGTGATGAAGTTGGACAAGCCGATGGCAAATTGCTATATGTTAAAGGAGTTCGAGTGGTACCAATGAAGTTAGCCAGTGGGAAGATAAAGCGGATAAGCAATGTGCAATATGTACCTAGCTTCGCTAACAATCTACTATCTGTTGGGACGATGGCTGATCAACAACTCAAGGTTGAGTTTGACAGTGACAAGTGTCTTGTCAAAGACATCAAGAATCACTACAAAGTAATTGCTATAGGAGCTAGAGTCAACGGGAATCGACTCTACAAATTGAATGCGAGATCTTTTACTCAAGCTATGGTAAGCACTGTTGATAGTCGAAGTGATCTTTGGCATCAAAGGTTTGGTCATATCAGTGCTCAAAGTTTGCAAATTCTTAAAAGAGGTAATCTAGTTGTTGGATTGTCTGATATCTCTTTTGAAGGAAAAATTTGTGAGGGTAGCATTTTGGGAAAACAACATAGAGAGAGATTTCCCAAAGATGGAGCAAGAAGAGCCAATGGCATTCTTGATCTTGTTCATAGTGATCTATGTGGACCAATACAAACTAGGTCCATTAGTGGTTGTTACTATTTCATCACATTCATTGATGACTATAGTAGACATATCTGGATTTATTTCAAAAGCAAGAAATCTAATGCTTTTGCCAAGTTTAGAGAGCTCAAGGCTCTAGTTGAAAAACAAACAGGTTGTTATATTAAGACCCTCAGATCAGATGGTGGTGGTGGGTATTTTTCAACAGAGTTTATAAACTTTTGCAAGAATCAGGGGATCAAGAGACAAACCACTACACCCTATTCACCACAACAGAACGGAGTTGCAGAATGGAAAAACAGATCCATTGTGGAGATGGCTAGGGCAATGCTTAAGAGCAAGGATTTGCCAAATACTTTTTGGGCAGAAGCATGCAACACAGCTACTCATATCTTGAATCGGTGTCCTACGAAGTCTGTGGAGGGCAAGACACCTTACGAAGCCTTTACTGGAAAGAAACCTAATGTTTCTCATTTACGAGTATTTGGTTGTGATGCTTACGCTCATGTACCTAATGAAAAATAAAAGAAGCTGGATGCAAAAGCTGTTAAGTGTATTTCCCTTGGATATGATGAAAGAGCCAATGCATACAGAATGTATGACACAGATGCACAAAAGATCGTGATTTCCAGAGATGCTACTTTTGATGAGATGAGTCAAAATGACCAAATAAAATTGACAATTGATCCCTTTGATGATAAAGCTAAAGTGCAAGTGAAGGAAGAAGTTGGTGTCAATATGGAAGAGCCAATGGAAAAAGATAGGGTCAATAATGAGATTCCTAGGCCCAAGTGGTACTTGTCAGTAACAAGTGATGCTAATAAGGGAGATACTCCCGAATCAAGTGGGCGGGGAGAGCTTAGAAGATCAAGTAGAAATCAAAAACCTCCTGCAAGATTAGAGATGAATCTAGCCCTAATGGGTTTTGTGCTCAAGGCTCAAGAACCAAAAACTTTTGATAAAGCAAAGGAGCACAAGGCGTGGCATGAAGCTATGGAAACAGAAATGGAAGCTATAACAAAAAATAGGACGTGGAACTTGGTTGAGCTACCTAATGGTAAGACGTCTATCACTTGCAAATGGATATACAAGATCAAATATGGAGCTGATGGGCAACTCAACTTGTACAAAGCACAGTTGGTTGTGAGAGGATTTGAGCAGCAGGAAGGTATTGATTTTGAGGAAACCTTCGCACCCGTAGCTAAGATGGTAACTATATGTTCTATCATTGCTATTTCTATTTTCTATGGTTGGAAGATCCAACAAATGGATGTTAAATCTGCTTTTCTTAATGGAGTGCTGGATGAAGAGGTGTACTTAGTACAACCTCAAGGATTTGTTGAGCCAGGGAGAGAGCATCTCGTTTGTAAGCTCAACAAAGCCATTTGTGGATTGAAGCAAGCACCACAGGTGTGGTACCCTTGCATTGATGAACACTTCAAGCAAAGGGGAATGGTAAAGAGTGATGCTGATCCTAGTCTTTACATTCTAAGGCAAGACTCAGATATAGTGTTCATTGTGTTGTACATGGATATTTGATTATTACAGGAAGTAATGAGAGCCTAATTGATATAATAAAATCAGATCTTTCCAATGCTTTTGACATGAGTGATCTAGGATTGATGCACTATTGTCTTGGCATTGAAGTATGGCAAAAGGAAGACATGGGCTTTCTTACACAAAGCAAATATGCACGAGATTTGCTTTATAAGTTCAATATGCAGGATTGTAAGCCTTTGAGTACACCTATGGATGTCAACATGAATCTTACTACATATGATAAACCTGAGAAAGTGGATGCTTATTTGTATAGATAGCTAGTGGGTACTTTGATTTATTTGACACACACACGACCTGATATTCCTTATGTTGTTGGTGTTGTTAGTCAATTTATGCAAGATCCTAGTCAAGCACATTGGAAGTCTGCTAAACGTATTCTCAGATACATTCGAGGGACATTGAATTTTGGTTTGAAGTATGATCAGCCTGAAGCGCCAATGTTGGTAGGTTATACAGATGTCGATTGGGCAGGTAATATTGATGACATAAGATCTACCAGTGGTCATACATTAAGTTATGGTATAGCTGCAATTTCATGGAGCAGCAAAAAGCAACCTACAGTAGCCTTATCATCGATGGAACTGAATATCGAGCACTCGGCAATGCTACACAGGAAGCAGTATGGTTACGAAGATTGCTTGTGGATTTAGGTCAACCACAAGTGGATGCGACTAATAATCTTGCGATAATCAAAGTTGCATTCACCTTGCCAAAAATCCAGTTCTACATGCTCAAACCAAGCACATCGAAATACACTACCATTTTGTTCGAGAGAAAATTCTTGATGGAGCCATTGATCTTGTTTTTTGTAAATCTGAAGATCAAATGGCAGATATTTTTACTAAGTCATTAGGTAGATGTAAATTTGAGAGGTTTTGTACTCTATTAGGAATAGAAGAATGTAATTTTATCATTGAGGGAGAGTGTTAGAAATCAATGATAAACTTCATTGTTACTGTTTACGAGGTACATTAATGTTGACAACTGTGACCAACTGTCATTAGCCGTAGGCTAGTCTATTAGTCTACTCATAGGTTTTCTCTCTCTATCAGGGGTTCAGGGTTTATTTGTACATTTCACATTCTGTATGAGTTAGTTTGATAGGGTGAGAGTGCGTGTTCTTCTTCCACCTTCTTGTGGTGATTGCTTATGGTGAATGCTTGGTGTTGCATATCTAATTCTTAACAACCAAGCACATCAAAATATATTATCATTTTGTTCGAGAGAAAATTTTTTATGGAGCCATTGATCTTGTTTTCTGTAAATCTGAAGATTAAGTGGCAGATATTTTTACTAAGTCATTAGGTAGATGTAAATTTGAAAAGTTTCGTACTCTACTAGTGTTGCGCCGGTGTCTCAAAGGGCGCTGGGACTTGAGCGGTTTTCCCAACATGCGCTTAAGTTTAACATTCATCCATCATGCACTTACGTAAAAACCAACTTAGAAACGTAACAAGCTTAACCATTCAGACTTAAGAAAACTAGAATCCCAACCAACCCGAAAGCCAACTCAGAATCCGTCCCCAAAAGGTAACCAAAGGCAAAGACAAGCCACACATGAAACCCAAGGCATAGTGGTCACCAAATTGAACAATTGGCATAGCGGCGAGCCACACGTTGGTGACATGAACCCTTGGACACCGGCGACACAAAAAAGTTGTAGTAAGGGTCCTTCCACTTGGACCAGTCCCGGAGGCGAATCTGAAATGGTAATCATCCACAAGGATCAACTTTATTAAATTTGGAAGAGGTTACATTCATACATAGACTGACTGGTCTCGGGGCCACCAACACGTGCTGGCTCATGCTGGTAGAGGGAGCTAAGACCTGGCGACTGGATTCCTGGTGCTGGTTGAGCTACCCAAGTTTCTGTCTGCCGGACTCCCCCTATAGTTCTGGTGTGATTCGGCGCACCCCTCTGTCCTAAAATATAGTGCTTTCTAGTAAAGCACGCTTTTTAGGACTTAGTTTTTATTTTGCTGATTAAGCCTGGCAAGCCTGACAGAATCAGTCTGGCTCCCGGGAGCTGTCCCGGCGGCAGAATCAATTTGCTTCCTGACTAGGCCATGACTCGAGCTCTAGAACTAGCTCATGACTTGTGACTACTTGACTGGCTCACCACAGGTCAGAGGCTCAGTCCTTGACATTCTAACTTGCTCTGGGACCTTAGGGAGTGTCACCCCTTAGAGTCTTACAGGACATGCTGGGTGCACCCGAGTCAGCTTTACAACATCCTCTCCTTGTTTGAAAAAGCTAATGTCCTCATCAGGGCCAAACTAGACCTAAGACGCATGGCACGGGCTTAATTCACCGGCCTTAACAACTTTGAATAAAAAATACATTGGCAGTAGCACAGGAAAAGTGTGGATCAAGTTCACTTACATAAAACCTGTGTAAAGCTGCAAGTGATTTATTGACAAACTTAAGAAAGATACCTGAAAGTTCCTTGAACTTCAGAGTGGCCATGAGTGGTCATACAGGAGGCATGCCGCCAGGTAGTGCTTTGTGTGTCGATCTGGAAAAACGGCTATTGCGTTGATTTTTCTGCAGATAATCTGTCAGTACTTCAGGGGCTCCCTCTTTAAGTTTGTCTTCGTACTCCCAAGAAGCCTCAATGAGTGGAGCCCGTAGTCACTTTACTAGATATTCGCGTTGAACGCCAGTTCGCTTTCTATGTGCCAATATTTGTTCTGGTACAAGCTGTCTCTTCTTATCATCAAGTGTCGATGGTGGGTGATGGAGTTCGTGTTGCCGATCAAATCGCTCATCCGGTTTGTACCATTTGAGTAATGAGATATGAAACACATTGTGTATATCCGAGCTGGATGGCAGCACCAATCGGTAAGCCACTGGGTTGACCTTCTTGGTGACATAATATGGCCCCGCATAAGGTCGAACGAACTTATGAGAGAAGCCTTTTGGTAATGCAATATTTTTTGTGTTCAGCCACACTTTATCACCTTCCTCAAATTCCAGTTCTCGTCGATGTGGGTTTACGTCAGCTGCCATACTTCTTTGTGATTGCTCTAAAAATGACTTCACCTCTGTCAGCTTTGTGTGCCACTCATTGATGAATTCCTCCGTAGTGGGTACTAGAGTTTCTTGCACGCCTGTAAGAAAAGAGCTTGGAACAATCGGTAGCCGACCATTGCTTATCTCGAAGGGTGCCTTTCCAGTAGATCTGTTCACTTGGTTGTTATGTGCAAACTCGAGAATATCCAAGTAGCTGACCCAATCAGATTGGTCCCAAGCGACATAATTTCATAAATATTGTTCAATCTGTCGATTTACTCATTCCGTTTGCCCGTCTGTCTGAGGGTGATATGCAGTGCTGAAATTCAATCCAGTTCCCACGAGGCAAAATAGACAAGTCCAAAACTTTCCTACGAACTTGGTGTCTCGGTCAGAAATAATTGTTCTAGGTAGGCCATGGTATTTGAAGACAAATTTGAAAAATAACCTTGCCACTTCTTCAGCTGTCACTGAACTTTTAGTTGGTACAAGATGAGCTTGCTTTGAAAAGCGGTCAACCACCACATAAATTGAGTCGAAGCCTTGGCAACGTGGTAGTTGAACAATAAAATCCATGCTCACAGAATCCCACGGGTATGTTGGTACCGGTAATGGTTGGAGTAGTCCTACTGGGGTTAGCGGTTCCACCTTCACTTGTTGACATGTAGGCCATGTTTGCACATAGGATTCAACGTCTGTCCACATACCTGGCCAATAGAAGCCTCTCTTGAGAAGTTTGTACATGCGATTCACCCCTGGATGTCCGGCGGCTAGTACGTCATGATGTTCTTGCAAGACTTTCTTCCTCGATTGATGTTGTCTGGGACATATACTCTGCGTTGTTTATAAACAACCATTTGATCCTTCCAAGTGAAATGTTTATGAGGCTTTCCTAGCTAGAATTTGATCATTAAGTCCTTCGCCAACACATCTGCACCATAATTCTCTCTGATTTCTTGGAGTAGGCCAGTCACCTGAGTTGTTACCGTTGCCATCAAGTGTTCCTATCTACTTAGTGCGTCTGCTACCACATTGTTCTTTCCCGCCATGTGTACAATGTCTATATTGAATTTTGAGAGAAAGTTTTGCCATCGCATTTGCTACTATGCCTTGGGTTTCATGTGTGGCTTGTCTTTGCCTTTGGTTACCTTTTGGAGACGGATTCTGAGTTGGCTTTCGAGTTGGTTGGAATTCCAATTTTCTCAAGTCTGAATGGTTAAGCTTGTTACGTTTCTAAGTTGGCTTTTACGTAAGTGCATGATGGATGAATGTTAGACTTAAGCGTGTGTTGGGGAAACCGCTCAAGTCCCAGTGCCCTTTGAGGCGCCGGCGCAACATGTGGTATCAGAGCCGACTAGCCGGTCAGCTATGCAAGTCTCACAGGGATGGCCACTTTTTGAATTTGTCAAGACAACCGTTGTGCAAAGTGCTGCCCACAGTGTAAGCACGGGTGCGTCCATGGTCGGGGTGGTCGGCAGAATGGGGGACTTGATGAGGCAAGGTGCTGCCCTTGAGGTGTAAGCACGGTCAGTTCCCTCTGTTCGGGCCTGGCACTGTCTGCATGTAGGACAGATGAGGCAATATGCTGCCATTAGGTTGGTGAAAGCACGGTTTGTGCCTTGTGGGGTGTAGGGTGACATATTCGAACTGTACGGGTTAACCATTGATACAGAGATGCTGCTCGAATTTGGGTGTAAAGCACGGGTGGTTAGCTGCCGGTGTGGATAGCTGCCGATCGTTTAGCTATAAGGGCTATTGACCAAAAAGTGGTGGGGCGTGACTGAGGCAATGTGCTGCTTAATGGTGAAAGCACGGATGGTTGGATGGATGTTTCCCCGTGGGCTAATTCTGTGATAGATTTGTGTGGGCGCGGCTAGGCAAAGGTCCTACGTCCGGCTCAAGGGGAACGTGGCTTGAGAGGGATCCTCTGTGTTTGCTTTGGTTGGTATGTTCGTTTGTGGTGTGCTTGTTTGGACCTAAATAACCTCTGGTTGCTTAATTTCTTCCAGGTGACTTGATCTAGTTGGGAGTTGAAAGAGGAGTTTACATTTGTGGGTGGACGACACACAAGTATGGAAAGGAGCTTCCATGGGGCAACCCCCAAGATTGGTTCGAGATTATTATTCCTATCCGGAAAGATAGCAGGGAGGAAGTCAGATTTCATGATCGACTCCAGAGCTTCACATAACTATATTTCAAGGAGTGTAGTGGAATAGTTCAGCTTGCCGACCAGGAATGTGACATCAACGCTCAAGGTAGAAACAACAAAGGGAGCACTGGATGCAGACAAAGCAACATTGGACATCCCGGTGCAGATTGGGAGATGGAAGGCTAAACTTAGCTTTTTGATTTTAGAGATGAATGCCTTCGATGTAATTTTGGGCCTCCCCTGGCTAAATGAACACTGTATCGCAGTTTTGGGTAGGAGCTCAAACTTGGTCCTCTTGGATTACAAGAGACAAATCTGTATGACAAAAGCTCTGCCTGGAGGAAACGCTAAGGGTACCGATATTGAACAAAATCTGGTTGCTGCATCTGTGATAAAAAGCATGGCGAAAGGGAAAAGGTCAAAGTGCTTTCTTTGTATCTGCAGAGAGGTTTCAGAAGGGAAAAATGCACAATAGAAAGACTTGCCAAAGGAGGTGGCAGATTTGCTAGAGGAATTTAGCGATGTGTTTTCGAAAGAACTCCCAGCTAAGTTACCTCCTCGAAGACCAGTGGACCATAAGATTGAGTTGGTACCAAGAACAGAACCAACTTCACGAGCACCCTATAGGATGTCCCAAGAAGAGTTGGTGGAACTGAAATGACAACTTGGTGAATTGATAGACAAAGGATTCATTAGACCCAGTGCTTCACCTTTTGGAGCCCCAGTGTTATTCGTGGAAAAGACAGACAAGACCCTGCGGATGTGTGTGGATTACCGCATGCTCAACAAAGGTACCATCAAGAACAAGTACCCCATGCCTAGAATTGATGACTTGTTTGACCAGCTCAAACATGCCAGATATTTTAGCCGAATGGATCTCAGATCTGGATATCACCAAATTCGAATAGCTAAAGGCGATGAGCACAAAACGGTTTTTCAAACACGGTATGGGAGCCACGAATTTAGGGTGATGCCGTTCGGTCTAACAAATGCACCAGCCATTTTTTGCACGTTGATGAACATCATTTTTCAAGACTACTTGGATGAATTTGTCATTGTGTACATCGACGACATCTTGGTGTTTAGTCGTAGCCTCAAAGATCACATTAAACATTTAAGGAGGTCCTCCAACAACTGAGGAAGAACAGCTTGTTCGCGAAAAGAGAGAAATGTGAGTTTGTGGTAGAGGAAGTTGATTTCCTTGGACATGTAATAGGCTACGGCGGCGAGCCACACGTCGATGACGTGGACTCTTGGACACCGACGACGCAAAAAGGTTGTAGTAAGGGTCCTTCCACTTGGACCAATCCCGGAGGCGAAATCGAAATACATAGACTGACTGGTCTCGGGGCCACCAACACATCTTGGGCATTGTGCCTGGCTCGTGCTGGTAGAGGGAGCTGAGACCTGGTGACTGGATTCCTGGCGCTGGTTAAGCTGCCCAAGTTTCTGTCTGTCGGACCCCCCCTATAGTTTTGGTGTGATTCGGCGCACCTCCTCTGTCCTGAAATATAGTACTTTCTGGTAAAGCACGCTTTTTAGGACTTAGTTTTTATTTTGCTGATTAAGCCTGGCAAGGCTGGCAGAATCAGTTTGGCTCCCGGACATGGGACCCGAGAGCCGTCCCGGCGGCAGAATCAACTTGCTTCCTGACTAGGCCATGACTCGAGCTCCAGAGCTAGCTCATGACTTGTGACTACTTGACTGGCTCACCACAAGTCGGAGGCTCAGTCCTTGACATTCTAACTTGCTCTGGGACCTTAGGGAGTGTCACCCCTTAGAGTCTTACAGGGCACGCTGGGTGCATCCGAGTTAGGTTTACAACAACTAGGAATAGAAGGATGTAATTTTATCATTGAGGGAGAGTGTTAGAAATCAATGATAAACTTCATTGTTACACTTCTTAGTTACTGTTTACGATGTACTTTATTACTAGTTGTAACTAGTCGTTGGCTAGTCTAGTAGTCTACTCCTAGGTTCTCCCTCTCTATCAGGGTTCATGGTTTATATTTACATTTTACATTCAGTATGTGGCAGTGTGATAGATTGATAGTGCGTGTTCTTCTTCCGGCTTCTTTGGTGATTGCTTATGGTGAATGCTTGATGTTCCATTGTTGACATTATAAGGTCAAGTCATCTAAGATTTCCACCAAGGAAATTTATTGATGAAGTCTTTTGTTATTTTGCGGAGGAACCAGCCAACGTAGGAGAGGCCATGATTGATCCTCATGCAAATGACTTGAGATGAGCAATGAACAAAGAATATTATTCTCTTATCAAAAATTAAACATTGATTTTTCTCAAATCTGTCATCCAGTAAGAATATTGTAGGATGCAAGTGGATTCACATAGTCAAATGCAAAGTTGATGGGAAGATAGGCCATTGGAAGGCAAAACTAGTCGCCGAAGGATTTTCTCAAATCCCCAACATAGACTTTACAGAAACTTTCAGTCCCATAGTCAAGCGTAATTCCATTAGACTCCTCTTAGCATCTGTCGCTATGGCAAATTTTGAAGTGCATCAAATGGATGTTCAATTGAATGTTTTTGAATGGTGGTACTATGAAGACGTGTACATGTCTCAATTGGAAGATTATGAGCTCGATTAATGTAAGCAACATCAAGTGTACAAACTTTACAAAGCCTTGTACAGGCTAAAACAATCGCCACGAAGAATCAACACATTCTTTTTGAATCACGATTTAATAGTTAACTAAGCCAACTCTAACATTTATTTCAAGGCCCTAGCATCATCTTTCATTATCATCACATTGTTGTATGTAGATGATGTGAAGAATTGCCAAAAACTAGCAAATCTAGCTTGATCAAAAACCATGTAGAATAATGAAAATTATGTACATAAGTGGGTCCCACACATGTGAGGCCATGGAGCCACATGGGAAACCTACCCTACTATAAGTTAGATCAAGTCCATAGGGTTGGTCATGTCATTTTGGTAGTGATTCCTAGTTTATAGGACCTAAATCCTAGATTTAAGGTAAAAGTACACCAACTACCTATCTACCAAGCATGACTCTAAGAAATAGAGTAGGGTTTCATTTTAGGAAAAAAAAAAAGGCTGAGTTCCTTATTACATGCTGGAAATCCACTAAGGAAGTCAAATATGCTATGTATTCCAAGCTCCCATAGTGAGAAGATAGAATATTTTTTGGAGCTCACTAGCAATCTCAAGTTAGTTCACTATGTACATTTTTGAGTTTTGGGTCCATTGGCGAGTGAGCTAACTTGCAATTTATCACATAATATCTAATTAGCATATTGTAAATGTACCTCTATTGAGTGATGTAAATCAGCTTCTGCTCTTTGTCTCTTTAAATCTGATAGTAATGAGCTTCGCCCTAACTTGTGATGTCAAATACAACATTTGTTTCACATCTTTTATTAGTTAGACATTGTCGTTGAATAACAATTTGTCGTCCATGTACAATGTAATGATAATAAAAGAATGCTACACTGACTTGAAGTAGACATTCGAATCTGAAGTGCTTAGATTATAACCATGTTTGACAATGAAAGTATTGATCGTTTAGAACCAAGCTCTAGCAGATTGCTTCAAGCCATAGAGTGTTATATGGAGTTTGCATACATGATTTTCTTTGCCATTGATTAGATAACCTTCAGGATGTATCATGTAGATATCTTCTTCGATAACTCCATTCAAATAGGCTATTTGTACATCTATTTGATATATCTCTAGATTTGGTGCAACGACATATGAAGAAGAGTTCTGATTAAAGAATGCTTGACTACTAGATTCAAAGTCTCAATATTATAGTTGATATTCAAGATCTGAGAAAAACCTCTTGCGACAAGTCGAGCTTTCCTTCGATCAATACTTCCATTTGATCTTGAATATCCATTTGCAATAATTTTGAAAAATGTTATTTTGCTAAACACCCACAATAGAATGTTATGATTTTCTTTTGATTATCAAACAAAGATATAAAAAAAGTAGTTAATTAATAACAATATCAAATCTAAATAAATATTTAATTTTCTAGTTTATAAGAAATCATATCTCAAAGGCTACTAGCCACCAAATGTCATTTTTAGATTGAACATTGAAGTTGAAATCTCTTTAATCGTTCGACTTTTGAAGTGCTCCATTCATGATTGATATACTCACTCTCTTTATTTTTTGTCCTTTGATAAGTTCCGAGTCATCCAACTTCAGCACAAAGACTATCCTACCATCTACGTTTTTCGTGGAAATATCATATAAATGTATACTAAATCTTAATAACATATTCGTATCTATGAACAAATCATTTGACTGATTGTAAGACATGGATTTGTCCTTTGATTGATATATTTTCTTAATATGAAATGGAACACCAACAATCTTTTGCATTTCTTTGCGATGCATCACGCTCTTGTTTTATCTAAAATGGTCCTGAAATAGAATTTTTTTTAATACTAATTGATGTCAAAGCCTCTTTGATAATCGTGCTGTGAAAGTATAGTACTTTAGGACCCTAAATGGATCTACACAAGATCCACAAGAGTGATTGGGTGTTTGCTAATCAATCTATTGCAAAAACTAGACACACACTAGAATATCAATTTGACACTTAACAATCAAGAACAATCATAAAGCATTGATCAAATGATGAAATCCGAGTTCACTCGTGTGAACCAATGGTTGTAGTATGGTTTGCAAACAGAGAATGAAGTACAAATAATTTTAATTGCATTTGGATCATAAACTCAACGTACATTGTGCAGTAGCTCGAGATTGCCAATGAGACCTCAAAATTATTCTAAGTGTTTACTATGGAGAGTCTCGTAGATACAAAAGTCTCTTCCTTTGTAAAGTTAGGTGAATTTCCAGCATGTAATAAGGAAGTTACCTTGGCTTTCTTGCCCTAATTTGCCACTCTAGCCTCATTCCTAGAGTCATGTCAAGTAGGTGGCTAGTTGGTCAATTTTCATCATAAATCTAGGATGTAGGCCCTATAAGGTAGGAATCACTACCAAATTGACTTGACCAACTCTTTGAACTTGATCTAACCTACACTAGGGTAGGTTTCCCACGTGGTTCCATGGCCTCACACGTGTGGGACCCACTTATGTACATTTACATGATTTTTTATCAAGCTAGATTTGCCAATTTTTGGCAATTTCTCACCCTCCTCAAATTTAGCTTGATCTATTTACAGCTCTCTTTGCTAGATGAATGAATGCTTTAGACAAAATCACATGCTCCTTGGACTATAGTATTGCCAAGTATTTTTCTTATTTTAATCATTATTGCATCAACAATTTTTAGCTTAACATGATTATTTTGATTATTGGTCATCAATGATTCAGTTGATTTAACTATTAACACAGATCCCAAAGACTTGCCTATAGAAGCATTGTCTTTCACATTTTGATTCCCAACAAATGCAGATCTGTAAAAAAAAACAAAAAATATATATGATTAATATCATAATCATGCAAAAACAATTTGAACTCTTGAAGTAGAAAAAGAATCGAAAGGCTAAAAGCTGAAACTTACTTGAATATATAAATTCTCCTTTTTCGATAGCCTCTCGTTGATGACAAATTATTGATACTTGTGTTGATCACTTGCTTTTGTTTCTTTACCTTTTTACTTATCAAGTCAACATTTTTCAATAGTTAAGTATGTAGAGTGAACATTATCCAATCTATTCTCATTTGATCAATGTCTTTTTTTGTACTCACTATGATTTTTTGTAGCAATTCATTATTATTTTGAAAAATTTCCTTGTCCTTGTGGAAAACCTCGTTCTCTAGCAATTTTATTCATAGTATATTGTCTTTCTGATTACAATTTAAAGGTATATGTCTAATGACTTCCTCTAAACAATGGATTCTTTCCATTGAAAATGCATTACTATATTCTTCTAATCTTTCACAATAACCTAATAAACTATTCTTTCCATGGCACAAAATATATTAATTGAATAACTGAATAAAAATTTGAATGTTGCACGGAATATGGATCTTTAGGATATAATGTCCCATTTGTCCATAAATCCAAATTTGTTTTCCCGTCAACCCTATAATGCAAACAATCATCAAGTGCTAACCAGGCTACTTTCACACCCGTCTAAAGGAGCATATTCTTCAAGATCTATATGGAGATGAAATTTTTTTCATTGTATGAAGGAAAAGTAAATTACAATCAATATCAATTCAACCAAAAATAAATAAATGCAATACACAACATTTTTATGCATGTCACAATACCATTTTAGCATTTCACGTAGCACTAAAAAATTGGAATTACTCTTTGATTCAAATGTTGCCATGCTGCTCATATTTTGTTTTTGAGTTTGCTCAATCTCTGAATGTAGTTGGTGCTCTTATTTTTCAAATTTTGTCATCTCTCTTTTCTCTCAAGAGATGTAAGCATTTTATGTAGCATTCAAAGACGGTGATTGCTAATTAATGCAAATGTTTTAATGACGTCAAATTTTTGTTCTCGAGTTTGCTCAATCTAGTGTAATGTAGTTGGCACTTTTCCTTTTCAATTCTTGCCCATCTGTCTCTTCTTAAAACATGACGTCAATGTTTTTGCTCTTGAGTTTGCTCAATCTAGTGTAATGTAGTCGGCACTCTTCTTTTTCAATTTTTGCCCATCTCTTTCTTCTCCCAAAAGTTGATTTCGCCCGAGAGATGATTTCTCCTTCTTATATTATAATTTTTATTTCGATGAATTTCTCCATCCTAGGTGGCATTTCTTATAGTGACCCTTTTTGCACTTAGGAATTCTTGTAATGAAAGATTTGATTTGCACCAATCTAGCCACTCCTACTCTTTTTGTGCTTGCCACAAGTATTTCAAGGGCATTATGCCAAGACTTCTAACATTTCTAATTTATTCCAAATCAACAATGGACAAAGATCCCCGTGGATTTTATTTTATGAGATTTCTCAAGGCATGACTCTTTTTTGGTGGAGATTGAAAAACTCTCAAAGAAAGCTCACTTCATAAGGTTTGTAACACTATTACAACAAAAGAGAGTGCATGGATATATTTGTAAGAGAATTTCATGTTGCTTGGTCTCCCTCAATCCACTAACTCTATCAGCTTCACATCAAAGTTTTGCAAAAGGCTCGTAAATGTAATCATTGGCATTGTGTATCATTTTGCTACTTATGGTCAATCCAAAAACTTTAGACATATCCTAGAGGAATAGTTTTGGCACTTTGCTTCACCTTTGATAACAGCCTAGGACCTATATGTGTGTCTAACAAAGTATAGTCATAATGGTTCCATCAATAGCATCATTTGTGTCTCATTTTTTATTGTTCCAAAGATATGCGCTATTGTTCCATAGATATGGTCTATTGTTCTATGGACATTTGATGTTTTTCATACTTAACAATAATAGCTCAAGCTTTTGTATGAGTATTGGCTGGTACAACCGCTTGATCAACTCCATTCCATTCAAAACATTTTGAAATCAACAATATTTACAATTTGTTTTCAAAATAACTCAAACCTAGAATTTCTTGATTAGATGACATTCAAGAACTTCATAAAATATAAACTCAACAAACATTTCAAAGAGCTTATCTAGAATACTTTCAAGCAAGTCCATCAAATACAGCCTTGAATCATGTCTTTGTAGTCTACATTTCTACCTATTGCTATATTACAAATGTGGTCACTCAGAGTCAAGCGGTTCAATACCTAGCCCATCAATGAAGCCATATGGGAGTTTATTCACATCTTTGCACTATAGGACCATGTGAGAGTCCTTGAAGCTATCCTATACTATAACTCCATTGCCCTAGACTAGGATATTTTATGTACATTATTAGCATCTCAATTTTGTATATTCTTCTTCTAATGCTCACCTTATGTTTTTGTTGTTAGGCGAGTGTTATGGACACTCACACAATCATTATTGTACGATAGTACTAACATTATTCCTCATCATGGGGCATCTGAACCCAAAAAAGCCCAATTTTATTCTATGAGCTTTAAGGACCTTCGTAAAGAACTCAAATATAAGCTCTTAGCAAATTGCAAGCAGTTTCACAATGTGTCTAAAGTAATCAAATCAAGCTTTCATTTACAAGGAATAAATAAATGCTACTCTATTCATTTGGTAGGTTAAATCTTTTTTACTTTTGAATTGTTTGACTCTTCCTTGCATGTAACTACCAATGGTGATTGATGTTCAATTGATTTTCTTTATAAGACATTGGTATCAATTCATCTTCAATGGTCTATGAAATGATGCCCACACACACACACACACACACACACAAAGCACCATTTGATTCGTCCACGTGTATTTAGGGTTTTGACCAGCGCAGGTCAACGAGTTATCTTTGATGGACCGTGGGTTTCCCTTAATCCCATTTCGATTAAAAGTTAATATATATGGTCGTAGTTCAAAGCTCTCTCAATAACATGGGTTAATGCAACCTTCAAAATGAAAAGCCTGAAAATCTAGGGTTTCCGGTAGGGTTTTGAGGAGTAGAAATAGTGATTTATAGACATGTGTGTGTGTGTGTGTGTGTTTGTGAGAGTGAGAGAGAGAGAGAGAGAGAGAGAGAGAGAGAGATCCATGATGGACAAAGCCCAACACCGATTGCAATGTTTCCATGGGCACTCAGGGCTTTGACTACAAGTTGACCAACACTTGAAGTATGTCACGTATGTGAAGCGTAGCCCTTGCATGGTCCCACAAGCAAATAGCAAGAGGTACTCCGACTACCTATATAGCACAATGCAAAGCTACTCATAAAGACAATGATTGAATACAAAAGGCCAGAAAATGCAAAGTAACGATTAGATTTTTTGGGGCTAAAATATGGAACAAGATATTAAGTGGAAATTCTAATTAGTGACAGACACGCTGAGAGAAAAGAGATAGACAGGGCAAGAGACAGAGGGAGAGAGATTAGACTCCTCAGGAAAGAGTAGAGTGTTCAGTATTGTACAAGGACGTAGTTTTCTGGTAGTAGAAAGTTGCCCTTATACAAGTAATACACTGCTGAATATACTGTGAAAATACTGCTTAATACTTCTTCCTCCCATAATCAGAACGTGCAAAAAATGAGCACTAGTTTCTGATTTACCAGCTGCTATCAACGCTGCTCCTTAGTGTTGAGCTTAGTTCTATACAGGACTAAACTCGCCTGTCTCATTATAACCATGATCACTGGCACATAAGAACCCTTCAAACTAACTCGACTACCATGGAGTGTAGCATTGACTTCATTAGGTCCAAAAGTTGAGTAGCTTTCCAGGCCATCAGAGTGCTGCAGATCACCATTTACTAACTGAATGTCTGCACTCTGCACAATGTTAAGAAACAGCTTACTCGTCACATCTTTTTGCAACTCTTGTTGGGAAGAATAGATTATAACAATACTTAGTCGATACCCCTATAACATTGCTGTATTCTATTGATTCCCGCATCACCTCATCATTCCTCTTTTGGTTCCATCCTTAGGTGGCTACCAACAAACCACAAGGTGCTAGAGGAATCAAAAGGCAGAAATTACAGACACGAAGGTATGGTATAGCAAGATTAGTATGTCACATAGGTAATGTTTGCAACTCTAAATGTTGAGATATGAAGCTATTGAAGACTGCTCACTGCAAATGGCTTCACAGTTGCAAATTGCTCGAAGAATAAATTTTGATCCACATTTGTGGACTATAAAAGTAAGCCGCAATGGTTTGGATCTCAACTAAAGTACTCAGGCAGCTATCGACAGACAGCCTAGACATTTACCTGCAGGTTTTATTATGGCCGAGGTTTGCCATTCTTTTCCCTTTGAAGCATGTGGATCGTATACCAGGGTTTTGTAGGAAGGACTATCAGCCGCAGATAAAAAAAATAGCTTACCATTAACGTTTGTCAAACGGAAGCTAGATCTCGTGCTCCTTGCAAGGGGCATGGCAATTCTCTTCCAGGCCTTGTCGAATGCATTATATAAAACCAACTTGCGTTCATCCTTCCATTCTATGCAGTAAAGTTGTTCAGAGAGGGCAGCATGTGTAAGAACCATAACACAGCCACACTTCTCCTCTTCCCACAACTTCGTTACGGGATCATAAACATCCATATACCTAGGGTTACCTATGGTAAAGCCCGATCGACCACCCAAGACATGAAGTTTACCTTGAAAAGCACATGCAAAGCACCCCCATCTTGAGCTCTTTAAACTAGTGATGTCAGCCCACTCATCCTTTTCTGGATTGTACATTTCCACACTTGTGAGACCTTCACCATCTGCACCCAGCCCACCAGCTACATAGACAAAGCCTGCAAGAACTACGCATGCAAAATCGTACCTTGCTGTTTTCATGCTTGAAGATTTCGTCCACCTGCAATAGTCAGTTATGTGCTCAAAGAAAGTTTATACAACAAAAAACCGGTCTGAGACTATTACTTTGCAATGGTATCACTATCTATACAAAGCACTTTATACCCAGCTTATACAAGCAACTGAAACATGTTGACTAAGGCTGAGTGGCAGAAAAGATAGATTGAAACTGATTAATACAAACTTTTCTCTGCATTATCTTGCCTTAAAAATAGCATATGCTATTAACTGCAATGTAAGCCTTTTCCCTTTGTTGTACCACCAAAATGTCTGAAAATCAAACCATCGTCTTCAAAGCACTCCGCTCTCAAAAGGGGTGTGTGTGTGTGTGTGGGTATGAGAGAGAGAGAGAGAGAGAGAGAGAGAGAGAGAGAGAGAGAGAGAGAGAGTACCGATTTAGAACAGTATCATAATTGTGTAGCTCTGCCGACACCAAATCCATTCCCTCAAATTGCACCAAACCTCCAATAACTAATAGCTTTTGATCTAGCACCACAAACCCAAAGTTTGATTTTGCTGGACCAGGCATTACAGGGAGTTTCTCCCATTTGTTACAAGTGGAGTTATATACTTCCCAGTATGTCCGTTTGAAGTCATGTCCTGTTGTCAAAACATATAGTCGATCTTCAAGGGTCCCTGCTTTTGTTCGGGTCAAATGAAACTCTTTGCTTTGAACTAGAGTCCTCCACCGTTTAGAGACATTTTTTATAACTGGAAAATACACCCGGGGTACAAATGCAATACACAGAGTTGCAACATCATTTGGAAGGCCTGGTATGATAAGGTATTCTTCCTGAAGCTTAATGCTATTGTGAAAATCTTTCTTAGGAGAAAGTTGACTAGCTGTTGAATATTCCATGTCAAACACAAAATGTAATCCCAAGGCTGGAAAATCTAACAAAACAATAAAAGGAAAGAGCTATGAGGATTCACGATGCACCATAATAGATCTCATCTTTCCCATTGATCCCTGATTGACTAATTTTTGGAAACATGAAAACTAATAGCAGCGACTTCCACAAATGCCTTATGCCCACCTGCTTCGAACTTGCTCCATACCAATCACGTTGTCCCCTATGATATAGTATTCCAGAAGGAAACATATGTCACAACTTAGTGACCCAGTAACTTTGTGAAGCCATCTAAGCTTGCAAAACTTTTCAAACACATTGTCAGGCACCTTGCCTGCTAGAATTACACATTATTTCTGTTGGAATTTCTTGGAACTTCCATCACTTTTCAAACATGTCTGGCACTCTTGCTCCATAAAATTACATACAATTGTCCCTGAAATTTCCAGGAAGTGGCCGCTACCAGAAGGTAGACACCTGAAAATTGAAATCAGCAGCTCATATAATTGCACTACACTAGTTGGAACGACTGACCTCCATGCAAAATAAGTGAAAATCCACACTTGTCTAAGTCTTGAGCATCACGTTGAGATTCTAGGAAAGTCACAGCATCAATATAACTGAGACATTAACAAGGGCATCCTCAAATCTCAAGATGTACAAATTTGGACATCAAGCATTTAAAGATTGTTCAAACGACAAATAATAGGATACAACACCCTGATAAAATCATTCCAAATTCAGACCATAAAACATTATGCTTCTTGAAGATTCATTGTAATTTTGGGCACAGGCAAGCCACAACAGCATAAGCACAAGAGAAAGGTTACGAGTCCATATAAGAAAGCGATGACAGTGGGATTAGGGGCAAAGCTGACAAAAAAACATAAGAAATAATTGCGGGTACTTTTTACTTTAAAATTAGAAAGAATTCACATCAGCATGAATCGCAGAAAGTGTTAGGAAGTGCGCAGATTCCAATCTTAGGAACCAGAAACCAATAAGAACCTAAGAGAATCTGCCTGATCTTTTAAGCGGCAATTGAGGCTGATGGAAGGAAGGCATAGAGATGTGCCCTGTATATAGCTCAGAGTTACAAAATATGATCAACTTGATCAAAAGTTGACAGATGGAAGTACTGCCTGCCTCAGATCAAACTGAAGAGTTCACTTTAGATCTTGAAATAAAAGCTCCATTTCAAAACAGGGGGGTTAACATTACCATCGGAGCTAAATTAAGAGGATAATGCGGTTTTCCTTGTAAGAGCCCACGCTGAGGGGGTTGATTCGTTGACGATACTCGTCATTACTGCACAACTGCATAACAGGAAATTCTGGATTGAATAATTTCACTTTCCCAAACAAATAATCGCGAACAAGTTCACTTTCCTTCCACGTCAGAGGTAAATAGATTGTTAACTATCAGCATAATCGATAAAAATCAGAAGGACACAAGAAAAAAAGATAACTTCTTTGCCCCCCATCCACAGCTGCCGATCAAGGACTTAATTGCCCGCTTGGTTTAGATAAGTGGAGGGAAACATTTCATATTCACGTCATCGTAACTAGTAGCAACAATATGCTGCCTATACATGTAAAGGATGCATCTAATCAGGCACACATGCAAAGTTGAGGATAGTAGAATAGTGAGGCATGGATTTCAAACAAAAATTTTACATGTAAAGAGGAAATCCAACAGATTTCAATTTTAACAAATGGAAATACACGGATTGAAAATAAGTTAGCTGCATGGACATTCAGATGCTGGAATGAACTTCACGAATCAAAGCAAGATTGTAAAAAAAGAATACTACAAAGTAGATGAAAACTGGACCAAGTGTGATAAAAGCATAGAAACCTGTTTGTCGTCCTTCTTACGTAGATCAGGAGCACAACAGAGCTACAAAGAACTAAGCCATTTCAGATAGCCGCTTACCTGAAATTTCAGTTTCACGTCATTCTGTACATGCCATAAGCAAACAACCATATCTCTATATATAACACATAAGTTTCACGCCCTACTGCACATGCTTGTATATCATAAGCAAACAAGCAAGCTAGATTTCTATCCTTCCTACTTCTGTGTATTAACCAGATTCACAAGCAAGCTAGATTTCTATCCTTCCTACTTCTATATATTAACCAGATTCACAAGCAAGCTAGATTTCTATCCTTCCTACTTCCATATATTAACCAGATTCACAAACACCTTCATCACAATAGAAAGAAAGATTTAAAGAAAACTTAAAACGCCTCTCCGGCCATAGAGCAAAGCGCGATCACTACGATCCTCGATCGACCATAGCCAGAACTTATGTTAATCATTACTCCAATCATTACTCCAAAAAAGGAGCAAAAGAGCTCGTCAGAGAGGAGCAAGCATGACCCTAAAAGGGGAAAAGAGAAAAAGGAGAAAGGAGAAAGGAAAAAGAGGAAAGAGGAAGGAAGGAGGAAACGATGACATATGAATGAGGGAGGCATCCACCATAGCCAGCAGGGATAAGGACGTCCCAACCCAAAATGAATTTTATCTTCTTTCACAACAACAACAACATCATGATGAGGCAAAAGTTTGGTCATAATATGCATGTTACTCAAGGGTGTTGGCTCAATTGGTTATCTTGACATCCAAAGTCTCTTTGGTCTCAAGTTCGAGCCTCCCCTTGGAAACCAAGAAGCATAATATGCATGTTTTAGTGGGGGCCTCTTCCCTTCCGCGCTGGGATTAAGAGCATGGGCCCACATGTGGTATACGTTTGGCCCTGGCCCAATGGGTGGGCGCCATTGGGCGTCAGTGCCCAGGCACTGTCGGGGGTATGGACGTGTGCCAGGGAAAAGCCTCCAACGTGCGTTGGTGTCTCGGGGACACCAGGGCACCCACACTCTTGAAACCCGCCGCGTCCGGGCAACCGCCCGCAAGCCTTGGGCAGCACCCCCGAGGGTCTCGAGCACCGGTGTCCACCTCAGGCAGCACCCCGAGTGCTGGGCACCGGTGTGCCCATCTCCCAGGTAGCGCCCCCAATTCCCGGGCACTAGTGTGCCTCCATCCCGGGCAATCACCCCCGCGTACCGAGCACTGGCATCCGCATCCTAGGCACCGACAGCCTTTTTTCTTGGGCACCGATACCTGCGCCCTTTACCCAAGGCGGGTCTCCACTTACATGGCTTACTTCAACATTCTCATAAATGATTATGGGATATTGTTCTAGGATCCCAATGATGTGGCACTTCGGGCAGCCATTTAAAAAAGAAAAGTGCGGCCATGCGTTTTACATACAAGGAATACTCAAGCCTTTCTCCTGCTCAGGCTCCTGAAGAGGAAAAAGGTCCGAAGGGGGAAGAGGGAGAAAGCTCAAGGGGGAGAGGGCCTTCACCTGCGTAATGCCAAAAATGTGAAGTTGGGAGCAGTTATCTATTTATTTTAATTTTTTCGAGCTTTTTCTTAAATTTCAAATGTTTTTTGTCCGAAACTTTTTTCGATGTTCTTTTTTTAGATTTTATATTTTTGGGGTTTCTTTTTTTTATATATATAGTTTTCACATTTTTAGCACAAGTTTTTTGTACATTTTTTTCAACTTTTTTTTTTTTTTGAAAATGTGTCAATGTGGATAGCCAATGATGGATGCCGCATAACACATGCACATTTTGGCATGTGTTATGCGACAACCCATCATTGGTTGTCCACATCACATTTCACCAGAATGCTCATGTGCTATGTGTCAAATGTCCACTTGAGGATTGTGAGAAGAATGATCACACAAAAATCTGGATGTAAAAGTCATCTGAAAATTTTGCTTTTGAAAGTGCCTCCAAAATACAAACAAAGCCTAAGCACTTGGCATTGGAGAAAAAATCATTTGGCATGATGTTGTAGAGTAACCTCAATGGGGGCACCAAACTTAGCTATTTACTTTTAGCCATTTTCCATCAAAACACACAAGTCATATTGTCAACCAACACTAGCTCCATGGGGCAATCTACTAACCCAACATAAACATCCATTTCAAGTCTAGGAACAAACACAAGAAAGTCCAATTTAACACCATGCCAACATGAGATTCATGTACAAGCAATGAACCATCCCAAGATAACCAGCAAAGCCAACATATCATCAATTTTTTCCATAACCAGCCAAGCCATCACCTCATATGTGAAATGTTATCTATCCGCTATACCATTGATCCAAGTCATTCTTTTAAAATGGATATACTTGACTTTCATAAATGATTAGTAATTGTCAACTCAAAATTATGACTTGAAACTTTTACATCTTCTAAATTTAGATTATGAACCCCTGGTTGATTTTTTCACGATCGTTTTCTCTTGCCCTTTAGATCTACTTGCAACATGTCCAATTCGTACTTTCCTAAAAAAAACATTGGTTGAGTGCATAACAAATGGACTTGTAATGTAAATTTTTCTAGTTACTGTTCTGAATGGACCCAAGAAAATGGATGTTTTCCGTTATTTTCAAAAGCCAAAAGTGCAACAAGACTGCCAATTTGAATCTCATTAAAAAAACTACACCACTTCGTTTTGGCAACTCTTATAGTTTATCTATTTTTTTATTTTTTTGAGTCCGAAAAAATCTCGCCCTTTGTACAAAATCATAATTTTTTGGAAAATTTGAATGTTCTACAATTATTGTTGGAGCTCCTAATTTGAAAGGCCATTGAAAATTTCAACATTGAGCAAATTGATTTTTTGTTTTTCAAGAGAGTCTATGCCAATCAAATTAGTCAAAAAATTATTGAAGCTATTTGACTGCTTGATTCCAAAAGTTCAATTAGGCAAATGGATTAACCTCATGGTGTTCCCTTTGAGCTTTTTGTTCTTCTAACATGGAATTTAAAAGAAAAAATGTTGCAATCTTGACTTGAGCAAAAGATACACACATAAAAAAAATCGGACTCCTTCAAGAGGTAATCATGAAATTGAATGTGAATATTGTTTTCTCCACAACAATGTAATTCCAATTTCAGTACATTTGATTTTAAACTAATGTTGAAAGCTAATGTCATCAATATTAGCCATGCAATGATGTGTCTCGGTCTTAATATAATCTTGAAAATGATATGTACATCATATTAATCACACAATTGGCTTTGGCGCACGTAATTCCTCAACAATGCTTTGAAGCACTAGTAAAGAAAGTGCCTTCTTCTATCTAAGCCTAAAAACAATCAAACATTTGATCAATTTGATCATGAGTGTGGCCCACCCACAAGGTTCTTATTTATAAGCTTTTGAAATAATTTTTGTCTACCAACATTAACAAGTATGCCAACATACTGTGATTTAATTTGATTTCTCCAGCAGTGTTGTCAAGCTGAAAATAAAGAGTTTCTTGGAACTAGCAGGCCTTTGGATCCACGATTCACTCGGAATATCTAATTTCGAAAGAAGCATGGCTGTCTTAGATGCCTAACTGTTTCGCTCCCTTCATGGTTGTCTTCAATGTTGGAAATTAAGTTCACAACAAATATTTTGGACTTAAAAACAACTATTGAGATATAACTAGTTTTTGGGTGTGAACAGGAGGAGCGTAGTTCTATAGCTGAATGCAATGGTGATGTGGATGCACATAGCATCATCAAATCTATTGTACAAGCAACAATAACATGATTTTTAGACTAATATGTGTTGGTCGCATTAGCAGAAAAGGTGAATACTTCTAATTTTGTGACCTTTTTGGTCACTATCTTAAAGTTAAGATGATCAAGTAAAGACTATCTTTAAAGATATGTGAACCTGTGCATTTTCTGGTTAAGGAAGTTTTCAACTTTGCAATCATCTCAGTAGATTCCGGAAGAATGCATGTATATGTGGAGGCCTTACATATTTATAGTGCACCATTCCAAATAGTTTGTGGGTAATTAGGCATGTATAGATCCAAGTATATAAGATGACTAGGAGTATGATTCACTCCAGTAGTGCTCCTTAATCTTCCTACTAGGAACCGAATTTTTTTAGCATGCGTTCTAAGGTAGTATGCTAACCTTTTGACAGTGATTTTGTCGATATATCAACCAACATATTGTTAGCGTGACAATAAATCGATTCAATCTCTCTTCATCCAGTCTATTGCATCATAGCACAAAGTAAAATGCTTTGTCAATTCTATGTACTTCATGACCCTTAGAAGAGCCTTCTATTGAAATGGGCTTTGATTTGACATGTATTGAGATAGAGTATTGACTGCATATGCAAGATCAAGTTGTGTGCATATATCATAGCATACATAAGTAAATAATGACTAATTGATAAGCTTTAGACTTCGAGCACATGTTTTTAGATGATTTGAAGCCTAGACCTCTAATCCATAAGTGAATCTATGGCTTCACAGTCTTTCGTGCCATACGTTTGAAGTACATTAATTAGGTACATCTACTGACTGAGATTAAACAAAAATTGTAGCTCTGTCTCTACTGATTTCAATGCCCAATAAATAGTATATTGATCCCAAATCGGTCATTTCAGACTCACTTGAAAGTAGAGTTTTAGTAACATTTGATAACTAATTTGAAATGCTAATGGTAAGAGCATTTAATGATATCATGACATAGCTAGAGCCTTTATTACACTTATAAACATTTGAATCAATAGAAAAAAATTGAAATTTATTTGTATCAAGAAGGTATATATCTTGTTGAACCAGGCTCTTAGGACTTGCTTTGAATCATACAGAGCTTTATGTAATTTGCATACTTTATGCTCTTGTTTCTTGAAGGACATATCCTTTTGATTGATAAACATATACTTCTTCTTGTACATATCCATACAAGAAAATTTTCTAAACATCTATTTGATGGATTTTGAGATTGAATAGTTAAGATCCTGGATCCTTAGGCTTCTATTTCCTACATGGTATCAGAGCCTTTAGGTGATCAGATTGCTTGCAGGAGGGCACCCAATAGGAAGCTTAATTCTTCCCCTTTTGGTAGCAGAAAATCATCAAGCTACTGATTTTTGTAGGAGAAGAATCTGTTCATCTTCTTATAACTTTTTTACAGGAAATTGCAAGGCACCTTCACCTATTTGAGAGCTAACAGTAGGGTGCCCATCATACTCCTGCTCTCAATGGTGTAACTGAGTGCAAGAATCGTACAATTGTGAAAAATGCCAGATCTATGATAGCTGAGATGAAACTACCAAAAGATTTTTGGTCAGAAGCATGTAGTACGACAGTCTATCTTCAAAATAAAAGTCCTACCATTGCCATACCAAAGATAACACCTGAGGAAGCATTCACGAAGAAGAAGCCAAAGGTGAACCACTTACGAATCTTTGGATGTAAAGCCTTTGTACACATTCCTAAGGAAGAGAGACGTAAACTTGATGTAAAAGCTATCAAGTGTATATTCCTAGGATATGATGATTGTGTAAAGGGCTATAGATGTTTTGATCCAGTGGAAAATAAAATCCATGTAATCGTGATGCTATCTCTGATGAATCCAAGATGTATGAAGACAAGGATGTTGAGAAGATAGACACATCCAGTGGGAAAGATGGTATAGTGAGGATACCTCCTGATGATGATCCATTCATTGACCTTCCAAGTGATGAATATGAGGATACATCTCAAGGTACTACTACTCAACCTCAAGAGACAGGTTGGAGAGGTAGAGACAAACCTTTTGGTGCAAGAAGGATTGAAGTTGCAGGTGACAAATGCAAGGAGAAGGATGTACCGCGGGATACGTTTTCATCAGGAAGTCGATCACCTGACAGGAAGCTTCCTAAGTGGTTTGAGATATTGTTGGAGAGCCGCAACATGGATGACTTTCTAGGATCATCTAGCCATGGAGACCTACGAAGATCAACAAGAAAGAAGACACAACCTGAAAGGTATAAAGCAAATTATGCTCTCTTATCTAGCATTATTCAAAGCAAAGAACCTTCGACTTATGGTGAAGCGAAGGATGAAATCTTAGTCTCCTCCTACTTCCACATATATTAGTTTTCCCCCTCCAGTTTCAGGAAAAGTTTTAGATGATTTTGTAAATTTAAAGGTCGAATCCATTCTAAATGACAATTCATTCAGTGGTTTATCTATATTACTTCCTTCACCCCCTGCATTTGCTTTTGTAAATACTCCTAAATATGTACAATATGACCAATTGTTTTAACACATATCTTAAGGGTCTAGTTGTTATGTCCATGACCAGTACATAGGATACAGTATACTCCTAGTCTTGGATACACGATACTCCAGTGAAACACGCTGTTAGTTATGCCACATCATATTGACATGACCCGAAAGTAACTAATATCCTTGT
Organism: Diphasiastrum complanatum; assembly: GCA_029204225.1. Classification (NCBI taxonomy): domain Eukaryota; kingdom Viridiplantae; phylum Streptophyta; class Lycopodiopsida; order Lycopodiales; family Lycopodiaceae; genus Diphasiastrum; species Diphasiastrum complanatum. Next base: position 26,687,107 of record CM055093.1, read on the forward strand.
GAGGCCCAGAACACACTGATGGAGTTTAGACAAGGTATACATGACCCCAAAGTAACTAATATCCTTGTGAGGCCTAGAACACACTAAACGGAGTCTAGACAAGGTATGAGACAGTGTATGCATGTGTAGAGTTATTAATAGCAATTCTATGAATAGTTGGTCCATGTTTAGGACTCTATTCTAGATGAATCTATGTATAGGGAACTTAGGGCTATGCATGGCTATGTGCCCAGGTTGCTTTTGGCTCTATATATTGGGTCCAAACTCACCCTACTCTTTATTATGGTTTTGGATTCATTGTCAGGCTCTCACTTTACATTCGTGCTTCTTGTTCCTTGTGTTTGGGGAGAGGGAGGAAGAATAAATGATGTTCACGAACGAGAAACAGACTCGAACAAGAAACGAACGAGAAGAAAACTCAAACAGAAAATGTTCATGCGCAACGGAATGAGCTAAATGACTCTCTCCCTAAGCATGACCACGCCTATCAGAATGAACAAAACTTCAGTGATAGAAATCACAATCATTCTAGAAATCAAATCATTCTAGATTACGTAGCCAAACATTTAAATGGATGAAGCATTAGATGAATAATTTGTCGCAAAATGCAAGACAAATTATCTGTCGCGAATGATTCGCGAGGAGCTAGACTGTGCTCGACTGATAATTCATCACGAATTATTCGCGAAAGACAAGACTAAAAGTTGATTGTCTATTATCAGAAAGAGCAACAAGAAAGATCAGACAGAATGAAGAATAAGCATAACAATATTGACAGATCTAAAACGTAGAACAAATGAACTGTGTCAGATTAAGTATATCAAGTATACAAGTCAATTATGCGGTGGAGCCCAAGACTGTAGTGGACGAAACTGCGTAATTGACTTGTATACTTGATATACTTAATCTGACACAGTTCATTTGTTCTACGTTTTAGATCTGTTCATATTGCTATGCTTGTTCTTCATTCTGTCTGATCTTTCTTGTTGCTCTTTCTGGTAATAGACGATCAACTTTTAGTCTTGTCTTTCACGACTAATTATCAGTCGAGCACAATCTAGCTCTTCGTGAATCATTTGCGACAGATTTGCAATTCGTGACAAATTATTCATCTAGCGCTTCATCCATTAAAATGTTTAGCTATGTAATTTAGAATGACTATGTTTTCTATCACTAAAGTTCTATTCATTCTGATAGGCGTAGTCATGCTTAGGGAGAGAGTCATTTAACTCATTCCGCTGCACACGAACATTTTCTGTTCGAGTTCGCTTCTCGTTCGTTTTTTGTTCGAGTTCGTTTCTCGTTCGTGTTCGTCATTTATTCTTCCTCCCTCTCTCCCAACATAGTATCAGAGCAATCTTTATAGCTTGATTAGCTCCCACAGTACAAGACTCTACTAGTCGATATAGTATTTGTTTTCTTGTTCTGTATTTTTCAGTATTAGATTTTCATTCTTAAGTCACTGATAGTTTCTCCTATCACTTAGACTAATTCTTCCACATGGATTCCCAAGGGAAAGCCAGTCCTCTCATGGACAAGCTTGATGGAGCCAATTACCATCTGTGGAAATTTAAGATGAAGACTGTACTAATGGCAAAAACGACGTTGTTACAAGTGCAGAAGGGAAACCCGAAGCGGACGACGCAACAATCGCTAGATGGAAGCTAAAGGATGGAAAAGCTTTCGCGCTGATCATCCTCAACATCACGGTTACACACATTGGCCATGTATCCGAGGCTCAGACATCAAAGAAGTCTGGGACATCTTGAGCACACTATATGAAGTGCGAGATATAGCTTCCAAGCTACATCTCAGGAAGAAATTCTACTCCCTCAAGATGACGAATGGCGATTCTATGCAGAATCACATTAATCAATTCAAGAAACTACTAAGGCAAATGGCCGCTGTCGGATCTGTCATAGACGATCAAGATGCAGTGATGCAACTGCCTACAAGCTTGCCAAGTTCTTATGACAGCTGGGTGATGATCATCACGACTCATCCAGAGTTGACTCTTTCGAGAGTCATCACTATGTTGTTAGACACGCGAAGGAACGAAGCCTCAAGTTCCTCAGCTGATTCTCACGCCTTGTACACCAACAAGGGCACGACAAAGCAGAAGAAGAAGAAAGGCTCGAAGCTATCAAAGCTAGACCAGAAACCAGCTCAGCACAAGGAACAATCGAATCCGTAGACAAAGAAGAAGTTGTTCTGCAGATACTGCAAATGAAACAACCACAAAATACAAGACTATCGAATACTTCAAGCGAAGAACAACAGCAAAGGGCAATTGAATCAAGTGGCAAATGCAGCTGCAAAAGCTCCACAGCCTATTCAAGAAGCGGATCATGATGTCTTCATAATCAACCATCAAGAAGCATCTGCCGACAGTTCTTGGTTCCTGGATTTCGGAGCCACTCAGCACATGACTAGCATGATTGGCTGTTTCGAGTCCTATACACTTACAGTACCCAAGAATTCATTCACCTTGGCAACAATAGCACACAAGCTATTAAAGGTGAAGGAACTATAAGATTATGATTTGCAAATGATCAATCTAAGCTACTCTCCAAAGTTCTATATGTACCTAAGTTATCCACGAATTTGCTCTCTGTAAGCAGAATCATAGATCTAGGACATAGAGTAGAATTTGAATGTGATCAATGTAAAGTAGTTGATAGGACAGGCAAGATCTTAGCACTCGGAAAGAGGCATGGATACTTGTATAAATTAAGTCATTGCTTTTTTGCCTTCAGTCCTCAAGGACGCTCTCATCAAGCATTTCAAACCATCCAAACTGACTCAAAGCCCGTTCATTCAAATTACTCATATCAAGATGCGTCGTGAAGAGTCCGAAACTACATTGAGCATTTTAAATGTCTCAAAGTAGAATGTGTTGATGAAAATATCACCAAACGAATGGCCATAAAACTATTCTTAGTTGGATTGCCAAAAAACATCCGCCGTGAACTCAAACCAGTTGACCTTTATGATCAACTTAAAGATGTGATGACCGATGCTATCCATGAAGAAGACAAAGGTTTGACGATGACTTCGACCATCGTGAAAAGAAATCTAAGAATCCAGACTGTCCTAATCACCCGAAGTCTGATAATATTGCTCAGTCTTTTGAGCTTCTACATCAAATAGAAACCTGGCAAAAAGCTCAACAATCTCATATGGATAAACTCACTGCCGATTTCCAAACCGCTATGAAACAGATTGTTGAGAAATCCTTTCCAACAAGGGAAAATGTCTGGTGTCCAATCTGCTCACAGCATCACACTGCTTATGACTGCCCTCAATTGCGAAATCATTTTCCAGCAGCCATCAAACTTACCATCTATCGAGCTTACCGCCCTTACCCACCACAACAACCTGTGCCATGACCAAGGGTTTACCAACCACGACCACTTGCACCAAATCAATACCAATCCCCACGACAACAGTTTGTTGTTAACCAACATACCCACAAAACACTGCCCATTATCTTGATCCGAATACCATCGATCTGGCCACCTACTATGTGGAAGACAATACTCAACCATAGTACTCTACTGAAATGGTTGTTTATTATACCTATGACTCTAATGCTCAACCAGTGGATCCCAATGCTGAAGCTTACAATCCAAACCAAGCTATCTTTGCCGCACATCAATTTCCCACAATACGAGGATGCTTGATCTGTGCAAGTAAACATGCTAGTATTCGTTGCCCAGATAAACTCCGCTTTTCTCCAACTTGTGAAAGCTATGGTATTGAACATCACGTGAAGGGTTGCCCATCCCAATCTAGGCCAGCCACTCCTATCTGTTCAGTGCAAGTAGAAACCTTACCAATTGAAACCCATCTTGCTTGGGTATTGACTCGGGCACAAACCCAATGCCAAGCCCCTACACTTGCACCCATCAAAACTCAACCACAGACTGTTCCTCCAAGTGATGATTTAACCCCGATAGTTTACCCTCACCCGTCTGAAGAAATTCGGCTGCATCATGAGTATCGCCAGCAAATCCGCAATGCCGACCAACAATCTTCCTCTTCTCATAAAGTACGTCCCAAGCCCTTTGAAAGCAAAACCCTTGAAGGTACCGAAGTTTGGGGAGATCTACTACAAGCCAATGTCACTCTTCCCTTCCATGTACTTTGGAAGCATGCTGGCCAGTGGAAACAATAGATCCAATCCAATACCACCACCACTATTGATGAGTTGCCTGAAATGCCCTTACATCTAACCAATCCACTCAGCGAACGAGGCAATATCAAAATCCCAGCTACCCATCATCAATCTTGTGAAGTTTTACCAAGACTCGATGGAGGTTTCGAGGTTAATATCATTTCCACATCCCTCATGATAGAATGGAATTTGAGCGACAAGCTAGCCAAACCTACTTGTCAGCTTTGGATGGCTGATCAAAGAGTGGTCTGACCTACCGGTTTCCTTCCGCACGTGCTGATCAAACGAGGAGGTCTCAAGTTTTCTATTGATCTCGTAGTACTTGATATTCCTAATAATGCCTATTCTTATGAATTACTACTTGGTCATCCGTGGCTCACCAATGCACGAGTCGTTCATGACTGGAGCAAAGGCCGAGTCACTTTTGGCAATCATGACAGTTCTGTCACCATTGACTCAACGGGTAAACTCAAACCTGCACACATCCATGACGAGGGATCCTCAACCACCAACTCAATATTTGAGCCATACCAGTCCAGCCACAAAAAAGGTCAATATGTTAAATCTACGGATATCATAAACTGGAGTCACAGTCTCGCTACCATTGATTGTGTGAATGCCGATTACTGTGCTCAGCATCAGGATAATTGTATCTCTCCACTTCTAATCAATCACGACCAATTTCCTGATCTGGATACACCTATCATCAATGTCAATTTTATTGATATTCTTCCACACCATAATGAACTGCTAAATGTTGCATGGCTACCTACTAATGAATCAGACGATTTATTCATTGATGACGAGAACGTCTTACGAATTCAGAATTGCCCAGAAGATATGGACATTTTTGATCTTCAGATCCTCAACTATATGGAAGCACTCCCACCTAGGACCTATCCGCAACATGCTTCCAAGGTGGAACCATTTGCCAAGGTTGCAATTCAAAAAGCTGAGACAAAATTCTACCGTCCCAAATGCCCACACTATCCATGGGATCTCTGTGAGGAGGAGAGTATCTTTCAAATTGATGACGAGATCCTCCATGACATACCAACTGTCCCTCATCCACACACATCTCCACCACCAAAACCTCAACCACGTGGTCATACTATGAAAGAGAAAATGAAAAAACCACTTCAAATTCAATCGCCGGGTGACCTCACCATTGTTTGGGAAATTCATGAGATTGCCTCTAGTCCTACACCAAACCCCAATAAATTCCAAGCACCAGGCCGACAAGAGAAAGGCAAGGCTCCTCTCGAATCTCCAGCCCATGATGTTCTTGCATACTTTAAGGACTATACGATCGAGGATGTCACAATCCAATTACCCCAAGCTCAACGTGAGCCAACTGGTAATTCACCCTACAAAGGCCCTGCATAAACCATAACCCTTTCCCTGAGTGAGCCAAATGAAACCAATGAATATTTTGTCCACGTCGGAGCTCCTCTCAATCGCGAACAACGCAGATGGCTTGAAAAGCTCCTGAGAAAATATCGACATATCTTTGCTTGGACCTATAAAGACATGAAAGGCGTCTCACCCTAAGTAGCTGTGCATCGTATCCCGCTTAAACCAGGTGCGAGACCGACTGCAAGTCATCCATACAGATGCAATCCCATCTATAAGGCCAAGATCAAAGAAGAATTACAACGTCTCTTGTGGGATTTATCTATGAAATTGAGCATACTGAGTGGGTCTCCCCAATTGTCATCGTCCCCAAGAAAAATGAGAAACTCTGCATCTATGTCAATTTTAAGAAACTTAACGCCGTCACTGAACGTGATCATTTTCCATTACCTTTCGGAGAATCCATCTTAGAAAATCTAGCAGGAGATGAGGCTTACTCCTTCTTAGATGGCTTTAGCAGATACAATATGATCCAAATCATTGAAGAAGATCAAGACAAAACCGTGTTTGCCACAGAATGGGGAACCTTTTGTTGGAAAGTCATGCCCTTTGGTGTCTGCAATGCTCCTAGCACCTTCCAACGTGTTATGAAAGCGGTCTTTTCTTAGCAGATGGGCGATACCTTAGAAGTTTACTTGGACGATTTAGGAGCACATTCCAAAGAAATACGCCATCTGTCTGTGCTCAAAAAAATTTTTATCCAATGTCGACGCTTAGGCATTTCTCTCAATCCTGAAAAATGCCAGATTTGGGTAACCCATGGTATTGTGTTAGGACAAATTATGTCATGAAATGGCATGCCACTGATCTTGAATAGATCCTTATCATTCAAAATCTACCAGAACCGCGTATGATACGTGAAGTTTATTCCTTCCTTGGCCACGCCAACTACTATTGGTGGTTTATTTTCGATTTCGCTAACAAAGCCCGCTTAATCTTCAAAGTAGTTGTAGTTCCCAAATGGACGGATGAACAACACGTCGCCTTCAATCAACTCAAAGAAGCCCTTACCAATGCACCCATCCTCCGGGCTCCTGATTATTCTAAAGAATTCCATGTGCATACTGATGCATCCAAGTATGCCATTGGAGCAGTGCTCTATTTGAAGAATGTCTACAACGGGCTTCCGGTTGATCTCTAGCAAAGGGTAACCAATCGTATCATATTTCAAGTTCAGGTGTTAAGTTCAATAATTTGAAGATTATTGAAGACTTGGCCATCTTCAAGAACTTCCACAAATTAGCATTTAGAACAACTTTGCAAAAATACACTAAGTGTAGGAAAAATAGTAATTATTCTTCCACAAAGAACGCGATTAAAGTTTAAATAACTCAAACTAATATTAGTGTCTCTAATTGAGATTGTATCTGATCTATATACTAATAGAACAATATTAGTTCTGATTGAATATATGTGCGGAAATTATGTGCGGAAGTAAGAGACAACTTAAGACAATTAGAAACTGTTGATCAAAAACAAATTTATAATTTTGAATCTGATTCATTATACATCTCTAGTTGTCTTATCCCGCTATTGTGTCTCTGATTGAATGAGTTGGTTACAACAAGTAGTGCACATGTATTTATATTGCTACATGACATGTTTTTTGGCCTTTTATTTATAGGTCTTTTGGTCTTTCAATTCTGTAACAGTGGATCTAACTGTTTACAACGGTTGATATTCAAATAGACGCTTCATTTTCAAGATTGAATAATTTTTGTTCGCAAATATTTTGCGACAGTCTATCTCTTCTGCTCAGTTTCATGTTTCGCGAATTATTCGCGACAATTGATAGTCTCTAAGCTTGAAGTAGAATCCAGAACATTTTGCAAATTGTTCGTGACAATTTTGAAACATCTAAGGTTTGAACATAAACAGAATATTTTTTGCGCCAAGATTCTGTTCACTGTCCAATTCATCGTGCATAGGTGTGATTCAGGTCTATCTAGTGCCAGGTCGGCGAAGAATAACCATGTATAGTTGTCACACAAGCCAAATACTTCCAAGTACAACGGCTTACGTAATTAGGTGACAAATATTTACTGTAATTAATACATGGATGAATTCTATAAATGGATCATCTAGGCACACTCTACGTGATGTTCCATCCATGAGACAAATGATTTTGAGCCCCCCAGTTACGCCACCATTTTGGTTGTAATTGCTATTTGATTGTGCTTTAGTGTAATATAGCAGCAACATGCTTTTTTATCTGTGTATAACGTAGATGATTGCTTGTTGTGATTGGATGCACTTCATCGCTGTTTGATAACACTTGTTTACTCACTCTGATCAGAACACGAACGTCTACGACTCCTTCGCTTCTAATCAGATGATGATTGTCTTTGACGAATGAGAAACTCGTGTTGTCATACTGCTCTTCCCATGTATTTCAGAACTAAACTTCATATTAAATCTGATTTTTAGTAATACCACACACACAACCATTTCTAATCTCTTCGGTGGACTGTACTCACTCTCGTTTTTGTAAGTATGAACTAATTTATAAGATCTTGTTGGACATTAGAACACTTAAGCTGTGATTATATTTAGCATGAACTTTCTATTAGACTGTTTTTGCATTTAGCAGCTAATTGTAACGGGAGAGCTGTTTCGCATATATTCCTGCTCTCTTCTCCGTTCATGTTCTCTATTCTCCCTTGTCCCATCACCAATCCATGGTGTCCATCTGTGACGAACTGTAACAGTGGTTGACAGACGGACATTGTTTTTCTCGGCCAAATTTTTTTTTATTTTCAAATATCCCGTCGGGCAAAATAAACAATTGTGATTGGACCATAGGTATTGCCCGAATACTCTTTTGCTGCCCGTCTTTGTACACTCGAGGTTGATTTGACGTCAATAGTCATAAACTGTAGTTAATTAATCCTTGTAGTTTAGGAACTTCTTGTCATTCTTAGGTATACCTCTCATTCTCTTCGTTCTCTCTGTTCTGAACTTCCATAGACATTGTGGATTGTCATTCATAGGTCTATCTCTCATTCTCTTTGTTCTCTCCATTCTCAGCTTGCGAAAACATATTTTGAACTAATGGCTAGACATAATCGGAGTCCAAGAGGAACCATTGATGCAATCAATATTTGCAATGAAAAAAATGCAGAAGATCAATGGACACCAAGAATATATCGAAAATATCAATGGATCTTGATGTCTCCCTCTGCAAAAGGCTCATTTTGGAAAAAAAAAAAAAAAGATTGGATAACACATATAGAAGTTCTTGGAAAGGCAGGATAATGGATTTCAAAGTATCACTTGCCGGTTAATCTATCATGGAAGTTTTAGTTCATCATGCTTATCTTCACAAATAGGTCAACATTCATGATTAGAATCCAAATGATAGAAGAAAATACAATTGTAAGTATTCGATTAGTATGCACATATTCAGATTAAATTTTTTTGGTATTAGCATTTTCTTTAGATTAAATTTTTCTTGTAATATTTTTTTTGGTTTTGCAGATTTGTATCCATCAAATTTCTTTGAATGGCAAACAATTCAATCGATTACAAGAATAATTGATGTCATACATTCGGTATTTTACAATGTGTAGGAGGGAGCTTCGAGATACCATGTCATTGAGGTCTTACTTTGGAGGAAGAGTTGATTGGGCCAGAGAGGTTGTGGATCTAAGAGTTTGACTGTTGCTTTATGTGTTTGACATTGGTCCAAATCTGGCAGTATGTAGCCACCTCGCTCTTTCGTTGTTGGATACTTCTTTGCAAACTCCTGAGAGGCGTGCAACTCCTTGCTTGGTTCTGTGGGCGTGATTTTGTGCCGGATGGTTGGTGCTTCAGAGGCAGTCTCATGTTCGGTTTGTGGTTCGAGTTCAGGATAGAGAGGAGACGAGGGGTTAGCTTCTACAATTCTTTGTGACTCAGGAGAAAATTGTCGTGGAATGAAGGTGAGATTAGTGGTGTCGAGAGGGTTAGAAGCGGTGGAAGAAAAAAGATAATGTTGGGAGCTGGTACCCCCAGAGCCCGATGGATTGGTTGGTGATTGAGCTCCTTGCCCCAGGGGTTGGCCTTGAAATGTGGAGCCTTGAGTTGCAGGAGGAGGCTGTTGGAATCTTGCTCCATCTCCACCATCTGGTCCATCAAAGTGGTGCCCCGAATCATGGAATTGGGCATGCTCTGCATGAACCGACGGGGTCGACTAGGCAGCAGTCTTTAAGCGTTCTTCCAGGGTGGCTATGTGCTGGTTTAGGGCCTCGACGGAAGCAATGTATGATTGTTATAATTTTGAGTGTTGCTCCGTTGTGGCTTTCAGCTTTTGGGCTAGCGTTTGTAATTCGTTAGGTTTTGGATCTGCAACTGTTGTTGTTTGTTTTCCTCCTCCAGCCTTGTTTTTTCTTTCTGAAGGTCCGCCATAACACCATCGTTGAATTGCCGCATAGTATACTGTCCCCCTAGTGTGCCGAATAGATTGTATTGGAGCTCATTCACCAACCATACCGCTTTTTGGGCTGCAAGGGGTAGCCGCTCCCAAGGACCAATGTCAGGGAGGGTGCGTGTGTAGTTAGGATACGGCATTGGGTTAAATGGTAGAAAATCAGGAGCAGGGCTAGACGAAGGTGTATGAAAGGCAGGGGGAGGTGATTGTGGATCGAGGGGTGGGGAGATATTGTGTGGCGGAGATTGTTGGATTGGCTTAGTGGTGACAATGGTTGATGGAAGTGCAGTTAGTAATTGTAATGCAAAATCATCTACGTTGACTGTGGAGACAAGTAGGGTGGAGATTTGGACAAGTGAGGGCTTTTGTGGAAGTGTGGAAGTGAAGCCCGTGTTGAGAGTTAATGAGAGTGTGGAGGTGGCTGTAAATGGTGGGGGTGGTGGTGGGAGTGTGAGAGCAAGTGATAGAGAGGAGATTGCCTGTGTGGATTGAATCACGCCCATAGGATCAGAGCCGGAAGTGTCTACCGTCCTAGAGCTGCCTGTTGTTGCTGCTACTACTTGTTGGCGTTGTTGGGCCTGGTGAAGTAAGCCCGCTTGCTGCTCTAGGACCTCCTTTGGGACTTGAGATGGTTTAAGGCTCCCTCCATATTCAGCATATTCCACCCCGATGTCACTGGATAGAATGTCATGTGGGACATCGGCTTCTGTGGTGATTGCCTTCTCTTTCTGCTTCTTAGTTGGTGGGTCTGGTGAGACTGGGTGGCTCACTTTTTTGTGCTTGGATAAACATCATTCAGCTCCTTGATGTCAGCAGCTGCCCTAGATCCCAATTGTTTGGTGACCAACATGTGGAGGAGATACCCACATTTGGTAGTTGGTTTGCGGGCTTTCAGAGCTCCGCACAGCTTCTCTGCTACCTTCTCAGCCCACTTGTAATTTTGAGTGGGATTGTCCATGGTGAGAGTCAGAGAAAAGAGGTAGCTCGGTGGGATGCGATCCATCTTGGTGGTATGCACTGTGACCATGGTGACGAGGATCTCTGAGGCGACCCGTAGATGGAAATCCGTGATGAGGCGAATAGCGATCTCATCATTGGTTTGGGCAACGGTTTTGTCGTCGTTTTTCAAAAATTTTGTGAAGTACTTGGCATCATAGCTGGTGCCCTTTCCATGGATTCTCTCTGAGATTTAGAAAGCCGATGCTCTGGAGATCCCTAGGAGAGACATTGATAATAGAATAGCTGCCACTCTTGGATGTAATCCGAAAAGTTTGGAACTCATCCGAATAGGTGAAGTAGGCTTCTCGGATGAGGCTCTCGCTCTGCTGGTCCCAAAAAAGTGTCAGATCAAAGCCAAGGTTGGTGAGGATATCCTTGGCCAGTGTGAGCTGCTCGGCGTAATTCTTATGATAGATCATGACTATATCCCCTGAATAAGGACGAGGTGGTTTACGGCGATGCAAGCTAAGCGAGGAATCGTGGGAAGTCATGATAGCAGTGATTTTAGATTGCTCTGAGAATTTTGAAAAAAAATTTGGCACGAACTCGAGAGCAGCAATTTAAAATGAACTCGTGGAGAGAAGGTGGAGGACTATATAGACTTTTTTTGGCAGGAATTTGCAACTTCACCCAGAAATCGTCCTCAGTGTCCACGATTTGGTAATGATGGTCACGAATTTTGAGGCAACGTTCTGAGAGCCCGAAAATTCTTGTAAGGAATTTTTTATGCCAAAAGAGAAAAAAAAACGTCTGATAGTGCAAAAATGTGTCTGATCAGAATTCGCAGAGATAACAGAGAAATCGTGAGGATCAATTTGAGCTGCAGCGAATTGTCTGCAAATTCTGAGGATGGATATCTCATGAATAAAACTACATTTTTCTATTTTTAAACATTTTTTTATCTGAGACAGAATTCGCGGAGGCCAAAAATGGATCGTGCTCTGTGAAAAATGGGTCAGGCGAATTCTATCTGAGATGTTGTGAAAAAATTTCTTCTGAAACAAATGACTTTTGTGATTTTCTCAGAGAAGACTGTTGGCATACCTGATCTGATTGTATCTTGATGGGTGGAACAAGAAAGCACAACAAAAATGGTGTCGAAATGGCATGCAGACAATAAAAAGAAAGAAAAACAGTAGGAAAGAAAACAACTAATACATATCAAGACAAAAACAGGGTTCATTGTACTTTCTTAGTCAACTCCCATTGACCACAATGTCAAGGATATCGCTTTGAAGGATTTGGAGTTGGACATATCTAGAGGCAAAGATTTTTTTAATGACGTAAGGTCCTTGGCCAAAAAATTTCAGTTTGCCTTTGAAGGCTTTGGCCTGGTATAACAGGACCTTATCTCCAATCTGGAAATGTCTAAGTTTCAATGATCGATCATGCCATGTTTTTTGTCATCATTTGTGGACTTGTTGAGCATGGATGCTGGTCCTTCGTGTTTCACAAAGTTGCTCCAAATGGAATAACCTATTTGCTAGGTTTTGAGGAGTATCGAACTCAAGGTTATAGGTTACTCGAAGAGAGGGGATATGGAATTCCACAAGCATAACAGGTTCTTGGCCATATGTGAGCTGGAAAGGGGTTAAGCCTGAAGCTTTCTTGGGGGTGGTGCGATAAGCCCAGAGAACAGCATGGAGTTTGAGTTCCCAATCAGATCGGCTGGATTCAACGGTTTTGGTGAGAATTTCACATAGGATTTTATTGGTGGATTCTACCTGGCCATTGCAGCTTGGATAGTATGGGGAACTTTTGCGATGTACCACAAAAAATTTGAAAAGAAGATTTGCTATGACAGAGTTAAGGAAATGTGTACCCCTATCACTACTAAGCTCTAGAGGACATCCGAACTGAACTATAACCTGTTCATAGAGAAATTTGGCAGTAGAACAAGTGTCAGCATTGCGAACAGCTCTTGTTTTAGCCCATTTGGTGCAATAGTCTGTAGCTACTATGATGTAACGAGATTGTGTGTGTCGAGCAACAGGACTAATAGGTCCAACATAATCAATTCCCCATTTCTGGAAAGCTTGATCAATGGTTACGGGGTGTAGAGGCATGTAGTCTATTTTTTGAAAGCGTTTGGTGCGTTGGCAGACATCACAAGCCTTAGTGTAACTGTGCGTATTCTTGAAGAGTGTTGGCCACCAAAAACTGGCTAAGAAGATTTTCTTAGCAGTTGTTCCGGAAGAGAAATGGCCGACACCAATACGTTCATGAGTGAGAGAAATTACAGAGGGTATTTCTCCTTCAATAAGACATCGTCGGATAATTCCATCTAACCCTTGCTTGTAGAGTTGTCCTACAATTAACGTATAAGGTTTAGTTCTGAGGACCAACACACGTTTTTCAAGTTTAGAGAAGGAATGATCCATTTGCCTTGAAGTAATCTCCTTAGCCCGTAAGGTGTAGAGTCAACTTGAAAAAGGATTGCATCTGGTAAATCATCGTTGACGCCTTGATCAGGTGTAGGAAGGTTAGGGATTCGGGATAGATGGTCTGCTAAAAAATGCTGAACTCCCTTATGAACCACGATCCTAAATGCAAATTCTCGCAATAATAGGATCCATCTAGTAATACGGCTTGTGGTGCACGTCTTGTTGATGAGATACAACAGTGCTTGATGATCAGTGAAGAACGCAAAGACTTTTCCTAGAAGATAATGGCAAAATTTTTGAACCGCATATACCATTGCCAAGGCTTTGCGTTCGGTAGTGGTATAATTGACTTCAGCAGAGGTATCAATTGTCGACTAAGAAAACGAATTGGGTAGTCCTTTTTGAATTCTCCCGGTAATGATACTGGATTTCTATGTGCTTGGATTTGCCATGAAATCTGGGATTCAGTGACAGTGAAATACAGCTCAAGTTGTCACACAGAATGGTGGTAGCATTGAACTGAGTGTGATGTAAGTTGTGAAAATAATGTAATCCATACAACTTCTTTTGAAGCTTGTAGAGACTGTTCTTCCCCAATCTGAATCGGAGTAGCCTTGCAAGACGAGTGGGTTGATAGCATTTCCATCATAACATAAAATGTGATCTAACTTTTCTGAATATATCTCATCACTCTCTTTAATGCTTTCCAATGAGAAATCCTAGGATTAGACATGAATTGACTTAACGTGCTAACAGTGTATGCTAAATCTGGTCTAGTACACAATATTGCATACATCAGAGATCCTATGAGTGAATGATAAGGGTACTTTGCTATGTTGAGTACTTCACTATCAGAATCAACACAAGTAGATATAGTCAGTACTATACTTGGATCCATTGGAGTATCAATTGGTTTGCAATCAGACACATGAAATTCTTTTAAAATGCCTTTTAGATATGTCTGCTGGCTAAGATAGATCTTCTTTTGAAGTCTGTTTCTAGTAATGTGAATTCCTAACAAAGAATGGACAGCTCCTAAATCATTCATGTTAAATTCCTTTGTCAAATCACGCTTAGTAGTGTGCAGAAGAGAAGTGTCGTTAGACAAAATAAACGTATCATCTACGTAAAGAGCTATGTGAATTGAATTGGTGCCTTGCGGCCTATTTCAGACTGTAGATTGCTTTGTGCAGCTTGCACACTTTGTGCTCTTGGCCTTTGACTTCGAATCCTTCCGGTTGGAAGGTATACAGCTCTTCCTCGATGTTGTCGTTTGGTGCATTTCAAGGTTTTCCGCAACTGCTAACGCAATCAGAGCCCTGATTGATTGTATCTTCACAATAGGACTAAAAATTTCTTGATAATCCACCCCTTGGACTTGAGTGAATCCTTTAGCCACCAGCTGTGCTTTCCATTTAGCAATGGAACCATCAGAGTTGATCTTCTTCTTGAAGATCCACTTGTTGTCGATAACTCTCTTGTGAGTGGGAAAGTCGACCAATGTCCAGGTCTAGTTCGTCAAAAGTGAGTTGTACTCACTTTCCATAGCTTCTTGCCACTTCACAACATCCTTGTAGTTAATTGCTTCGGCTAGGCTCTCTGGTTCTTCTGATGAAGTCCATAATGATTTAAGTGTATACCTCTCAGGAACTGTCTGAGTCCATGAGGATCTACGGACGTTTGGTTGACCAAGATGCGATGACGCTTCTTCATGAATTTCTCCAGATCTGTTCGAGCTAGCTTGGTCTGATTTGATGATAGGTACTATCGGCTGCTCGACTTCTGTAGCTATAGTTGTCAGTTCTGTAGAAGAAACATTATTGTTGAAAGAATCCATGATACGTAAAATAGGATGAAATGACATAGCATTGTTTATCGATGGTTGTTTGAAATCATAGTATGTATGTTCTTGAGATATTACATCCCTAGAGACAAATACTACATTGGTGGATGGATCATAAACTTTGTAAGCTTTATGTTCATTAGGATAGCCAATGAAAATACATTTATTTGTCCTATGATCTAGCTTCTTCCTAAACTGTTTAGGAATGTGAACAAAACATATACAACCAAAGATTTTTAAATGGCTGACACTAGGCTTGTGTCCATGCCAAATTTCATAAGGAGTTTTGTTGTTGACGGCTTTTATGCTGGATTTATTCAGTAAGTAACAAGCTGTGGCAGTAGCTTCTGCCTAGAACTTCGCATGTAGATGTGCTTGATGTACCATGGATCTAGATGAGTTGTGAAGAGTTTGGTTCTTCATTTCTGCAATTCCATTTTGTTGAAGTGAATAGGAAGTGGTGAACTGTCTTCTAATACCATGTTCAGCCATGTAGTCGGACATCTTGTTAGAGAGGTATTTGCCACCACCATCAGTTCGGAGTGCTTTCACTTTTGTAGACGTTTGTGTCTCAGCCATGGCCTTGAATCTCTTGAAGCATTCAAAGGCTTTAGATTTGTGCTTAATGAACATGACTGTAGACCATCTAAAATAATCATCTATGAAAGTGATAAAATAGATTGCATCTCCTAAGGACGTTGTTGGCATTGGACCACAAAGATCGCTATGTACAAGATCCAATACATGCTTTGTTTTGATGGAATGTGATTTGGGAAACTTGCTTCTAGAGTGTTTTCCATAGACGCATGATTCACAAAAACTTAAAGATTTCCTATCTAATGAAAAAGGGAAATGCAATCCATCAACTAAGTTATTACAACGCATATAGGAAAGTGATCTGGTATTCATGTGTCCAAATCGACTATGCCACAGAATAGCATTATCATTTACATTTTCATGAAAGATGCTAGCTAATGCAACTGAATTAGAGAGTACGTAACGATTTTTGACTCTAGTGCATGTAGTCAGAGTAGTATCTTCATCGAAGATTGTACACTGTTCAGATGAGAAAGTAACAATGTAACCCTCATCAGTTATCTTAGAAACTGACAACAGGTTCTTTGACAACTGAGGTATGTGAAGAACATTGGTGGCATAGATAGAAAGATCATTTTTGAACACGATCTTGACTGTCCCTTTGCCTTCCACGCGTATGGTGCTTGAATCTCCGAGATAGCTGAATTGATCTCTGCTGTAAGCTGCATACTAGGTAAACCATTCCTTGTGAGAGGTCATGTGTTGGGTAGTGCCGCTGTCTAGGTACCAGCTATCACAGTCTTCGTTCCTACTGTTGTAAGCATTAATAAGTGTGTATCTTGCTCCTTGAATTCTGCCACATTGGAGGAGTCTGGCTGCTGCTATTGTTGTTTCTTTGCCTCATTGTAAACGCGGATGCGACACTCCTTGATATCATGATTGGCTCTCTTGCAATATCTGCAGAAAAGCTTCTTTCGCGATCCACTAATCTCACCTTGAGTGTGAGGCTTCTGTTGTTGCTGTTGCACTTGATTCTTGCCCTTGGAATAGTCTTTCTTCTTGGTGTACAGGGCCATGGATTTGTCTTTGATGGAGATGTCTTTGGTCTTTCTCTGCATTTCTTCTTAAAGAAGATGACCGATCACCTTTTGAAGAGTGAGGCCGAGCTGTGTGGAGATCATCACCACAAAGTCTTCATACGATTTTGGAAGAGAAGACAACAAGGTCATAACAATATCATCATCTTGAATAGCACATCCTACAGTTGATAGCTGATCCATTAAAAATTTGAAGCTATTGATGTGAGAAGTGATGGCAGTGGAATAAAAAATGCTAAGAGTATAGAACTTCCTTCTAAAATGTAATCTAGTAATTACATTGTGAGTCTCATAGAGATTTGATAACAAATCTAATGCATCCTTAAAGGTTTTGCATGTGGTAACATGGGATATTTGGGAGTTAGCAAGATTGAGTGTGATACATGCTAAGGCCTTCTGATCTTTGATCTTCCATGTCTTTGCTTGATCACCATCTTCTGGCTTGAGGTCAGAACCTTCTACTACATCCCAAATATCTCTATCTATCAACATCATCTGGAGTTTTAACTTCTAGATATAGAAGTTAGATCCATTGAACTTGTCAATGACTCTAGTTTCGTTGGATGATGAAGATGAAGAGCTACCAATATGAGACATGTTAACAGTAATACAAATAGAACAAATTTAATCTCTCGGTTTATATGAACTACGCTCTGATACCAATCTGATGGGGCAAGGGAGAATAGAGAACGTGAACGAAGAAGAGAGCAGGAATATATGCGGAACAGCTTTCCCATTACAATTAGCTGCTAAATGCAAAAACAGTCTAATAGAAAGTTCATGCTAAATATAATCACAGCTTAAGTGTTCTAATGCCCAACAGGATCTTATAAATTAGTTCATACTCACAAAAATGAGAGTGAGTACAATCCACTGAAGAGATTAGAAATGGTTTGTGTGTGTGGTATTACTAAAAATCAGATTCAATATGAAGTTTAGTTCTGAAATACATGGGAAGAGTAGTATGACAGCGCGAGTTCCTCAGGCGTCAAAGACAGCCATCGTCTGATCAAAAGCGAAGGAGTCGTAGACGTCTGTTTTTTTTATCAGAGTGAGTAAACAAGTGTTATCAAACAGCGATGAAGTGCATTCAATCACAACAAGCATTCATCTACGTTATACACAGATAAAGAAACATGCTGCTGCTATATTACACTGAAGCACAATCAAATAGCAATTACAACCAAAATGGCGGCGTAATTGGAACGCTCTAAATCATTCGTCTCATGGACGGATCATCACGTAGAGTGTGCCTGGATGATCCATTTATAGAATCCATCCATGTATTAATTACAGTAAATATTTGTCACCTAATTAGGTAAGCCGTTGTACTTGGAAGTATTTGGCTTGTGTGACAACTATACATGGTCAACCCGTAGGGAATGTTGACGCAGACGAGGATGCTACAAATTCCTCTCACTTTGCATTTTTGCTCTGGGAACATTCCTCGTTCAAAATAGACGACTGTGGAGTTTTTTTTTCTCTCTTCAGGATTTTGCGAAAAAGCCGACAATGCCCTTAAAAAGATGACATTGTCCTTAAAAAAATGACGATGCCTTTAAAAAGGTGACAGTGTCTTTAAAACAGTTTAACTTTTTTAAAAATAGCTGAAAGGAAGAAATTGAAGGCAAGTGTCGCTTTTTCAAAAAAGTGCGAAAAAGCTCACACTGTCAAAAATAGTTGAACTGGTGAACTATGCTGAGCCGACACTGTCACATTTCGAAAAAAGTCAACACTGTGAAAAACATAGTGTGCTGCAGATTGTTGCAATACTTAGTGTATTTCTACAAAGTTATTCTAAATGCTAATTCGTGGAAGTTCTTGAAGATGGCCAAGTCCTCAATGATCTTCAAATTATTGAACTTAACATCTGAACTTGAAATATGATAGAATTGGTTACCCTTTACTGGAGATCAGCCGGAAGCCCGTTGTAGACGTTCTTCAAATGATTTGGTTGTCTAAGTTATGATTCATGTAGGTATCAGATGAGCAGACATAGAACCAAAGTTGGTTTCACCTGACCCTAAATCAACGATCAATAAACGTGTAAGAAGAATCTTGAAATAAAATTAGTCATTCACAAATGAGACAACTGTGGACTTAATTTCCAACAATTGGGACACATAAGCGTTGAAAGCGTGCAAAGTAAAAAAAAAACATCTTGACAAAGGGCCCATTTTGAGTTCTAATATCCCCTAATGACCCTGAAACATCTGAGAACTAGGAAAAGAGTGTGAATTGGCAACCTCAACTGTAAGAGGCTGTGGAGCAGGAACAGGTGAAGCACGGATCTGACTGGTAATATAACTACTGATAAAAGAATGAGCCTTGCTGGTATCAACTAAAGCAATATACTCACAACCAATAATGCGTACGTAACCAAATGGAATGAGGACCAGGAGGCCCTGTCCAAGTAGCATAGGCATGCTGAGCATGGCAAGTAGCAGGAAGTAAATCAGTGGAAGGCTCAGGAGATAGGTCAGGCTCATCAGAAATATGAATGTAAATATCGGAATCATCTGGAGTAGTGCCCTCATGGTAAAAAACAACAGTAGTAGTAGGGAGGGGCTGACGACAATCATGGGCAAAATGGTCAGGACTCTTACAAAGAAAGCAAAGACACTTCTGCTGAAGGTCAGCGAACTCTGTAGATGTGTAACATCGAACAAAAGCAAGACAAGGGGTCAGAGGACGAGGAGACGAAGGGACAATGGAAGGAGCCGGAACAGAAGGGGAAGGTGTAGAGGTGGACGTAGCAGGAAAAGATGAAGCAGAAGGACGGGGTCGAGAGAAGCGGGAAGGAAGGATGTCAGAGTACTTGTGTTGTAAAGTACTGGCAAGAGACATCGCCTCAACAAGTGTGGGGGGATAGAAGGAAAAAACATCATAACGTAAGGCACCACGAAGCCCAGCAATGTAACGAGAAATAAGCTCAGTGGGTTGTAGATCTGTGAAAAGATAAGAAGAGTCCATAAACTGATCTGTATAGGAAGCAAGACCACTGGTCTGAGTGACACTACGGAATGAATCACGCTGGCGGTTGAGCCACTGAGGATCAAGCATAACATGACGGAGGTCACAACGAAATGTAGGTAAGATATGGAGCCCTTCCCGATCATGATCAGCTCGATAGACCCGCCACCATGTGACAGTACGTCCATCTAAGTGTAAAGCAGCCAACTGGATCTTCTGAGGATCAGTCTTAGGATAAATCTAAAAATAAGTGTCAAGCTTAGCAAAAAAATTCTCTAATAAGTTCCCGTCAGAGGAACCGAAATAGGTAGCAAGTTGTACCCTATCACAAAATTCTTGAGCAAAGTGTGGCTCAGGAATTGGAGGACGTGGAAAAAAACCATGAGGTGGGGTAGGAGAAATGAACTATCCACCACTAGGCTGACTAGCAGAAGAAGGTGAAAATACAAATGGAGGGGGACTCCCAAATGAAGGATAAATAGGAGCTTTACCAAGACCATAAGGCTATAAAGAATCAATTTGTGACTGCATAGTGGAAAAGCCGACCATAACCATATCTAGATGAAAAACGAGGCCAGAAAGGGTATCATCCATTCGACGAAACTGATCAGATAGATTCTCGTGAATAGTCTCACTCGGGGTAGGTGAATGTGCCATAATGAGGATACAAGATGCTAATCAAGCGGACGAACTGAAGGAGAGGACATAAGTCGTCACAACAGGTATGCCAATGAAAAGACTTGACAAATAGTGTAGGTAGTACCTCACAACTGCAAATGAGAGCATGTTGAAAACGGTAGTAAAATGAAGAGATACCGGGCAACCACCAAATAGAGATAAAAAACGTTTTTGGACAGCCTTGTAGCTAGAAATTATGCGAAATGAACTGCGTACAGGCTGTAGAAAGCTGCTGAAATGTGCATGGACAGCCATCGATCAAATCTGTCAAGGAACTGCTTTGGAACTGGAAATTTTGCCAAGTATTGGGGCCGAATGGGGCGCTGGACAACCACCAAGTAATGTTGCAAGAGATGCTGAAATAAAAAATGGTTCAAGTAGGTTGAAAAAATAGCAAGTATGAGGGTGGAGATGGGCGTTGAGCAGCCTACAATCAAATGTGGATTTGGGATAGCAAACGGAGGCGGAACGAAGTAAAAATTGGAGGGAAATGGGCGTTGGATAGCCTGCAAACAAGGTGTGAAAAATGGCTACAAACGGAGACAAAAACGGACGAAAGTGACAAGTATGAAGGGGCTGGACAGCCTGCAAACAAAAGTGAAGAGAGGGCTGAAAATGTAAGGAGAAACGGACGAAAGAGATGAGGGAATTGAGCGCTGGACAACTTGCAAACAAGCTGGATTTGAGCACCAGAATTAATCTGCCAAAAAACAAAATTCCTCTGGCCGCCAAATTTAACAGAAATACTTCCGCTAATTGTCCGCTAAAGCTTCGCCAAGGAAAATGCTCTGATGGGCGTTGGCCCTTCTCCAAACTATGCTGAATGTTGCTGAAGCAAATAGATGAAAGCCCTCAGCAAAGAGAGAAAAAAAATCAGCAAGGAAAATGGGCGCCCAATAAAAAAATTAGATCTGAAATTCAGCAATCAGGAAAGTACTCTGATACCAAGTTAAGAATGCAACCACAACTGATCTAGAGCTAAGCTATGAAAGCATCACATAAGCAAGACTTAACCCTAGAAAGCAGGAAAGAGAGCTTAAAGAGACTAAAGAGGAGAGAGATCAATATCATAGGTGAATAACAAATGACATAGATTCCCTACTTATAGCCTAAAGGAAGCCCTAAAAGGAAGCTTCCAGTGGCAAGGGCCCAACTGGGAGGGATAATAGTGCGCCCTCATAGCCTAAGTGTCAATAATAAATAAAAAAAGGGCCCAAGGCCTGCTTATGCATAAAGTAAAGTAAATGTAAATGGACGTGGCGAATGTAATGAGCCGAGTCCATAACTTGCACCAACTTTCTTGGGTTTAAATGGTCTCCTATCCAATCTCTCTAGAAGATCTTTCACTCTCAAAAGATAATTTGAAGCACTCCCATCACTCTTTCGGAAGGTTTGAAAGATTTGGTTCCTTAGTGTACAACCTAGATGTGTTCCTTGCCTCACAAATGGATTGTAGTGCGTCCCAAGCCTCCTTGGTCGAGATGCAAGAGCCAATCTCCCTTGACACATGCCGCGTCCATTTACATTGGATACATTCATCTTGATGATATGTAGGGCCATTCTTGCCCTCTTCTTGAACTTTATGGATTCTTGAGGCACTTGAGGCTCCTCCTCATTGCCAAACACAATATCCATAATGTCTAGAAGCACCAAAATAGATTCCGTCCTAACCTTTCAAAAATAAAATAGTTGGAGGAATTCAACCTTTCACTTGCCTCCAATAGGTACCCCCCCCCCATTGATGCCATGATGAGACAAATGAGAATGTAGTCAATTGGAAATAAGGCCATGCCTTGATCACCAAAATCAAAGCACTACAAATTTGCACCAAACCACAACAAATTCAGATCCACTCACCCCTATTGGACTCCACAAAAACCAATCTCTTTAGAGCTGGAATTGAAAAGATTTGATTACAAACAATGTCATAGATCCTTGTCACTTGACTAGAATTGAGAGAACCTTTCAATTTTGGATATAACACTCAAGATCAAGAGCATTTAATCCATAAAGATCCAGAAAACACCAAGTGGGCACACCTACCTACCCTCAAACATTGATCCATATATGCATCAACAAGATGCATCAACAGCCCTCGGGGGCTTGGTCTTCTCAATCTAGACTTGATGCTCTTTCCAACAAATGTCTACTTGGACTAAAATGGATCAAAGATAAGTTTGCTACAAAATTCCAAAGTGGATGCAACTCACACGTGGCCTATGCTTTTCATACATTAAATGCTCGCAAATGATCCAATAAATCACTTTGGATCAAGCAATCATTAGCCAATTTGAAGCTAGAAGACAATTGGGATGCAAGAGCACTCTCAAACCTAGAATTTTCACTCAAGATATTGCTTCATGGAGATCAAATTTCATGCATGCATGTACCTAGGCTTTGATACCATGTTAAAAAATGAGATTTGAAGACCATGCAAAGATCTACAATGACCTCCATGCATGTGAGGTTGCACAAGATGCATCTATGATAGGTCAAACCAGATTTTCAAGGGCTATCTTTCAAGCTTTGAATCAAGGCAAGAGCTCATCTACAACAAAAGTTATGATCATCCAAAGAAAAGTTACTTTTTCACATTCACATGAAAAAACAAAGTGAAATTCACACTGAGAGACAAAACCAAGCATGTTTCTCTCAGGTAGAGAAAAAATATACTCATACTCGGGTAGAGAGAGAATAGACCAAAATTATATGTGAACCAAAAGTGCATTAACTCTCAACCTCATTATTTGTACAAAGAGTGAGCTCTTCTATATAGTGATTCGAGATCCAAGAGGAGTAGACAACAAGTAAAATGATTGGATCTTTGTGAAGGTTTCACACATGGGAATTCCTACCCAACACCGACAATTGATCTTCTAAGGTATATGTGATTGCACATAGATCTATGACATAGATTGCATCCTCCAATCTTCCTAGATTGATTCTAAGGCAAGAGCACAATTTCATGCATAATGAATCCATATTCAATTGGCACTCAAAGCAATCAAAGTACATGAAAAAACTAAGTTCCCAACATGCTTTTAGACAGAGAAAATAGCCTACTCTGAGAGAGAGAGAGAGCCCTCAAGTAGAGAGAGAATATGAGAAAAAACAAGGTGTAACACATAGATTGCTTCACAAATACTTGTATGTACAAGAAGAGAGCTCTACCATATAGTAGTAGCACAAGATCTAGCATAAGTAAATGCTTGAGAATGATTGGACCCCATTATTTCCTTTCTACATCATGATTGATGCAACCACCAAGATTTGGTGTTCTTTGGCAAAATTCACCAGGTTGGGTGCCCAAACAACTTCCAAAAAAATGCCAATAACTTGATCTATAGTGAACAAATTCACTTGAGATCTCTTGCACCTAAATCTACACTCAAATAGCTCTCCAACAAGTATTTACTTGCACAATTTGGATCACCACATAGAGCACAATGGGCATCCCACACTTGCTTTGAGCACAGTACTCCATATTGTACTTTTCAGAGACAAATCATCATGATTTTGGCCCCTCTTGAAGCCAAAATCCCTTGGAAGCTAGTCAAGATCCTCAACCACACTCTTGTATGTTGTTTGGTTTACTTATGGATGAGTGGGTGGTGTAATGTACCTTTTGCATCTCCAATGTCCATGACTCCATAAAAACCAAAAATCTCAAGGCACAAGTCCCACAATAGAAATAAAAAATCACAAAGCACAAGTCCCACGATAGATCAGACAAAGATGTGTTACAAACAACTCATTAACTTGGCAAAAGTAGAAAAAAGAAAAAAATTTCCAAAGACAGTGCAAAATATTGTCAATTTTTTTTTTCACACTATGCTCATCATGGCATAAGTAGTTCAATTAGGCTTGTCATTTCATGATATAGTGACTATGAGTCCTTCAAATAAGAATTTAAACTCTAAGGACACTTTTCACTCTAATTCTATACTTTTACTACAAACCGCAACAACAAAATACAAGATAACACTACTTCAAGCATTCACTTTGCAGTCCAATCTCACTTATTATACACACAACCATTACATTCATGATCTTGTTACTCATCAATTGATTCTATTAATAAATCATCCAAAACTACTAGCAACAAAGTGAAGGATGCACATAAGCAACAACCACCAAAAAGGAGTTTATGCCCATCAATTCAACGCTATTTTCTCCACTAACTCTTTTTTGGAAACTATCCAAACACTAATACTCATTAACATTACTTTCCGAATTAACAACACTTTTAACACTAATTTCACACTAACACTACCTTAACTCTAAAAAGCATAAAAATTGAAATGGTGACCAAACGATGGGAGAAACCTTGGGTCCTCAAGATCTCTTTCCGTACAAGCACATGCCTTCATCACAAATCTCAATGAAAGAGTAATAGCAAAATATCATCACATTCAAAACACTACGCATTCCAAGAAAAAAGGGCAACAACACCATCAATGTCACACAAAGCACAAGAGGCATCTTCAAGGCTATCATGTTATCAGGTGTCCAGTCCAGAATCTTCCTGGTGTGATAAGAAAGATTGGCACCCTGATGTGGTTAGTTATGCCGGGGTCGATGGACGGGTCATTTCACTATGGAGATCTAGAGGCCAATAGGATTATCATAATTGTTGTGGTGACACATATCCAAGGTGGTAGGATATTAAGCATAAGCCAAATGCTCTCTGATCACATAAAATCAGTTTCAGGATGCATTCCAAGCATCACAGGAAATTCATCAAATAGCAGATGCTCAGAAAAATATTCAATGTACATATTCATTCAGGAACTTCAAGAGGTATAGGCCCATATTGCGAAAAAGATTGATCCATCTCTATTTATATTGCATATCATACAAGGACTCCCTAAGGAGTATCGCTGAGTATACAGAGGCATGTGAATGATATTACAAAAGGCTTACTATATAGAAATGACCATTGTGTGCTCGTATTCGGTAATCTGCTAGCCATTTCATTTCCTTACAGATTTGAGCTAGTTTTAGTATAGAATACATTTTGTCACAGTTGCCACTTTCTTGCATGCACTTGTTAGTCAGAGACATATAGCTTAACCTTAAGTTACAAACTTGCCTGGTTCTTTAGGCCTTTTGATATGGTGGCCAGCCTTATCTTTGACTCGGATTTGTATCCGATATCAATTTGTACTTAAGAAAGCCATCCACATGTGTGGCCTATTTGGCAAAAAGCGGTTCACCTTCAGAGCTTGCCTTTCTCAAAGCTTTTAAAATAGCTCTGTCGCTCCTGGTGAGACCAACCAGAGGATCAATACTGTCAGGATCCTGTAGCAATGGATTATTGAGAACATTGAAAGGATATGTTGAAGCTTTCCGTGATGTATCCTTGATTAAGGATTCAGCAATCTTTTTGGAAGAAGTTTTATCTGAATCACCAGCAAATATAGCATCTTCAATATCCACAAGACTCTCCAGTCTATTTACAATGCCTTCATCAACTGGTTCATCATCAGTGCTGAAAGCTCTTTCGTGTGTGTTGGAGGCGGTAAACAGGGAAAATCCAGTACTGGTTCTCCTTTTCAGAGCATGAATATCCTCCACTGAACCGATTGGTTTAGAGGAGGCTCCCTTTCCTGATCCTGAATTTCTTTCTTTAATACTCAAATCAGGATGTCTTCTTGTAGGAGCCTTGGGGTGCAACCTCCTTCCGTTCTCTAAGAAGGCCTTCTTAATTCCCAAAACATGCTCCCAAAAGAAATTGCGCTTCACAATTCCTTCATCCTCAGACCCTCCGCCTTCCCCTACCTCGGTCATTATGGGACTTTGATAAACAACGTCAGGTCTGAGTTGCTGAAAGGTTTCCATATGCTCATTGACTAGTTCCCTACGTGGCAAAGTCTTTATGTGGCCTAACCTCTCTAGCTTCTTAAATCTATACGTAAGCTTGTAAGTATCTGCATCTTTCTCTTCGAGCTTGCTATTATCTCCTTTGATTTGTTCATTCTGTAGTCTATTATCTACAACATCAACAGAAACGTATGGCTGAAGTGCTTTTATATGTCCTTGACTATTGAAAAGGGTTTTATTGCTCATCTGTCTCTTTTCCACACCTTCTGTATCCTTTTTGCCAGTATGTTTCTTGGTTGCATCACCCGCCTCTTCTGTATTTTGACCTGAATCTCTTGCTACCTTAGATACGCGATCATTGTTCTGTGATTCCTCCTCTGCTTCCGTCTCATCAGACTCTTCTCCCATTTCTTCATATCTGTCGGCGTCAGCTATTCGTTCCATTTCTTCATAGCTCAGTTGTTGATCTTCATCGTCCTCTGTAGTATCTAAATCCTCCTGTGCTCCATCATCCAAGCCTTCTTCTGAGCTTTCTTCGCCAGTTACTTTCATAGATCCATCAATCTCTTTAAACCTTTCTTTCGAGCCTTCCTCTTCAACAACTCTTCCTCTAAATAACTTATGCTTCTTCAAGAACATTTCACGTTGCTCACTTTCTTTATTTTCCATCGCAAGAAACACAACGCCGGTGTCATGTTCAACCACGATCTTACGATCCAAACCCCGTTTCCCTTCTTCATTGCGCTCCGCGACCTGCTGCAGGTCATCCAATTCCTCATTTCCATTACCAACGCTCATCCCATCACCGGATTCAGAGCCCTGCACCACAGCTCTAAGACGACGGACTCTAAGACCCTGCAGCAAAATCAAGGTTCCAAGCAGAAAAACGACAGTGGATCCAACGAGAGAGAGATGACGCTTCCATTCCGACTTAGGGCTGGAATGCGATGCTGAGAGGGAACGCGAGAGACGAGTACGCGGCCGAGAATTCAATCTTTGCAGCATCGTCCTCAAACAATCAATCCAGCAGCAGCAGCAGCAGCAGCGAGCAGGAAGATGGATCGATCGATCGATCGAGCAAAACAGAAGAAGAACGAGAGAAGAAGAAAAAGAGGGAAAGCGTTTGCAAAACAGGACTCAATAAACAAAAGCCTTCGAAATTTCAACTTTAATAATAATAAAGAGCTGGCAGCTTCCCTCGTGTCATGACGGCACGCAATGCCTTAAGCGCCACCACCGCTGGATTTCATCACAAACCTTCCATTATGCCACGTCTAGTGATCGTAAAGGTCAGATCTCAGATGGCGAGAAATTTGCCACGTGGCATATAATTAATGGGTCGCGCATGAAATATGACGTGACACTAAGCTCCATGAGGATGGTTTCATTGGGATCTGCGAACATTGTACTATTTTGGAAACGGGGTACCTGGTAGGCTGGTAAGTGTATCTGCCACCTTCTTTCTGGCCCCCCTTGGGGAGGGGAGCCCAATCCTTTTGTGTGAGTAGGATGGGATGATAAGTTAAAGCCCCTCCGACCATTGGATTTGTTTATACACATTTGAATTTTTGTCACCGTTTTACGATTAACCGTTGCAAAGAGTTCAAGTGGCAAGTATTTTTCGCCGCAAAAATCTAAGTAGGAGTGTAGAGTCCAAGTGACAAGTATGCGCCCCATAAAAATCTAAGGAGGAGTGTACTCCGGAGTCCTCGTTTGGGTAGAGGAGGGTGCATGCAAGGACGGGCGTCACTCTTATCCAACGATGTAGAGTTATTCATCCTTGATAATTAATTATGATGAATTATTTCAAAGTATCAAGACTCCTGGATCATTAAGTGAAATTGGGACCCTACCTGCAGTAACCTCTTTCGTGGGTCTCAACTAAGCATGTGCTTATAACCAGGTGCATCCTTGGGACCCTACCTGCAATAACCTCTTTCGTGGGTCTCAACTAAGCATGTGCTTATAACCAGGTGCATCCTAGCTGTATGTTGTAGGTTATAAGCCTATCCAATCCCACAACTTTTTCTCACTTAACGTTGGATGAGCACCTGACCTAGCTCAAAGCTCTTCCAAATCTAAGTCTTGATATTAAGCCTTGATGATGAGTTGTGGGACCTACTTTGTGGTTTCAACTCTCGTCAACAACATCTATAATATTTGGGATTCGTTTTATGTCTTTGAGTTCGAGTGCAAGGTTTTGCATAAGTATGGGAGTTGGCTACTTGATGCACATTGCATGCATTGACTTTTTCAATGCCCTTAAAAATTTGAAGGTGATTTCATGACAAGTGGATACTCACAACCCAAACAAAACGAACAACACAAGCAAAGAACTACCAATAGCAATCGTGACAATGCAATACACACATGTGACTCTACTGGAAATTCTTTGTGCATGTTTGTATATTGCTTTTTGAAGTGTAGAGCCACATGAGTGCAAATGAGCATGAACACATCTCCTAGGACTGAAAAGAAAATGCATGCAAATCAGTAGCATCCTTTTGAACATTCTCAACCACAAGGATGAAGCCAAATAGAAAACACCATAAAATCATAGTGAGAATCCAAAAGTTAGCAAATGTTAAACATAGTCGTGGAGATGATTGTAAAACCCTAAAACTTTACATTGCACTAAGTGCCAGGAAGTCAATGGCGGATCTTTTGTGATAATGGAAAGGAGATGAGAAGCTGCTAAGCTTCAATTTTATGTTGATGGAGAGGAGAGAAGAGGTCGTTGAGTTGCTTTGATATGTTGAATGTGGACATGAGAGGAGAGCCTTCAGAGAGGAGAGGAGAGGGTGTTGAGATTATTTACTATAGTGATGACAAGGAGAGGAGAGACTATTGGCCCGTTGAGATTCTCTTGTGTCCTAAAATTCTTTCTTAAATTAAACTTTTTTGTGAAAAACGCTGAAATTTTCACATGTTTTAGATTCAAATATAACAAGGAAGCAAAAGTGTCATAGGAAAGATAAAATAGAACAAGCCTTCAACCAAAAGTTAGGCACAAGTCAAATTCCAAGGCTCCATGTGTGCAAATCGATGTTCAAGTCTTTTGGCCTTTTGAAGAATGCAAAAAAAAAAAAAGTTAAGAAATGTGCTTATTTAAAGTCAAACATCGACCCTTCAAAAAGAAGGCCAAATTCGAAAAGCCAGATGACATTCAAGAATGTAGTCTTTTCATTCTACTACAACATTATGTATAAGGTAAAATTTTAGGGCAAATAGGCTCCCTTGTCAAGATTTAATTCTATCTATACAATATGTTTAAATTTTATGTTTCTTTGCTTTTCTTTGGTCGAATTCCCTGAAACGCATCCTTGAAACGCATCTCATGTTGGGAGGTTGGAAGCTCAAAGGCTGTGTTTTGAAGGACAGGTACATACTTTCATGGTGAAAGGTGTTAAACAAAAAGGACTTTCATTATGAAAGATTTCACTAAATTTGAAGGGCGCTCTAAGGATTTTTTGGATTAAGAGACTTTTTAGTGAAAGGCTAAAATGAAAATGCATTTCTATGAAGGGAAAATCTTCTGTGGAGGGCTGGGAAGGCTTGAAAACGTAGGCCTGGGCCCCACCTATACTAAAGTGAAAGGCCCAAGCGAAATAAGTTTTTCCTACACAATGCCAGACTTGCATGTTGTTTTGTTTTGCAATACCTTTTTTTGATGAATTTGCAAAATGTGCATGTGGACACTAATGATTTGCTACCACATGGCACATGCACATCTTGCCAAAATTATGCATATGCTACTTGGCAGCCAAGTATTGGCCACATGAGAGTCTTGATGGAAGGTTAAAATCTTGGGAAATTACATGTAAGTTTTGTTTTTTGGGGCGGCTCTAAAATCCAAAAAGATGGACAAGCACTGAGCATTATGTGCGCAGAAGCTTAAATCTTCTTACTTTTCTATAATTAAAGATATTTATGTGATTTAAATATTTTTACATTTTTAAATTTAAGATCTTGGTGTCATATGAAATTTGGTAGTGAAAATACTTAAATATGAGAGATGGGTATGCATATGAAATTTGAAGCATGACCCCTATCCACTTCCGTTCCCTTTCAAGCACTACACGATATTTGAAGATGTCATTTTGAATCTAGTGACTAATCGTTTCTCACTATAAGCTCCCAAAAACAGCCAACAAGGTAAGTGCTCAACTATGTACTTATCCTTGGGTCCACACCATAAATTTGGAATTATGATATGGCCCACAACTACTCCTTATATAGTGAACTTTTCACATGGGCCACACCTCTACCCCAATATTAGTAGAAGGAGCCAATCAAAAGTAGGTAGGGTTGAATAATATTTATGTGTCTCATTTACATTCAACATAACTTTTAAATATTTCATGGCACACGAATGAGATTCAATTCAAATTCTATATTATTTTCTTCTAACATTGTATCATGTGCGATTGAGTGTGACATTTTAGACCCAATCTCACCAACAACAAAAAATGCTAAAAATACACCTAGACTTGCAATGTCTTTTTTGGTTTCATGTTGTAATCAATGAGTTGTGATCCAAATCTAGGACAACATTTATTATTAATTACACTCAAGGGCCCAAGGCTAACACATAAGCTTTAAAGGGCATGGTAAATGGTCAAGGGAGGGCATGAACATCAACCTCAAAAGGCAAGGTAAAATCTAAGTAGGAGACTCAATTGTACTCCTCATTTGGATAGAGGGTGCATGCAAGGGCCCCATCCTTATCCAACAACGCACAGTTATTCATCCTTGATAATAAATTATGGTGAATTATTTCAAAGAATCAAGACTCATGGGTCTTTGAATGAAAGTGGGACCTCCATGCACCCCTCGTTCAAAAATAACCTCTTTTGTGGGTCTCAAGTAAGCACATGCTTATAATGTCAGGTACCCATCCTAAGTTGTACATTGTAGGTTAATGCTATATGTTAAGTGAGTCTTTCTCACTTAACTTGCAAAGTTGGATGAGCACTTACATTTAAGGCATGTGGGTTGACCTAGCTCAAAGCTAAGCTCTTCCAAATCTAAGTAGCTAGGGGTGAAATATGTCTTTGCCATTAAGCCTTGAGGATGAGTTACGAAACCGACTGTGGGGATGTGACTCCCATCAACAACATCTATAACATTTGGGATCCCTTTTATGTCTTTGAATTCAAGTTTGAGGTTTTGCATATGTGCAGGAGTTGGCCACTTGATGCACATTGCATGTGTTGATTTTTTCAATGGCCTTCAAAATTTTGATGGTGATTTCATGACAAATGGATACTCTCAACCCAAATAAATCTAACAACACAAGCACAAAACTACCAATAGCAAGTCATGACAATGCAATAAACACGCATGACTCCATTGGAAATTCTTTGTGCATGTTTATATATTGTTTTTTGAAGTGTCATGCAAGTGCAAATGAGCATGAAAATTTCATGCAAAACTCTTAATCATTGCTTAAACAATTTAGTGATATAAGAACCACCCAACAAGTGCATGTCTACAAATTCTTGTAGACACATGTTTCGACATCGATTGGTCTCTCGTTTTTTTGGTTAGACAACAAAGCTAATAGGGCAATTTATGCTTGGACCCATTGCTGAAATGCAAACTAGCATGATGTGTTGTAACATCACCATCATAATTTTCTTCCTCTCTTGATCCATTCGCACAATGCCTAGGACTAAAAATAAAATGCAAATTAGTAGCATCCTTTTGGACATTCTCAACAATGCTTTACATTCATGAATGGCTATAGAAAAGCATCCCAAGCAAATGGTCAAATCATATATATATCTGCAAGCAGAAACACAAGAAAGTGTTGCAATAAGCTGGAAAGAGTTGTAGAACCCACAACTAGGGTTTCAAGCTAAGATTTTTCAGCTTATTTACTATACAAGTAGGTTATTGGACTTGTGAATCCGTGATGGTGGGCGCCCTTGTGCAGAAGAGAAGCTATCAGAAGGCTGTAGACAACTGTAGCCTAGAGTGAGAGAGATAGGTGAAAAACCATCTTTTCTGCCATAGCCATCAACAAGCATAAAGCTTGGAAGAGTAGGAGGAAGAAAGGAGAAAGGGAGGAGTCACGATTGCTCGCGTGCGCCCAATTGAAAATAGCCCAAAGTGTTTTCAAGTGAGCTCAGTTGGAAGGGGCTAGTTTAGCACGCCCAATGATCCAAGATCGTCGGATTCCTGCTAAAGAAAATTATAGGTTATTGATTGGTTGATCTCAACCGTAGAAAGGGAGAGAACCATGGGATTCTCAAGGCAAATTTGCACACTTCATATAAAGAGATCTGAAGTGCAATCTGCCATTCAACTTCAAAAAAAAAATTCAAGTTGAGAGGGACCTTGAATTGCAAATTTGCTTGAAGAAGGAATTTGCTTCAAAGTGAAGAAACATTGTGTTTGCTTCAAGAGCCCTTAACTTTAAAGCTCCGTTTGAGGCCTTCCAAAAGCCAAATTCCTCCAAATTAAGGGCTGAAAAGGACTTTACCCTACAAGTACAACTTCTCCCGAATAGAGTGATTATGTATTGTGAGGAGAAAGCGCATCAAGGGGCAAATCACACCATTTCAGGGGCAAGGTAGTTGCCGACCCCGCATTGAAGCATTTTTCAAAAATTCCACCAAATTTAGTGCGCTAGGCCATATTGAGCAGTGGGAGGGCCTGAAACTTTTTTGGTCATGCTAGGCAAGTTACATAAGATGAAGTTCAACAAAGAAGGAGCAACAAGGGCAAGATGAGTGCTTGAGTTGATACACTCTGACCTATTTGGGCCAATGAAGGTAATGTCTATTGGTGGAGCATTTTATTTTCTAGCCTTCATTGATGATTACTCACGAAAGACTTGGATCTACACCATTAAGCAAAAGTCTGCCACATTTGGATGCTACAAAAGCTTTAAAACATTGGTGGAAAATCAGTCAGGTTCTAAGATTAAAATACTTAGGTCAGATCGTGGTGGTGAGTATCGTTCCACAACTTTTATTGGGTTTTGCAAGGAGCATTAGAGGAGTTCTAAATCCAAAAAGGACCCTTTGTAAAGATTCTTTTTATATTTTTTCTCAAATTTTTCTTACACATGGACCAATCAAAACACCACATTTGAAATCTACGTAACGTAACTTTTTGAGTCCACATTTTGATTCCATACTAAAAATGGCATAACTTTTTAGTGGTAAGTCCGAATTTAGCAAATTTTGGTGCATTGGAAAGCGCTCAACAAGGGCTTTCCAATTATATGTTATGTGACATACTTCTGAGTTACGATTAAAAAGTTACGGCAAGTCAAAAGTATTAGTGTTATAATATTTTAATAATAAAAAAGACATCTTGCACGAATTCTTAAAGGGTCTTTTTGGAACTCAAAACTCCTATAATGCATGGCATTAAACATGAGTTTGCACATGTTGATACACCTCAACAAAATGGGATAGCTGAAAGGAAGAATCGTACCATTGTCGAAGTAGCTAGGACGATGATGACACATATGGGAGTTACTGATTCTTTTTGGGGTGAGGCTATCAAGACTATTGTGTTCTTGCAACATAGAAGCCCTACAGTTGCTGTACGGAATCACACACCCGAGGAGGCATTCAGTGGTAATAAGCCTAAGATGGATGGGTTGCGAGTATTTGGATGCCGAGTTTATGTTCACATACCTAAGAGTGAGAGAGCCAAAATGCTGAACCCTCTTGCTTTGAGGAGGCAAAAAATTAGGCGATATGGCAAAAAGCAATGCAAGAGGAGATTGATTCCATCAAACACCATGACACTTAGGAGATAGTCGATCTTCCAAAGGGCAAAAGACCTATTGGCAACAAATGGGTATACAGGACAAAGTACAATGCTGATGGAACTATTGCAAAACACAAAGCAAGGCTTGTATAAGTGAAGGGTTATGTGCAAAGCAAGGGCATTGACTATGAAGAGACCTTCGCTCTTGTGGCTAAATGGAATACACTTCGCATGGTGATTGCTTTGGCGACACTATTTGGATGGAATCTACACCAGATGGACTTAAAGTCCATGTTCCTGAATGGTAAGCTTGAAGAAGACGTGTACATAGAGCAACCTAGTGGCTTTGTGTACATTGCATGGAAGACAAAGTATGCAAACTAAAGAAAGCCTTATATGGATTGAAGCAAGCACCACGTGGTTGGTACAACCACTTTGATGAGCATCTCCTATCTAGAGGTTTGACACACACTTCTTCAGATTTCAATCTTTACTACTTTGCTCTTGACTTAGTATCACACTGATTGTGTTGTACGTAGATGACCTCATAAATCACAGCTAATGACGACGATTTGATTGGTGCAATCAAGAAGGATTTATCTTCTAGTTTTGATATGACTGATCTTGGCTTAATGCAATACTATTTGGGAGTGGAAGTATGGGAAGGTTGTAGTAGCATCGCACTAACACAAACAAAGTACGCGAATGAGATTCCGAAGCATTTCAAAATGTGCGATAGCAAGCCAGTATCTACACCTGTGGAGGTTGGTAAGAAACTATCTAACCAGGATGAGAGTGTACTAGTTGATGCTACTTTATTTCGTCAATTAGTTGGTTCATTGATTTATCTCACAACTACTCGTCCTGACATACGGTTATGTTGTAAGTGTTGTGAGTCAATTCATGGCTACTCCTAGGGAGATTCACTAGAAAGCCTGCAAAGAGAATTCTTCGTTATGTGAAAGGCACATTAACCCATGGATTGTTGTATGAGGGGCAACATGCTTTACTAATTTTATAGGGCTTTGTTGATTCAGATTGGGCAGGCTGTATTGATGACAGGAGATCTACCACATGGTATGTATTTCATGTTGGTAATGGTGTATTCTCTTGGTCAAGTAAGAAACAAGACACAATTGCTCTTTCTACTACAAAAGCAAAATACAAAGCATTGTGTTCAGCTACACAGGAAGTAGTTTGGCTAAGAAGAATGTTAGAAGAATTGGAATTCCGCAGAACAAGCCTACTGTAATCAGATGTGATAGCCAGAGCGCTATACAGCAAGCTAAAAATCCTATATTTCATGCACGCACGAAGCATATAGAAATTAAATATCATTTCATTAGAGAGAAGTTGTTATCTAATGAAATAGATGTAGTGCATAGTAAGGCAGAGAATCAGTTAGCTGATATACTCACTAAAGCTTTAAGTACTGATAAGTTTGAGTTTTTTAGAAAAGCTCTTTGTAAGAAACATAAACTAGGGCTTAAGGGAGAGTGTTAGAATAAGTAAGCCCGAGTTTCTCTTATAGTTTCATGACTTTTAACTTTTAGCAGTGTTTTCGAGTTTTTTACTGCTTATGTAATAGTGTGCATGAGTGCTAGCTTAACGGCACACGTAGTATAAAGTTGGGACACACGTCTCGTAACAGGGACCGAACTGCCAACGGCGGTACCCCACAAAAAATAGACTGTGTATATGTGCCCTTAATTTTCTTTTGTTAATACAATTCAAAAGTGTTCTCTTGGGTTGTGGTGTGATCTCTCTTTTTTGCTTATCTGATTGATGATAGATTGCTTGCAAAGTAGCTAACTATACTGCCAGTAAGATCCTCGACAACAAGGCCAATCTAAAAACACATTGGTCTCAGCACCAATCTTACGACCGCCCAATTGGACAATCTAGTTCCATGTGCATACGGATGCATCTAAGTATGCAATTGGAGCCATCTTGACCCAGTTAGGAGAGTGCAAAAAGGATTTTTTAATCCGATTTGCCATCGACAGCTGAGTGAGACAGAAATGAACTATTGAACCACAGAGCGAGAAGCATTGGCATGATTTTTGCGGTCAAGAAATTTTGATACTATTTGATGGCCACTCACTTTGCATTTTATACGGACCATTCTAGATAATGTATGCAATGGAAAGCAACATTACATGGCAGATCATCGAATCAAATGGAAGGAAACCACACTCCAACCTGATGACGAGTTGCCAATGTTGTCTTGTTTATGTCGACATAGTACTGGATTGGGCTGCTGATATAGTCACAAGCAAACCCGAACAAGATTAAAGATATGCAAGTCTTTCGAACTTTCGTTTCCTCGAGCTCACGACTCAAATTTCTTGATAAACGAGAAACAAACAAGGAATCAGTCTTCGCTGGGAAAAGTGCTTCCAAATAACATATAAAACATCATGTGACACGGATCTATAATAGCAGCACTGTTTCTCAATAAATTTCCGATGATAGATGCAAAAAGTTCAATGAAATCTGGACAACTCTCATGCTCGTGACATCATTATTATCATTTTCTTCTTCTTGTTCTTGAATTGTATGCAGATATCGCTCCGCTTGGCACGCAGTTTTGTCTTTGATTTTACTCGTGATCGGAAAGATCGCAGGCGGTGGCTATCTGAGATAAAAAATAAGAGTTCAGTACGTATATATTTTCTTATAACAAATTTCTTATCAACATACTTGAACTCCTTATGATTTGAAGGAGGTGTTCATTTTTCAATTGTTTTTGCGCTTACGTTCTGGTTAAGTAAGGATTGATAAGATCAGGAGATCAGGACATGGCTCGGTTATACTCATTTAATTAGTAATGGTCTTCCTGTTGGCTTGCAGTGTCAGTTATCAAACGTTTGTATCTTAGCATATCTTTCGTTCATTGTTCATAATATTGAAAGCAAGTCAGGCATTTACCTTCCAAACCTTCGGGATATTATGGTTTTCCGTAGTAGTTGTATTGATGGAAATTTCGTGAATGGCTTACGCTGGATTCATGTATTATGTTGAATAATGATATCGCAGGAGAGATATTTTGTCTAATCATTAACGTCATAACTGGTCAGTAACGTAAATATAATCCCTTGTTTCAAGTTTCAATAATTTATTCACTCTAAATGAAATCTAAGCTTGATCATAACTGCGGTTTACGTATATTCAGGAGGTACTCTCTGCTCATTCTGGCGTCTTTACACCGCATATTCGCAATCATCAGGTGAGTAGAAATACATGTCTTAATTCATCGGCACTCTTGCTTCATCCAGTAAACGCTTGTATTTGATGACCTTATGTCTATAGCTATGTTTTTTCGGGTATAGGTGAACTTCATATATGATAGTAACTGGCCCTTAGATACCCTTGGATCTAAAGTTTATGAAAGAGTGTCCAGTCCATGTACGTGATCATCTAGATTCTATGCGCTCTGCTTTATAAGCTTCAGTTGAACTTTTCTATCCTTGCTGTACAGTCGATGGTGACCACATGCAACATGTCAATTAAGATATTCACCGCAGAAACAATCCGTAACTTTTGTCAGGCTGAAAATAATTATTTTGTACATCGACATCGTAGTTGCATGCAGTTAAAACTCACAGTACTTTATAAAATGCAGAATGCAACCCGCCACGCTCTGCTGCGTCAGACAGTTGACAAAGCATGTGAGTAAACCTTTCATCATATCAGTAACATTGACAAAACCTAGCGATGAATGTCTAAGCAGTTATTTGCAGTGTTTGGCATCAACAAATTTGAGATGAAAAGAGAAACGACCTCATTTTGTTTGAGAATAACTTGGAGTCTTTTACTTCAACCACTTTATCATTATTTTTATCTCATTTGTTCTGAGTTAATCTTCATTTATATATTTTCACTAGAAAAAAGATCATAACAAGGGTTGCACGTCTATATGACTGTACAGTTTGTCCAACATCGTGTGGCGTGAGGTGTGAGAAAGCTGGCAGAAAACGTCGCTGCTTGCTATATTGCAACAATATGCTGTGGGAAATGTAAATGCGTTCCTCCAGGCCAGAGCGGCAACAAAGAGAAGTGTCCTTGCTATAACAAACTCAAAAATAAGAAAGGTCGCTCTAAGTGCGCATAAGTTTTAACTTTTAAGTAACCAGCATTAGCTTGCAATTAACTCATAGACACTCGCGTTCTAGAAAGAACTTCATTCATCGATCAGAGTTGGATTTGTGATCTGCCCGAATTAGGTGCATAGAACTTTTGATTTGTGGTCTGCCCGAATTAGTTGCATT
This sequence comes from Diphasiastrum complanatum, assembly GCA_029204225.1. Classification (NCBI taxonomy): domain Eukaryota; kingdom Viridiplantae; phylum Streptophyta; class Lycopodiopsida; order Lycopodiales; family Lycopodiaceae; genus Diphasiastrum; species Diphasiastrum complanatum. The sequence continues at coordinate 26,725,441 of CM055093.1, forward strand.
AAAGTTTTGGTTTAGAGCAAGTAAAATTCTGACTTTCAATTCGGCTTTTAGATAGTCATTTTAGACATATTAGTGAACCATCCTTATCACTTTTTTATTTACAAAAGGACGTACAGATGGCTAAAGCCCTAATTATGACGTTGAAGGAATTTAACAGGCGTGTGAAGCTTCTTATGCATGTGTCTGGTGAGTAGGGCTGTAATCTAGGCCATAGTGGAGTTGAGACATACTAGGAGCTTTTTATGACTTGGCTACACTATCTTCTAAATGTTGATCAACTTTTCAGCCAAGCCCTGAACATAATGCTCTCTAAGCTTCCACAATGTCATTTTGATGTAGCGCATGACATCTGAGCCTACTTTTCAATGGAATAGTATATTACTCACTTTAACAAATTCAACTTATTGGTCTTCATAGTATCAAAATCTCAAATATGAGCATTTACAAGCTAAAACTCATAAATTGCTCTCCAAATTCTCCATAATCAATCTAGTGCAACTAAAGCGAATTTATCATATGCATTTTTTTCTCTATCATTAATACTTTAACATTCAAGGGACCTTATTTGACTAAGTTGGGCCTTCTAACCATTACTACAATGCCCACAATCAACATAGGTAGCACGAATGCTTATGCCCTCTTATTAACTATCCTATTAAACTAGACCTATTGTAACTTAGTATCATGGCTATATTTAGCAATACTTGTTGTTGAGCACATGGGCTAATTACATGTGGGAGATGACAATTCTCCTACTTAAGCTTTTTCGTCCTTGAAATATGAAGATTATACAATACTCATCAATTGTCATGCTCCACTAGTCCCTTTGTCGTGCTCCAAGAGTCCCTTTGCATGCAATTGTGGAAAATCTCTGGCACCTAATTAATATAGGAATAATCTTTTCCATGTAATGTTCTTGTTAGTAATCATTATCCACTAGTCAAGTACTACTACATCTGCTTTCCATTCTATAATTCTAAGCTACACTCACCAAGTTTCAATTAAAATTATTGTAAACGGGATCATAGATTTGCACAAAAGAAATCAACATAAGCATCAATACTTATTTTCAAAAAATTAAAGAGCTTATGCGCACGTGTGTGTGTGTGTGTGTGCATAGTCTCTCTCTCTATCTCTCTAGAAAGGCTATATACAGGTTTCACTTGTCTTTGCATGACCCGGATTGCCGATTTTCGAATGTGTGTCCGTTCTACTACCTCATCATGTATACAGTTGGCCCTAGTCTCATGATTGGACTCCAAATATAGTAGCACAATAATTCTACTTTTATTCTAACTCTCTCCCTAAAAGTAGAGGTACCACTACAACATTTTGGAGGTTTTCCGACCCTATTACTGAGGCTTTTCTGAAGCAAAAAATAAAATAAAATAAGTCCATAAACCTCGGTATGTCCAACGATGTATGCCTCGCTAGCAGAACCTCGATAATTACATCAGTTCCCGAGGTATCCCCATACCATTTTGGTGTTGTTTATAAAATGTGTTTTTTCGAGGTATATCCCTCGGGAAAGACTGTTGAGAGTGAACCTGTTCCGAGAGATATATCAAGGGACCTCGGTATATCCCTCAGTAGAAGGCTGTTGTTCTGAGAGATATATCGAGGGACCTTGGTATATCCTCCGATTTAAGGTTGTTGAGAACGAACCTGTTCCGAGGGATATATTGAGGCCTTCTTCCCGAGGATTATTCCGAGGGTTTGAAAATGCAAAAAAAGAAGAAGAGGTAGAATGGAGCCAGTGTACACTGGCTCCATTTTGCCCTAAAAATGGACTCCATCCAACCCCATGAGTCTTTTGCACCACTTCTTATCAAGTTGGTAGGCAAAATCATTTACTCATAATTGTTAATAAAAAAATTACAAATATTTGAGTTACATTTTATGCACTTAAAGATTGATGACTTAACTTAAACAGTTATATATTCATATATAAATGTTTCAAGTACAGAGATATATTACAAACTAAGTCGGGACTGACTCTCACATATGTGCTAGAATGAAACACCCAATTAGATCTAGCTGAGTCGTCCTCATCCTGGCCATGGACATCAGACTCATGTGTTTGTGATGCATGGGATTGGGACTGCGATACCTGCGTCCAATGAAGATGATTAAGTATTTGAGAAATGTGGTGAGAGTGAGAGTCAGACCACATGAATGTAGTGAAGTTAAAATATATCCTCATCATCACGCCTCCCATGTGGCCCACCCATTAGGAGAAACCTCAACTCAAAAAGGGCCCTATAAGAAACTCGAACTTAATGAGAGAATGATTAGAGAGAGAAAGTATAAACGGAAAGATTTGTTGCCATTTTTCTAATTTCCGGTGCTGTCCGCCGTCTAACTAGTGTGGTTAACTGATTTTTAACTCAAACGAAATAAACACGCCGACTAAGCACGCGGTCGACTATCCACTCTACCAAGAAGCTTTTATTCATGCATTTATGAAGGAGTTTGGTTGCGCCATATCACTACCGGGAGGAGAAGAAGAGAATAAATTTTGGTTGAGCATGGTGTTCCCTCCAAAAATCTTTGAAAACAATTGAAATGTAGATTATATAACATCCATTGCTATTGCTTAATGATCTACATGCTTGTTGGAGTTTTGTGTGAATCGTTTTTCTCGTTACATGATTTAGTTTGTTTGATTTTGAAATAATGGAAAAGTTTGATCTCCATATTGTGCTCCCATTCGATTGTGCTCCAATTTATAAGAAAAACACCAAAGTTGGTGAGATCAATGAGACCTGTAAGAAAGAAGCACAAAAAGAGTAGGAGTGGCTAGATTGGTGCAAATCAAATCTTTTATTACAAGAATTCCTAAGTGCAAAAGGGCCACTATAAGAAATGCCACGTAGGATGGAGAAATCGTCAAAATAAAAATTATAATATAAGAAGTGCTTGCCTACATTACTTGCATTACTTGCAATGCAAAACCATTAGACTAGTTACAATTATGATTAACTAAGCTTTCTCTCGGGAGAAATCATCTCTCAGGCGAAATCAACTTTTGGGAGAAGAAAGAGATGGGCAAAAATTGAAAAAGAAGAGCGCCAAATACATTACACTAGATTGAGCAAACTCAAGAACAAAAAAATTGATGTCATGTTTTAAGAAGAGAGAGATGGGCAAAAATTGAAAAAGTAAAATGCCAACTACATTACACTAGATTGAGCAAACTCGAGAACAAACAATTGACATTTGCATCAATTAGCAATCATCGTCTTTGAATGCTATATAAAATGCTTACATCTCTTGAGAGAAAAGAGAGATGACAGAATTTGAAAAATAAGAGCGCCAACTACATTCAGAGATTGAGCAAACTCAAAAACAAAATATGAGCAGCATGGCAACATTTGAATCAAAGAGTAATTCCAATTTTTTAGTGCTACATGAAATGCTAAAATGGTACTGTGACATGCATTAAAATGTTGTGTATTGCATTTATTTATTTTTGGTTGAATTGATATTGATTGTAATCTACTTTTCCTCCATACAATGAAAAAAATTTCATCTCCATATAGATCTTGAAGAATATGCTCCTTTAGACGGGTGTGAAAGTATCCTGCTTATCACTTGATGATTGTTTGCATTATAGGGTTGACGGGAAAACAAATTTGGATTTATGGACAAATGGGACATTATATCCTAAAGATCCATATTCCATGCAACATTCAATTTTTATTCAGTTATTCAATTAATATATTTTGTGTCATGGAAAGAATAGTTTATTAGGTTATTGTGAAAGATTAGAAGAATATAGTAATGCATTCTCAATGGAAAGAATCCATTGTTTAGAGGATGTCATTAGACATATACCTTTAAATTGTAATCAGAAAGACAATATACTGTGAATAAAATTGCTAGAAAACGAGGTTCTCCACAAGGACAAGGAAAATTTTCAAAATAATAATGAATTGCTACAAAAAATCATAGTGATTACAAAAAAAGACATTGATCAAACGAAAATAGATTTGGATAATGTTCATTCTACATACTTAACTATTGAAAAATGTTGACTTGATAGGTAAAAAGGTAAAGAAACAAAAGCAAGTGGTCAACACAAATATCAATAATTTGTCATCAACAAGAGGCTATCGAAAAAGGAAAATTTATACATTCAAGTATGTTTCAGCTTTTAGCCTTTTGATTCTTTTTCTACTTCAAGAGTTCAAATTGTTTTTGCATGATTATGATATTAATCATATATATATATATATATATATATATATATATATATATATATATATATATATATATATATATATATATATATATATATATATATATATTTTTAACAGATCTGCATTTGCTGGGAATCAAAATGTGAAAGGCAATGCTTCTATAGGCAAGTCTTTGGGATCTGTGTTAACAGTTAAATCAACTGAATCATTGATGACCAATAATCAAAACAATCATGTTAAGCTAAAAATTGTTGATGCAATAATGATTAAAATAAGAAAAATACTTGGCAATACTATAGTCCAAGGAGCATGTGATTTTGTCTAAAGCATTTATTCATCTAGCAAAGAGAGTTGTAAATAGATCAAGCTAAATTTGAGGAGTGAGAAATTGCCAAAAATTGGCAAATCTAGCTTGATCAAAAATCATGTAAAATGTACATAAGTGGGTCCCACACGTGTGAGGCCATGGAGCCACATGGGAAACCTACCCTAGTGTAGGTTAGATCAAGTTCGAAAAGTTGGTCAAGTCAATTTGGTAGTGATTCCTACTTTGTAGGACCTACATCCTAGATTTATGATGAAAATTGACCAACCAGCCACCTACTTGACATGACTCTAGGAATGAGGCTAGAGTGGCAAATCAGGGCCAGAAAGCCAAGGTAACTTCCTTATTACATACTAAGGCAATGTTAACTCTCCTTAAGGTTGGTTAGTAAGATTATGGTTCCTAATTCTCTAATCTAGATTAACTCCAATACTAAGTACACATAAGCTATGCAAGGTAGGCTACTTACTTCTTCCTCACTCTTTCTCTCCTAGAAACATTACGAATAACAAATCTCACAATAACATGCAAACACCTAGAAAAGCATAAATACATGAAGGCAATACTTCAAGAAAATTTGCAAAAACAAATATGTGAGAATATGACATTGAGCTCCAATATATTAGAATTGCAAACTATTGTTACCGATCTTTAAATATCCAATCAAGTTATGTTGAGAGATGTTGAGAATTTTAAAAAGAAAAGCTTGAGTGCTATTGCTGAAGTCAAAGTTCTCAGGAGAAAATTAGATATAAGAAAATACAAATGACTTCCAAAAAAAGACATATACGATCTGTCTTCAAGAAGTGGAAACAAGAAGAAAAGGATTCAAGCATTCAAGTAAGTATTAACTAACAGATAAATGACACGCTTTCTAAGTTTTTATGTGCTTGTTTTTCTAATGCTTGCTATGTTTTTTAAGATCAAGTTTATTATTATATCTTGCAAATCATCTTTGGTGGCAAGAAAACATTGTAAAGATTCTATGAGTATTGGAAAATCTTTGGGTTCCATACTGTCATCAAAACCTACAAAAGAATTGTTGAAAAATTCTCGTTATGACAGGATTAAGAATGATATTGATGCCTTATAAAAATCAAGGTGATGATTTAGGAATTAGTCGTAAAGCATATACTCTATTGTTTAAAATTGTACAGGAGGCCTTTGCACATGTGAAAATCGAAAGCTACCTCTTCCTCGTCCATTTCGAGTCAGAAAAGCAAGATCTTAATGAGAGTATGACTATGCTATAGGTGAACCATTTCATATCAATAAATTGTATACATGTGAGAGTGGAACATTGGAATACAATGAGTCCAACAATTTATTTTTGGATATCAACAAAGTTGTGGCATACATAATTAAATATTACAAAATATTTGAAGGAGAAGTCCATGGAAAATTGATATTGGTTATTAAACTTGATGAGTTAAACAATATTGAAAATGTTGAAGAGGATTCATCATTTAGTGTTCAATCGGAAAATGAAATATAGTGGTTAGCAGCATTTCAGGTATATTTCAATTTTACTTAATATTGTATTTTATTGCCTAAGTTTGCCATGATTTTTTGATCACCTAAGTTTGCTAATGTCAATGTTCGCAACTTCGTATATGTTTGTTACTTTTCACGTTTTAAAAGAAGACCATGCTATCTTGTCGTGGATTTTTTTGACATCAAATTGTGCGAAGATTATTGAAGAGCATATGGGTGGAAACAAATTATTTGTGCCAAACTATGACACGTTTCAAATTTTATGGCATCTTGCAGGTGATTTAAAGACACTAAAATGTATGTATAATGTTTTGCATGGAGCAAACACTAAAAATCCTTGTCTATATTGTATGAAGAATTATAAAGACTTGAATGTGACAAGATCAAGAGTTGGTCCAACAAGAGATCGAGAGGATCCAGACTTTAGACCTATGTTGCCAATTCCAATGATCAATGTTCACATATGCACATTGCATGCTAAGGTACGAATTATTAAAAATTGATTTACAATCATATTTTATATGTCTGGAATACCAAATCTGAATCGACCTCTAAAATTGGAATTGGGATATTAGAGTAAGTACTTTCAAAAGCAAGTTTGCACAAGGAGAATGTAAAAATAGAAAAAAAAAGTGAAAAACTATCAGGTAAATCAGGGAACGTTCCAAATAAGCCATTTGTTGGTGGTGCAAAAACTAGAAAGTTTTTGTCCAATCACACTGGAAAGTCTTCTATTGTGACATACAATGTTTGGAAAGACATAGTTGCAGCATCGAATGACTTTGAAGATAAGGGCAACAACAACATCGAATGACTTTGAAGATAAAGGCAACACAAGAAGGCCTCATTTGCCCTTCAATGACCTTCAGGTCTCTTCACTTGCCATCCAATGGCTCATTTCAATCGAATGGCGTACAATTCTTCTTGAGGATATTATCTTGGCCCTTGATCATAATAGCTGTTGATCCAACGATTTATGGCCCATCCGCACACTGATTTGATCTCCTCCAGCCATGGCAGTCCTCGATACACAACTTGTAGGCTCCAAATTGAAGCGTGTGAGCTCCACGAGCTCTCCTCCTTCCATGTTTCCTCCTCCTTTCCAGCTATGGCTTTTGAGGGTTTTGGCCGCCCATCTGTAGATCGTGCAGCTCACTCATCACTACACGGCCATTTGTAAGATCTGTCGGGCTATTGTGTCGCCCTTCTACTTGGATTTACAGCTCCCAAAAATGTTTTGTACATAGAGACATTAGTGGTTTTGCCTCCAAAAACTCTGGCTCATAAAAGTCTCCATACAAGAGAGACAATTTCTCCTCCTGTAGCTCGTGGCTATCTGTGGCCACTTGGGAGTTGTCTTGCCCTACCAAAATGTCTACCTCCAGCTTCTTACAAAACTTGAAAAAGCATTTCGCCACCAAATTTAGTCCTTTTATGCTCTTGTATGGCTTCCAATCTTGTTCCCCTATCTTTGTTGGACTCAAAGGTGTCAAGGTATAGGTTGCAACTGATTTCTTGCAAGATATGCATGAAATGTTCTAGGTGGCTAAGGAAAGCATTAGATCAACTCATGATCGAGAGCCCAATTTTATGCCAACTGAAGCCACTCTCCTCGAGGCCACCCAAATTATTTCAATTTCACATAAAGGCATGGGTGGGGGTCATTTTGCATCCCACATTACAGTTCACAAAATCTTGCAATCAGGATGCTGGTGGCCAACGATTCATAAGGATATGGATCAATACTTGAAGAAGTGCGATGTGTGCCAAAGAGCGAGGAGGCCGACAAGGCTGCTTTTACATCTAGTACTAGCTCAAGCACCATTCGAAAAGTGGAGATTGGACTATATCGGTCCAATTCATCCTACTGCAAGAAGTTCACAAGCCCGATATATTATCGTGGCCACAGATTACCTCACCAAGTGGGTCGAAGCCAAGGTAGTGCAAACAGTTGACGCTCGAGCAACTACCAAGTTTCTATATGAGAATATCATTGTGCGCTTCGGATGCCCGGTGGAGATAGTCAATGATCGCAAAAGCCATTCCGTTAATGAGACCATCAAGGTCCTATTGGAGGAATTCTTCATCATTCAACATGCCTTATTATCCTCATGGTAATGGACAAGCAGAATCATCCAATAAGATCATGTGTAGCGTGATCACGAAAACAATTGAAGCTAGCAGTTCTGATTGGGAGCACAAGCTACATGCTACTTTGTGGGCATTCAAAACAACTTACAAAGGAAGCACTGATCACACTCCATTTCAGTTGGTAGGATGCAGTAATGCCGGTAGAGTTTTTGGTCCCTTCATTGAGAATCGCCACAACGCAACGCCTTGATGAATCCAAATCTCTACAATTATGCCATGAAGCACTACATAAACTTTGTGAGACATGCTTATTACATGTGCATGCATTGGTAGCTGAGAAGGAACGATGCAAGACATGGCATGATCGCCGATTTCACAAGAAAGATCTTCGATCTGGAGATCTAGTCCTCACGTATAAAACCAAGGCAAAGAAAATTTGAAGTTCACAAGAGAAGGCCCATTCTGAGTAAAAGAGATCCTTAGCCATGGAGCCATGAACCTCGAGCACTTAGATGGGACGCCATTTGACACGCCCATCAATGGTAGCCGTTTGCACAAGTATTGGCCACCACAATGAAGCAGATCAAGGATGGTGATGACAAGTCACAAGTAGTACATCTTTAAGGTCATTACAGCCAGATCTAAAGAAATCTAGTCCGATCAAACCAGATCCATTATGATACATCAAGATCTGATAAGATCCGACAGCATCCAACAAGATCCAAATGAGATCTAGGTCCAAATAGGGTCAACAAGGAAGCAGATCATCAGATTACATCAATCAGCCTCCATTCTTGCAAATCAGGGACATCGATCTCAAGAAAACATAGCAAAATAAAGACAAAAATCACTTAAACTGATGGATCAACTACCAAATTTCCATCAGGATTTCTAGAGAACCTTCCATAGTCAGATCTAACCTAGATGCAATGGTATACCAGACTGCAAGAGTTAAAGATCAGAGAATCTCAAGATCTCACCAAAAAACACTAAAAAATAGCACTTTTTTCATGATTTTTTGAGATCCCTTGGGAACTAACTCTTGAAACTTTGTTAGTCACCAGATCTGACTCAGATGCATCTATGAAAATCTCTACGAGAGTACTGATGGAAAAATCATCAATTTTGAGTGTATGCGAGGGTTCTAGAAAACAAAATCTTTGGAACCTTCATAGAGCATCAAGATCAACAAACCAACCTCTGCAGAGGCATAAATGAAATCAGAGTAGTGAAATTAGCCTGCCTACATGGTCTAATCTTGAAAATCCAATATCTGGAACAAGTTGTGTGAGAGATCATCTCTTGCGAGGGTTGAACCTTCGCATACTTCCCTGAGGTCTTAGAATATTGTGAAGAAAGTCCTCACAAAATTTTGGTCGGAACTGAACTGGAAAAAGTGCATTTCGTCTAATACGCACTCTAAATTCCACTATATAAGAGCAGAATTTGAGCCATTTGGCATTTCATTCAACAAAGCTCTACCAAAATTTTCTTCAAAATTTCCAAGTTTTTCGTTCGCAACAAAACTTTCCACACACATTCATCTGCCCTCACAGCCACCTGCTCTATATTCAGTACTCTCATTTTTACTTCTAATTCCACGATTTTTACATTTTTTTCATTTTTGAGTCTTTTAACTATTTTTTATGCCTTTTTCACTTTTTTGAGTGCCTTTTTGCCTTTCTACATTTTCATTGATAACAGACCGTAACATCCATCCACCAACATGACTTCCTCTTCCTCTACTGATGAAACTGGCACGAAGAAGATCATCACATGAGAGGTGCCTTCTGCACCCAGATCTAGGCCCTGTCGTCTAACTCCTTGATCAAACTTTGGCTTCAGGCTGCTAGCCCTCTTCTTGAAGCAATGGGCTTTTTCCTAGCGCTATTCTCCTCTGACATCAACATGGATCTTGCACTCCATGCTTATGCCACTTGGGACATGCCAAAGTTGCGTTTCCACATCCTATTCCAAGGTACTACGTACAAGGTACACATCAACGCTAACTCCATGGTCACCATCGGCATAGTGTCCGGTGATCGCCAACCCATCTCCCATCGCCAGGCCAAAAACCTCATCAAACCATATGTAATGGCCACCACCCCTGAGCTCCCAGTCAAAACTAACAATGGGTACTTGATAGAGGCTATCAACGATCATGTAATCCAAGTAGTTGCCTACTTATTGAACAACTCTTAGTTGTTTCAAATTTTCACAAGGACCGCGTATAGTCCACGCTGCTAAGCCAGATCATGGAATCTTTCATGGAATTTTTAAGCCCCTACACACTAACCTGTACTTGCCTTCTGTTGCTTCCACTTCATCAACCAGAAGTCATTGACACAACGACCAGCAAACACATACATGATGGCGCTGTCCCCTCTTTATCTAGCCCTCCTACCACCAGACAATGCATCTCACTGTTGCAACTAACCACCACCACTTCCACAGCCACAGTTTTCTCTTCCGCTCAACCCTCTGCTACCACCACCTCCACTTGTTCCCATTCTGACATCCTCTACCTCTGTTCACACATCTTTCACCATTGCCATCACCATTGGTTCTTCCATCCCTCTAGCATCCACTTCTACCACATTCTTCCCTATCAACCCCCTCGATTCACGACTCTCTCCCAACACCCTTGCTTGGATGAATCTCATCAACATTTCACTGCCTCGACAAGGCTCCTCACCTCCTACATCTCCATTCATCCTTCACACCACCCTCCAGTTCTCTTTTGTTCCTCCCATCCAATCATTCGAGCAATCAATTCTAACACCTCTCCACACCACTTCTCTCACACCTTCCACTTCACCTTTGAAAGCTATCGAGGGTGACAAACCATTGCCCAATGACACATTTGTAGCCTCACATCTTCGTGCTGATCCCACCGCATCAGAGAGCATGACGCCACCAAAGAACCTGATTGAAGATGATGATACAGGCGTGCAGACCACTCGGGCAACACCACAAGCAGCCCCAGCAAGTGCCACACTACTGGTTGTTCCCACGGACCTCACAACGGCCTACCAAGCCTTGGGCACATTTATTCAAGACGCAGTAGCGGCCAGAACCTCACTGGACAGCCGTGTATTGTAGTTGGCCACCAATAACACCTAGTTGCGAGCAGATATTATCCAGCTCCAACAAGACTTGTTGATTGCTCAGCAACACGAACAGGAAGGACCACTACAAAAAAATGTAGCAAAAATTGCGAAAAAAATGACAAAAATTACAAAAATTTCAGCAATTTTTGCTAAAAAAAAATTGCGAAAACGATTTCCACAATTTTTTTGACAAATTCACAATTTCGGATCCGCAAATTTTTTGACTAATTTCCCATAATTTTTTATGGCTAAATTAACAATAAAAAAATTGTGAAAACCCACCCACAATTTTTTGGCATAATAATTGCGGATTTATTTCCACAATTTGTTTTCGCAATTTGTTTGACTGATATTTTTTGCCAGATTTTTTGGGCAAAAATTGTCAAAAAAATTGTGGAAATTCATTTTCGCAATTATTGTGACAAAAATTGCGGATATTTTTCCGTAATTTTTTGTGCAAAAATTGCAAAAACAATTACGAAAATTCATTTTTGTAATTTTTTTTCAAAATAGTGTCAAAAATTTGCAAAAAATAAATTCGCAATAGAATATAAATTGCAAATTTATTTTTCGCAATTTTTATACACTATTTTAAAAAAAATTGCAGAAATGAATTTCCGCAATTGTTTTGACAATTTTTGCTAAAAAAAATTGCAAATAAATACCTGCAATTTGTTGGCTAACATTGCAAAAAATATCACCAACCCTAAACCCTAAACCTTGATAGCAAGTTCTTTATCTCAGATAATGGCTGAGCTAAACATGACTGTCGAGGCGTCAGAACCTTCTCTATAGTTGCACGCTATATGACATACGAAAAAAATTATGAAATTGTGAAAAAACTTATCTCTATCTCTCTAATGAGGTCCATACTTTTTATAAGGCTTTCACAATTTAGAGTATGACATCCCATGCATTGTCTTATGTCTCAAAGTACATGTGCAATAATTAGACTCTTAGAAAGAAGTGAGGCTAAATCTCTTTAACTGTAAATAACGGCTAAGCTAAACCCAACTGTTGTAGCATTGGATCCTCCTCTACAGCAACATGATGCATGATCAAAACTGAAATAAGGAATATATCTCATTCTCTCTTTCTCTCTCTTTGTCTCTCTCTCTCTCTCTCTTTTTATGTAGACAGCTAGGACCCTACCAAGTTTCAAAAGAAAGAGATGGAGAGAGAGAAAGAAGAAATGAGAAAGCGAACTAACCTGGGATAAGCTTTTCATCATCTTCATCTATATATGTACAGTCTTTCAGAATTCTTCCATTTCTTCACGTTGTCTCTCTATCTCCTTCCTCATTTCATCTACTTGGGAAGAATGCTGCATCTCTTTTCTATAGACACTTAGGCCTCTTACTCTCTTTCGTCCCCGACTATTTTCTTTTAAAATCTTCATTACTTTGTCATCGGGGTTTGTTCCTGACGTATGATTAATTAATATCTTCATTCTACACACAAAAAAAAACATAGCTAATCAAATTTACATGCAAAATCATATATATGTTCATCATTACATTTTATAAAATTAAATGTATTTAAACCATAATTTCAAAAAATATATGTTATTATATCTCATGTTGGGTGTTACCTTCAAAGTCTCAGCCACAGATCAGACTCGCCTGTTTTTAGTTTGCCAAAACCTTTACTAGTATGAGCATCCACATAGATCTAAGCAATAGTTGGAGCCCTATTCTTTTCTTGTGTCTAAAATTTGGCACTCAACAATAGACAAAAATGTACACACATCAAGCAAATGAATAATAAGTCAGTAGTAAGATAAATAAATCATACACTAACTAGAGATGACCAAGCATTCAAGTCAAATTTTGGTTTCAAAATACATAGATAAAACAGAAAAGTGGAATACAATTAAGTATTGACGTAGAAGCTGCCATCTCTCCTCTTCCATCCACTCAGAACATTTTGGCGTTAAATTTTTTGCCTCTACTTTATCAATGTCGTTCTTGAGTCTTTGTCTCAATGAACGAAAACTGGACGACAATTTGTCCTTGAAGTACTGTGATGAAAAATAGCAATCATATTCTGCTTGTGATATGAAATAAAATTCATCAAGCTCTCTCTCTCTCTCTCTCTCTCTCTCTCTCTCTCTCTCTCTCTCTCTCTCTCTCTCTCTCACACACACACACACACACACACACACACACACACACACACACATGATCTATCTAAGATTCAAATAAAAGTAGAGTAGTACTAGTAATGCTTGACAAATTGCCTGGATTTGCACCTTTGGTACATCTCTAATTGTTGGATAATGTAGATTCAACTTGGCCTTCATCAACATGAGCATGCACATCTTATCTATCATTACTTCATCGTTGAAGGTGTGCTCAAGGGGATTAGGGAATCATCTATGACCCGGCGCTTCTCAGTGATAGGGACAGCCCTCCAGTCTCTAAACATATTCCTATCAAACGCCCCATGACAAAGCTCTCTCATATAAGCTAGGACCTCCTTCCCCTTAACATTCTCAACTATAGCCTCTGATGTATCAATGTCATAGTATAATATCGGATCGGCTCTAGTAGGTGGGGCGTTGTAACCAGGTGGTGGTGCATCACGCACGGGTGAGTCATCTCTATATCTAGGCTCCTTGAAATCATCGTCACTTCCACAAGCAAAAAAACAACCACCTAAATGACTCTTATGTGGTTTTGACCTAGCAACGAGAGGTGTGGAGGTCTGAGGAGTGGACCTATGTGGTGAGGGCCTCTATGATGGTACATGTGAATGTGCACTAGTGGGGATCCTCTGAGGACTACCCTATTGTGAATGTGCACTAGTGGGGAGCCTCTGAGGACTACCTTGCTGTGAGGCCGCTGGAGAGTTTAACATGGACCTATACTGCTGGAGAATAGCATCCATTTGTTCTCTCTGCCTAGCAGATGCACTACTTAACCAGTTCATACACTCTTCATGAGACGGAGACCCAAGAGATGGAGGGTCAGCTTTTATTGTGGCAAGAAAGGTCATTATGCCACCAATTGCTTCAAAAAGAAGAATCAACTCAAGCAAGCCAACTTCATTAAAGCAGTCACAGATGCTTCTACGAAAGTCCAGGAGCTTCAAACATAAGCTACCCAACGACTCGCCCCCCTCCAGGCACAACTACAAATTTATGGGACAGAAAATACTCATCTAAGAGCGGAGGTGCAAGCTTTACAAAATGAGAAGGCCGCATGGTTAGCTCAACTAGCACCTAATAATAGGCCGCTTACACAGGCAAAAATGAACCTATTTTGAAATCAGGAGCAGGTTGATAAAATTCTAACAAGCTCACACATGTGGGGAATGATCCTCAAGTGTGAATGATCTTGTTAAGCTTTGTGTTTAGCACATAAATTGATTCTAGATAATATCAAGATCTAGTACAAGATTTTATGGCCAAAGCACAATCTAGCATGCTAAGAATCAAAGAATGATTGCTTTGAAAAAATAAAAGAGAAGAAGTAAAAGAATTAAATGCATTAGCATAACCTTCTACTCGAGTTAGAGAGAGAAAGCGAGAGCAAAATTCAAGCATACAATATTATAGATCCAAATTGACATGAAATAGCTTCAAAGCTTGGTTCTTCATAAAAAATTATGAGAGAGCCTACACATATTCATGGAGATTGGAGTAGCTCGAGGTAGAACCATCTCCTTCCTACTTTCTTCCACATCTAAAAGTGAAAACTAGAAAACTAGTGACATTTGTCACTTTACATGCATGTATTTTGACCTACTTTTACAATAGTAGGATTTTGCATAGCTTGGCTTAACTTATGAACACTAAAACTTATATCAGGCCTAGTTATGGTGAGCCAAATTAAGGAGCCTATAAGATTCCTAAAAAGAGTGATGTCCATGAAGGATCTTTCATCACCTTTGTTAGGGTCTTTTACAATTTGCTCCATAGGAGTATCAATACTCTTATTCTAGCATATTAAACTTTTTTAACATTGAAAGAGCATACTTGGATTGACAAACAAAAGCTTTCTCATTATGGAAGTCAATCTCTAATCCTAAGATGTAATGAATTTTTCCAAGATCTTGCATCTTGAATTCTCTTCCAAGTGCAATTTTGGTTTCTTCAACTAAATTGATACAACTTCCTATTAGGATAATATCATCAACATAAATTAGAAGAATGACAATATCACTATCATAGAACTTGACATACAAGGAAGGATCATAGTTACTAAGATTGAATCCTAGTGAGACAATAGTGTGCTTGTTGGATGGAAGATCCACAAGCTCCTATGTCTTGTTGGCAATCAATGCATCATATTCCTCCTTCATGGCAAGAAACCATTCTTTTGAGTTGAGTGCTTCATATACATCCTTTGGCTCTTCAACAAAATATGTGTAATTAGTGGAGTTGAGTTCCACTTGTTTGCCTTTATCTCCATATGTAAGCCTCTTAGGCTTAGATCTTTCTCTTTGTGACCTTGGTGAAAAAACTCGAGATGACTCCTCCTCAATTCTCAGCCCCATCTCTCCATGATAATCTTTAAGGGTGATGATAGGAGAATCTTTGATCTTGGCCTCATCAAAGATGTATTTTTTATTCTTATGAAAAATAACATCTCTACTCTCAATTGTAATTGAGGTAGAGGGAACATAAATTTTGTATGCCTTCTTGTTGGATGAGTATCCAACCATGATCCTTTGACTGAATTTGGATCATCTCTTTTCCTTTCCAAGGGTACATGAACAAAGCAAGCACATCCAAAAACTCTAAGGTGATCAACCTTAGGTTTCTTCATATGGTGATCTTCCTGCAAGTGTATTGTAAGGTAATCTATTGCACAAATAATTTGCACAATTAATTGCTTCTCCCCAATATTTAATAGGCAAAGAAGCTTCAACTCGGATTGCTTTAGCACATTCACATAGAGATTGATTTTTTCTTTTGACAACCCCATTTTGAGATGGAGAATAAGCACAAGAAAACTCTCTCTTAATCCCTTCAACCTCACAATAATCATAGAACTTGTTGAAGATGTATTCACCTCCTCCATCACATCTCAAAGCTTTAACTTTAAAAGAAAACTATTTTTCAACATAAGCTTTGAAAACTAGGAAGTGTTCAAACACCATAGCTTTTGAAGAAAGTAGGTACAACCAAGTATATCTTGTAAACTCATCAATGAAGGTAACAAAACAAGTTGCACCACCAATACTTTTTGAGGAAGAAAAGTGAACATCCGAGTGAATTCATTCCAAAGAATGAGAAGTCTTAATAGAAGACTTTTGATATGGCTTTCTATGTGATTTTGCAATAGCAAAAGCCTCACATGGCTTGATATCTTTGGAAAGTGATCTTGGTAGGCCAATAGCCTTATCATTCTTGATCATAGAAAGCATAAGATTATAGTTAGGATGCCCCAACCTTCTATGCCATAACTCCTCTTTAGACATAAAGGCAATTTCACAAAAGTTTGCATTCTCATAAGAATTTAACTTGAAGATGCCACCATATCTAGATCCATTAGCTAGGATCTCATCACCTTTCTTAATAAAGCAAGTATTGGCATTGAATTTTACATCACAACCACAATCAAGCAACGTTCCAACATTTATCAAGTTCTTTGTAATATTAGGAACAAAAAGAACATTGGAAAGTGATAGAACTTTAGAAGAAGCAAGTTTTAATGGAATATTGCCAATTTCTTCAATAGAGCATGCATGATTATTTGTTGTATAAATAGATCTTTTGAGTCCTTTGTAAGGTACAATAGAGTCAAAAGATTCTTTTGAACAACACATATGTGATGAGGCACCACTATCGATGTACCATGCTCCATTCTTCTTGAAGGGTGTTGAAGAAAAGCTTGACACCATGAGGGATCCTTCTCCTTCACTTGCAATAAAGTTTTCTTCTTTCTCATTAGAGAGATTTGCTTGTTTAAGTTGATTTTTTTTTTTGAAACAATTAGAGGCTTCTTGCCACAAAAGAAACACTTGACTTTCTTCTTCTTGGTCTTGGAAGTAGAAGGATGAGTTTAGTCATCCTCTTCTCCATCTTTGGCTTTGTCCTTGGCTTTGTCTTTGTTGAAAGCTTGAGAAAACTGGTTCTTGCTCCTCCCTTTATGCTTGTCCTTGACAAAGAGAACTTTGTCACTTCCAATATGCTCGAGTTTGTTCATCCTTGAAAGTTTGTAACTTTGCCTTGCTTCTTCTAAGATAAGAATCCCTTGAAGAGTCTCCAAATTGGGCAACTCCATTGAACAAGATTATCATAGTCTTCTTTTAAGCCATTAAGAATAACTTGTACTAGCTCATCTTGATTGATTGTGACACCAACACAAGCAAGCTCCCTATGAAGATCTTTTACTCTTAGAACATAATTTGATGCACTCTCCTCACTTTTTTGAAAACTTTAAAAAATCTGATTTCTATGAGTGAGTATTCTAGAAGTGTTTTTAGATTCATAGATAGACTTAAGTGCATCCCAAGGTTCTTTAGCAATGGTGCAAGATCCTATTTCTCTTAGAATCTCATTAGAGACATTCATTTTAATGAAGTGTAGAGCCATTCTAGCTCTCTTCCTATACTTTGGTATTTCAATTGTTCTTGAGGCTCCTCAATACCAAGTACTATGTCCATAACATCTTGGAGTATAAGAACAAACTCCATCCTAACCTTCCATATTGAATAATTGGAGGTACTTAGTCTTTCACTTGGTTCTAAGAGATATCCTCCTACAAGTGCCATTTTGTGAAGACTTCTTGTTATTGGACAATTATATGTTTGAGCTTGTTCCAAATAGACTAGATGTTGCCACTCTCTTTCACTATAGGAATTTTCAAGGATGTGCTACCAGTCTTATGTGAAAAACTTGCAACTGTATTTGAGATAGATTTCAAATATTCCACAAAACAAGATAATCTAGATCAATCTTTCAAAATGAATTGAAGAGTATAGACAAGCTTTGATTCTACTTTTGGCACGTGTGAAATGCTTCAAAAGAAAACACAATTGATTCAAAGAAGACTCAATGTGCTCAATAACTCAAAGCTATGTCTAAATCTCAAGTTTCTTGTGTTGATTACTCAAAACAATGGATTGTGAATCAAGCAAAAATGGATCAAATCAAAAAAGTGGTCACTCGGATTTTGGAGCTCCCCTTACTTTTCTCCTGTTAAAGGCGAGGTTCTAATCTTTCCAACTTGCATGGAAAAACCTACACGCCGTAGGGAGGGAATATGTGGTGATTCTGAAATAGGACATAACCGCAAGGTTCGGGTATTATAATTATCACATTCAACTCTATCTATAAAAATATACATAAAAAGTATTGCGATGAATATAAAAAAAAGAATGATAGATAATCATAGATCCCTACCCTCTTTAAGAGCTTATCACTCTTGATAGACACATCAGATTGATTTGAGATCAATTGCAATGGAAAGTACTTCTCATAACTTTTCATCAAGCTATAACATCAATATTTTTGGACCTAAGATGATGAAAATAAAGAGGTCTGAAAATCCTCAATTTTCACACATGTGAAATTCCGGAATTCCATACAACGTCAATTTTGATCTGAAAATCTTGATTCTATCCTCTTTGATCCAAACACTTTTCAAGAAAAGGTAAAGAAAAGTGATAAACAGCTTTTTTGTTTGAATTGAGCTCACAAATTCTTGTACAATCAGTGATAATAGCATGCAAAGCTTAATTTGGCTCTGATACCATGATAAAATTCCAGCAAGCTCACACATGTGGGGAATGATCCTCAAGTGTGAATGATCTTGTTAAGCTTTGTGTTTAGCACATAAATTTATTCTAGATTGAATATCAAGATCTAGTACAAGATTTTATGGCCAAAGCACAATCTAGCATGCTAAGAATCAAAGAATGATTGCTTTGAAAAAACAAAAGAGAAGAAGTACAAGAATTCAATGCATTAGCATAACCTTCTACTCGAGTTAGAGAGAGAAAGAGAGAGCAAAATTCAATCATACAATATTATAGATCCAAATTGACATGAAATAGCTTCAAAGCTTGGTTCTTCATAAAAAATTATGAGAGAGCCCACACATATTTATGGAGATTGGAGTAGCTCGAGGTAGAACCATCTCCTTCCTACTTTCTTCCACATCTAAGAGTGAAAACTAGAAAACTAGTGACATTTGTCACTTTACATGCATGCATTTCTACCTACTTTTACCAAGTGTCAAATTCTAAACTAGAATTGTACAAATCGTCATGCATGTGTCCAATTTACTTTGTGCATGCCTTGCATGTCACTATGGATCACTTACATTTATTGCATGTGATATGCCACAAGTTTCATCAAGCCCATAATTGGTATTTCTATGTCTACATTCTATATGCATGTTCTATATGACCAACTAGACTCAAGAAACCATGTAGCTCGAGTTTCTTCTAGACCAATTTTGGTATTATGAAACATTCCATACACATAGAAAAAAAAAAACTTTGCCAAAGCCTTAAGTCAAGATAGATGATTTTTCATTTTTCAACACAAGTTTATAGCCAAACATTGAACAGCTAACAGGCCGAGTTCGGCAGATACCGTGCAAGTGCCAACCAGGAATTGGCCCAGGCAAAGCAAGCTCTCAAGGCCTGCCAGAGATTCATACAAAAACCCCAACCAGCGGGAGCAATCAGTCCAAATCATGGCTTGGGTGTGCAAGACCAGGGGCACCAAACACCATGGGGGCCGACACCCAAGGGCAAGACATGCCCGAGCCAGACGCAAGCCACCTCCTCCCAAGGGTCCAAATCTATCTCCGCTAGCCGTGCGTTCTGGAAGCCAATCTCGATAGATGACAAAATCAACTCTTATCTGGTGTAGTTCCCTCATGAAAGCTCACGCGGTGGCTGGCAATTGTCCGTCACCGTTAAAGGAGATCAAGAGCAATGCGCTGGCCTACATCCCAACTCTAGGCACTCAGCTAGAATGGCAAAAATGACTATTTGAATGAGACCCTGTGGCCATCAGGGTGTACGTCACCAGTCCCAGAAAATTACGGGTCAACGGCCACTACCTCCCCTATCCTCGAAGATCTAAATGGGCGGAGTGTGGCAGCCCCTAGAGAAGATTATGCTCAACACAAAGAATTGGCCATGGATCGAATCACAATACGGGTGGAAAACGGACGTAGACGTCAGGCGAGGTCAGTTCTCACAACTTCAGGCCGTGGATCCTGTTGGGGGTATTCCCAATATATTGTAAATAAATAAAGTTGGAAAAATGGAAATAGTTGTGAGGGTCATGGCATCATGCGTGTATAAGCCCATGGCCCAGTGAGCACTTGTAAATAAATAATTTTGGCATAAACTTGACTTTGGGTCATGTAATTAAAAATAATAGTAGAAGGCCAAAGTTAAGCTTAAACTTTTTCTAAGTTTGATTAGTTAGTCAAAGTCAATTGGTTGTAGGTGAAGTGTGTTTCTTTCTCCACCATTGATTAGTTTGTGTTTTTGTTGAAGGGTGTGGATTTCAATCCCACCTTCATTAGGATAGCCAATAGGAGAAAGGGACAAGGGCCTTTCCCATCCATAAAAAGACACCATTTGTATCATATTTGCATGCCTAATGAGGAGGAGGAGACTCTACCATTTTGGAGAGCCAACACATCCTCATTTGCTAATCCCTCATGCTAATGCTATCGTTATGTTTTCCAATTGTTTTTTATTTCCTTGTTCTTGTTTTGAGTAGTTATGGTTTTTTCATTGTCCACCGCCCCTAGTCTGCCCTACCCCTGTCAGCATCTTTGATATGGCCTCAATAAAAAAAGGGGGGTCTCCTTCACCCCCCCTCTTCTCCTGCTTGCCAATCACCTGCTAACCTGGACATCGCTGGCTCTTCAGCTGTCGGCCAATCATCACCTCATCTTCCATTGGCAGGCATTGCCAATGTACCGGTCCCGATTTTATCTTTTGTAGATGTCTATCATATCCCTGCAGAGCAATTACAACCTAACGACTTATCCGACTTTGATTCTCTTCACATCTACTTACAACATCAGTTCAAAGAAGTGTTTCAATTTATCGAGAAAGTGTAGTTACAAAATCCGACGCCTCATGGAGAACTTACCAGGGTCATTTTTCAAAATAAGGATTTGCCTTTGAGCTAAGCTCAAAGGATCTTTTATTTTTATGGATGAAGATCTAACACACACACACAATTGCAAGCGAGGAAATTGGTCATTCATGAGGCCAATGCTAGAAATCAAAGAGTGGTCTTTATTGAAGGCAAGTCTAAATTCTACGACAAAATTTCACAATAGGAAGTCTGGGACCCCGGGCACAACAGCCCAAGATCCCCTCAGCCATTACGAATTGGTTTTTGGAGTTGTAACGATGTGCTTTCATCTTCTTCAGCAAGAGACTTTCACTCTTTTTTGCAGCAATGTGATATTTTTCTCTTAGCAGAGACTCGTGAATCACTATTGACCCTTCCAACCGTTCAGGATTGTTCATGGCATTTAGCATTCAGGCCTTTTGTTTGAGGAAAAACCACACGTGGCCCTAGGGGTGTTGCATGTCTTACCAAGGAAGTTTATCGTACTCATTTTAAGCTACTCAAAAGTGATCCATTGGCACATTTCATTTGGTTACAGTTTTTTGGTCACTACTTGGGGCTACCTCAAGATCTCTTTATAGCAGTTTGTTATTTTGCACCTCAAACATCAGCGTTGCAGACTATGGTGGTGACCCTTCTAGGCTCTCTCAGATGATATAGCTAGCTTTGCACAACAGGGCCTTATTCTTTTAGTAGGAGATTTTAATGCTCGTACCAGCACCCAACAGACAAAGCTTCATGCAGATAGTGATTTCCTACATATCCAGGCTTTGGATGTGAGTTTGGATAGGACCTCTCAAGATGCAGATACCCCGGCTACACACTTTGAAAAACAACTGATTGGACTTGCATAAGCTCAATCGTTGCCATTTTGAATGGCCTATCTCGATGGCCATCATCATCCATAGTCACAGCATTGTTGACTACTTCATTGGCTCAATAGCCTTGATTCCATTTCTTCATATTTCTCTCTCTCTCTCTCTCTCTCTCTCTCTCTCTATCTCTCTCTCTCTCTCTCTCTCTCTCTCTCTCTCTCTCTCTCTCTCTCTCTCTCTCTCTTTGCCTCTCTCTCTCTCTTCTCTTCTTCTCTTCACATTTCATCCTAAATCATGTTGAATGCTTGTTAAGTGGAGTAGAGTTAGTGGGAGTAGTATTAAAGGGGAGTGTAGATAAGGGAAAAAGTAGGAGGCGACTAAAAGTAGCATCTTGATATAATTAGGTACCTATCCAGTGAACTAACCCTCTTTGACAAGCAGAAGGGCAACTCACCGACTATATCTACACAGCCTACAAGAATCTCAAAATATTCCAAGGTACTTTGAATAGGAAAATGTCCCAAGTTGTCTCCATGATAGAGTGGATGAATGCTATTGGCATATGATTTCTTATGATCATTGAATGAGATTGGAATTGCAGGTATAGTACACAGGCAACAGCAGGCCATACATTCACACGTGTGAAGAGTTTTGGAGCTAATTCATGGAGTTCAAGCCAAAATAAGTTAGGAATCAATGCATTGATTAGTAATCTAGCTTCTAGATCTTGTTTAGATCTTAAGTATGTGCTTCTCCATCATTTCTAGGATCAAATGGATTTATTTTGCTACATTTTTATCATGGTATCAGAGCTATTCCAAGAAATGAGCTTCACTTCATATTAGAATCATAGATTTTGATGCAATTCAAGCATTGATTGTTATCTAGACATAATTTATGAGTAGTACCTTCAATCCTTGATCAATTTGAGTGAAGAGGGATCTAATGTTTTTTTATTTACAGATTTTTTAACTTCAAAATCTGAGTTGTGGTCATCTCTTATCAATTGGATCAAAATAACAAGTATCTGCACTTTTCTCATATTGATGCTACTCGATTTTTGGAGTCTATTACAAGGAATAGTCCTCAATCAATCAAAAGGAAGGTAGATCCTTATCTTTGGTACTTGAATAGGTCATTCTTAGACTTATTGAGATTTTAGAAATTCAATTTTGGGGTTTTGATAAGTGCTCATCAAGTAAATGCAATTCTAGTCAAGATTGTGTTCAAATTTTGTTTGGCATGTAGAATTCAAGTTGTACACACCATAAGGCCATGCGAATATAGACGAGTTCGACGATGCAAGTCTTCTGCTAAATATTAATATGGCATACCTAGAGTTGTATGACATCTACACTGACTAGGAGCAATTTTTCTCACTATTTTGTTGAAATCAAGCACAATCTACATGACAGAGGAAAAACTCATGAATATAGAGCCTTATGTACCTATACTTATTTGTAGTTCAGAACTTTTGCAACTAAAACACTATTTATTGTCCAGAACTTATTTGTAAAGTGTAAGTTTGTATAGTTTTCATCTCTTTTATTCGAAAAAATTACACTACGCAAGGATTCTGAGAAAGACTTTCAATTAGTACAGAAATTATTTGATGGCAACATGTTGTTTGTAAGATTGTCAAGATATAGCAATTTACCTATCGGGAGATACTCAAGAGCAAAAGAAGATTTATTATTGCTCGAGTGCCAAAAAGACTTGGAAATTGCACAACAATTGCACGAAGATATGAATACATGAAATATTTTTCTTCAAAGTCTTCTTGTATATGTTGCTGATTTTGTTCTGTGATGTTGAGCTCTCATATGTGAATAATGTTCATAACCAATTCAATGAGGTTTGTTCAGACATGTTTCGAATCAATCCACTCAACAATTGATTCTGAAATAACAAATGGAGGTTATATATTCAACAACGGAAGAAATATCTTTACATTTGACCTTAACGAATATTCAAAAGGAGAATTATTCAACAACATGAAAGTATTCTTTTCTTATGAATGAACAATTCTCGAGACAAAGATTATATGATCACGAGGACGTTTCACATTTGTGGAGGGGGGTATGTGATGCCATGTAGTTGCTAAATAATGTATTTCCACTTGAATATGGCAATATATACTTGAAAATGAAGATATGTGCTGGACAATTATATATTATGAAGAGGCCTATATCATTTTTCAAGATATAACTGCTAAAAACTTGTCTTGTGCTAAAGGACAAGACCTCCAAAACTGAAACAATGTCTGGAACAACCTTAATCCAGTCACCCACACGAACTGACTAGATTCGAATCGTCATCTTAAACTAGAGTAAAATAAACTCGTAGTTAAATGTACCTTTAATGGTATAATCTACATGTATTTGCAACTCATCTATTAACTAGAGTTAGTTAATGGAACGACACACCTGTAATCTCTAGAGGTGTGTTTACTCGCTCCGTAGGAAATATATGGAAGACACGCTTCATTCTCACACCACCGCAAGAGAGAGTTCATGTACTTGTGAGAGATTGAAGAAGTGAATAGAGCATCGAAGATTATTTTCTCTGATATCTGTTCTCCGCACTGCTAAGTGTGAGTGATCTTGAGTCTACTAGCAATCTCTTCTGTATTACTTAAATCACTCTTTGGTCAGACAGTTGCAATAGTTCATTACAGATGCTTGTTGTGTTTCCGTAAAGCTGATCTAAAGTCCTTGCCTAAGGAATTGAGTCATAGATCTGTGTTCTTGTGTGTAACGAAGATATAAGTTTCTAACATATTTGTGATCTATTCAAGTTCTTTAATCTTTATTGGACTTTAGTTGTTGAGGACTATTGTCTAGAACACAACAATTCAAGAATAAGATTAACTATTTGTCTGTTCATACTTGAATGCATTGAACATCTCTCGAATCCTTGCTGACAACTTAATCAGCCAGAGTGTAGTTTATTCATGCGACTTTAATAACATTTCACTTGTAGAACGCTTTTCATTCAATTCGATTACCATCATCACAACACACAAAAGTAATACTGGTTCCTTATAGAATGTCTGTTTGACAACCAAAATAACACCCGACCTCATTTCATTTGAATAAGTCAGAACTGTATCAATATATCAATTTTTAAGTGCTATTCTCTTGGGGTTCGACATTAAATACTACACAAATCTATCATTTCTATGTTGGTATATCACAATAGTGCATCATGTCTTTCATGTTTCTAGGTTAAAAGAGAGTTTTACATGATGGTGATAACTTGTTGGTTGATGGCTTATGTGATTTTTAGGAGGATCAAGACATGATTCATGGGCCGATAAAGATATTGGATAGGTGTCTACATAACTGCTTGATCTTGGAATATTTGGTTGCTTGGCATGGTAGACCTCTTACAAATGCTACTTGGGAGACCTCGCAGAGTTTAGGTGCACAGTACCTTGAGTTTGTCATCACAGATGAGGTCTCTTGAGAGGGAAGGGATGTTATGTAATTTACTCCCTGTCCCGTTTGCTATAACTATGACAATTAGAGTAACTATAAATTTGAAATGGCTAGGCACTAACTTGTGGTGACCAAAGTATAGTACTTAGTTTAATGCTGATGTTGAGACACACATGTGATGGGACATGGATATTGGGTCCTTGATAAGGGACTGGCTAGATTGACCTCCTCAGTAGGAGAGAGTTGACCGGTCAACCAAATACAAGTCATATGCTCACTAGGACATTTCGTGTAGTTGATGAGCGACATGTGTGGTGAATGATCCTCCTATATAACTTATCTTGAGATAGGATGCTACCAATTTTTTTGTGTGGTACTGCCACCACGCAAATTTTTTTAAAACAAAAAATCAAAAAATGAGCACCAAAGTATTTTGGCATGGTAGAGCCACATGTGGAAGTGCCACCCATGGCTGTTATTTAACCGCCTCTCATGTGACGTGTATCTCTGGAGATTTGCCACACGTGGCAGTGCCACACATGAAAAATCTCCATAGATACATGCCAAAGTTACAGAAAATTTGGTTTTTATATTGCCACACATGGCAAAATTTTCCACACGTGGAAAATCTCCATAGATACATGCCAAAGTTACAAAAAATTTGGTTTGGCAAAATTTTCCACACGTGGCAAAATAAATTTGTTGTAAATTTTTTTTATAAAACTATTGTGAACAATGTGTTAATAAACAAACAAACTTATGATTAATTTAAACGTAAATGAGAATTTTTTTTGAGGTTCTGAATAAGTGTGGATTAATAATAAAATTATTATTATGTGATCATGAGTGTGGACTAAAAATCAAATGATTATTATATCAAATCATTATGGTCTGGCAAATTGGAATTATTATCGGTTGAATATAACCTGCTATCTTAACCATTTATAGACATTATTATGTATTTATATATTGAGAAAGTTCCATTATCAAAATTTGGCATTACCCTCAATATGGTATTAATAGGTATAAATAGTGTGAGCTAAATTTGCACTTGAAAGGATGTTGAGTACCTTGAGAGCCATGTGGTAGCATGTTCCGAGAATTTGTTGATAAAAAGAATGCAATATTATATACGTTTGTGTGTTTGCAAAGATGAATGGATAATCGAACATTGTGGCATGTACTGAAATGTTGTTGCTCTTTGAATTGAAGATCCTACTACTTACATTTCTGTCCATGCTCTATCTTCATGCATTTAGTTTCTTTACTGATGTATGAATGTGTTTGTTGTTGATTTTTTGCTTAAGGATTGGTTTGGGATTAGTATCAGGTAGATGTGCAGGACTTGGAGATTGATCCACCATTCCATTCAGTTTTGATGTTTCTTAGTTTCTGGCTCCGTAAGTTGTTTTTGTTACAAGTGTTGAGTGACAGTTGTAACAAGCACTTTGTAAGATTCCCATTGCTTCAGTTTAGATGTTGTGTTGTTGATTTGTGATTCCAGTAGGATTAGATTCAATTATGTTCCATGTTTCTTGTGTAGATTAGATTAGGAATAATCTACATTCTGTAAAAACAAAGAAAGAACTGAAACAGTCTATAGAACCGTAGATAAACGAGTCTTGACAGATCTTATAACCAAGATGAGCTACCATTACCATTGCCAATTAAAGATCGAAATCAGGTTGTAGGTGTGCCATACTGACAGGCGGGACATACTACCATTATACTACAAAACAAAATCGGTGACTGAACCCGTTGCCAAATAGATTTGTAGTCATGCTGAACGTTGATAAGCTGAAACTTTGTCAATCAGAATCGAACTAACATTCAAGTAGATTCAGACAGAGAATAAGCGCAAATTGAGAGGTAGAGAATCTACTAACATTGTGAAGTGGATTCTCTCTCTGAAGGAGAATATCAACAAACATTGGCGTCATTTTCCATTGCCAATTTTCTTGGCTTTTGATCCATAGAACTCGATTTTACCAGCCTACCTTTCAGTTCTCATTTACTTCTGATTGTTTGCTTGTTGTCCTGCATTCATCATCCCCACAAGCGCATTCCACATTTTCTGTCAGATCGCAATTGCTTCAGCACGCCTCTACTGCTCATTCAGATCTATGCAATCTCACACCAATCTTTTCGAAAACCAACCGCCACCCTGTTATCAAACCTTTTTAGAACTGACACTTTGGAATTCACAGCTAGCCCTAACAACCAACGACTGGGCTTTTTAATTGCATCCGCCACTGTCTTTTCAATTGCATCCGACAGTGTCTTCCGACACTCTCCATCTTCATTTGCATCCGATGCCTTCCCAGTTGCATCAGACAGTGTTTTTCCGATCCAATGTGTTTTTTGCTTTAGTAAATTTTTTGACCCTTTAACGTTTTCCAACCCTTTGCCAATTTTCCGACCCTTTGAAAATTTCTCTGCATTTTTATTGCATTTGCCATTTTTCGCATCTTTTGACATTCTCAGCATTTCCTAATTTTCGAATTTTTCAAGATTTTAGCATTTCAAGTTTTTTGAGATTTTTCAGTTTTTCGAATTATTCGGATTTTCGAGACTTTCGAATTTTTTTTAAATTTTTAGAGTTTCGAGTTTTTTCAGAAAAAAAAATTCCATCCGCGACGTGCATCTGACGACCACTTAACAAAAAAATCTATCCAACGATTGTATCCAACAAAATTCCAGTTTTTCGGGATTCTCAGAATTTTTTTGAGTTGTTCAAAATTTTTTGAGTTTCTCGGAATTTTTTGAGTTGTTCGAGATTTTCCAATTTTTTCAAGTTATTTCAAAAAATTGTATCCCGAGGATTGCATCCAACGACCAACACAAAAAAACTATCTCTGACGATTGCATCCGATGACTTTGCGTCGACGATTGCATCCAATGGTTTTCGAAAATTTCGACATTTGCGCCTTTTTATAATTTTTGAGTTTCTCGGATTTTTCAATTTTTTGAGTTTTTTGGATTTTCTAATTTTTCAAGTTTTTCGAATTTTTCAATTTTCGATTTTTCGAGTTTTTCCAATTTTTGAATTTTTTGAATTTTTTTTTAGTTTTTCCAATTTTTGAGTTTCTGGGAATTTTTCGAATATTTTAGAACTTTCATCCGATGTTGCAACTGACAGTTGTATTCCAAGACTGTAATAAATCCAATACTATCATTATAAATTTGCATTTGACACTGTTCTTACATTTTTCCATCCGACACTATCACTAGAAAATCTACTATTCTAAGGTCCTGTCAATCACATATTTCAAAAAATATCAAAAAACAAAACACAAACAAAACAACAAAAAAAGAGTTGAATAAGTTCTCATGGCCAACTTACCAGAAGAAGTTATGGATGACTTCACACCGACCAATCATCCAAATGATGAGAACAAGCCCTATCATCTTAGATCTCAAGTAAATCAAGATTCTGGACCATCCAAGTGGAGACTCAATCAAATTGAAAACCTTGATGATCACCTTGTTCAACATGCTCACCATACCGCAAGATCCGATAAACGAACACCCAGATTGGAATTACCAAAGTTTGATGGTAATGTGGACCCTCATCGATTTTTACAAGTCTTTGAAAATGCATGCGAAGTATATGGAAAATATACTGACAATGCAAAATTTCAACTTTTTTCAATAACCATGGTGGATAAAGCACGAGAGTGGTTTTTTAACCTTGATCGTGATGATAGACAATATTGGTCAGAGCTGAAAGAATCTTTTATTAAATGCTTCCAACCTTTCAAACTCACAGAAAGTCCATTTGTACGCCTTAGTAATATAAAAATAAAAAACGATGAATGCGTACATGACTATATCGAGTGCTTCAAGCGTCTCAGAAGTCAAGTCCAGAAACAACCAATTGATAAAATGTTGATTATATGGTTTCTAGTTGGCCTTTTAAGATGCATTTGGAAAGTGAGCCTCGAGATTCAGACCAAGTCTAAAAATCTCAATTTGAGTTGATGAATCAACAACATCAAGAACAAATGGAGAAACTCAACAAAGAGTTTCAACAAGCCTTGAAATCTTTCCAAAGTCAATTGCCAAGGCAATTGCCATTTGGTAACGCTATCCATAGGCAGAAGATACATGGTGCCCACAAGGTCATGGTGCACATACCGGTAATGCATATTTTGAGCCACATTTTATATATTTGTTAAGACTTCAAATATGTGAGTTCTCCATGCTTCATTCTTCATAAGAGCTTGATACTCAAGATCCATTGCTTGGATCTACTCCTCTTTGTTCCTCGCTTCATCTACACAAGTAGGTTCATCAAAAGAGGTTAGGAAAGCAAATACCTCCAACAACTTGCTTACCTTTCTCATCGTATGTGAGCCTTGAAGGCATTTGTCTTTCCCTTGATGTTCTCCTTGGCTTTTGACTTGATGACGGTCCTTCATCATCACCATCTAAAGTAGGATCCTTTACATCAACATCAAGAATGTTAGATCCATCCACACCATCATTATTTGAAGACACCTTTGGAATATTTCCCTCATCAAAAATGACATCTCTACGAATAATCACCTTATTAGTAGTAGGAATGTAAACCTTGTAGGCTTTACTTACCTCACTATATCCAACAAATATACCTTTCCTTGAAGATGGATTACATCCAAAAGTTTTAATAAAGTTGACACGGATTCTCTGAGCATGGAAAAAATATGGAGGGGAATCCTCAACACATGTGCCTTGCGTGTGTATGTATACCTGGTGAGGTAGGCACAAGTAGCTCTTAGTTCCTTGTATTTGATGGCGTCAAGTAGGATGCCATCCTTGTTTTTCCATTTGTCGATTGAGGTGTCAAGGAACTTGGCATAGGATTGCTGCATCATGTTGGTGAGCTTCACTGGTTTTTCTTTATGGCCATTTGGGAAGCCAAAGGTTGTAAGATTTCTAACAGCCAAGTGGACATAGAGCTAAAAATTGGAGATATCAATGTGGAATGTCAGCTGTTTGTCTGCAAAGTTTTCATAAGTTTGGTACACCAGGTAGAGACTCTAATGTCCCTTCCATTTAGGAATTTTAAACTCGAACATCTGGAAGAGCATCTCTGCTTGTGTGTACCACTGGAACATGGTACTATCCTCACATGGAACAAGTTTCAATGTCGTAGGCATATCTAGTGTCTCTGCACTATGATCTGGCCATTTTTTGAAATTTAATTTTTTTTTTTGAATCTCTCTATAGTGGTGTCGGATGGAATATGGCAGCTATAGCGACGGATGCAAATGGTCGTCGGACGTACTGGTGGATGCAAATGGATCGAAAAGTAAACTGGATCGAAAATAAACATAATCGAAAAAAATACATTGGATCGAAAAAAGAACCGAAAAAAATGCATTGGATCGAAAAATGACAGAATCGAAAAATATGGACTGGATCAAAAAATGAACAACTAAAGCAGATGCAATGTGTTAGTTGCAAATGTTTGCTGAGAGTTGGTGGATACAACCAGAGGGAACTTGTTTGTTGAGAATTGGCGGATGCAGATGTAATGTATGCACTTGGCAGCTCTAGATTGAACAACTCGTCGGATGCAAAGAGTAGATGAAAACTAGTGGATGTAGATGCAGTTCAAGATGGCGGTTGCAAAAAAGAGACGTGTCGGAGGGAAAGATGTTAGAAGGTTTTGAATAGATAGATGCATGCATGGGTAGAAGCGATGGAGGATGGAACAAATGTAAGAAACAATGATAGCGGTGCAATTGCAACAAAAATCGGCTAAATTGGATCAGAACACAAGAAGATTGTCAGAAATTTCTCAATCAGACATGAAATTTTTCCATTGAATTGTGTGAAGTAACAAAGGAAGGGGGCGGTCGACATATTTATAGAAAATTTTTTAGGTCAGTGTCGGATGCAATCTGGGTCCGTCGAATGGAATTTTTTCTTTTGAAGGCAAGTGACAGATGCAATCTGAATATGGAAACTGGCGGATGGAATACGGGGTCGAAAAAATACATAGGGTCGAAAAATAACAATGGCTTGAAAAATTATAATGGATCAAATTTTTTTTTAGAAGAGATCAAAATTTTTACAAAGAATTAAACATTTAGTCAGGGTCGGATTTTTAAAAGTTAGAAAAATCAAACCCGATTCAATCCAATCCAGAGTCAAAGACGTCAGGATATTTCTGTCTCGATCCGATCCGATTCATCAAGGTCAGAAAACCTCTATATATTAGGTAGGCTTGACATTGGGCCAAAAAAATCTGATGCTGTAAAGTATAAAAAAATTACAAAGTATGGAAAAATTACAACGGATTGAAAAATGGCAAGTATCAAAAAATTTACAAAGGATCAAAAAATATTTTTTGAGACCGTGTTTGAAAGTTTGAGTCTTCATATATATATTTTATTTTCCAAGAGTAAGTATCAAATCGATGGTTTTCTAAAAAAAACTTGGATAGAAATATACATAGGAAAAACACATGGGAAAAGTGATCCAAATCTATATATACAGGAGGATGGATTGGAGAAAAAATGGAAGAAAAAGAATAATAACCTTGAAGGACATCTCAAACAAGATCTATCGTAAAGATATCCTCATAGTATCGTTGTAGTTGGCTACCATTGACTAATGTGTCAAGGGGTATGTCTTTTAGGGTCTCTAATTGCATGACACCATTTGTAAAAATGATCTGGACAACGTAAGGACCTTGGCTACGGAATTTCAATTTCTTTGGATGGACCTTGGAAGATGTGTAAAGTAAAACTTTATAATATCCTTAGTCCGGACATGACGATCATGCAAAGCCTTCTGTCGTCGTTTATGAACTAATTGTGCATGATAAGATATAAGTCGTGTTTCACATAGTTTTGTCAATGTAAAGAGTCTATTCTGAACTTGGTGTTGATAGTGGCATAAGCTAAAGTGACGCGTAGGGAAGGAATTAAAAATTCTACTGGCATAACAACCTCTTGGCCGTATACCAACTCAAATGGTGTTTTCCAATCTGTGGCTCGCTTCGGCGTTGTTCGATATGCCCAGATAACAGAGAATAACTTCATTTTCCAGTTCGATCAGCTTGTTTCTACTATCTTGGTTAAGACTTTACAAATTGTTTTATTTGTAGATTCAGCTAGGCCATTATTGCATCTAGGATAGTACGGGGGGGGTACTCTTTCGGTGTATAACGAAGTAATGAGTCAGTAAACTATTGATTACTTCATTAAAAAAATGAGAACCTCGATCACTGACAAGCTCTATTGGATAGCCAAATCGATCAGTGATGATGCTTTCGTAGAGGAAGCATGCTACAGACTTTGCGTCTACTTTTCGTGTTGCTCTAGCCTCTATCCATTTTGTTGCATAATCAGTGGCAATCAAGATATATCGTGACTGTGTGCCACGTGCTGCTGGACTAACAGGTCCAACAAAATCAATACCCCATTTGTGAAATGCTTCATTCTCAAGTATTGGAATAAGGAGATTGTGGTCGACCTTTTTGATATTCTTTGCACCTAACTTATATATTTGTCCCGCAATAAGATGATATGGAAAAGATTTCATGATGAGTTTTATTTTTTATGGTTTTGTCAACTGAGGATCTATGTCCCCAATGGCTAGATATATGGTCATATCATCTGCCCATAATGGAATCGCATCTATATAAAATAGACATACATCTGGTAACTCATCATTTATTTGCTCATCAGATGCTTCAGCATTGGCTAATTGTGAAAGATGATTAGCCAAAGAATGTTGTGATCCCTTTCGAATAACAACTCGAAAGTTAAATTTTGAAAGAATCAACAGCCATCGTGCAATTTGTCCTGTTTTTCATGGTTTATTCAATAGATAAAGAAGAGCATGATGGTCGGTATAAAAGAAAAAAAGCCTAGCAAATAATGGCGAAATTGTTGAACAATATAGACCATTGCTAATGCCTCTTTGTTTGTCGTGGAATAGTTAACCTTAACTGGAACCAGCTGATGGCTTAGGAAACGGATTGGGAAATCCTTTCTGAATTCTCGAAGCCATCACCAATGGCATACTTACTAGCATCTGTATGCACATGGAACTCCTTATTATAATCGGCCACACGAAGAATGAGTGCGATGACTAAAGCCCGTTAGAGATCTTTGAAGGCTTTAATCTTGTTTTCTGTCCACCTTAGATCAGTAACGATTTGATATACTAACCGCACTTTATCGGCGTAGTGTATTATAAAAATACAATAATAACCCGTGTGGCCCAGAAAGACGTAAATTTTTTTCACTGTACTGGGTAGGGACATTTCAAGAATCACTCTGATCTTTTCGGGATCAATGGCCATACTATTTTGAGAAATAATATATCCCAGTACCACATCATGGGTAACCCAGATTTGGCACTTTTCGGGATTCAATGAAATTATGAACCTTCGACAACGAATGAATACTTGCTCAAGGGCATCAAGATGCTTATCTTGAGAGGAATGCACACCAAAATCATCGAGATAAATCTCTAGATTTTTGTGTAATAGATCCTTGAAAGCTCGTTGCATCACCCTTTGGAAAGTGGATGGGGCATTGCATAGACCGAATGGCATAACTTGATACACGAATGTGCCAAACTCTATAACAAACGCCATTTTGAAACGATCTTCAAGAGTAATTTGGACCAGGAAGTAGCCACTAAAATTGTCTAGGAAGCTAAAAGCTTCTGCTCCTGCCATATCTTTGAGGATTTGTGTGGTCAGAGGTAATGGAAAGTCATCTTTCTTTGTTTGATCATTAAGTTTCTTCAAATCCACACAGATACGAAGTTTACCATTTTTCTTTGGTACCACCACAATTGGCGATACCCAATTGGTATGCTCGATTTCATAAATGAAACTAGCATCGAAAAGCTTCTGAATATCTTCTTGTATCTTCTCGCGATAAGTAGGATTGGTGCGATAAGGTTTCGCTCTCACAAGTATGGCACCATCCTATACTGGGATTGTATGGACTGCGATGTCAGGAGGAACCCCCTTGATTTCTTGATAACTCCACGCAAACACATCTCTGTATTTGCGCAATAACTTTTCCAAATCCCATAATTGGGCTGGATTTAGGTGGGCTCCTACATGCACGATATGGTCTATATCATCATCATCATCCTTCAGATTGAGAGGTATTGTCTTTGCAGGTCTCTCGAAAGAAGTTGATGGTGGTTGAGGCTCCCATTTTGGCTTTACCATACTAATGATGACATCATCAGTCGTGTAATCCTTAAAGTGCTGGGAAAATCATAAAGTGGATCATCCACTATCTCGGGTGGGATCTTAAGAATGTCCTCTACAGATTGGCTTGTAGATGATGAAGCCTGACTAGGATTTTTTTATTATTTTGTATCAAATACTTGATTGGTTGTTTCAGCTTTTCTCGCATTTGGAATTGCTTATCAGTCAATCGTACATTAACCTCTAATTTGTTTTTTAGCATGCGGGATATTTGTGGATTGGTAGTAGTAGGCATCATGGATTTTTTTTGTGTTTTTTCACAAACTAAGTCTTCGTCAATGGTGTTCAAGATTTCATCATTGTGTACGTTCCATTGATAGACTTTTAATTTTGGTCAGTATACATGAGTGTTTATTGGTTGTGGGTGTTGCACACTTTGAGCTTACACAGAGTCAAGGTAAGATTGTGGAATCATGGAAGTAGTAGCAGGAGGGGGTGGTTGTGCTGAGTCCTTGGTCTCTGATCTAAGGCCCTATGTTGCGCATGTGTGACAGCAAGCAACGGCTCTTCAAATACCCTACGTGCTGGAACTATCTTTTTGGTTTGGTTAGGGCAATATTTATAGCAATGTCTTGTGATCAGCACATTCGGCTACAAAGTCATATCGAAGTCGACATTCACTTTGAAAGTGAGTGGTTTCACCGCATACAAAACATCTCTTTTGAAGTGTTGAAGGGAAAATGGCATAGCCATTTTGGTCAACTTCAGTAGGCTGTTCCTCTGGATAATATTGCTCATTGGGATAGGAAGTGGATGTCTCATCTACGTATGTGGTATTTTGACCTTCACATCATAAGTAGGTTCATAGGCTGGGGTGTCATAAGAGGTATTTTGCACTACATTGGCCTGTACTTGGGGTCGGTGCTACTGGTTTGGCTTGTTTGGTTGAGAAGATCCTCTTGGACTTGGAAGTGCCAAGCGTTGTTGTTGTGCATGTGGTTGTTGTTTAGGCAATTCCTGGACTTGGATTGGACTCATATAACATAGGTTATATGCTGCTTGTGGTGGTCCTCATGGTGCATATTGTTGTGGTCTAGAATATTGCATGTTGCGTGGGTTGTACCTACAGCTTGATGTAAGGACAAGAAAGCTATTGGATGTAAATGGATTTTCAAGGTGAAGACAAACCAAGATGGATCTATAAATAAGCATAAGGCAAGGTTGGTGGCAAAAGGATACGCTCAAGAACATGGTATTGACTATGATAAAACCTTTGCACCCATGGAAAAGATGGTGAGTATTCGGGTCAACATATCTCTTGCTACTCTTTATGGATGGGATCTATAGCAATTGGATATTACAAATGCTTTTTTGAATGGTGATCTTGAGGAGGAAGTGTACATGGAGCAACTCGAGAGCTACATTTCACCTACAAAGCCAAATCATGTGTGTCTTCTACAAAAGAGCTTATATGGCCTTAAGCTAGCACCAAGGAGTCGGTTTGCTAAGCTTAACACTTTTTTACTCTCTCAAGGCTTTGTTATGAGTGAGTATGATCATTCACTTTATTATAGGTTTTCTGGAAATGATGTTACTATCTTGCTAATCTATGTGGATGATATAATGATCTTGAGTGGTGGAGACAAC
Organism: Diphasiastrum complanatum; assembly: GCA_029204225.1. Lineage (NCBI taxonomy): Eukaryota > Viridiplantae > Streptophyta > Lycopodiopsida > Lycopodiales > Lycopodiaceae > Diphasiastrum > Diphasiastrum complanatum. The sequence goes on from CM055093.1 coordinate 26,761,803, forward strand.
CAAGATGTGGAGGATATCAAGAGTGCTCTCAAGAGTGAGTTTGAGGTGCATGATCTTGGTCATTTGCATTACATTTTAGGAGTATAAGTGATTAGATCTTCTCAATCTACTTTCATTTGTCAAGAGAAGTATGCTAATTCTATGCTAGAAAGACTTCATATGGTAGATGCAAAGTCTTGTGACACACCTATGGAGTCAAATGTAAAGCTAACTATAAGAGGTAATGAAAAATCCTTCAAGGACATTACTCTCTATAGGAAGCTAGTTGGTTCACTCATCTATCTGACCATCACAAGACCAGATCTAAGCTATTGTGTTGGTAGATTGAGCCAATTTATGCAAGATTCTAGTGAGGAGCATTGGAAGCTAGGGAAACGAGTTTTGAGGTACATCATTGGAACTCGAGATTTTGGCATATTGTATGAGGGATCATCACCTAACTTGTTTGGATTTTGTTGGCAAATCCTCTTCTCGGGAGGATTTGTTTACTATTTCTTTGCTCCTTCTTAGTTTCAGAACCATTTTCTGCCTGTTACCAGGCTCATTTGGACATTACTTGGCTGTTTTCTTGTTTGTCACAATGCCCAAGCCAGGCAGAAACGGACTAAATATCTTTGTGGTATTTTGTCCTGCCTGTCAGAGGACAACTCATGTTTGTTCTCTCTTGAAAGCATTCACACTCAAACAAAGATGCAAGCCATGAACATTCATTTACAGATCAGGATACAGCCCAAATGAACATTCAATAGTTTCTACAGCTACCTACTCTAAAAATGAACTGAATCAGATCCTACACATTACTAAAACTGAGCTACACCTGGATTAATCCACAACGTTGAAAGAAGAAATTAAACTACAACATTTTAGAGGACCAAGAATCAAGAAACCAACTAGTCTTTTGATTCTTGGACATCCCAAGAACATCAAGAACTAGAATGTTGGAGGATATGCAGTATTTATGCCACATTTCTAGCCTTTTTAGTTTTCTTGAATGCTTATTCCTACATTAATCCACAAACAAGAAATGAAAATTAATCCACTCTACAATCTGCAACCACACACAAAGGAGGGAAGTGCAAGATCATGAATGCATTCACTCAAGAAACAAGCATGATCAAGGAGCTCAATGGATGTCCAAAACTCATGGAAACTCTTCTCATTCCAGCATGGAGTAGGTACATTTCACAAAAATCTCCTCTTTACAAAAAGAGAATCTCTTAAATAAGCAAGAGAGCTCCTTAGGTGGCATCCTAGTGAAATTTCCACATTTCACAAACTACAAGTGGAATAATGCTCTCCACTAGAGGTCACCATCAAAAGGTGGCTCACTCTACTTTCTTTAAGAGGGGTCTACTTGCATTTATTACATTAGCCTAGAAATACTAGTTCCTACATGGTCATTCCATCTTCCGGGATTCACCATGAGGCTTACACAGTTCTTGCTTGTCATTCCTAACTAGCATTTCTCGGCTCTCAGTCTTTGTTAGTCTCGTCTTCTGAGAGACCTCCTTGGTCTAAGGTGAGAGGTGCTCTTGAGTTGCTCTGTCTGAGTATCTTGGGGATTCGTCAGAATCAGCCAACAAATTTTCAGATTCAAACTTTGCTGGAGATAAAATGGATAGGAAATTCATATGTTCTCATTGTATTTTCATAGGTGATGGAGCTATATCATGGATGTTGAAGAAACAAGCTACTAAGACATGTTTAGTTATTTTGAGACTTGTGCAGTATTTTGAGACTTGATTGAGTGACAAGAGAGTATGAACTTCGTCCGTCAATGTTATGTATCTTAGTTTATCATGCTTTGTTAGAATTAAAGTTCTTCTTATTTGTGAATCTTAGTTTATGTTGCCTTGATAGTGTTCTTGATGTATTATTCATTCATTGGATTGATTATAAGTTTTAACCATTAGTTTATGTTGCCTTGATAGTGTTCTTGATGTTATTAGCCATTAGTATAGTTTTCATCTTAAATTTTCACAAATAGTAATTGGCTCCATCAAGCTTGTCCATGATAGGACTAGCTTTCCCTTGGGAATCCATGAGGAAGAATTAGTCTAAGTGATAGGAGAAACTATTAGTGACTTAAGTTTGAAAATCTAGTATAGAATTACAGAACAAGAAAATGATTACTCTATTGGCTAGTAGAGTCTTGTACTGTGGAAGCGTATCAGGCTACAAAAATGTTGCTTTGATACCATGTTGGGAGAAAGAGGGTGAATCGTGTGTGAGAAACGAAAAATAGTTCTAAAACGAAAACGAACACGAACGAGAAACGAAACATGAACGAGAAATAGAACACAAACGAGAAACGAACTCGAACGAAAAGTGTTCGTGCATAGCGAAAGGAACTATTTGACTCTGTCCCAAAGCATGACTACGCCTATCAGAAACAAACAAAACAGTAGTGATAGAAATCACGATCGTTCCGATTACATAGCCAAATGTTAAAAAAACACCAGAGGAATAATTTGTCATGAATAGCTAGACAAATTATCTGTCACAAATGATTCGCGAAGAGCTAGACTGAGCTCGACTGATAATCAATCGTGAATGATTCGCGAAGAGAGAGAGACTGATTACCAAATTAAGCAACTGGAAAAATTAGACAGAATAAAAACAAGCATAACAATACTGACACAGATCTGAACGCAACACAAAGAGATGTTATTAGATTAAGTATATCAAATATACATGTCAATAATGTGGTAGAACACAAGACAATAGCGAGCAAAACAGCGTGCTCTACAAAGCCTATTCAATTGGTAAAGGAATGAAACCTTATTACTGACAATAATGAATCAATGCACAAGGCATCTACTTCATCTATCTCTGATAAGCTTTTGATGCTAAATTTACACACACTTGATCTTCAATCTCTTAATCAATGATCTTTGATCAATCTGAATACGCAAATGGTATTCAGTATATATACATATTGTTACAGGTGTGCAGATGAAGAAAGTATAGAGTGGACGTGCTGTTTGTAGGAGATCGTGGATGGCTGCAATCGTTGTCCAGTCTGTTAGTGCAGCTGCATGGGGTGAGTGTGAAAAGGGTGCGACATCAGCCTTTGCTGAAGTGAATGTTGGTGAAGATGCAAAAAATGCGTCACTCTTACAAAATTGCCTTAAGATTAGATTTACAGGTTGCCTTTGCTTTCTGGGGCACCTTCAGCATTTTGTAAGACGATGTCGTCTTTTTCGCCTATCACCAAGACACGTGTAAAAATATAGTGTCGCGATTCTTTCAACTTTTTTTCGTTTGTGATAATTTGCATGTAAATATGCAGACTGCGCAACAACGCGAGTAAATATGCAACATGAATGGAGGCAGACTAAAATGGGATTTAGGAGAGTAGAGGAAATAAATCCAACAATGGTTGATATGATAGCAGACCTAGTACCTTATGATGTTCAAACAAAAAAAATGTTAAAGAGAGATGAGATTCTTGAGAGCAAAAAATTTTCTTACAGGTATTATGTTGTCTCTGGTCAACACTCTATATTAGTTGCAAGACGAATAGCGGAGTCTCCAACATGTCCACAACATCTAAGAAACTGTTACAGTACTAGGAATTCAAGGATACTAGGTGCACATGATTATTTTGAAACTTTGAAACTTTCAAGATTCATGAATCAACTCCATCAAAAGATTATGGTAAAGACTCCATATCAAGATGCTCTATCACAAGCAAGAAGGCAATGGGAATACTTTGGTTGTCCGCCAAAGCCAATCAAGGGTTGCTTGATGGTGAAGTTTTAAAGATGTAGAAATGATATTTCGTGGCACCATATTGGTAAAGAAGGCAAAGTAGTAATAGAGTACAAAGACATGGAGGATGTGGCTAGAAGTTGTGAAAGTACTATACTTTAGGACCATAAATGGATCTAAAAAATATCCACAAGAGTGATTGGATGCTTGCTTAACAATCTACCAAAAAACTAGACACAAAAAAGTTGATCTAGATTGGCAATTTGACAAACAACAAGCATTAACAATCAAAAGCATTGATCAACGTTGAAATCCGAGCCCACATGTGTGTACTACAGGCTGTACTATGGCCTTCAAGCTGAGAAACAAGTAGAAATTGATTTGGTTTCATTTGGATCACAAAAACTCAATGTACATAGTGAACTAGCTTGAGATTGCCAATGAGCTCCAAAAGTATTCTATCTTCTCACTATGGGAGCTTGGAATACATAGCAAATTCGACTTCCTTCTTGAAGTTAGGTGGATTTCCATCATGTAATAAGGAAGTTAAATCACTCTTCTTGCCCTAAAATGAAACCATACCCTAGATCCTAGAGCTATGCTTGGTAGGTAGCTAGTTGGTCAAAGTTTCACCTTAAACTTAGGTGTAGGTCCTATAAAGTAGGGATGACCACAAAATAGACATGACCAACTCTCTTGACATGACCTAACCTACATTAGGAGTGGGTTGACATGTGGCATTTTGGCCTCACATGTGTGGAACCTAATTATACACAATATTTACAATGTTCTACATGGCTAGATTTGCCAAATTACGCTATTTTTCACTCAAGTTTCAAGTATTAATAGAGTACTGAAGAATGGAATTGTGGAGTACTTAAAGAGCAGCTCTGGTGAGGAGAAGCTACAATATGATGAGGTTGCAAAAAAATACAATATCACAAAAGAGCTTTATGATAAGATGTATAGTTGGAGCAAAGATTGGATGAAGGAGTCAATTAACAAAGCAAAAAAAAAGACACCTCTACCTGAAGTTGTGAAGAATGAACTACATCTTGCACATGCGAAGGCATTTGGAGTTCAACAACATCTACATTTTGAAAGGCCTTGGAGGATTTTCAACGCAGGGGAATTAATCTCATGCTTTACAAATGTTATAACTGCATGTGATGATTCTAATGACATTGGGTTAGTGCTTGTAGACACTACATCACAAGGGCCTCAGTACGAGTGGACCACAGATGCTTTTAAAAGGTTGGTGGAATGCATTGCTAGCATTATCTTGGGTGATTCTTATGTCTTGGTTGCACTAGTACCTTATGGACTAGTTTTGAGTGCCTTGGATACTACTTTACGACACATTGTTGGTTCCGTTCATCTAGAGTATGGATCATACACTAGAGGGGATGCATGTAAAAAAAGGTACACAAGTAGCTATGATCTTGTTGTGTTGATGGCAATGATCTCAAAGACAGAGGGCAAAACCATATGGGATGCTCTTATTAGCAATGAAGTACCATCCATTATATATGATGAAGATGAAAGTGAAGAGGAAAAAGAATCACCATCAAAATCAATGTCAACTTCAAAAACAAAATTTGGATTGTTTAAGAAGCCTATTGTCATGTGCCATACCTCTCAATCCGAGCTTAGCAAGCTAGAACAAGGAGGCAACCACCACACCTATGTTGAAGAGAAGCAAAGATGAAGAATAACCACAAGCTACCACAAAGCTCATATCAAAGTGAAGCTCAAGATGAGATGGATTCCATAATAGAGGGTGAGGAGTACATGAATTCATGTGATGGGGCACATGAGACCTGAAGATCAAGATCCCAAGGCTCACATTCACAAAGGAGGAAGAGGAGATGGAGCTCCTAGTTCTCTCAATTGCAAATGAGCCAAAAGATTCCAAAACTGATGTCTCTTGTCTACTTATAGACAAGTCCCCTAACTTAACTAAACATAACTATCTTGAAGGATAGTTAGCCCTTGTTAAGTATTATTTAGTCTACATTGGGCCCTTAGTGGCCTATTATCCTTATTAATTACTTTGAAGGGCCTAAAGAGGGAACCACCTTGTTCTTAAGGCTAATAGCTCCTTTTGGGCCTACAAAGCTTACAATGGATATTATATTGTCTTGAAAAGCATTGATGTACTAAAAATACATGACACTCCCCCTACTTAAACATTTCTATCCTCAAAAATGAGGACGCTTGTCTGATTAGCTTGATCGCCTTGGTTAAGTAGTCAAGATTGATGAGGATGTGTCGTCCACAAAATTATTTCATCATTATAGATCCAAAGTTGTCAAACTAAATCCATTTTGTTAGCTTCAGACTGTAATCCTTGTTCTCATGAAGGATAAAGATGGCCGAAGAAGAGATGGATGAAAAACCATATTGCCTTTTTGACAGTCAAATCACAATATCCTCGTTTGTCTGCTTCTTCGACATCGTAATAAATTAGATGATCTATCCAATTCCTTTAGGATCATATTTTAGCTTTGTGTTTGGTTGCGTTGGTCTAAATATTTTGTCATGTTGTTTGATAGTCACTTTGTTGCTCAATACAAATGCTTCGATGATAACCATCAATCTTGAATTTGAAGTGTTAAGATCCCATATGGAAGAAATATCATCAGGATCACAACCCAATATAGAGATAAATGAGATTGGACTGATCAACTTCGAAGATGACAAATGATATTCAAAGTGAATATTCATTTCCAACAAGATAAGGTGAATGAGGTGTTGGAAAAGAGTGATAAAAGGCTCTACAAAAAATCTTTCGTAGATTACATTGTCATGTTCGAAAATATTGATATTACCAATATATTGGACCACAAACTGGAAATGATGATATAATGGATCTTTGATTGTTTGTCCCATCTCATAGCTAGGACAATTTCCAGCTTGTATAATACAAGTTTCATCACATTCTATTGTGCACTCTATACTGAATGTAAAACATTCATATAGATCAGCTTTGTCTTGGTCTATTAAAACCATTTCACAAGACGTTGTAGACAAATCTTTTGGTGGAATGTGATGCGATAGTTCTTGTAATCTCAAGGAAGATGGGGAGTGAATTGTCTCATTGATAGCTTCATTGCCTGAATTGAAGGTCAATGTTGAAAACAAAAATATTGTCCTCATAATCCTTCGCATTGTCTACATTATTATCACCAGTTGATTTGCGATGTCTTCGCATTGACGTTGTATTCGCCACCGGAATTTTCTGGGTCGATTCAGATTGGGAATTACATTGGTGTTGCCATTTATCTTGTGTAGAGTCCATAGCAGTGCATAAATGTTGATTGGCCATTTCTTGTGAATTCAATGGAAAATCAAGAGTTGTTGATAAAGTTGGTTGATCCACCTGTTGAATAGGCATTTCCATTGTGGATAACTATTTGTCTTCATCAATTCTCTCTTCTGGTTCGTCCTCTGATGATGTCGATGAAGAATCATCAGATTCTCTTGAATTACTTTCCTGCATTGGATCTTCCATACTGGGCATTTCCTCTTAATCACTACCATTATGATTCCCAAGACATGATTGTAGCGGGTTTCCAATGTTGACTGTTCCTTCTAGATCAGTATTAATGTGCTCTCCTTGATTCGAGTCCTGACTTTCACTATCAGATTGTTCATCATCCTCAAAATGTTGGATCCTTGAAGCTTCACCTCTTTGTTGGACATTTTGATGAACATTCGTTGGCACACCTCTGGCTGCTATAGATTGTTGTGCTTGTTGTTCCAACGTTCTCCTGTCATTTCAAAGTCCGGATATCCAGTATGACTCTATAATACCTGTTTTCTCTTGTCCATGTCAATTCTCCAGACATCTTGAGAAGGTGTTAAATTTTGTGATGGAGATTTTATTTGGAACAATGTAGATGGTGCATTACATCTTTGATTAGCTCCCGCAATCTTGTCTTGTCTAACAGATAGGCTATCAAACAATCTGTCTCATTTCATCTTATCATCTTGCCGAACTTGTCTCATCTCTTGCAACATTCCAACTATCAGCTCTTGTGTGGCCTTCAGTTTATCTAGCACATTTGCTTGTTGGTTTGAAACTTGCAGTTCTTCTGTCGCTTCTTCAGTATGGCTTGATTGTGAATATAGCCCATCATCACTGTCACTACTATAAAAACCACCATCAATATTAGATTGATTTGACTGGTATAGCTCATGGTTTTTATTTTGGTCAGACTAGTTGTCATCATCACTCAAACAGTCTCCATATGAGTTGTGTTGCTTGTATTGATCTAAATTACTATCATTGTGCTCCTCGTATTGATAATCACAATATGATTGGTCATCACATTTAGATTGATTATCAAATTCCACCTCATAATCAGAATCGAAATTCATTTTGACAAATCAAGGGAGAATATGAGTCTGAAAATTGCGAGGTTTGATTTTTGCAAAGAAATAAGCTCTTGACAGTTTCTCCACCCACTTAAAACTCTGAGTTCTACGATGAGTGAAACTGAGAACGGTAGGAAGTTGTAGTTCATATACAACTGAGCACTTTTGCTTTTTACAACGTTCAATTCCGAATCCAGATGAAGATGATACGAGGATAAAAAATACACAAATAAAATACAAGGAAGTTTCAATAACTTAACAGTGTCAGGCTCATCGTTTTGATCACTTTTCGTTTTTACACCACTGGAATTTGAGCTTAAATAAAAAAGTTATGGAAGTAATATCAAGTTAAGAGTTTTATGCACTTGATATCGAACTCAAGCGCACACAAAGTACTAGGACAAGAGCAAAGTAAAAAAAACGCGCTCGAAATCGATATTGGAGGAAAAATATAAAAAATCAAAAAAAGTTTTTTTTTTTTTTTTTTTTTTTTTTTCGGGTATCGGTTTCAAGCGCAAATAGGTTAGCCAAACCTTTTGAATAGCCCACCCGCGCTTGAAAACGATATTGCAAAAAAAAAAAAATTAAAAAATTAAAAAAATTTAATTTTTGTTTTGAAAAAAAAAATTTTTAAAAATTGACATAAAAGGCTTACAAACCTTTCAAAATGAAGAAACTGAAAAAAATTTATAGCAAAAAGAAACTTCAAAATTGAAATTTTGAAGTGCGTCTCTCTCACCAAGAAATACAAAGAAAAATTTCCAAAATTCTAGCAAATCTAACCCAGCTTCACTAATTTGATCATAACTCTCTCAATATTGATCCAAATCACACAAACTTAGTACCTCTAAAAAGCTAAGAACAAGCTCTATCAGTCTAGTATCAGATTAATGATTGAAGGTAATTTAATAGATCAAATTTACAACAGAATAGGTCTGAAAATTTTGAAGGAAAAAAAACTAATAAAACTAGAGTTAGAAATCAAGATTTGTCATAACTTTTTGAATACTAATCCAAATGACCTGCCATATGGATCAAATCAAAGCTAAGACAATGCTCTAAAACTATATGTAAAGAAACTAGATGAAAGACTCAAATCAAATCTGAAAATTTAAACAAAGTAAAAATGAATTTGTAATCACCTATTTTGACAGCTTTTGGCAAAATTGCAATAACTTTTGCAAATTTTACCCAAAATCGCTTGCAAATTGGTGCAAATGAAAGCTAAAACGATGCTCTAAAAGTCTATGAAATCAAATCTTTTTTTTTTTTTAAATAACAAACGAAGCTATATGCTAAAAGTGAGTCTGAACAGACCTGAAAATTCAAAAGTTAGAAATTAACAAAAAGAAAGTTACAAAAGCAATAAACTCTTCAAATGAAATGAGATTCATGTTGAATCAAATGATTATTGGATCTTAAGCTCTGATACCACAAATGTCATGTGCCATACCTCTCAATCCAAGCCAAGCAAGCTAGAACAAGGAGGAAACCACCACATCTATGTTGAAGAGAACCCAAGATGAAGAATAACCACAAGCTACCACAAAGCTCATATCAAAGTGAAGCTCAAGAGGAGATGGATTCCATAATAGAGGGTGAGGAGTACATGAGTTCATGTGATGGGGCACATGAGACCTAGCAAGATCAAGATCCCAAGGCTCACATTCACAAAGGAGGAAGAGGAGATGGAGCTCCTAGTTCTCTTAATGGCAAATGAGCCAAAAGATTCCAAAAGTGATGTCTCTTGTCTACTTATAGACAAGTCCCCTAACTTAACTAAATATAACTATCTTGAAGGATAGTTAGCCCTTGTTAAGGATTATTTAGTCTACATTGGGCCCTTAGTGGCCTATTATCCTTATTAATTACTTTGAAGGGCCTAAAGAGGGAACCACCTTGTTCTTAAGGCTAATAGTTCCTTTTGGGCCTACAAAGCTTACAATGGATATTATGTTTCCTTGAAAAGCATTGATGTACTAAAATTACATGACACCTATAACATATGAGAGTTGTGCACTAAGCGGAGGTTGTACCAGCAAATATCCCAGAGACCACACATTGTTTTCTATGCTTATTTCCTCATATTGCCAACATGGAAAAGTTGTTGTGGATGCATTTACCAGAGGATTCGCCATTAGAGAGGCCCTACGTAGCGAGAGGAAGACAATTGTGTTTGTAAGTAATTCTTCTGAGAAAGATTTGCTTGAAAGTTATGCTTCCATGATGGTTGAAAGCTAGCCTAAGGTTAATGCCTTCTATAAAAGCTTGGGGGGGAAGATGGGAAGTGCAAGTCAAAGTGCAAGCCAATTACCTTCTTCATGTCAAGCTCATCCATTGCTTGCATATTTCCTTAGAGATATGCTAAAACCTCAAAGGACATTGATTTGTTCAATATGCAAGAAGGTTATATTGGCCTTGATAACGTTATTGAAGATCATAATGATGACACTTTGATTGAGGATGAGGGGCATGCTGAAATGGATGATAAAGAGACTATGGAGAACCAAGCTATAGAACAGGACATAATACATGAGGCAAGTTAGTAAAGTCATTGTATAGTCATGGGATGGATGCCTTGATGCACTCTTCAAAGAACTATTTCCTTTTTTTTCTAATGGATGATAAGTTTAATTATTTGGATACTACAGAAACCATCTTATGTCAATTGTTCTTACTTTTCAATTGTACTTGTGTGTGTGTGTGTGTGTGTGTGTGTGTGTGTGTGTGTGTGCACGTGCGCACGCATCACTTATATTGTTTTTTCTTTTAAGAATATATGAAAATAAATAAAGACTTTTAAGGAGATGTAAAAAAGTATTTTTATAGATTAAGGCATGAAGAGCATGAATATTAATACATTGGGTTATGTACTTTCAGGTTCAACAACCAAAAAAACATTACTATGATGAGTTGTTTCTTATTTTAGATTTGAATGGCGTACTTTTAAAAAGATATGGAAGGCATCCAGGCTATCCTGATGTTGTGAAAGTTGGAAAACGATGGATAAAACTATGTTTTGGATGGTTATGTTTTTTGAAAAAAATACTCTCTTTGTTTAGGTTTGTAATATGGTCATACATGACATATACCAATTTGCTATGCACTTATACATTCATGGAGGAACAAGAACAACAAAAGCTACCATTTTTTATGATCTGGAGCCAAGAGAATTCCGATCAGCATGAAAGAATGATGAGACCTGATAATGATAATGTCATTGTTGACTTCAAACCTTTATGTTACATTTGGCGCCACTTCTACCCATCTTTAGATTGTCATAACACGATACTAGTACATGACTCTCCGTATAAATGTTGTATGAATAGTGCAAAAAATTGCATATTTCCAGAGACATTTGATGGGTGGAGTGAGGGAGACTATCTAAATGATGTATTACTACCTCATTTGGAAGAAATGAAAAAGGCTCCCAACGTTCAAGAGTATATTAGAGAAAATCGTATCAGTCAACAACCAATCACGTCAAATCATAGCTTTTATAGTTATCTTCAACCGGTGATGCAAGATCCTTGGGACTCTATTCTACCTACAGCTCCATCAAAAAAATCAATGTTTGATGATGTGCTACATCACAAGAAAATGGAAGACACGAAGGTTCTATCCATATATGAGGAATTTGATGCTGATCAAATACAAATATTGAAAGCCCTTGTAAAAAAACCATGGCTTCCTCTCACCAGAGGTGAAGCAATTGTTATGGCTATCCACCTTGGTCTGGATAAAGATAACTTTAGTGAAAAACGAGCAAGAGATCATATCCAATTCCTTATTGCAAGAATAGAAAGAGAAAGAGGATTGAGGACAAGAGAGTCAATAGAAATGTAATTGTTGAATAACCATCCAAATTGCCTTCAACTCTATGTAATGTTCAAAGTTATATGCCTAATGTTCAAACTCTATGTAACAATTCTTTTATTTTATATTAGAATTATAATATGAATTTTGATGAAGCAATTTCAATTTGTTGAATTTCTATATTTTATCTTTATGTTTGTTATGCAATCACTTTGTCTATAATTTGTCAATTTATTAGTGTTGATGTATGTACTATGGATCAAGTTGAAGATCTGAGGTAAATTTTCTATAAGGTACATGCATGTGACACAATATAATTTTTTCAACTTTGATTCATCAAACAACTTTATGAAAAATTTAATACACTATTTTTGTGATCTTGCATATGTTTGGATCAAATAATGTATTTGATGAGTAATTAATTCCCTAAAGAGTACATCTAAAAGCCAACCCATTGTAGTTACTTAATGTTATATGTTATTTGAGAAGAACCCAAGTTCAAAATCTTTTGTTATATTAGAGAAACAAGAAAGAAAAAATTCAATAGATTCATAATACGACATCAAAGATATCTTCAAGGACGCAATTTTCAAATATTTTCATTAGTAGCATAATTAAAAATGTGGAAAAAAATATTAATTTTTTTCTTTTGATTTTGTCAAGGTTTTCTTCTTGCAATCTTAGCAAATGAAGCGTGCATCTTTACGCTGTAAATGATGATACAAGAGAGAAATATAATGCAAAATTATATATTTTTATGTTTCAAAATCATGAATTAATACTGAGACTTTTATGTCTTCTTCTTGTCTCCAAGTGAAAACCTATGCTTGGAAATAAAAAAACTTTACCAAAAGACTTTGTAAACACAACAACAACACACTCCAATGAAGGTACATGAATCTCCTACAAGCACATTCTCAACACCATGGGACTGTATTCTACCTGCAACTCCATCAAAGAGATCAATGTTTGATGATGTGCTACATCACAAAAAAATGGAAGTCACAAATTTTCAATCCATATATGAGGAATTTGATGTTGATCAAATACTATAACAATTATTGAAATCACTTGTAAGAAAGCCTCACTCTTCTCGCACTAGAGGTCAAACAATTGTTATGGCGATTTACCTTAGTCTAAATAAAGATAACCTTAGTGAAAATTGAGCAAGAGATCGTGTCTAGTTCCTTCTTACAAGAAGAGAAAGAGAAAGGGAATTGAGGACAAGAGCGTCAATAAAAAATTTATAAATGTTGATTAGGCATCAAAATCGCCTTCAACTTTATGTAATGCTCAACATGCTTGTAAACCTATATGTCTATTGTATTGATGCAACAATTCTCTTATCTTATATTGAAACTATAATATGAATTTTAATAAAGCAATTTCATGTCTTCATGTTTGTTATGCAATCACTTAATCTATGATATATCAATTTTTTGATAATGATCTATGAATCAATTTGAAGATGTACGATAAAGTTTCTAGCATGGTACATGCATGTGACAAAGATCAATATTATTCCTTCAACTTCGATTAATTAAACAACTTCATGAATAATTTAGTACACTATTTTTGTGATCTTGTTGTTATTGACAGAATTAAAATAATGTATTTGATGAGCATTTAAAACTTTAAAGAATACATAGAAAATCCTTATTTCATATTATATGTGATTCAGAAAATTCCATGCTCAACATCTTATTTTATATTGTAGAAACAGTAAAGGAAAAATTCAATAGACACTTAATAAGACATCAAAGATACCTGTGGACATGCAATTTCAATTTTTTTTTCTTTTGTAGCATAATTGAATTTGAATAATGGGAGAACCATTTTTTTTTGTTTAGTCAAGGTTATCCTCTTGCAATAACTAGCCAATGAAGCATGCATTTTTCTATTGTGGATGAGGATACGAATGAGAAAAATAATACAAATTAACATAAAATTTGATGTTCTCAGAATAATAGGTTAATATTGAGACTTGCACAAGTCTCAAAATTACTAAACATGTCTTCACTATCTCATTGTCATCTAGTGAGGCCGAGTACAAAGCACTTACACATTGCACAAAGGAGATGGTATGGATCAAGAGGATGATCAAGGATCTTCACTTGATGGATTTTTCATAGAGCCCAATCATCTTTTGTGACAACCTATCAGCCCAAAAGTTGGCAACCAATCCTATCTTTCATGCTAGGAGCAAGCATATTGAGGTGGCATATCACTTTGTGAGGGAGCAAGTCTTGGCAAAGGAGGTGCACCTTCAACATGTTTTTTCAAAGGAATGTGTAGTTGATATCTTTACCAAAGCACTAGGAAAGGACTTGTTTATGAAGCATAGGACTTCACTTGGAGTGTTCTCAAAGTCTATGCAAAAACTAGTTGAAGAGGGAGTGTGAGAAATTTCAATTAGTTTTATTATTTTGGTCATATTTGTATATTTGGCAATTGAGACCAATTTTCATATTAGACTTAGAGTCTGACTTTTAAAAGTTATATGAGTCTAAAAGCATTTGAATAAACACTTTTTGGAAGTGTGGGAAAGTGTAGTACACGAGTTTTAGAAGATTCAATTTGAATGTCTGAACCTAGTCCACATTAATGCTAGGGTTTTTGTTATGGAGGGAAACCAAACTCATTAATGAATCATGAATATGCTATATATAGTTGTACACTCGTGGGAAGAGACACATTTTCTCTCTCTCTCTCTCTCTCTCTCTCTCTCTCTCTCTCTCTCTCTCTCATCTCACTTCATGCTTATACATGAGTTCTCTTGGGTTCATCTATCCATTGGTGTACTATATTTGTGATATCTTGCAATCTTGTGTGTAAAATGCTTATTTTATACTATTTTCGGATCCACACGTGTTAAATTCAGTAGCTTAATGTATTTGTGCAGACAACAACTTCATCATATCATATGTTTGATGTTTGATCAGGTTCTTATATGAAGCCAAAAAACTCGAGTAGAGAGAGAATGTTCAAAACTCATCAAAATCTCAATATTCACGATATGGCAAACTAGCCAAGAATTTCCTACATCAAGAGGCTCGAGTTCCTAGGTGGATTTTCAAGTGTTCAAAGTTTGATCCACATGTTTAAGTTAACTCTACTATCATAGATCCACATCTCAAAGTAGATGCATGATGTGGCAAGAATTGCATATCTACTTCCTAGACATTTGTAGAATTTTCCTAGTTACATTCTACGTAACTTTGCATGCTACCAAACTTTGTGCATCCCAACACATCAAATCCTACCAAACTCAAACTCGACCTATTCTAGAAGGATATGTGCTCAATTTACATAAAATATACAATTAAATAAAATGAGCATAGCCCCCAAAGTCAACATAGGAAGATATCTTTTATCATTCTTCACACTCCTTAAAATATATCTACCTAGTCACCATGGACTTTGAAATTAAGCCAAGATTTGATCTCATCTTGACAAACACATTCTTGAGCAAAGGTTTTGTGAGTAGATCTGCAACACAAGATGATGATTGAACATGCTTCAACAAGATCTCTCTCTCGATCACTTTCTCTCTTACAAAGTGGTGTGCTACCTCGATATGTTTGTTTCTTGCACAGAATACATGATTGTTTGCAAGAGTCTGAGCCAAGGTGTTATCATTCTTGATAATAGGAAGGTCTTCATCTTCAATACACCTTAGCTCCATGAGTAGCCTCTTCATCCATAGGACCTCCTTTGTGGTAGTTGTAAGAGCTTTGTACTCTGCTTCACAAGATGACAAGAATATAGTTGCTTGCTTCTTGGATAGCCAAGAAACTAGATTTCCTCCAATAAAAATTGTGTATGCACTTGTGGATTGCCTATCCACTTTGTCTCCTGCAAAACCCGAGTCTGAAAATGCAACCAAAGTTAGATCTTCACCTTTATAGATTAATCCACAGTCTAAGGTGGAAGATACATATCTCAAGATTCTTTTTGCCAACTTCCAATGACAAATCTTTGGATCCTTCATGTATTGGCTTAATTTATGCACACTAAAGCTTAAATCTGGCCTATTCACAATTAAACAAATGAGAGAGCCAATAAGACTCCTATAAAGAGTGACGTCCTCGAAGGATCTTTCATCCTCTTTTATAGGAATTTTTACAATATGCTCCATAGGAGTATCTATGCCCTTATAGTTTTCCATTTGAAATTTCTTAAGCATGGAAAGAGCATATCTACTTTGACTTATGAAATCATGATCTTTCCAAAAGTCTATTTCTAGGCCTAAGATGTAGTGAAGAATTCCAAGATCTTGCATTCTAAATTCACTACCAAGTACACATTTTGTTTCTTCAACTAGCTCCAAATCATTTCCACTAAGAATTATATCATCTACATAGATAAGAAGAATAACTAAACAGTTATTTACAAACTTAATGTACAATGATGGATCATAATCACTAAGATAAAATCCGAGTGATATAAGGAAAGAGTTGAGCCTTGAATACCAAGACCTTGGTGGATCTTTTTGCACCTACATAAGGCATGAGACTTGTGAAAGAATTCCTAGAACTAGACATATGGGAACTAGCCCCACTGTCTATCCACCATACTTATTCACTTTTGAAAGAGAAAGATGAAAGACTTGACATCATTAAAGAATCCTACCCATCACTCTCATTACCCTCACACTCTTCCTCATTAGTAAGGTTAGCTTGTTTAAACTGGTTTTCCTTCTTGAAACAGTTTGATGCATAGTGGCCCTTCTTGCCACAAAAGAAGCATTTGACCTTTGACATCTTCTTCTTGCCACTGGATGTTGTAGCTTGTACCTTCTTTGGTTTTTTGAGTACTTTGTCATCTCCACCATCCTTTAATGAGGGTTTGTTGATCCTCAGCATCTTGTTCTCTTGCCTGCTTTCTTCAGCAATCAGAACACCTTGAAGAGTCTCCAAAGATGGTAGCTTCCTCCTTGATAGCATAAGTCTGAACAATGTTTTTATATTCATCTCTAAGTCCAATAAGGACTACTTGAACAAGTTCATTGTTCTTAAGTGCATCTCCTATGCATGCTAATTCTTTATGAAGATCTTTAACTCTCATGACATAACTTAAAGCACTCTCATCAACTCTCTGATAACTTAGGAATATTTGATTTCTAAGTGTAAGAAATCTTGATGTGCTTTTTGCTTCATAAATAGTCTTAAAGATGTCCCAAGCCTCCTTGGTTGTGGTGCGAGAACTAATTTCTTTCAACATTTCATTAGACACATTCATTTTTATAACATGAAGTGCAATTTTGGATTTTTTTCTTGAAGTCTTGAGCTTGATTAGGAGCTTCTGGTTCAACTTCAACTCCAGACACAATGTCCATTAGATCTTGTAGAACCAATAAAGATTCCATTCTTACCTTCCAAATTGCACAATTGGAAGATGTTAACCTCTCACTATGTTCTAAAATAACTGAACCAAAGGATGTCATGTTCACTATGAGAGACTTCTAGTAATGACAAAAAAATGGAATTGACTCTGTTGCTACTCTTCTCAAACTAGGATCTAACTTGGAATGTTGATCCAACCTATTGATTGATGTCACTTTCTACCTCGAGTTTCAAAAGATGATAACACTCTGAGATCTTCACATATAACTCAAACACAATGTCATTTGTGTGAAATGAAGTGACTTTGACATATAAAACTCATCTAGATCAATTCTATCTATGATTGAAATCTCAAAATGAAAGTTTGATGAGATTGAATAGATGTGTGCTCTCTTTGACATATCACACAAGATGGGGTACACTCCCTATCACTTTGATTGCCTGTGGCTTTCTAAAAACAAATCAAATTGATTTAGAAACACAAGCACAACATTCTACACTTCAATACCTCTCTAACAAGCTATCAAACACAAAAAATGGATCAATACTTGAGATATACCACCTATTTGAAATAGGCTGATCTCACGCGTGGGGAATTACAGGTCCGTATAGGTCTCATTTAATGCAAACCAGTATTGATTTGATCAATCTTTGATCCAAAATTGGTTTGATTGAAATCAAGATTATATTCTTTTCCAAAATCCGAGTTCCTGCAAGCAATTTCTCTCAAGTTCTGTTGTATGCACCCTCACCTCTACAAAGCACAAAGCTCTGATACCATGTGAAGTTTTTAGCACATGTGAACTTCACCACACCTTATAGGATCTTAATGAGATGTTGTGATTACATATGAATGATCAAAGAACAGATTACTTGAAAAAGCCAAGACAAGAGCAGAATGGCATACTATAGACTCAAAAAACTAAGTCCTTACTATGAGAGATGGACATTAAAAATAATTCTAAGTGCTCACTATGGCAAAAACAGCCTCCTCTTGAGTAAAGAGAAAATATGAAGCCAAAAAACTCGGATTGAGAGAGAATGTTCAAAACTCATCAAAATCTCAATATTCACAATATGGCAAACTAGCCAAGAATTTCCTACATCAAGAGGCTCGAGTTCCTAGGTGGATTTCCAAGTGTTCAAAGCTTGATCCACATGTTTTAGTTAACTCTACTATAATAGATCCACATCTCAAAGTACATGCATGATGTGGCAAGAATTGCATATCTACTTCCTAGACATGTGTAGATTTTTTCTAGTTACATTCTACCTAACTTTGCATGCTACCAAACTTTGTGCATGCCAACACATCAAATCCTACCAAACTCAAACTCGACCTATTCTAAAAGGATATGTGCTCAATTCACATTCCTTTATGTACAATAAAATATACAAAGAAATACAATGAGCATAGCCCCAAAAATAAACATAGAAAGATATTTTTACCATTCTTCACAATAGCAACATGCATCTTGTTTGTGTGTGTGTGTGTGTGTGTGTATTTTTTTCGAGGGAGGCGAGGGGTGGAGGAGGTGTGCTGGGTTAAATCTTCATAATTTCATTCTAACTAAGTACAAGACCTGAAACTAGAAAACTATGAATAACAATAACAATCATTTACAACAACATAACTTTGGAAATAAACCTTTGAAGAGAGGATGTCAAATATTGTCCAAGTAGCCTTGAAGCACCTAAAGTTGAATTTCAACTTTCTTCCAAGCATCAGTAGTTTCCAAGGGCGTCCTTCAAACTTTGAACAATAGAGATGGTGACCCCACTATGGCACACAATATTTTCATTTGTGCGTACGAGGACTCAAACCTTGGTGGGCAAACCCACAAGCCAAGATTCTATTCATCATGATACATGTTATTGGAGAAATTTCAATCTTGAATTGTCTATAAAGAGGCGAGAATCAACTAACATGCATGCAAGCAATCTTTGTTATTACTTTACGACCATTAAATACTGATTCATTTTGTTGTGATATTGTAGTCGCCTACAACAACACAATAAGTCTATAGGTTCGCAAGAGGTTCATTGAGTAGGAATGTTGCACTCAACCCATGATCCAATCACAACGTTCTAACATTTTGGTGAGCATGCCATCTGCATCCTTTTACCTCAATACTTTTTTCAAAAGAACAAGTTGAATGTAATAAACATAAAATTTGTCAAAAGCCATACTAGCATCATATGTCACTGTTTCTTCCTAAATGTCCTACAACTCAATCATATGACTAAGACCAAAAAGGTTAATCAACATTCTTAATACGAATTTAGAAGGCTATTCTTAAAGCCTATAAAGAATATCCCATACATAAGGCATAGATAATAACAAAATCGCATTAACTTGACTAGTAATTTATACATTTGAATTCCTTACAATGGTACTTAAAAGGAAGTCCAACAAGTGGTGAATTGGATAGAACTTCATTGTGTCTACTTGAAGTCGTGAGTTCTTGTCACCAATTCGTTGCACACATGAGGCCATATAAGAGAAAAAATAAGCTACTCTATGCCTATGATTCACACGTGGGAACAGGCTTCACATGTGTGGAATGACATTATGTACATAACTTTGGCCTTAATCAAGCTATAATTTGCATATTTCTCACATAGAATACAATGAATAATGAGATCTCCTTAAAGAAACATTTTCAAGCCCATGTCCTAGAATTTTCAGAACATATGGTCTCTTTACAAAAATGATCTTATTAAATCTTATACCATATTTCACCCATTGGGCTGAGTACCAATAGGGGTTTACAAGTATCTTAACATGGTCAAGAGAAACAACATTTAATTTAAGAAGTTCTAAGGCCAATGGGTGGTTGATATGATGATGAGTTCTCAATATCATTTATTCTGGAAGGTTCATAGAAGTATCGAGAACTTAAAATCTGACCTCTTTTTGATCAAGCGAATGCTCACCATGTAATACTATGACTCATTATTATGGGCACAATGCATAATAGTGGCTCTTACATTTCACATTTCTGTTGTACTTTTAGTTTGTATATCGGGGACAGGTACCACTTCGTGATACACACTAAATTAAATATTGAGTCGTTAAGCATGGAGAAGGATTTTTCTACGAATAATGCTCTATACTAATCAATAATGTGTCCCATATAACAATGCATTGGTGCTAAGCTTGTACTTTTAGTTTTTATATCAAGGGCAGGTAAAACTTCATTGAAGATGGATACAAAAAGAAAAAATTGCTTTCAATTGAGAGAGTATATGTAAATAAGCACAGAAAAGGATTCTTCTATGAATAATGGTCTATACTAGACATGAACAATGTGTCCCATATACCAGTTCACTGGTTCTAAGCTTGTAAGGCATATTGCGCTTAATTACAAGCTTGTCCAGTAGTCACACTTGTTGCAATTTGCAACACAATGGCTCCTATTTTCTAGTTTAACCAATGATGCTAATAGTTACACTAAACCAATCAGCTTAAAAGTATAGACCCAAGGACCAGAGAGGTGTGTTATCTTGGAGCTTACAAGCTTCAAGACTATTGGCATCACGATAAGCCCATATAATGAATCACTACGAAATCATATAATAGCAAGTGATCATAGGGTAATAAGAATATCTGCAAATGACAATAATCACGACGATCATGACCTGTTTATTCGCACTAGAGTTGTAGAATGGACAAGTTGTTGTCCCAGGGCACTACTCCTTTAAGGCGAGCGCAACTTTTCACCCCTAATAAGCATTCGAAGATTTAATACAAGCAATTAAGTGGCAGCAATCCACACTGCATGCTTTACACTAAAAAAAATCTTTACTTCTTAAAAGGTATTTTGTGAACTACTATTCTTGGTCAAATACTACAAATCAAAAAATCGAAATATAATCAAACCCACAAGAATATTCTGTTTCCAAAGAGACATATGGTTAGAATATTACATTTTCTTCAAAAAATTGCAGTTGTCTCCAGATTATAGTCTCCCTTATATGCAGCAATTCACCATGTGCTGCACCATGCCATATTAACTCTTTTCCTCTCCTGGTTGCACTGAAGTTCTTCAAATTGATCTTCCTGAGACCTCCTAAAGGTTTCAGTCAATATAAACCTGATCCAACCAATGTGGTTGAACGGTAGAGCTAATGGACAACTAAATGATTAGAGCTCTGTCATATTCTGAAATTGTATAGTGAATTTGTATCAAACATGAAGCTGTCTACTTGAACGACTTTCCTATTTTCATTCTTCTAAACCTTAGTAACACAGGCTTTCAATAAAGCCCTTGTCACAATTTATTTTGTGACTTTCATGCAATCCAACCATTCAAAAATGATGTATAGTAACATAGTTTTCTTACAGATGGTGTAATCCAGCCAGAGTCGAAATCTGCCCGTTCACATTTGAAAACTTGATGCCTCCACCAGAAGTATCACTCGCTAGATTGAGACCAAATTGTTCCTCTTTCGGAACAATATAGGGTCTACAAGAATTATACAATCAGTGACTCTCAATTTTAGAAATTGCTAGCATACTGTACCACACGAAAGAATAGGCAATAGCTGTACAAGCCCTAATATACACTGTGCTTCTCATCTTTTTTGTCAAAAGAATTGTGTAGAACACAACTTGATCAAAAAGTGAATGCACTTTTGCAGGGATATCAGCTGTGAATAGATTCTAATATTTTCCAATGTCTACGTATGATTTGATCATGACATCATGTAGAAGCATGCTATATACTTAGTCATTGAAATCTTCATATGCTGAAGACTCACTGGACAACTCTGCTTCACTGTAATAAGGTGATGACCGAGGCGAAGCGCGATATCTCTCCCCTAGAAGAATCACCCCTGCAAGTAGAAACAGCAAAGATCCACTTGTTAGCAGCATCTTCAGTCAAACTCATCAAGTTTACTACAAAATGACTGAATGTTGCCCAACCTTTTTGTCTGCTAATCGAACGAATCTTCTTTGTATGGCGTCGTAGTAGTTGTTTGGCTTTAGTTCTGCTCAACTGCCTGGCAATCTGAGCTATTTCAGCCTCTCCATCACTCCAATCTTTTTGAAATTCAAAACCACCACCCTCGCCCCTCATAGTACGACGCACCAAGGCTTTTGCCTTGCGTCTTTGTGAGTTGAAAAGACCCTTAATAGAAGATACAAACCCTTCACCTGCACGGTCGCTTTGTCTTTTAAATTGTGGGATTAAAAAACGTTCCCTATTGCAAATGGTACTTGCACAGCTGTCACTGGAATTTGAATCACTTCCACCACCATCTTGCCCATGCCCTTGTAATTTGTCCTTGAACTTCTTTCCCTGTCAACACACCAGAGTAAAAGATAAAGAAACATGCAACCAGGCTTGTCCAGCTACACCATTCTTTAATGAACTTTCATAACTTTACATAAGCTGTGCATATAAGGGAAGGTTTGAATCCTAACAAACAGCATATTTTAGGATGCAAACTATTTCAGAGTCACTTGCTAAGATAATCCAGAAAGCTCTTTAATTTTGAATTTCCTTTCCAGTTTGAGGGATGGCTAGACAGTCCAATATGCCACACTACAATCATGTCTGTCTTGTGAAAACATTTCAAATCCAAAGGACCTCCCCCATTTCAAATTGTGATTTTCTAGTGCCCAGTGCCCAATGCCCAGAATTACAGGTACAAGGGCCCAGAAAAGGGTGGCCTGAACGATAAACCCTCTCATTTTGAATGACTGATAAAATTGAGTATAAGATTTTTGTTATTTACTTACAGTGTTACACATAACAGATTGTTGTTTGCACATACTTGTTAGTACACGTTTTACATGTCTCAGCATCTATAATGACATTTCAAAGGGTTTATTTTGAAAGAAGAGCCAAAAAATATTTCAAAGCAAACTTCTATTTTGAAGTTTTGAGTTTCAAAGTTTTGATACATTCAAATGCAACACTGCTTTAGCCAAGTCCATGGCACACAACTAGGCAAAAGCTAGCCATACTCTCATTTCAATTAAATCTTGACCATCCCAAGTTCCAGGGGAGATTCAACAAAAATTGAAGAGGGAAAAATGAAGCTTCAAGCTTGACTTTGGACAAACTCATGCAGTGTGTACATTAAAAAGTGAGTATGAGGCAGAGTATTGATCAATCAGCATTACATGTCATGCAAGTGTCAGATTGTATCTTCGAAAAGAGAAGAGGCTCTTAAAGGAAAAGTTCCTGTTGATAAACGAGTTTTTTGCTGCAATTGATAAGGGAAAAAGGCTTGGTTTCATGGCAGAGATGCTAGACGAAGCACTAGAATCAACCCTGCATTGGGATCACAAGACGGATCCTAGAGTTTGTTGGCTAGTATTGCCAAGGGATGGTTGTCTTTGGAAGTAGCCTTGAAAGATCTCTGGCGAATCCACCCCTTAAAAAATTCAAAACTTGAAGGTAATCTTCTCGTTACATGTAAAGTTTCGTGCATGCATTGTCTGCCGTCATGCAGATTCCAACTACTATGTCATGGTTGATCCAATATTCATTTTACCAAGAAAAACAATGTCCCACTTAGAGGAAAGACACATAATTGCAAGAAATCACAAATGCTCTTCAAAAAAGAGATTTCAGAAAAGTCCTCTCTATCCTAGTTTTAGAAAATGCAGGTTCCCCCAAAAACAGGAAATGCAACATCATGACTGTCTCCTGGAAGTTTGAAATTTTATTGAGACATTATATGTTTAGCGAATTTCCAGTAAGAACCTCATGCACCACAAACAGAAGACCTCATAATGCTTCTGTTTTGAGAATCGGCATTTTCCAAGTGGGGAAAACACAAAACACTGTTCCCAAAAAGTCTCCCATGATGGGCAAACATGAACAAAAGGAGCAATTCCTCATCGAAAAACATGGAGAAATGGAGTTTGCCAAAACTATTTTGACCTGTAATAAATCAGAGGTCGCAAAGGAGTGATGCTAATAGTCTTGACAAAATCGTGATACAGAATCTAAAACAGAAGCCAAAGGATTCTACATGATTATATATTTCTGCACTTGATACAGTACAATGGTCTGCAGTACAGACTTTGCATGAACCAAACTTGGGTTTTCAAAGTCAAGTTATACAGAATAGATACAGTCCAGGCTCCTTATATTGACACATCATGACAAGCTGAGAGTGATTCAAAATAACAGAAAATGTATGCACAATGGAGTTCTATTAAGAACCTTCATCCCTTCATAGTAGCTTTGGTAAATTAGACCTACTTTCCTGAAATTGGTTAGCACCTAGACAGCTACAAGCAATAATTAAAGATAGGTGCCTTTATGGAGCATGGATCCGAATTTATCATCTGGACAATATATTTTTAGGTACTTGGCCAAATCATTTATCATTGGTCCGCCAGGGACTAGAAATAGGCCCTATGGACTCATTGTCAGTGACGGTTTGATCCGTCGCTGTACAGTCAGAGACCTGCATCTGATTTCCAGGGAAAAATTTACTGGTTCTCAGCGAGTTTGAAGCCAAAAAGGAGGAGCAGGGCCAGCGCTGCCAGTGCTTCTGAAAATCTGGTTTTTGGACAAGTTTTCGGGCCCCAACGTCAGAGATTTGGAGCAAGAGGATTCCTACCAGATCAGCGAGCAGGAGACTTCTGAAATTTCAGAATTCAGAAGGGTTTTTGGACTTCAGATTTGCTATTTTGTGGACAAATTGAGATGCTGTCAGACCAGCGAGGGGGGATAGCAAAAGTTTCAGATCTTTTTGCACTTTTTCCAACCTCAAATCAGATTTCTCAGAAACCACAGGTCTGAAAGCAGTTGAGGAAGAGCTGAGAAGGGCTTTTCTTGATTCTCTCTGTGGAAGTACAGTTCTCAGAAAGAGCTAAGTTTTCTTCCCTTGTACAGCTGTAAAGTAGTCTTTTGGACTTCTTTTCCTTCAGCAATTAAGGTAACTCTCTTTCAGTTTCCAAGATGACCACTCCTCAGGGACCTAATCAACCCCCGGAGAGAGGCTTCGACGAACTTGAAACAGAAGCCTTGGCTTACAGTAAAGGGAAAGAACCTATGGAAATGGAAGAACAAGAACAGTTCGCCAAAGAACTTGACGAACTGGTTACCAAGGAGCAGTTTCTTCAGTTGGTAACAGAAGTGGATGAACTGAAGTTGGCATTAGCCAATTTCAAGTCCAGTGTGGACGACTCGTTCGCTGCTCAAAAGCTTGATTTTGAGTTCCGTGAAAGGAAGCCTTCCCTCCACTTCTCAGTTATCCCCTTCTCCACTTCCATCAGTTTCGGGTGAGACTTTACGGTCTCACCCCAGTGTTTTTAAAGATTTAAAGCCTCCTACTTTTAATGGGGAAGAGAAGGATAGAAATGCAGATATTCTACAAAACTTCCTCAGCAAATGGAAGAACATTCATGCTCTTAAACAGACCCCTGACCATTTGCAAGCAATTGAGGCCAGTCTTTCTTTAGGGCCTATGGCCTATAAGTGGTGGTTAAATCTCCAGGAGACTGGGCAGACTCCCCGGTCATGGAAAGCTTTTGAAGAAGCTTTCCTAAGAGAATTTCTACCAGAAAATGAACTGGATAGAGCCTGGGAAGCCTGGGAAAGAACAGTAATGGATAAATCCCTCATCCAATATATCTCGCAGTATCGAGAAGCAATTTTAAAGATTAAAAATATGGATGACTATCAAAAAATCAGGGGATTTGTCCGTGGCCTCAAAGATGAATATAAAGTAGAGGTCCAGAGAAACTCGCCTACTACCCTTGAGCAAGCTCTCAGATATGCTCAAATCTATGATGATTCAGTGGGTAGGAAGAGGGCGAGACAGCAGCCACTTTCTGAGCAGTCTCCTCAGAAAGACTTTCAATTTCAAAAAAAAAATTTTAAAAAGAAAGAATCAAGATAAATTTAAAAGTGAAGCTCCTCAGAAACGCCCTTCACTCATACAGCCCTTAAAACTAGATGATTTTGAGAAAGCCAAACAAGAACGTTTGTGCTTTGCGTGTATGGGCAAGGGACACACAGTCAGACAGTGTCCCAAGGGGCCTTTCACTAAAAAAGATAAGAAAGATAAAAAACAAGTTCATCTTGTTCAGACTGTATGTTTCCCCAGTGACTCGGCAGCTTCCGAGATCAAAGTGTATCATGAATATCATGCACACACACTGTTGCCAGCTGACCTCTACAATGCTAGCGAGACCCTTCAGCTTTGGGCCGCATGACCTAGTACGTATGCATGGTAAAGTAAGAGTTATGGTTGATGATGGGGCAAACCCATAATTTCATCAACTACACCCTGGTTAAAAAGCTTAAACTACCAAAAGTACCTAGTCAGCATAGGTACATAGTTTCATTAGTTAAGGGTGAAGATAAAAGATTATGGGAAACTATGGTAAGTAATTTGAATCTTGGTATTCAGGGGTACCAAGATGAAATAAACTTTCAGATAATGCACCTGGATCGTACAGACATTGTTCTCGGGAGAGATTGGCTCTTCAGTTTAGGACCTTCCCTCCACAGAAACTATCAGGAGAACACTCTCAGCTTTCAGCATAAAGGCCGAGAGATCCAGTTGCATGGGGAGCATGATGTTCCCAACAGTCCTATGGTCTGCAGTTCAGAGCTCTATCAGCTAATCGGAGACGAAGACCATCAGATATTCTTATGTGACTTTCAGTTTATTCCTGAAGTTTCTATTTCCAGTTCTATTCAGCAGAAAATCAGTAAATTAGAAACTTTATTGTCTAAATTTAAAGATGTTTTTCTTGAAGATTTGCCACATGGTTTACCACCTAGCAGAGAGGTAGATCATGTAATAAACCTAGTACCAGGTACAACACCTGTTTCTAAACCTCCGTATCGGGTCAGCCGAACAGAGGATGAAGAAATAACTAGGCAGTTAACAGATTATCTTGGGAAAGGCCAAATTCAGACCAGTAGTTCACCATGGGCCTCATCAGTCCTATTGGTGAAAAAGAAAGAGGGGTCTATGCGTCTTTGCGTAGATTACAGAGCCCTCAATAGAGTCACAATTAAGAATAAATACCCTATGCCTTGGGCAGACGAGTTGTTTGATCAACTCGACGGGGCTAAGTTTTTCAGTAAAATAGACCTCAGATCGGGATAAGATGACATCCTCGTATACAACAAAACGAGGAAGGAGCATCTAAAACACCTCAGAAAGGTGTTTCGACTGCTCAGAAAGCATAAGCTTTATGGTAAACAATCCAAGTGTGAATTCTTCGTTGAAGAAGTAGCATATTTGGGTCACATTATCTCGTCAGATGGGATTAAGATGGACCCGAATAAGGTTAAAGCCATACTCAGTTGGCTGAGACCTCAGAATATTTTAGAACTTCAGATCTTTCTTGGTTTGGCAGGATATTACAGACGATTTGTCAAGGAATATGCTCAGATAGCAGTTCCCATGACAAATCTTCTTAAGGGGAAGGGAAAGGAGTTCATTTGGGGGTCCGCGTAGCAGGAGAGCTTTGATGCTCTCAAAACAGCCTTAGCTACAGCACCAGTTTTAAAGGTCGTCGACCCCAATCAGCCATTTGTGGTCGAAACAGATGCTAGCGACTTTGCAGTTGGTGCTGTGCTAACTCAGAGTGGACGACCAGTTGCGTTCGAGAGTAAAAAACTCGAGCCAGCTCAGACTAGGTACAGTGCCTATGAAAAGGAACTCTTTTCTATAGTCCATGCCCTTAAGACTTGGAGGCATTATTTGTATGGTGCCAACTTTGAGGTCCTGACAGACCATGCAGATACCTTTGCAATCAACTATCAGCCTTCCAGCTCTGTTCCTCTTCTTTGTGCAGAACTTTGTGATAGTGGAATCAGCCACAAGCGTTAGCCATGACTTCCATCCGCACATTTTTGCAGCTAGCATTGCTTTATGGTTGCTTATTTGGCTTGGATATAACCTATGGGTATGCATCGTCATCTCATTCCATTAAGTCTTGTTTCACTCGAATCACTTATAGCTATAATTCTGCTAATGCATGTAAAGTGCAATTTTTATGTGCATTTTATAGCGTCAACATGTCTAACTTACTCGTTACCTAAGGTACCATATTTATTCAAACCAAAGTTAAAATTATCAGTTTGCAACCATGTATTTCTTCAAGGATTTTCATCAATATCTCACGATACTAATCAGCATAAACGTGTACAGAACTATTTTTTGTCTAAGTAACAACCATGCATTAGTAGCCTACAAATGCTCATTGGAGCAATAAATTGGGTTCGAAAACCTCTTAAAGTCAACCCAGGTAGTGGGGCACTCTGTCATAGTCTGAACTCGCCGCCACAAGCGGTCAGTATAATCCTGCAGTTGACAGGTGGCTCGCTTGATGTGCCACATGTCATCTGCAGATATTCGCCATAGTTCAAAATAACTCTCCCACTTGTGGAACCATTGATCCACGTAACCTAATGTATGTTGTTGTAACGTGCTTGCATAACGTGGAGGTCGAAAAGCTCGTTGGGCAGAGTTGATGCAAGAGTTTGACATGTCTATCAGATATAGACGTGGAAAATTCAATACAGTAGCAGATGCCCTTAGCAGAATGCCTATGATAAACGAGCTGAGTTTTACTCAGATTCGTAATGAGTTACTTGAGTCCTTGAGAGGGAAATGCCAACATGATGCATTCTTCTCTACTATCTAGAACTCAGTCCAGAGCAGACAGTTACAGACTCCAAAACCAGTTCCCAAGGCTGGTGCCAGTTCATCCAAGAATACGGCAGCTTCCGTTGAGGATGATGATGAGTCCGAGTATACGTCGTCAGATGACGTTGAGGATTCTGAGCCTGTATTACCCAAGCAAACCCCAGTGGTTGAGGGTCAGTTGACTCAAGGATTCAAATGGAAACAGTATTCCATTCAGGATGAGTACTTGCTCTATAGAGATAGAGTATGTGTCCCCAATTCAGAGCATTATAGGCAGCAGGTCCTATATGAATGTCATGACAATCCTAGTGCGGGACACCCAGGCATACAAAAGACCTATGAACTTCTTCGTGGGCAATTTTTCTGGCCCAGTATGAAAAAGGACGTCCACCAGTATGTAACCAGTTGCTAGAAATGTCAAGTAAACAAAGCAGAGCATTCAAAGGCAGGAGGGTTGTTGCATCCCTTAGAAATACCAGCTGGTAAATGGGAGAGTATCTCCATGGATTTTATAGTAGGCCTACCTAAAACCCAAAAGGGTAATGACGCTATATGGGTCACAGTTGACCGTCTGACCAAAATGGCTCATTTTATTCCGACCAAAACAACCGTTAGAGCTCCAGAGTTAGCGAGGTTGTTTGTAGACGAGCTATTTAAATTGTACGGTCTACCTTCCAGCATAGTTAGCGACCAGGACAGTAAGTTTACTGGAAATTTTTGGAGGGCAATATTCCATCATCTCCATACTAAACTTAATATGAGTACCACCGACCATCCACAGACGGACGGTCAAACAGAGAGGGTAAATCAGGTGCTGGAGGATATGCTTCGTGCATACGTCAGCAAAAAGCAGACTAATTGGGAGGAGTATCTCTCGATATTAGAGTTTGCTTACAACAATACCAAACATTCAGCTACGGGATACAGCCCATTTATGCTGATGTACGGTTTTCAGCCACGCTCACCCACAACTATAGGGTTTAAACAAGAAAAAGTTGAAGTAGCCAGAAATTTTTTAGAGGACCTAAACCAGATGATAGAACATGCTAAGCGTAGCATTAGGCAGTCCCAGGATCGAGCCAGGCATTATGCAGATCCACACAGACGGGATGTGCAGTTCTCCACTAGTGAGAAAGTCTACTTGAGAGTCCCAGTTGACTCTAAAACCCTCAAATCAGGAGTGTGTGCTAAGTTGTCTCCAAGGTATTGTGTTCCCTTTACCATCAGTAGGAGACTAGGCGAGGTCACCTATGAACTAGAACTCCCACACAGCAGTAAGGTTTTTCCAGTCTTTCATGTAAGTCAGTTACGAAAAGCCTTAACCAGATCAGACAATCTGGTAGGGGACAGTGTTCTAGTTCTCCCATTGGATCCTCAGCAACCTCCACATGAACCAGAGGAGATTCTTGATAGTAGAGAGACCCAGACTCGTCATACTCTATACCGAGAATATCCGGTTAAGTGGAATGATCAGCCTGTTGAGAATGCCACTTGGGAAAGAGGCAGCGTCCTTCGCAAGATTTTTCCAGACTTTGTCTTAGAGGACCAAGACGGTTCTTAAGGGGGAGGGAGTTTTACGAGCTCGTAACCAGTGCCGAACCCTAGAGAACACAGATAGGTCAGATACCACAGTCAGGGTCGTGTCCAGCGTACATGACCAACAGGGCAAGACAGTGTGAGTAGTGTGCCCCAGCACGGTCCATAGCCATGGCGGGCCTAACACAGCCTAGGGACCCTGTCAGCAGGATAGGGCCTCCAGTTGGGTCCCAACGTGTAGTCGGCCACGACAATGACACGTGGCCGACACTTGGCAGTTGCATGCTACCAGTCCTCACACTGGGCTAGGAGGGGCTTACTCTATATCAAGGAGTAGGCAAGGTTGGGTGGATCAGTTAGTGTTTGCCCTACTGTGGTGTTAGGATCTATTACACAAACCCATCTGTTTGCAAAATATTAGCGGTTGCTCAAATTTGTCCCTATTCTACTAGTATAACTCTCATTTTTTTTAACACGACATTGAAAATTTTCGGATATTGGCACTCAAAAAATGAAAAATAATGGTCCCCAACACTTGGAAGATTTTCTAAACATTTCAAATATTTGGTGTGTACAAGGCCCGGGGACGGATTCACCGTTGTATATCTACCCACAACAGAGAAGTGGAGGAGGTTGTAGGGCGCCCAATCCATGATGCTAAGGAAGCAGACCCTGGGCACCCGGGGACGGCGTCCGCGATTTTTTTTTTTCAAAAAAAAAAAAACAATTACAGGCCCCTCCCCGCTCGCTCCCAAATGCCCAAAAACAATTAAAATGAATTTTCCTCCCCCTAACCCCCCCTGGGATTAATTATCAGGGGGTGGACGGTGACTGCCTGCCTCCTCCGGTTAAAAAAAATGAAAAAGGTACCAAAAAAATTTGCAAAAAACCTACTCACTGCCCATGCCTCCCATAACTAAGATGGAGTGCGAATGGGCTTGAAAGAGCAAACAATTTCTTATTTTCACAAGAAAAATCTCCCTCGCTCTCTCGCTATCTCTCTCTCTCTGGCAAGAAGAGCAAGCATCTGTGTCAGGCATATCCGTGATATGCTTTCCTGCTTTCCCTTGTGAACGGAGTATGATTCAGGGTCAAGTCAGGTTAGGTTAGGGTCAAGTCAATCAGGTCAATCCATCTCTAACTAGGTATGTTATTTCATATTTACCTCTCAGAATGCAATCCAGTGAAGGGTGCCCTTTGATTTAGAAGGGCATAGCAGGTTGCAAGATTCCAAGCCGAAAGGCTTGCACCCTTCAGGTAGAAGGCCTCGTCCACATGAGGAACAAGCAAAAAAATAATGGGGGAGGAAGAGAAAAAAAGGACAATGGAGTCTAACTTAACCTGCTAATGTTTTGGTTTCCAGGTGCGAAATCGGGCGTCCTATCTTTGGCACAACTACGTAAACTGCAGGTAGGATCAAGCTCAAGACCAGAAGACTTTTGGGAGAAGTAAATGCTCACCAGAACAGTGACAAGCTCTCAAGACCACAAGCTTCTCTCAACCCTTTGTTTTTCCCCCTTGATACCGATCTCATACACTGTTGTGTGCAGGTACTATTCTGGACCGTGATGTTTGCCATCCTCGAGATTATGATTTCTTTCTATGTAGTCATGCAGGCATCATTGTAAGTCTAAGCATAACTTCAAAGTCTACTCTTCCCAATGGCTGATGTACCGTGACATTACAGAGATTTGCTTTCTCGTTTGAATCATATGTGTGGTCATCATCAGAGGAGGGCCATGGCACGTCAGTAGGGAGGGGGACAGTCTCCTCGGCATCAGGATCATCCTTAGGATCACGACGAGCAGCCTCGTCTGCATCAACCTCTGGCTCTGGCTCTGGATCAGCCGCAGCAACCATGCAGTCATCCGGATTGACCTACACAAGTCAATCATGCGTGAGAATAGCCGAAGCAACCTGAGGGCATTAAACTGATTGCATGCAAAGGGATGAAAGCAAAACGATAGAGCAACGAAATATACATGCAACAGTAGGGCACGTGCGCCTCCTGCCCTCATGCTGTCTGCGATGCGTCGAACCACCCTGATGTTGGTGTTGCAGTACACCAAGTCATTGCACCGCTCCTGCGTGAGGCGGTTTTGCCTGTTCGTGTGAACAAGGCTGAACGTTGACCAGTTCCGCTCACACACGAAGGCAGAACAATCCTGCATTAATTGGCAGCCACTTAAGTGAGTTGCGGCCTTATAGAGACAATGCGGAAACTGTTTGGATGAATGGAGCTGGCGGATTAGAAAACATATCTGTGATAGGACTCAGAACGCGAGCCTCTGCAGATGTGTCTGTCCAGCGTCGTAGCTCTCCCACCATGATACAGGCCTAAGCCTATTAGCTCGAATGCGAGCAAGGTCCTCGCCGAACAACCCTAGGGCGTGCCTGAAATTGAGCAACGATGTGCGTGAGTTCAATCGAGCAAGCAAAGGGAAGTTGTCAACCATGCAAAGATGGGCGGGGGTAGAGCAAGGGTGTACCTGAACCTCAGCCTCTGATCCTAGAGCTCGCTACGGTAAACAGGGTCGCTATCTAGGAGGTGGATGTATGATAACCAGTCTGCACGCAGCTCCCCATCTCTGTAAGGCTGGTCGGATGAAGTATGTGGGTTACGCTGTGAATCGACCGGTGTACCAATGGTACTTGGCAACTACTGGCCTGACAAAGGCAGATTGATTCCCCACATCACAGATTTCTTGTGACAAACCAGAAGGGCTCCATGAAGAGGATGTCGTGGAATGCCAAGCCCTCTGGGGTCTAGGATAGGTCCATGGCCGTGAACTCTGCCGAAGTGGCCATGCGCCGCAACAACCCCTTCAGCCGGTGTAGCCGCTCGAGCATGATGAATTGGCAGGCGAAGCGCGTGGGAGCAGGCTTCTTCAAATCCAGCCTGCATTGCAAAACGAACTAAGAACTACACACCAAAACGCATTCGCAACCCTAAACCCTAATCCCTAGAATTATTAGCGTGTGCAACGGAACTATAAATGAGCTTAAAAATAAGTAATCTCTTACCTGCTTAATGTGCGGAAAAGAGCAGTGGTGCGGCGCTTGCGGGTGATGAAGTCCACAACCGCAAGTGCCCTCTTGAGAAGCTCACTGCCCAAGGCAGACGCCCGATGGAATGCATGAGGAGGTCCAGTGAGTGTGCGGCACATGGAGTCCACACAATGGAGGGGTACTCTGCCATAAGAAGATCCCCCATACCGTGGCAGTTGGACGCATTGTCCGTCACAGCCTATTGCCAACAGTTGCTTCAATTAATGCACAGCTTGAAAACACATTGCAATCAATTGAAAACACCCTAAACCTTTGTTAACACATTGCGCAGTAAATGATCAAGCAACCAATGAAAGAACTAGTACCTGGACAACGCGTTGTGGCCCAACCTCCTGTATTGCCTGGCGGATGATGTCGTAGATGTACTCCGCCGTGTGCACTATCCCTGCCTCAAAGGCGTAGACGCTGCGGAGGAACATGGAACCGTAGCAGCTGGACACAATGATGTTGATGAGTGGACGTTACGACGATTAGTCCACCCATCAGCCATGATGGAACAGCCGTACAAAAAATCCCAGCCCTCATGCAATACGGCTAGTCTCTCTTTGACCTAGGCAACCCGCCCTTGGAAAGGGCCGTGAAGCATGTCGGCTGAGGGTGATGTGTACCTGGGCCCACAGTCTGCAATCTTCGAGACTGCCTCTCGAAAGATGCGGAATGAGGCCATGATGAAGGGGAGGTTCAGGTCATAGAACATCTGTGCTATAGTCCTGGTGGCCTGTGTTGTCCCTCTCTGAGAGATCCCGTGATGGCGCTCTGTCTGGTGCCTCGGGATGT
The DNA here is from genome assembly GCA_029204225.1 of Diphasiastrum complanatum. Taxonomy (NCBI): domain Eukaryota; kingdom Viridiplantae; phylum Streptophyta; class Lycopodiopsida; order Lycopodiales; family Lycopodiaceae; genus Diphasiastrum; species Diphasiastrum complanatum. The sequence continues at coordinate 26,796,083 of CM055093.1, forward strand.
GGATGGCTGAGAGGATGCGGATGGATGGTGCGACTCTGGAGGTGGTGGCATAGTTGCAGGTGCGCAAGTGGAGGCTGTGGATCCATGGGGAACACTGGCGGAGGGGGTGGCGGAGGCGGAGGCGGGGGCGGGGGCGGTGGCGGTGGCGACTATGGGTGCAGCAGTGGAACGGGTCTCCGCGACATCTATGGATGACTCGCCGGCCTCAACGCCTGGCTCAACATATGTGTCGAGAATGCGAGCCCTCTCCGCCAGGGAGATGGATGTACAAAGACCGATCCCGTAGCGTCCATTGGATCTCCATACCAGGACCTCTCACCAGATTATCAGATTCTCAAAGCGGGGGCGTATTCTTCTCACAGGGGATGTTAATGCCCGGACATCTTCTAGACAGACAAAGTTCTTCGACACCATTGATCAGCTGCATGTTCGTGCCCTTGACGGTGATATGCTTGGGGTTACTAAGACCTCCGCAGACAGTTTGGGACCTACGACTTCATATGGTGAGCACTTACTGCAGTTTGGAGAGGCACATGAGCTAGCCATTTATAATGGCTTACCTTGTTGGCCACATCTCAAACAACTATACATGCCATCCTCACAGTGGAGGACATAGTGTCGTTGACTATCTCATGGGGTCACCATCCTTTGTACCCATAGTCTCTGATTTCCATGTTTCTCCCACCACCCTTTCTGATCACTCATTTCTCTCCTTCGATATCGGCCACCTTCCACCCATTCATTCATCTACACTACCCATGCTTACCCGAGCACCCACATACACATTCGATCCCATTCACATGCCATGGTACCGGCAGTCCTTGGCTTCACTTTGACACTCCTTTCCTCATGACAGTCCAGTCGACACCCAGGCTGCTTTTCTCACCACCTCTCTCCACATGGCTGCATCACTAACCCTCCCCACAAAACCCCACAAAATCTTGACGCACACCTCGACCATTGTACCCTCCATGGTACGATATTGAGTGTCGTTCTCTTCATCAGTCAATAGCCCAGCATGTAATAAGGAAGTTAACTCACTCTTCTTGCCCTAAAATGAAACCCTAGCCTAGACCCTAGAGTTATGCTTGGTAGTTAGCTAGTTGGTCAAATTTTCACCTTAAACTTAGGTGTAGGTCCTATAAAGTAGGGATGACCACCAAATAGACATGACCAACTCTCTTGACTTGACCTAACCTACATTAGGAGTGGGTTGCCACATGGCATTTTAGCCATACATGTGTGGAACCCAATTATGTACAAAGTTTACACTATTCTTCACGGTGTTTGATCAAGCTAGATTTGCCAATTTTTGGCAATTCTTCACATCAAATTGTACCCGAAACATTCGTCAACCTACATGAATGTACTGCCCTTAATTTATGCTTTAAATTGATACCCAGGTCCCATACTGCCCATAAAAAAAAAAACCTTTCTAAGAAACACTGCCCTAAACCAGAAACGCGTTTCACAAACTCATTTCTAAACGCATTTCTGGATGCGTTTCTAGAAACGCCAAGCAACTATGGTCCAGGGACCTATTAGTCAATTAGATCATTCAGAACTATTATTTGATGAATGAGCGTGGGGTAGAAGAAAGCGTGCTCAATTTTAACCCTAATTCCAGCTCTTGAAGCAAACAAATAACTCAAAAGGGCTTCATTGATAATTTTTGTATTGAGAGCTTAGTCTACTTAGCATGCTTACCATACTTGAGAGTAGCTTACATTTATGTAGGCAGGATCTTAGGTAGCATAAAGTAATTTATAGTGAGTATTGGCCTGATTCTCATCAACGTGGTGCTTGGATATTAGTGTGTCAAAGTTCTCCATTAGATAATCAGCATATTGACCTGTTTTTACAACGATTTTAGTTATGCTTTATTGTTTCTCCATAACAAGTTCCTGTGGTGTTAAACCTAGAAATTTGCGCATGGTGCCAAGGTCTACTGCAACAGATACAACACCAGTAGCACCAATGGCAATGTCATACACCCTAGCATCAAAGCTATGGAAAGGTCATGGTCCATCTAAGGCAATGTTACAAGCTCCTCCAAAAAACCTACTAGAAGAGTGTAGAACAAATCTCCTTCCATCCATAGGCAATCCTTTAAGTCCCTTACCTACTGTTTCGGTCCTGGGATACTTAGCCTCCATGCAAGGGTGATCAATCCTGTTACATTGACCCCAACATACCTGAACTTGCAAATAGGCATGACGACTTAATGATAGCCACCCCCATGCTCCATTGTGCCTAAGTGGCCCATTGATCCACTCTAGTCACCTACTAGCTAACCCGAGTTATTGCTGGCTGGCCCCGTGGGTTGACTTGGTCAACTGCATGACGGACCTACACACCTCATGTCATGACTAGTAGCCTACATATCTACACCGAGACCCACCCAAAGACTTATGATATCATTGGGTGCCAAGACCCGCTACTGCTAGTGGTCACCAACTCGTAGGTTGTGCCTCACTCCTGGCAATCACCTAACCCACTTGGTCACTGATCCTTCCAGGATACAGAGGTACAGAGGGCTACAAACGGGGTCTAACATACTCACCCCCTTCAGGAAAGTCATATGCAATAGATGCTCCAGGAGGATAGGATTTCTCAATCATCTCTCCCACCAAGGTCCAAGGCCTCATTCTCATTTAGTGACACCAAGCTTTCTACAAGGTTGTCACCTTGAATTTAAAAGCTTCTTCAAGAGACTTACATGAAAAACTAGGTGCACTTTACATCCCTGAGGTAACTCTAGTCTATAGGCAATTCTCTTAAGGAACGGTGAATCATTTTTGTTTTAGAATGGTTGCATTGCAAATGCATAGCAACATGCTTTGAATTCTTGAAATTTCAGGATCTAAACAATGGACAAATTGCAGCTTTGGTTCATTCACTACACTACAGCAAATGGTTCAGAGAAACAAGGGTGCTCTATCTATTTGCAGTTTGCTCTCTCTACCTATATTCAGTAGTCATGTTTTGCATAAAACTTGTCAGACAACACCATGGACATCTAACAGACTCAATGCTCATTGCTCCTACATGCTGCATGCCAATTGTCTGCATTTACCTGCATTCCAGCAACAGATTTCAGTACACTCCATATAATGTGCTTTTTAACTCTCGAAAACAAACGACGCCATGAACCTATAAATTCTGCCCGAGTGAACGTGTCCATCAGAAGCCTCAAGTCACTCACAGCAACTCGAGAACCTTCATATGTTACAAGCAATTCCACCTGCATGTACATTTATCATGTCATTTAGAATATATCTCGAGTTACTCGACACCTCAAAAGTCCTGCAACGTTGTCAACACTGAAAAGGTAAAGCGTGAAAAAATGGTGTCACAGCAGGAAGCAACAGCTTAAAGAAATCTATAAGATTTGCATGAGCAACATTAACATGAGATCTTCTATGACGGGGCTCACAAGACCAGTTTTATTGAGGACCGTGCTGGTAGCAAATGCAAATCTTAAATTTTAAGGAAAAAACAACATTTATGTCATTACCTGACTAATTTTGATATTATAGAACTCAAGACAGCTCTTCTTTGTCAATGGTTCCTTCTTTTCTTCTTGAGAAGAGACTTTGCTTCCTCTAGATACAGGCCTTCGACTTTCTTTAGGTTTGGCACTAGTAACCTCCACACCTATGTCACTTGCAACTGGTGGCCCAATTTGTAGCTCATTAGAACTTGTGACATCTGGCCTTCTCAAAGATCCCAAGAGATTTGAGTTCTGCGACTTCAGGATGATATCATTTGTGAGAATATATGCGTCATTTTCTTCCCACATCCTGTCAAAAGATGATGAACGTCGATGTTCTGACTCCACATTATACTTGCCTACATGTAACTGCTCCACTCCAGTTGCCTGCAAAGTTGACTACATTAAACTTCCATAGCGGAACAAAAATCCAGGAATGACCTCTTAGGAGTATAAGGTCATGGTTATGCTCCGTAACTCCATAGAACCAGACAATGAGCACAACCCTCAAGAACCTCCAATTTAAATAGTGACTACATTTGCAAATTCATGCATTTTAAATGGTGCAGAAAGTAAATAAATGTCTTTGACATGGTTACCAACCTGACATTTTTACGTGATGAATAATGCAGAGAAAATGCGTACTATAGGTAACAGACGGCTTTATAGAATGGATCATATGATACAATCAATAAAGAAAGTAACTAGCTTTTAAACTTTTTTGCTAACATTTTACAGGATTCTCATTTGCTTTGCAAGGATCAAAAATAAAATAAAAAAGAGATGAATCTCAGTGAATCAGCATCATTTCTAAAGCACTTGGAAGTCCAATTTTTTAAAAATAACATCACCTGATAATGTGTAGCTAAAAGCATCTTAATAAAATAGATTGGCAAACAGATCATCATTTTTTATACACGAGAAGGGAAAAGATGACATGTTTATGCAGGTCCATGGTTAATCTTAACTTGTAGTTTAAGAAATGTAATTTTACTACTCCTAAGCTATAAAAAATAATACTGTTGTCCCTATTTAGTTTTCAGCCACCATTCTTTGAGTTTTTTCAAATGTGCTTGCTTTTTTTTTTCATTTTTTACGGTTTAGGGGATCAAACAACTGTATGTTACAGCGGGAGAGTACCATATAGTGGCAGTTTGTTATGTTTTAGTTTTGATATTGTAGTTTGAGAAACAAGATTGAGTTGTTTTTGAAGTTTTTTTGTGTATAGGGTGTAGGGAATTCAAGGTTCACCATTCACCATGGTTTGGAAGCAGGGTTGTTCCTTCTACCCCACACTCTTTGGTTTGTATATTGATGAGCTTGAGAGAGCCATCAATCAGGATGGTGGTATTGGCTGCAGGCTTGGTGATATACTGATTTTCATGAGAAATTCTTGCTTCAGCTTGGCCTATCAAGCTTGGCAACCCTCCAAATCTAGCTGAGTGCAAAAATAATCTAAAGTATGATGGTCTATGTACACATCAAACTTGGTGTCAGAAAAATACTGTCTGACATTACGAGCACGTGTATGATCACATACAACGTCTGCTCATGTGTGGGATATCTTCGTTGAGTTGGGGTCAAGTTTTTACCCTCAAAGGCTATTGGTCTACCCTCTTGGCTCAACACACCTACAACAATGACACTTGCATGCATCTCTAGGACAAACATTCTTTGGGTATCAACAGTCTTGAGAACTAGAACCATAGCCACCACCTCAGTCAAGTTCTCAAAACTATGCTAAACTTCAGCATCCCACTATACACGAGTGTTGTTTTTCCATAACTGGTCCCTTAAAGGAGTAGCTACCCAGAAATAGATTTTAACAAACCGTCGATAGATAAACAAACTGTAACTAGTGTATTTCAACAAGCCTTGGCCATTTCTAAACCATAGCCACCTTGGCTAAGTCAACCGAAATACCCTCAACTGCCACTTCATGACTCAAATACTTCACAAGAGTCTTACACAACCCGCTCTTCTGAGCATTGGCATACAAAGCAGAAGGCTGTAACTTGCCAGATACGGTCTGAAGATGAATCTCATGCTTTGCTACCTACAGTAACCTCCTTATAGACAAATATATAATCAATAAAATAGACAAAACTTGCCCATATACTCACACAAGACATCATGTGGCTGGTGCATTGGATAGCCCAACTGGCATAGTCAAAATTTCATAATGCCCAAAATGGATTTGAAAGGCCATCTTTTGGACATCTTCATCTCGAATTAGTATCTGTTGGTACCTAGTTTTGAGATCTATCTTACTAAAAATCGGTGCACCTTGCAACACATTTAGTAGATCATCAATCATGGGCATCGGATATGTATGCTTTACGATGATCTTATTCAATCCATTGCAATCGCATATCCAAAAACTACCATCCTTTCTCTTAACAAGTGGAATAGGAGAGGCGAAGGGTGAATAACTAGGATGGACATACCCTAGCTTGAGATAATCCTCAAACATACTTCTAACCTCCTCTTCTTTCAAGCTCATCGATAAGGAGGCCTACATACTGGACGTGCCCTTGGAACGGCTCAATATGATGCCTTACACTCCTAGACGACAATCCCTCTAGCATGTCACTAATTAACATATGCTTAGATTTAGTACGAATGGACTTCTCCAACTCACTTGTTGTAATGCAGATGCATCTGCCATGAAGATGCAAAAATAGATGAAGTTGCTTGTGGATCACTAGTGAGTGTGCTTATTTGATTACTATCAAAACTATGATAAGCATTGACATAGCACAGTGACAAACACTATAAGTCCACTCTCTTTATTTGCATACGGGTACTAAGAGGACCCTCACAGAGAAGTCTCTCGCCCTTCAAGACATGAGACATACCCTATTGGCTAAACTTATACACACACAAAACGAAATCTATAGTGGGCTACTTACTCACATGCCACCGCTTACCCAAAACAACATCAAACTTAGCTAATTTTGAAATTTCAAAGTCTGACTTCTTGGAATATGTCTAAATAAACATATGTCTAAGAGACTCCATCATCCCAAACCTCTCTTCCCTTACCATTTGGCATCTCAACTGCATATAAAATAATTAGAAGGAACAACAAATATCTGAACCTTCTTCACCACACGTGAAGTCGTCAAAGATTTCATCCTTGCCCCCTCCCTAACACAACTATAACACATGATTATTCTTGGTTGTGTGTCAAGGACAATCCTTGTACAAATGCTTGCCAAGACAAAAAAAAAGTCCGTCCTTCTTGGCCTTATCCTCTTGCTCAAGTGTGATAGGAGACTTTTCGTATGCATGACGAGTCATGGGAGATGCCGACTTTTGTTTCAAGGTATGTTGCATACGGACAGAATCCTTCTGTGAAAAATCTTTTTGACCAACTTGGCCAAATTCCACGAACTTTTTCACTCAAGATTCAGCTTTGCTCCACACATTGGCGTGACATTGGCGTCATCCTCTTCTACGGTCTTGCACTCTTCATTAAAAACAAGGGGACTCAACTCTTCTTGAAGACCAAAAATAAAACTTGAGCATGACAAGCCACTTTACAATCTCCTCTAGCATCTTGATAGCTACCTCTATGTACCTATCAGCATACTCCTACACGTTGTAGTGCTTTTGACAGTGCAAAGACCAAGCATCCATCACACGTACATGCTCGTGTGGAGAATGAACTGAGCCTTGAAGGCTCACTTGAACTCAACCCAGGTGGTTAGTGGACTTGAGCAATTTACACCACCACATGTTAGCAAAATCAGTGAAATGGTAAGCAACTATGTGAACCCGCCAATCTTCATCAATTGGGGCTCGGTTAAGGTCAAAATATTTTTCCCACTTGTGCAGCCACTGTCCACAACATCAGTGGTTCTATGTGGAGTATTTCCAGCATACTTAGTGGGCTTTATGTCTTTGTCTTCATGGAAAAGAATAGAATAAGAAGAATATACATGAAGAACAGAAGATGAAACAGGAAACTGGGACAAAACCTTCAGCAGAAATTGAGAAGGGCGAGGTAGAGGGTACTGAGACAAATTGCTTGTAATAGATTCAAGTAACATTTGAAACTCATGCATGGACTCTCCATACTATCCTCGCGGGCTTGGATGGATGGCATACCATTAGGCAACCTCGACTGTACTAGGGTTACGCTCATGAGTGGGGCTATTAGCCGGTGATGGGAGTGCAACTGGTGGGCTGGTAGAAATATCAACGCAGTCATCTACCGTAATTGGATATATGAAAGATGTCGAGTAGATAACATGAAAGTAGCAAAAATGTCAACACACCCCAACTCATTATCAACACGGTCATCTACCATGGTTGGATACATGAAAGATGTCAAGTAGATAACAGGGAAGTAACAAAAATGTCAACACACTCCAACTCTCACTTTTTTGTTCAAAATAAAGAAAAAATATAGTACAAGGATAATCGAAAGACATTACAACAATGATCTGAAAGAACACAAAATCAAAGATGAAGAAAAGAGGTCTAGGTGATTCACATAAAGGAACCGATTCAGTAGGACTCCATTGCTGCTCAGACTTCAGAAATCAAAGAATTTGAACAACAGCTTTGCGTTGGGTGACATAGATTTTATTTTTTTGCTTGTTTTTCCCTCAATAGGGTGCTACATCTCCTAGATCAAGTATGCTGGTTTGCGCCTCCATAACCAGAAATTTTTCTACAAAACAATGTGCTGGCCCGATGGGAATAAAGTGTTGCTACAGCCTTCAAAATGAGGGGTATTTTGCTTTGGAAACATAGTTATGGGAAACGTTTCTCACCTGGGAAATGCAGCCCCCCCCAGGAAACGAGAAACGGAAAACAAGAAATGGGATATGGGAAAAGGGGAAGCAATACATCATCATATAATCTAGATACATTGGAAAATTCAAAATATGCATCATATACCGTTACATACCACAAAAACGCACCCTGTTGTCCAGAGATGCAATTTTATGAGGGAAAAGGTTTCCGATAAAAAGAGTTCATTTCCAGTTTGGGTCTGCAGGAACCCCCATCAGGATTATGACCTGCTTCAAATAGGTTGCCGGCAATTTTTAGGCCGTTCCAAGGCAAAACCAGCCTCTTGTAGGCTGTCTAGGCCATTTTTTTCAGTTTTTTTTTTTAAATATGTTTTCCTTGATATGTGTTGTGGGAAACGATCGTTTCCCTGATAGGACACGAGTTTCTCCATTGGGGAAACAACTGTTTCTCATTGTTGTTTCCCAGGCTTGGGGAAACAAGACAAGCTGGGAAATCCGTTTCCCAGCCAAAAAGGGCCAGGAAACACGTTTCCCCAATACTATGCTTGGAAAATAGCGATCAAGTGTTGATACAACATTCAAATTTGCCTTGAATGTCAGAAGGTGGTCACATCGGGTCACTACTTGTGACGCACCTATCCCATGTCCACTTCAGTTACTTGCATTGCCTCATGCCCTCTGGTAACCAGTCATGCCAAGGTCATTATAATTTAAAGCTAGGCTCGGCTCTAATTGGGGTAGCTAAGTTAGAGGAGCATTTCCAATGCCCTCTACTATGAAAGTTTAGGAAGATATTACTACCTCTTTTATGACCACTAAATTAATTTGCATTCCTTGATATCCAATCGGGACCAAAGAAGTGTTGCCTTGATGATCAGTGAGATGTTTTGCTTGAGTGACACATGTTGTATCACCATGGGCAGTCAGAGATCTGTTGTAGCCACCTATCACATCATATTTTCTCCCGTCATCGTTCATGAGATGATAGCAGTGCCCTTTCTAACCTTCGAATTGCATTAGGCAGCTTTGGGGTTTGACACCAGTTATAGTAGAGGTTGGGTGCTCCCAGGGGATACCACGAGGACAAGATTTTGCCAAATGTGTACCATGGGGGTGACTAAATTAGAGCAGCAATTTACCTTCTCATGCCCTCTTTACTATGAAATCCAAGGGAGATATTACTACCACTTTCACAACCAGTCAGTTACTGTTTGTTTCTTGATATCCTATGAGGTCAAGATAAAGTGTCACCTTGATGATTAGACAAATATTTTTGTTGAGTGACACATGAAGTATCATCACGGCTAGTGCTTGAAACCTATTGTAACCACCTATCAACTTATACTTCTCCATCATCACTCATGAGATGAATCCAATGCAGAGAATGGATCAGAGGATGATGTTGTCACATCCACCACGCCTAGGAGCCCATTGATGATCATCTCAACATACTACATCACTAGCACCCTCATATACTTTGGCCATTATCGCATGCTTCCTTCAGACCTCATTGAGTTGATTGATAGTATCATTTTATATCATGAGCAACATTTGTTAAGCTAGGCATATGTGACATAGTTTACTTTTTGTTTTCAGATTTGAAACTATATATTCCATTCTTATTTCGTTAGTCAACTTCTGTATCCCAAGATCTTTGATCAAAACTTTAGGTTGATGCACAAAGGAATCAGAATTGCCAACTTGCCACCCAACCTTACCATCCAACCTGATCCACCCCTGAGCCTGGACTATAAAATCATCACCATGACTAATTCCAGGCTTCAAATCATTGGTGTCCCAAAGCCACAGCACCCACTCTCATGAAAGATCCAAGCCTCACTTGTGCTTTGAGGTTGAGATCATCATCATCTAAGTCTGGGACTAGTCGTGAACGTCGTCTGGAGAAAAAGGAGGTAATCTGAAGCTGTGTCAGGAGCAATCTGATGCTGAGGCTGGAGATCCCGTCGTAATAGAAACATCTCTCGGACCATAAGTGCAACACAACGTGGATCCTCATATGTAACAAGCGAGCGCAAAGTAACTGGTGTGTCCCTGAACAAGCAATGGTATCTCCCACGAATCTCATAATAAGCTGGGCAAATGAAAATAAAATGCTCCTCTGTCTCTACTACCCCTAGGGAACAAAGCTGGCAGATCCTGTCCTCTCGTGGGGTACCCTGAAACCGGCCAGTCTCAATCTCAAGCTGGTGTGAAGAGACATGGAGCAAACCCAATATGAATCTGAGACCATGTGATAGTCCAGATCGTAGGTACAGTGGTAGCAGTGGGGACCCTGATACATCTGTCTCCAAAAAATGAAGCCGATAAAAGTCGGGTTTGACACCCAACTGACCATTCCAGGCTCGATCCAGGTAAGCTCTATAAATGAATCGTCTGATGTAGTCATGGGTACCAGAAGGAAGGGCAGTGGTAGAGATGCCGAGTGTGCTAAGAAGTCTGGAGGCCTGAGAAAACCAAGCCACATGGTAGCCCTGACTGTGAAGATGTTGAGATGAAATGAGAGCAGCCTGAGTATATCTCTGCTCAGAAGACTGGAACGCACTGACGCGATGAATATATGTGATGAGCTGGTGTAAGGCATCAAGGTACATGGGCAAGACCGCAAACTCAGCAAGGATGATCTGATGTGGTACTGAAGGCTTAGCCCGAATCATGCGTGAAAGCATAGTGATTTGTAACCGTGAGATACTAGCCCAGTCAGATGAGGTAAGGCCCGTGCACCATGCAGCCGATGCATATAGAGCTGTAGGAGAAACAATGGTGTCAAAAAGCCGACACTTACTCGAGGCATCTCGAATAGACTTACGGAAGTAAAATCTCTCCATCTGGGCAAGGGAAGCATGGCCTTTCCCAAGCCTACTAGAGGCTGCCTGTCTCATACTAAATATAGGACCAGTAAAAAGGGTGCCCAAGTAAGTGTAGGAAGGGACAATCCCTAACGGCCGACTGTCAAAAAGGAGCTCCTGTCTCAACATAAAGCTCCTGGAAGTGTTGAAAACCATCACCTTGGTCTTCACAATGTTCACCCCTGGACCCCATCTGGAACAAAAATCATGAAGACAGTCAATCTGTCTAGTAGGTGAAAGTAGAACCACATCATATCTGCATAAAGAAGAATAGCGATCAAGATGTCACCAAGTCTGCACCCAGAACCACCACACTGCTCGATAACTCGCTCCAACTCATCAATATATAAGCCAAAAAGTGTAGGGGAGAGGGAACATCCCTGCTTCACCCCAACAGTGCTCATGATCTGCTCCGAGATACCTCTGTCACTTCGGAAACATCCCAATACTTTCTCATAGAGTGCCATCACTACTAGGACTGTGTCATCTAAAAAACCAAGGTCTCGTGTCCACGGGATGAGCAAGGAGCGTGGGACAGAGTCAAAGGCCTTCCTGAAGTCAACAAAGCAGCAATAAACTTGCTCTCGCCGGTACCGAGCTTCCTCAATAATAGCTCTGAGAGTAAAGATATGATCTGATATGTCCCTGGCTTTATTGGTGTTCATTTTCTTGATGGCATTGTGGACCATATCAGAGGTGAAGAAGGTAAACTCAAGAGGTCTAGGGGAGATGGAGATAAGTGTGTCGGTATCGATGGTATACAAGGCAGTGGCATACTCAGTCCAAATGCGTAAATCATCAAGGAGCAGAGGTGGAGCACGGGGAATGAACTCAAGCCAAAAGGCGCCTGTGGAAGAACCAAAAGGGGAGAGAGAGAGAGAGAGAGAGAGAGAGAGAGAGAGAGAGAGAGAGAGAGAGAGAGAGAGAGAGAGAGAGAGAGAGAGAGAGAGAGAGAGAGAGAGCTTTATTAATGTCCATGTTACCAAAAAGCATATAAGACTGAATAGTACATCTCAAGTGTGTAGTAGCCTGGGAGCATAGCAACACCATAACAATGAAAAGAAAAAAGAGCATAATCCGGAATACACCTGAGAGTGAGCTACATCAGGGATCTACAACGTGTGCTTATGCTATCCATCGAGACTACTGAACCGGCAGGTAGTGCAGCAATGGAAGGCGAAGGATGCTGATGTCGTCGAGGACGGTGGAGTGTGCTCTGATGCTGAATACGGTGAAGTCTCTGATGCCTCTCCCGATATGTGTGGGCATATGAACTATGGTAGTGTCCAGACTTTATTAATGTCTTCTCCATGCCGAAAGGCGTATAAGCTGAACAAGTACATCAGATAAGATGGCAAGAAGATGGATCAGTGCCATCAAAATAACATAAATAAAGCAAATCTAAGGAGAGAGTCATATAGCCAGGACTATATGGTACGTGTACTAGTTACATGCTCAATTGGACATCTCTTCATTTCTCTAGCTCAGACTCTATCTCCAAGTTAAGACTCTCATTAACTATAGACTTACAATCTACAAATCTGATAATACCATCATGATAGATAAGCCATTTGCTAGTTGATAGAGCTTCTTGTCTTGCCTTCTTACGTTCTTGGACTTGGATGAAACTAGGATCTTTATCCGATTAAATTAGGTCGTCAGGCAGTTTCCATACCTACGATATGGTGCTAGAGTTTTTCATCCAAAAACTTCTCAACTTCTTCAACAACATTTTGGGAGTTCATAATACCTCTAACACGAACATTGAGAGCTTTGAGCTCTTGCAGACGGCTCTCAGTGGAAGTGGCTGAGATAAACGAAGGTACGTAAAGAGATAATTGTAGACGAACCTTTCAGTACATCTGCCTATGATTGAACAGTCGTATGGTGCTGTTCCACCTGATTTTCGAGCTGCTGAATTTTAGCTGAAGTAGCGATTTGGAAAAAAGTTTCACTTTTGATAATTGCAACTTCATTCTTGAGTTCTTCAATGAAAGTATCCAGCTTCTGAAGGTGCAATTGCACCGCTAGAAGAAGAGAAATATGGGAAGCAAGTTTCTCTCGGTGATTGTTAAGGTATTCGAATAGATGCGAGAGAAGAAGAAGAAGAAGCTTTATTAATGTCTTTTCCATACATCTAAAAAGATGGAAATCAGATGGATCAATGTCGTCAACTAACAAACTAAAAACAGATCTAACTAAGAAGAGATTAATGGCCAGGATTATATGGTACGTAGACCATTTACAAATTCAACTGGACATCTCTTAAATTCTCTAACTCTAACTTTGACAGCCGTCTCAGATTTCTCAATAAAGCTCTCATTTCTAGCAATAGATTTGAGATCTACAAATCAAATAATACCATCTCTATAGATCAACCCTTTTCTGTTTGTTGAAGCTTCCTATTTCGCTTTTTTCCGTTCTTGGACTTGAATGAAAGTAAGGTCTTCGTCCAAGTATATCTTAGTATCTCGCAATTTCGATCTCTTACCTAGCACTTCAGGGCAATGTGATGCAAACGTGAAGCATATGACAAGAGTATTTGGATCCTTCTTACGACGCCAAGCAGTATCAATACCTTTAGTCGTGTGAGAGAAAGCTTCACTTTTGATAACTGTAACTTCTTTCCTAAGATCTTCAATAAACGTGTCCATCATTTGAAGGTGCGATTGCACAGCTAGAATCATAGATTCATGGGCAGCAAGTCGTTCCTTGTGATTATTAAGGTATTGGAATATGCAGAGTTGATATTCATGAAGAAGAGCAACCAAGGCGAATGAAGGTGAAGCTGCTTCTGAGGTGGATGGAGTCAGAGGGAGAACTACAATAGATTGATTACTCTGAAGAATGGGATTCAATGGCGAGATAGGATCTGCAACAGGCACAGAGAGAGAGAGAGAGAGAGAGAGAGAGAGAGAGAGAGAGAGAGAGAGAGAGAGAGAGAGAGAGAGAGAGAGAGAGAGAGAGAGAGAGAGAGAGAGAGAGAGAGAGAGAGAGAGAGAGAGAGGACTTGTTTACTAGTAAAAAGAAAAGAACTAGCATATCTACTCGAGGAAGGATCGCAGCGTGAGAGGAGTATCTCTGTATAAACAATGGTATCGCCCTCTGATCTCGTAATATACTGGACAGCGAAAGATGAAATGAAAATCATCCTCCACCTCCTGAAGAGAACAAAGCTGACATATCCTCTGCAATCTGGGAGTGTCCGTGTATCTACCCATCTCGATAGCCAGCTGATGTGAAGAGACTCAAAGCTGTCCCATACGGTACCTCAGACCAAAAGCTAATGGCTGTGTAAGATATGCTGGAAGGATAGGAGTACCCGTAGTATCCAACCGTAGTAGATGTGTGCCATAGAAATGTATCTTGACCTTATCAGGGTCAGGCTGTGACCCTATAGTGCATATGTAGCTCCGATAAATATGTTGTTTGATATAAGCATGGGTCCCAATCGGAAGATCAAGTACAGATAAGCCCCAAGTCCGAAGAAGGGCTGAGACACTGCCAAACCAAGAATGCTTGGCCCCCTGTCCAGCTATTATAATACTTACTATCTGCAAACCTCCAGGTGCCGGTTAACCACAAGAGACCGAACGATTCACGTTCCATCCCGCCATAAGACCTAATCCGGGTCCACCCACCGTGCCCTGGCCTGTGACCGTATCAAGCTGGATCAAACCTCCATCCCAGACGGCGTCCCATACCATCGCCTAGGCTCTCAGCCATCTCCTGCCTCACGCTAGCAATACATCCTGGCCGTGCACACGCTCTCCATCCACCTCCTCCTAGGTAGACAGAATGGATGGCAAATGAGTCCTCCTCCCCTTGTATACCTCCAAGGAGAGAGAGACTCCAAGCCATGTGCACTTCTGGATCATGACACGTGGCAATCATGCAGGTTCACGAGTCACCGGTCAAGTCTACAGGCCCAGTCATCGTCTGGTCTCAAGTCTAGGTTTGGGACCCAAGGGGGTTGGGTCCCTAACATACCCTCTTCCTTAAAAAATTCCTTATCTAAGGAAGCCGGGAATCTCAGTTTAAGGTCAAGTTCCTTCTCCCAAGTGTCATCGTCCTCGGAACTTCCTTTCCAACGAACAAAGTACCCAGTTACCTGCCGGTTTTTGAGTCCACGTTGACGTACATCAACAATGGCCTGCGGTTCAGTAGGTACAAAGGATGATAGGTCCTCCAACCGAACTAAGTCCACTTGAGGCATTAAGTCATCCTTTCCACCAAGTCGTTCCTTTAAACAACTAATGTGAAAAACTGGATGTACCTTAACACCTTGAGGAAGTTCCAGCTGGTACGCATTCCGATTGAGTTTCTTTACTATACGGAATGGCCTTGCATAACAAAGTGATAACTTAGGACATTTTCCAGTCCTTAGTACCTTAGAATCCTTTGGAATTCTAAGATATACCCAAGCCCCCTCCTCATAGACCCTAGGTTGTCGCTTTTGATTAGCGTAAAACTGGGCTCTATCCTGAGCCGTTTTTACGTTTTCGCGAGCAACAAGCAACATCTCTTGCATATCATGCAGGAAATCTACTGCTGCCTTAACCTTGAGACCTTTGAGGCCCACTGAAATGGAAGCCCTAGGCTGGAAACCATACATCAGAGAAAATAGACTAAAACCCGTCGCTGAGTGCTTTGCGCTATTATACGCAAACTCAATCATTGGAAGGTACCTTTCCCAATCTGACTGTCTTCTGGAAACATATGCCCGAAGCATATCTTCCATAGACTGGTTTGTCCTCTCTGTCTGACCATCCGATTCAGGATGATCTGATGACCCCAAACTTAGAGTGGTCTCTAATTTCTCAAAGACCGCTTGCCAGAATTTGCCAGTGAACTTTGGATCTCGATCACTAACAATGTCATTCGGCAAACCAAGCAACCTGAACAACTTTTCCACGAAAAGCTGCGCAAGTTCGGAAGCTTTGACAGTCTACTTGGTTGGTATGAACTGCGCCATTTTAGTTAACCTGTCAACTATTACCCAAATGGCATCATTTTGCTTCCCCGTCCGAGGTAGCCCAACCACAAAGTCCATGGAAATGCTTTCCCACTTTCTTTCGGGAATTTCCAAGGGCATTAACAAACCAGCCGCCTTAAGTCTTTCAGCTTTATTAACTTGGCATTGCGAACATATGCCTCAACTTGACTTTTTAAATTTGGCCAGTAAAAGTTCCTTTTTACTAAGTCAAGTGTCCTTTGAGCGCCAGGGTGCCTTGCACACAGGCTGTCATGACATTCATGCAGGATTTGGGCCCTTATATCATCATTTTCTGGCACACAAACTTTTCCATTCCGGAAAAGTAACCCATTCCTAATGGAATAGTCTCTTTGTATCTTGTCCTGAGGAGAAATCTTGGAATCCTGCATTCCAAGCTCATCACTAGATCTAGTAGAACCTGCCAGGACGTCTAGCCAAATACGACCGAAGTACCTATCGGTTTTACACAAATCTCTTAAGGACAGATACAACTCAGATTGGATCTCAGAAAAGCTTAACTGATTAACCTCTCCAATCCGGCTTAAGGCATCCACGACAGTATTAGAGGTACCCTTCCGGTACTCAATGTTATAATGAAATTTTTGGAGCATCTATGATCATCTGGCCTTACGACCCCTAAGGTCGACCGCTTCGTTAATATACTTTAACGCTTGATGATCAGTAACTATAGTAAACTGGGAGCCATACAAGTAATGTCTCCAAACTTTCAGGGCATTAATGACAGCAAAAAGTTCTTTGTCATAGGTGGAATACCGCCTTTGAGCAAGGTCCAATTTCTTGCTTTCAAAAGCTACCGGTCTACCATCCTGATATAGGACTGCGCCTATAGCATAGTCACTGGCATCCGTTTCAAGTACATACGGCTTGTTAGGATCCACTATGTGTAAAATAGGTGCTGTAGTTACACAGTATTTGAGGTTCTCAAAACTCTGATTCAACTCTTCAATCCAAGTAACTGGAGGACTGAACTTATTGTGCCAGCTAACTCTTTTAGCCCCTCTGAGGACATTCGTCAAGGCCAATGCAATTAATGCATAGTTCAAGATGAATCTATGAAAAAACCCCGTAAAGCCCAAAAAGGACTTAACCTCCCAGATGGTTTTAGGGATAGGCCATTCACGTACTTGTCGGACTTTATTTGGGTCAATTTCCAGTCCATGGTCCGAGATTATGTGACCAAGGTATAACAACCTTTCTTGGAAAAATACACATTTGGACTCCTTGGCAAAAAGCTTCTCCTGTCTAAGTAACTTTAAGACAGTCCTGAGATGCTCCTCATGCTCCTCCAAGGTCTTACTATAGATGAGAATATCATCTAAGTAGACTATTACGAACTTTCCCAGATATGGACGAAAAAGATCGTTCATCATCTGCTGGAAGGTCGCTGGAGCATTTGTCAAGCCAAATGGTAAAACCAGAAACTCATAATGGCCGTACCTAGTCCTAAACCCGGTTTTTTCAATATCCTCAGTTTTTATGTGAATTTGATGATACCCTGATCTCAAATCGATTTTGGTGAAGTACTTTGCACCATGCAATCGATCAACCAGTTCATCCATTCGCGGTAAAGGATAACGGTTTTTAATCGTTAACTTATTCAACTTGTTAAAGTCCACACAAAGACGAGTACCTCCGTCTTTTTTATCAACAAGGAGCACAGGTGCCCCCCCAGGGAGATTTACTAGGCCTAACATGGCCCATCTTAAGGTAATTTTGCAGTTGCCTATAAACTTCATCCTCCTCAGTAGTACTCATCCTATATGGATACAGTGATATAGGAGAACTACCAGGAATCAGTTTAATACCATGGTCAACACCCCTAGAGGGGGGAAGACCCTCAGGAAGCTGCTCAGGAAAAACATCGTTAAATTCATGTCTAAGTTTCCTAAAAATTTCACCTTTCAGCTAGTTTTCTTGTTTTAGGTTATGAGACATTAATTCCATTTGGAAATAGTAAAATTGTAAACTACGTTCTTCATGGTAAGTAAAATATTTTAACCAACATAAATAAGAACTGCAATCTACAGTATCCATACATTTAACAGTTTCCATAGCAAAAAGCATATACGGAGTAGAAATATCCACATTTCCATTCAATTCTATGAGTGAGCCGTTATGTAAGAACGACAAACTGTGAGTTACATAATTTTTCATCATAGACTTGTTCCTCTCATAGAACCACTCTTTACCAAGTATAACATCTACCCTATCTAGATTCATAATATGAAAGTCTAATTTATCTTTATAGGCTTGAATCTCTATTGGTAGACGAGGGACTATCCGGTCCCAAACTTGGCTTTCTGCTCCAGTTGCCAGCTTCACTGTGTATCGGTGGTCACTTTGCCTTGTTTCCACTTTTAGCTTTTGCAACAAATTAGCGTTAATAAAATTATGTGTGGAACCATCGTCAAATAAAACAGTTACAGCTTGTCCACCCACAACCCCCTTCATCCGAACGAGGTCGTGAGGGCCAAAAACAGCCGTATTAAAACAACAATGCTCACACACAGAATTACCAGCAAAGGAAAGATCAACACTAGATATGCTAGAGTTACCTGGCGTCTTAAAAGATGCCCCTTTAGCTTTCCGTTTCTTTGAACATTCCTTCGCGACATGACCTGGTTCCATGCAATTAAAGCACAGATTGTCGCTTCTGGCTTTCATGAAGGTTTCCTGGTCCAAGGTAGATCTTTTCTTCGATTTCCCTGAACCTGAAGCCCCTTCCTTTGCTTTATCTTTCGATTTCTTTGGAAAGAAAGGCCTCTTACCCTTTACGTCGGGCAAGACACCAGTCTCAGGCTTAGCCATCGTACGAGTATCATCGTAGATTCTGGCGAAGCGAACAACATCCTCGAGGGTAAGAGGCTGGTTCCTCCTAACCTCTAGCTGGTAGTCCCTTGGCAACCCCAGTATGAAATGCAACTTTACTAGCAAAGGATCTATTCTAGTTGCAAAACGAGAATAGACCTCTTGAAATTCTTGCAAATACTGATCCAGGGGCCGGTTCCCCATATGGATCGTTGCATACTGACGGTAAAATTCAAAATCATCAAGAATAGGAAGGAAGGCCGCCTTAAAGGCCTTACAGAAATCCTCCCAATTCCTAGGAACTTCAGGCTTACCCCTTATATCTTGCCACCAAGTAAATGCTTTACCTCGCAGGTACATGACGGCGAGATTCATCTTGTTGTCCTCGAATGAATCGTGCATGGAAAAGTGCGAATTTCATCGATCCAGCCATTGCAAGACCGCCTCCGGGGTTCTATCCTTCTTTTCCCCAGCAAAAACTTCAGGAGTAAACAAGGGTTGATGCACCAATTGCCTTAGCTGCATCAATTCCTTGAGGTCCTGCTGATCCCGACTGTGCTTTGCTTGCATACCTACAATCTATTGCTGTAGACTGTTAATAGCCAGCATCAAAGCATCAGGGTCTAAAACAGAGGCAGATATTGTAGCCTCATGAGCAGGGGACATAGGCTGTGTAGTAGGAGTAGGCTCCATTTTTACAGAGAGAAGAGAGGTGAATTAAGAAGAGAAGATAGAAAAGAATCAAAAGCTATCCAAGGAAGGTTGATACAAGGCTACTCTTGCTGTCTCTTTACAAACCAAATGGTATTGTCCATGGCTGCCAAGAGGAATAAGAGAAGGCAAAGAGAAGGATGCACCACCACCTCCACTAATTCTGAAGAAAAACCATGCATAGGAGAGGTATGCCTCCCTCTCCATGCTTGCCTACAAACTGCAAAGAGGCCATACCTTGCCACCTTGGCACCACGGTAGCACACTAGCCACCCACCAGAATCTGGCCAGTAGGCCACAGATCCCCCTGCACCCTCAGCGCTGGCTAACATTCCTATTTTGGAATTCAAGGCTCCGTCGCTGTTTTCCAACAAAACCTGGTCAAAATTATCTTTGTTTGACCTCGCTAGTCCGTGAAACAGCGATTAGAGCCTCCAATCGGGAGCGGAACAGGTTTCCGCTAGAAGGAGCCACCTGTCCTGAGCCGGACAGTGCCATGTGGCATCACTAAGGAGGATCCAAAACAAAGTTTTTTTTAATGTATACTCCATCGCTGCTCAGACAGCGAGCAACTACTCCCTTTTTTTTGCGCTGGGAGGGGCCCCTTGACACTGTCCGTTACCTCAACCTGAAGCGGAATTGCAAGTTGAGGAGGACTGCCACCTGTCTGCCTTTGGATAGTTCACGTGGCTAACTACCAAGGGCCCCACTACCGTTTTTTCTTAAAAAAATTTCATCCAAAAAACCAAAAACAGCGAAGGACCAATACACAAAAGTGCATAAAAAACACGATTTAAGCTCGTTTTGAATTCCGTCAGAAGTATCGTAAAATACAACAAATCTACTACGGATCAACGCACCTGCTTTCAGCATGTAGTGGCTCTGATACCATATGTTATAATACTTACTATCTGCAAACCTCTAGGTGCCGGTTAACCACAAGAGATGGAACGATTCACGTTCCACCCCACCATAGGACCTAATCCGGGTCCACCCACCGTGCCCTGGCCTGTGACCGTATCAAGCTGGATCAAACCTCCATCCCAGACGGTGTCCCATACCACCGCCTAGGCTCTCAGCCATCTCCTGCCTCACGCTAGCAATACATCCTGGCCGTGCACATGCTCTCCATCCACCTCCTCCTAGGTAGACAGAATGGATGGCAAATGAGTCCTCCTCCCCTTGTATACCTCCAAGGAGAGAGAGACTCCAAGCCATGTGCACTCCTGGATCATGACACGTGGCAACCATGCAGGTTCACGAGTCACCGGTCAAGTCTACAGGGCTAGTCATCGTCTGGTCTCAAGTCTAGGTTTGGGACCCAAGGGGGTTGGGTCCCTAACACCAGCTATGGTGTGGATGAAGTGAGAGCAGCAACAACAAATCTGGAAGTGTCTAACTCTGATATCCTGTGAAGAAAGGTAATGATCTGAAACATAGCACCGATAACCAAGGGAGGGGAAGCAAACTCCGCTAATATGATATCATGTGGCACCGAGGGCTTAGCCTAATCATCCTGTAGAGCATGAGAATCTGGATGCGAGTAAGATCCCTCCAAGTATCACGTGATAAATTCGGACACCAAGTCTCAGCAGAGTATAAAACAACTGGGGAGACAGTGGCAGAAAATAGCAAGCAACTGGTAGCAGGGTCCTATACATAATGTGGAACAAAATCTCTCCATATGAACAAGAGAAGTATGCCCCTTACGGAGTTTGGTGAGGGCTGCCGGTCGAAATGTGAGTAGTGGACCAGAGAAAAGTACTCCCAAATAAGTGTAAGAGGTCACAATCTCAACCGGCAATCCATCATAATAGAAGGTCACATCTCTCATATGCTGTCTATTGGTGTTGAACACCATAATCTTGGTCTTTTTAGTATTAACCGTCAATCCCCAAAGCTGACAAAAGCGATGTAAAGCAGAAAGGTGTCTCTGTAAACCAGCTGCAGAGGATGAGAGAAGAACCACATCATCAGCGTATAGGAGAATGGGGATAATAATATCTGCTAAGGGACAACCCTCTCCACCTCGCGAATAATCCGCTCGAGGTCATCAATACATAGTGCAAAGAGAGTAGGTGATATGTGACCAAGTGAGAGGCATAAGAATGAGTGATCAGAAATGGTAGGAGGTGTAATGGAGAAATCAGAGATGTGAGGGATCAAAGCAGGTGATCCAATAAAGTAGTCAACTACACTATGTCCTCCACCATGAGGATAACATGTAAACGCTGATGAGGAAGGCCACTGTGTGAGGCCATTTAGGATGGCAAAAGAATGTGTCTCCGCAAGAGTAATCAACTGCTCTCCAAAAGATGTAACTGAAGTGTGTGCATCCTGTGATACTCGATCTAGTCCCATATCCAAAGGGTGAAGCCGGAGAAAGTCAATATCTGCATGAAATTCTGTCTGTCTAGAGCTAGTACGGGCATTGAAATCTCCTGCTAATAAAATGTAGTCCTGCTGAGAAAAGACAGCAATATCATCTGAAAGTGCCTGAAATGGGTCCCCACCAAATTCAGCAAACGCCGAAGTCTGTGGAGCAAATAACATACAGCCATATAAATGTCCTGAGGTAATCCCAATAGTGAATAGTATGTAGCCATATATAGCGAGCATATGGATCTTGCTTAACCATCTTAACTGCGGTGGCTCTGTATAAACAAGCTACTCCGCCAGATCCACGACGGGTTTTTTTCCTCACAAATGGGCGAAAAATAGAATGCCAAGAGTAATCCTGTATATGTGGAAGAGGATGATATAAAGACTCATGGGTTTCAGCCAACACTCAAAATGCCACATTTGCTAATAAAATCAGCAAAATCTCCTGCCGATGATGATGATAAAAAAGCATTGCAATTCCAGAAGCCAAGTCTCAAAGTGGTAGGGGATCTCGGGCAGCTCCTAAACCCGGGAGCCCCGAGTTCCTAGTGTGAGAGGAGGTCGAAATATCTCGGTTTGCCGTCGATAAAAACGACCCTTATACATTTGAGAGAGCATGTGCATGCAGCATTTGACAGTGGTGTAAAAACATTGGTTGGTTGTATTGTTGTTAGCAATTTTCACAATCTGCACTTCAAAAAGTTTGAGGTTTTCTTTGAATGACATGGCAAAATCACAGGGCATATTTGGTATGCATAACTACAATCGCTCCCCAACCACGTGCCCCTTAAAGCTCCTTAGACCCTTAAACACGCAAGCATGCTTTCTTACCCGAGCTTTCCATATAATGGCCTCCCTTGCCTTCCCCTCTATACGTCACACGAAAAAATCTATGCCATAAATTTTCATATCACACATGGTATGACGAAGAATGTTGACAGTACAGTCACCATCCAGTGTAACCTGTTTATTGTTAGAACTTACTAGTCTCCACAAATAGAATCCCCCAATATTAAAACAAACCAAAAAAAAAAAGGGGGGTCGAACCGTTTTCCAATTTGAACCTGGCTACCCAATTCGAATTCAAATGAATCGGACTGAATTGGCCAATTCGCTGGTAACCTTGAAGGTTACGTACACCACACAATGATCATGCACGCTTAAAATCTAGGAGTGTTAGTGATTGATGATCGGCAAAATTGATAATTCTACAATGTCTGAATTTTCACTGGCAAGTAGAAATCAGTAAGTAGTTTCAATGAAGCTATGACTCAAGATTTTTGAATAACATACGACTTGGAAACTTGGCATATAATTTCTAACTTTCAAGAGAATTTAATATATTCATTATTAATATGGAGACATGTGACAATGGATATCGAGCACACAACTAATGACAAAAGGTAAGAATTGTGAAGAGGAGTTACTTTACGAAAAAATGAAACAGGAGAGGATACCCATTTGCCTTACCTCCACAGGTTGAGCTGCCAATGAGAAATCAACATGAGATATATCTCCTCGAGAATGAAGTCTATATGGCTTAAGTGGAGTTCCTGGAACACTAGGGCGTGGATTATATTCGCTCTCCTTTTTGACATCTGCCAACACAGATTGGGCAGGGACATTTTCAACCAGTCCTGATGCACCTTTGCGACTTTGTCTTGCAGCTGCTGCAGTAGGGATTCGCCATACCTCCTTATGAAAATGTTTCAAAATGTCCAATAAGAAATATCTCAGTTGTTTAAAAATCAAATGAGAACCTCCTTAGACTCTTAAAAAGTCATCCTACATAAACTTGCTTAAGTTATTATTCCAGTCAAGTCATAAAAACCTTTTACATAACACAGCCAGAATGCTTAAGCAAGCTTCTTTCAATCAATATAATAAATAAGATACAAATTGCAAAAGCTTAAATCTGCTCAAATGAAATCATCACATAGAAACCCCAAACATTTGAATGTTCAAATTCCAATCAACCGATGGGTACCTGTCGCTTTTGTGAGTCATTTCCTTCTTCTGGGAAAAAGTATTCCCACATCATGGTGTACATTATTTCTGTCAAATGAATCTTTAAAGGATAAATCTCAACCTGTTCAAAAAGAGCATTGAAAAAGAACACAGTTAATTGGAAGCATGAACAGAAATTACATAGAATTAGCACTATTGCGATTATTCAACACAAACTCACTAGGATGCAGCTAGCAAAACACAGATCTGGCACCTCACTGACATGCCACCTACTGAGAGGAATTTTGTGATCAAAACACTTTTTGACACATGGAGGCTTCTGAATGGACAATGCTATTGGTACCACTGTCAAAGCTAGACTTATATTTTCACTTCTAGGGAGGTTCTTTTGTTTTTGCTATAATCACTCTACCTTGAGAATTAAGGATTTTGTAGTCAAGGATGTCATATCTCTTGGTTTCTAGATTAGGCTTCAAATTTCACCATAGAGAAACTCGACTTTGTTTTTTTGCAGTATTCCTTGTAGTTTGATGCTAATTTGTTAGTGCGTAGAGCTATGTAGTCTATGTGATACTACTTTTTGGGAAGAAGCACTTTGGGTTCCCATTTGGTGTCTAACATAACCTATACTCTCGTTAGTTTTATGTAAAAAGGTTGTTCTCACTATCTCTTCATACAAGAGATAATCTTAATGCATGCATATAGATCATTCATTTAGTAACTTCTAGCAGAGAAAATTGGGTACAACATGGGATCATATTGTTAATGATTGGAATCAAATGCAACCTCTCCCTTCCCACTTCGTACATGCTTGAATGTAGCAATGATTGCGACTACTTGCACAGGATGGCATTTGAAAAGGCTAACTTGGACAAACACAATGCTCAGGGTTCAGCAAACCTCTCTAGGAAATATTTTTTAGTTCACAAACTCAAGAGATTAGTACCTCCAAGATACCTCAATAGCGACTAACTCCAATGCATACCAAGTCAATTGAGAATTATTCCCACACAATTGTTATTTCCTTAATGTGCATAGTTGGTATTAGGCCTAGCGTATACCATTGGGTAGACGTTAACCCAAAATGGTTAGACACCCCCAAGTTATCCTTATAGATGATACTTGGGTAGCAAGAGCATGAGAGAACAATTGATCGTCGACACTCACAATATAGCGACACAGGCAGGGTGAGGATGTGGATATACTCTCCCAAACCCTAGACTCCATAGCGGTAGGCTGCTCCATCTCTAAGTTGGTTGTAGGCTGCCGTGGGATTCCTTCTTCGAACTGTTGGCTGCAAGCTCTCAACAGACGCTAGATCATGACTCGTGGGTTGGAAACTAGGAATACTTCAGATCAGGGATCTGAAATATTCAAAGAGATAGAAGGTAAGAATGGTTCACAAAAGCGATCACGAGAAGCTGCAGACTACTATGCTCATCAAGCTAGGCTATGCCGAATATACTTGGGGAGACACTTAGATAGCAAAAGCATTTATGTATTGGCAAGCTGTTGGGGTCAAGTTCAATCGTTAATTGGACTTGGTAGTGATTTCTCAAACTTTCCATTTTCCAACAAGTTGCTGAAAATCTAAGAGATTCTGATTGTTCCTTGAATTTGGTGTCGTAGTAGTGAATAGTTCCGGTAAATTTGAGGCTCGGAAGTTAGCCATGTTATGAGACCTTGCTGGAAATGAGTTGAATAAAAGTAATTCCTAAAACTGTTTGTTGGCCATTGATATGCTTAATCGACATGCATTTACCGTAGTGGGCATTTTTCTGCTATCAAAAAACGCAATGGTAAATTTGTTTTACTTGTTGTATTAGCAATAGCCCCGAAATGACCGCTGCAAAGGGTTGGATATGGATTGCATGCTATCAAACTATGAAATGTGAATTAGAATGGATTAAAACTTGCTAGGAAACTTAAAAACCCTAAAGAAACTAGGTGTAGAAGTAATAAAGATGTGAAGTCCAATGGAAGTGGCTCTTTGAGCTTGCAAATTGTGCTTCTGGCTTTCAATTGCTTCGCCATAAGTGGTTTTTGTGTGTGTGTGGGATTCTGATATTGCAGCATACAAAAAACATTCAAACCAAGATTACTAGAATTGGACCTGACATCTTTTGAAATTGAACCTGAAACTATTGGAATACAATGGGTTTCCAGTAGTTTCAGGTTCAATTCCAGAAAATGTCAGTCCAATTTCAATAGTAAAATATTTGTGGGAAGTAAAATAAATAAATATTTGCAAATCGCGATTCGGACCACGATCATGAATTGCAATTCAGAATCGCAGCGCAACTATGCTCCCAACCTAAAAATGCAAAAATCATTCATTTCTACAATCTTTGGGATTATTGTATTTTAGAAGACTTTTGTGTGGCTTACGGGTTGATTTCATTCTTCTAAAATTTCAATGAGAAAAGAACTCGCTAATGTGAACCTTTCTCCTCATCTAAAGAACTGAATTCACATTGAAGAAATAGCCTAAACACATTGACTCAACCCTTTAGATTTCCATCTTTCCATTAATTTGAGTATCTTGCAAGGTTACTTGCATTTTCAATTTATCATAAATGCAGGTTGTTCAACTAATGTCATATATGCATGGAGAATACCTTTCTGCTCAAAAAATTTAAATGGCAGATTGGCTATAAATGTTACAACTGAGGAAATAGTGCCATTGTGTGCGTGATGTCAAACAATACCACATCTCATTTATCAAATATTTGGCCTTTCTAGTGCAAGGGCTTTCTAGTCAATTGCCAGGTCAAGGGCATTGGCTCCAAAGCACAAGAATGACAACCGACACATTCAAACTCAAGGCCCAACAAAATTTTAGAGCAGCCCTTGCCTCCTTGAGATTTAATTGATAGTATTGAATCATCACAGACAGGCTGTACTTATCTACCTACTAGGCTTTGTGTCAAACAATCCAAATGCACCTTTTTAATGTCAAGAATTAAGTTTCTTTCATGCCATCCCATCTTGGCCAATACCCACTATTGCTTATGATATCCATATGGTTTTACACCTTACTACTCATCTTCAGAATTTCCACTTTGCTATCCTGCTCTTTAGCAGAATGTATCCTTGACGGTCTAGTCTAACGGTACTGCTAATGTGTGCTGATCAATCAATCACCCCTCAGGGTAGTATAATGTACATCTGTCCCATGAGATTCAGCTGGAAGTTCAAGAAGTAGGATAAAGTTTTGCTTCCAAGAATTTCAAGAAAACAAAAAATTCTTGACATTTATCCAAGAAACCATGAAAAGCAATTCAAATCCAGCATGGCTTAAATGAAAGCTATAAACACTCAAGATCAGATCAAAGTGGATAATAGACAAATTTACAAAAGATTAACATCAGACTCTGTTTTAATGTTTCCAAGAAAGCAATCAATTCTTCCAAGAATCAGCTGAAACTTGCAACATTCCATTTCAGATTCATTCATCATCAAATTAAACATTGATTGAAAACAAGAAACAACACAAATTAGATATTTCTTTGTGATTATACATGCAAAATCAAAGTTGAATTTAATGATAATTGTGCTTGACTACTCATTAGGAGTTTCATGGCATAGATAGCTAAAAGTTCCGCAAACGATAATGTGCTTAGGCTCCAAAAATCAAGCTGAACCCACAACAAGCATCTTACAATAACTCCAAAGATGCCTTGAGCTTGAGAGGCTAGGAGTGAGACTCTTCTTGTTCGCCTCTCTAGAAAGAGGATGGTGGCCTTAGGACTTTAATTTCTAGGTTAAAATTGCATTTATTTCCTTGAAAAGTCCTAGTCTAATTTATTGCAAATGTTATTTAGATCAACTATTATGGTATCAACAAATCAAAATTTGATGCTACATATATCCTATGAGATTTTTTTCACTTACTACAAACACACAATGCTTTCTCTAATTGCTCCTTTTGTTGAAAGCAAAGTTCCAGGTGCCGTGGTAATTTTATCAGGAATTTTGAATGGTTGAAACTAACATTGCGAGTAGATTATCATGAATTTTGAATGGTTGCCAAGAATCTCAATGCATGCTCCTTCCACCATTCTTCATGTAGCTTGAAGGATATCACATTTACTCTTGCACCGTCACTGATTGTTGCCTATATACACAAACTTATCTTCCATTATGCCCCAGCATAAACTATTCAGAAAAGTTGACCTTATGCCCTGGGTGTCACAAGCTAGTCTCTTCAAGCTTGTGAATCCTAGAAGCCGGTGTGTAGAATGAACCTCCGAACAATAGGCACCCCCTCTTTGAGTCCTTCTACCTGCTATTCCCGTTAGCTGGCACATGGCATCCACCTGTGGGTGATCAGTCCATATGGCACGCATGGCCCCTATGACCTGTGAATACTGAGTGACTCATAGGGTACCACCCCCGTGCCCCGCCAAAGACCTGTGACCCTCTTGGTCACCCCGACTACTTGCTGGCTAGCATCTCGTCACTGACGGCTAGGGTCCCGACGGTCAAGACACACTGCATCTCTGACAACTTGTCAGGCGGCCACACCGGGTCACTACTCGTGACGCACCGGTCCCAACTTGGGACAGATGTCCTCCTCGGTCACCGGCCCTTGCCAATACTTGGCCTCAGGCCCTCTGGTGATTGGCCGTGCCAAGGTCATGATAGAGTCGTAACTTGACTCTAACACTGGGACCCTAATGTCAAATCAAGCTTTGTATACCTTAAACATGAACTTACCATTCCCATTGTTATATGCTTTCCCAATTTTGAAAAGCGCGCCATTGTTGAGACTTATGCTAGTAATGTGGGATTAGGAACCACTTTACACCAAAAAGATGAATTCATCACTTATGAGTCTTGCCAACTTTGCCATTGTCACTTACGAGTCTCAACGAAATGGTACACTAACATGATTGATGAAAGCTGAGTGATACATGAAATGGGTGAATCAAGCAAAGAAGTTGCCAAGACCAACATGAATAAGACAAATATCACACCAATAAGATCAAATTTTATTTACTGAAATGAAAAAAATATTAAATCTATAATGATAAATTTCTATTTGATGTGTGCGTGACAATATTGATATTTTAATGTATGTACTATGTTCATGTATCTATAAGATCTTTTCCTTCATAGCCAACCAAGCGTCAATGTTTCGCTCATTTTTTTCCACAAAGCATAAAAGCTTGTCATGTTATTGTCAGTATCTCTATCAAGTCATTATAAGAGCCTATGTCTATGGTATTCCTTGTGTACCAAATTCCAAGAATGTATTCTCTATCATGAATGTTTTATAATTCCACAAAAGTACATGATGTCATGCAAACTAGTCTGGAGCAACACAATGTAACTATTTAACAATATTGAAAAAAAAAGCTTTGGCAAGCACACCTCAAATAATTCTAATGGAGAACTTCCTTCCTTTTGAGCACCTTGTTTTGCATCCACGCGAAGCATCACGTTTCTACATCCAACATACAAAGCAATAGAAAGCCCTATATAAAAAAAAGCAAGCAACTAATATTTATATCATCACAAAGATTCCTACGAGTTTTGAAAATCATTCGCATCAAACACAACAAAAAAAATACTTAAACCTTATAATAAAGCTATGCAAATGTGATTAGGGCTTATCATGATATGATGTTTAGTAGGGCCTTGTTGATTCATCTAGAGCCGCAAAGTATGAATTTCTTATATCAAATCCATTTATAATTTTTCCATTCAAACACATAGAGGACCTAGCATGTAATATCATGGATTATTTTGTAGGTTACACATCAAAAAAGAAAAAAATTTGATGTAACCAACTATAGATGCATGCAAGGTGTAAACTCTTTAGTCAACACATGCAAAGCCGATAAACACTGATGCATGCACATGCATGACTGATGCATGGATGCACTAGACAATGATCCAATAGTCATATAAAAATGCCAATATGAAGGAAGGCTATTGAAGATACCATAAAGCTCACACCACACTCCCCATCACAATACATTTGTGAGAGGTACAAATAGCGAGACCATGTAATGAAACCATCATGTTGGCAGTTGCATTCAGGTGCGGCAATCGTTTATCCCAACTCTTAACCTACATCTCACACCTAAAGCAAGAAAACAGAATGGAAACAGTCATCACACACAACAAAATCAACATGCACTACTTAATAGATGCATGAATGGGAGGATGTAGGTTGCAACAGCAAATTGATCACTCATGGCTACTTCAACAGTTGAAATGCACAGCATGCAACACGAACTTTGAGCTTGAAGAGGAAGGGACTCCCACCTCACCTCCCCAAATACTGCAAACTATACATCTAGCACTAGAGAGTACCCATAAGGAAATGAAAGAAAAGAAACTACACCCACTTATCAATCGCATCCCCATGAGAATAGGTGTTGAACTTCCTCCTTGTTGTCGGCCACTCCGCGCTTGGAGATGGAACGTTCCACAAAGACAGGGTTTGAATGATATTAGGAATGCTTCTTTTCTAGCAAGGCGTTTTTCACTTAATCATCAAAGTGTGCCTATGGTCCATTGGGTCACAAGACCCTCCTTCTTGGAATGTTAGACTCTTCCTTGCTTATTGGCAAATTCTACCAACCAATTTCAGGCCCCTTACAAATAGCCCCTACAATTTCCCAACAAGTCCTACATATCAAACACAAGATCTTCAATTGCTTCATTCTTGAAAGAAGGAAGACCAAACAACACAAGAGGATTTAGATTCCATCCCAAAAACAACCATAAATGGAAACATCTTATTCCTAGTATGTCTATCATTATTAATAGTAAACTTCAAATAAAGAAATCATTCCCATCGAGTCTACTGTTAGGGTACATAAAATCTTAACATATCTTCCACTATTTGGTTAACCCTATTTGTTTGTGCTTCAAAATGATCCCCATTGCTGAATTAAATCCAATTCCAACACCCTTGAAGAAATCATGCCATAAAGTGCCAAAAATCTTGAATCTCATTGTTGATCATTTCTCTTGGTAAGCCAAAATTAAGGAATATAAACTCCAAATAGGCTCTAGCCACACCTACATCATTCGATAATTGAATGTACATAGCAAACTTACTGAGCTGATCAACAACCACACATCATCGCTCAAGCTACTTAACCATACATGCAAGATGGTTTATGACATACATCGATATGTTTTCCCATCTTTCTTTTGGTACAAGAAAAGAATGAAGTAAACCATAATTCCTCTATGATACACCTTGATACTTTGACAAAGGATCTGACAACAGAGAGTACGTCATTTTTCATACCTTTTCATCCAAACAGCAATTTGGCCAAGTAAGAAGTTTTCTTCTCTACCACACGACCCATTGAAGGGCTATCATGCATCCCTTATATGATGTTACTCGTCAAAGTAATATTATTAGGATTATAAATCTTGTTGTCCAAATATCAAATCCAGCTTCAAACCTCATAGGAACATCTAGTTTCAGTCTTTCAAACCACTTAATCAACTCCAAAATTATAGATGTCTTCTCCTGAACCTACTACATTGATTCACTTTCCACATCAGAAATAAAATTCACTATCTCAACCCTAGATAAAGCATCTACAATAGGATTATTGGCACCCTTCCTAGAAACAATATTGTAAAAAAAACTCCTACAAGAAATCTAGTCATGTAGTCTAAAGGGGACTGATCGCTACTTGTAGCTCTTCACAAAATTCAATCATTCATGATCAATAAAGAGTTTAATTAATCTTCCACAATGTAGACATGCAATATGGCCAAAAGCTCCTACTCATGGATAGAATAACTCCTGGCAAAATGCATCTTTATAAGTTCATGCAAAAATAGAAAACCATTCCCACGATTGGACTGATCTCAGATTAATGTCCCGTAAGGAGGTCAGTAGGCCTATCTCGACTCGTAAATTAACTAGGGCTATGAGGAGTGGGGCCCTCATGGTACTAAAGTCATAATTAATGGTTTAGAGGCCTAAAACTCATGATGGTGGATTTGCATGGTATTAGCAGTGACTCATAGGGGGAGTGGCTAATGTGGCCCAGTTAGGCTGTTGAGGTATCACAGTCCCCTCCTAGTGAGGTGGAGCCTTGGAGGGTATAAGTAGACCCATAAACCTCCCTTGGAGGGAGCTTGATCTTGTGTGAAGTTGCTACATGTTGCTAGTGTGAGTGACATCTCTCCCTTAGAGTCTTTGTTGGTCCATAGCTTGGGGGCTAGATCCGTTTGATCTAGATTGATTGCGTAGGCTATAGCCACCATCCATCGTAGTTGCCAGGGACCGGGAACGTGCCCCTAGGAACAGGAACGTTTTCGAGAACTTGGGAACGTGGGAACGCCATGTCATTAAATATAAGTTTGAAACAGTGCTTAGGAAAACCGGCAAAATGCATGAATGGAACCAGCCTTATTTCTCAAAAACGAGTACCTTGATACTTTTGATGGGTTTTTATATAGGCATATGAACCCTTTTATGGGTAACAATCAACAAAAACTTGAGAAGCTCCACAAAAAACAGGTTTTATTAAAAGATTTTGCTTTTGCTACTTGGGAACACATTCCCGCCCTTGGGAACGTGTTCCCACTACTATGGGAACGTTCCCACCTAGGAATGCGTTCCCGGGAACGCCTGGTAGGTGGGAACGTGGGAAACGAGTTCCCAGGGGGTGGGAACACATTCCCTGGTAACTATGCCATCCATTCCCTGTGTTTGGTTTGTTTGGCATCCTAGTTTGGATCCTTGGAGGTATTAAAAATAACAATCTAAATATGGTGGAAAAGCAAGCATTTCCTTTCACGTTTCAAAGCATTGCTAGTGTAAAGCTACTTGCCACTCAAACTTCTAGTTTTTCTTGAGAAGTTCAATTATAGTTTCTTAGAGAATAATAGCTGATTAAACCAAGGAAAGTCCTCAAATAAGATCTTTACAAACAAGCCACTCTCGAAGGATACAGTCCAATGCCATTTTGGACATCATATGACCAAGATACTCTACCTTTTCCTTGAAGAAGTCACACTTACAAATCTTGGCAAATATGATCTGATAAATAAGTTTCTCAAATATTTTCCTTAAAAATGTCAAGTGCTCACTATACTCCATTCATCAACTTCATGTATAGTTGGGGAAATAGTCGACAAACCAAATAAAAAAAAACAGTATAATCACAATATCCTTAGTTCACAAGCAACCTTAACAATCTCAACCTCTGATAACTACTTCTAAGGTCAATCTTTAAGGAATAGTTTGATTTTCACAACCTATCATCAATCTTGAGCATAGGATACTTCTTCTTAGAAGGAGCTTTGTTAAGAGCATGGTAATCTATGCATATCTACATAGTTCCATCCTTTTTCTTCACTATAAGATAATGTTATCAAGGAGGTGATTTACTAGGTCTAAGGAAGCCCTTTTCTAATTCTTTGATCTTCCTCTTGACTTCTTCCAGCCTCAACCTATAAAGATTTTAGATAATGTACAAAATATCAAGCTCCAAATTAAATGCATGCTCTAAACCGTTAGAAGGGGGAACAACATGAGACAACTCTTCAAGGAAAACACCAAAAAATTCAAACAATTAGAGACTTCTAGCTGATAAACAAAACTCGCAAAGGCAGGAGATTAATTAGCTCATACCAATTTCTTGGCTCCCAAAGTAGACACTTCTCATGTTAGTGCAATATGTGGACTTCTTGATAGAAAAATATCCTTTCCATTCTACAAAATTGTTACTACTATATAGAGCATCTACTTGATTAGCATGTTGCAGCCATTCGATTCCAAACACAACTTAAGACCTAAATTCATCAAGTCAGAAGGAAGTACATCCTAGTATCTCCCAATGGAAAATCTCAAAACCAACACACAAGCTTCTCAAACCTAGCTATCATGAGGAGAAGAGGCCCCTTGGTCAAGAAAAATTGAGACATCTTCCATCCTAGACTTTACCCAAGAGCCAAAGAGCTTTACCTTCAAACACTTTACTTAGAAATTTCAATTGTCACAAAGGCTACTCCATCTTTTGGAAGCATGTTTTCATAGTATTCTCAATATTCACAAACTTATGGGATACCACTTCTTACATCCTCCAATTCTATAGGTGGATTTGCACGAAAAAGTAATTTTAACTTGCTAGTATTTGCTTGTTTTTTTATAGATGATTGAGCTTTAAGCTCCTATGTACACACTTGACATGTACCTTTTCTTAGTCCTATGTACCTTAGGGTATTCAAGGACATTAATAAATCTTTCTTCATTCCTCGCTCTCCACCACCTCTCCTGGAGGACCTCCGCATTTGGACTGCTTATGCTACTAGCTTGAATACCATCCCTACCGACTCACCTATCTCTATATCTCCACGACCATCTGAGTTTTCTTTCTTCACATCTGACATGTTACTTGCAACCATTAAGAAGATGAAGTCCCACAAGGCCAGAGATATTGAAGATCTTGAGTCTGAACTCCTTTCCCATGCCTCCGACTTACTCGCTCCCACCATAGCCACCCTTCTTAACTCCGCAGTTGTTTCTGGTTTCACATCTTCCTGGTGCACTAACCCCATCCATAAGAATGGTGACCCCATGATTCCGAGTAACTACTGCACCATGATGATTAGGCATGTCCTGGAAAAGCTATATGGTACTATACTTCAGTCTGTTGTGAGATCAGAGGCGGAGACTAGGAGACTATATGCTATGTTTCATGCGGGTTGTCGAGCTCATCACTCTACTACATATCACATCTTCACACTATGGGCCTTGATTGAGGAGGCTACGCACAAGTGATAGAGGGTTTACTGTTGTTTTGTGGACTTTAGGAAAGCCTTTGATTCTGTTCCTCGTTCATTACTCATCCAGAGACTCCGAAACCTCGGCTTCTCCACCAACATCATTCTTGCTGTGATGGCACTTTATGAGCGTGTCCTGGGATGTTTCCGGCATAGCAATGGCCTATCCGATCACATTTGGAGTAGTATTGGGGTGAAGCAGGGTTGCTCCCTCTCACCAATCCTTTTGGCTTGTATATTGATGAGTTGGAGAGAGTCATTACACAGTGCAGTGGTGTTGGTTGTAGGATTGGGGACATCTTGATTGTTATCCTCCTTTATGCCAATGATGTGATATTGGTCTCACCGACCAGAGAGGGTCTACAGCAACAGTTGGATTGCTTACAGGAGTTCTGCACCAGTGGTGCCTAGGGGTGAACATTGGGAAGACCAAGGTCATGGTCTTTAACACTTCTCGAGCATTCATGCAGCGACAGGAGCTTACTTTTGATGGACAGGTTCTAGCTTCATATACATACTTGGGGATCCTTTTCTCGGGTCCTACTGTTAGCATGAGATAGGCCGCTACCAATCGACTGGGAAGGGACATGCCTCCCTTGTCCAGCTAGAGAGATTTTGTTTTCGGAAGTCCATTCAGGATGCTCGCAGTAAGTGTCGTCTCTTTGATACCATTGTCACCCCTACGGCTCTATATGCGATAGAGGCATGGTGTACAGGTCTCCCATCTTCACATTGGGCTAGTCTTTCACGATTACAAACCACCTTGCTAGCTCGGCTGATCCAAGCGAAGCCTTCTGTCCCACATGAGATTCTCCTGGCCGAGTTTGCAATTCCACCTATACAAATCGAAGCAGCTCTTCAGCTCATTACCTACATACCGAGCATACAGGCGTTACCAGATATAGACAGACGATACATACAGATTGCGCTATCCTCCTCACAGAGTCTTCATGATCAGGGCTACAGATTATCATGGTTCTCTCAGGCATCTTACCTCCTACTGGAGTCATTTGGTATCTCCATCACAGAGCTTCCCTCGGGCACCCATGAGTATATTAGACGATTCCTCTATCGCGCATATCTAGAGCAGACTTGGCGTAACCAGTTAGGGGTTAAGCCAGAGTTCTACCGGACTCATTTTTTGGAGTTGGATACATCAGGGACCCCGGTCATGCCACGCTACTTGGATTCGGGACTATCACATTGCCTCAGATTCACTTTGGGACAGCTCAGGGTGTCGTCTCATCAGCTAGCTATTGAGACTGGGAGATTCCATGGTATTCCTAGAGAGGAGCGGATTTGCCAGTTATGCTCTCTAGGTGAGGTGGAGTCTGAGGAGCATTTTATCTTTAGATGCCTTGTATACTCTGAGATCAAAGGGCAATATCATTGCTTGTTCCGAGACATGCCCACTAGTCTACGCTCTCTCATAGCCCATGAGGACCCACAATGTGTCGCTCTGATGGTACGCGAGATGTTCATATTACGGAGAGATCTATACAGGACATCCCAACATTTTACCTCACAGCCATTGATTGCTTCCTTCTTTTGCTAGGTGGAGATCACATGATTTAGTGCATGAGGATGAGGATTATGACAATAATGAGGATGATGGCCGCTTACATGCCCACAGAGACATACTATTACACATGCTCATGCTCATTTATACAGAGAGTCTCTCCACTCGAGTCTTGAGTTCATCAGACATGACGAGCAGGCCCACTATATATGGACTCGCATCATGGGTCAAGATCTTGGTTTGGATAGAGATCTTTTCATTGCAGCATGTTACTTTCCACCAGAGTCTTCGTCTTTTGCTAAGAGTATTGGATCTCCCTATCAGGACCTCTCACCGGATATTATCAAATTCTCAGAGCTGGGGCATATTCTCCTCATTGGGGAATTTAATGCCTAGACATCTTCACGACAAACAGAGTTCTTGACACCACGGATCAGCTGCGTATTTGTGCCCTTGACAATGATACGCTTGAAGTTACCAGGACTTCCGCAGACGGTTTGGGACTTACTACTCCATGTGGTGAGCATTTACTGTAGTTTGGAGAGGCACATGAGATAGCCATTTATAATGGCTTACCCGCCTGTCCACATATAGACAATTATACATGCCACCCTCACAGTGGAGGACATAGCGTCGTTGACTATCTCATGGGGGTTGTAACCATAGTCTCTGACTTCCACGTTTCCCCCACCACCCTTTCTGATCACTCCTCTCCTTCGATATCGGCCATCTTCCGCCCACTCATCCATCTTCACTACCTATGGTTGCCCGAGCACCCAGGTACACATTTGATCCCATTTACATGCCACTATATCGGCAGTCTTGGGCTTTGCTTTTACACTCCTTTCCTCATGACCGTCCAGTCGACATCCAAGCCGCTTTTCTCACCACCTCTCTCCACACTACTGCATCACTACCTCTCCCCAGCAAACCCCATCCCAACAAGACTCGACGCACACCTCAACCATTGCACCCTCCATGGTACGATACCGAGTGTCGTTCTCTTCTTCAGTCAGTAACCTATGCACGTATCCATGACGCTCCTACCATCGTGTTCTCCACCGTAAGAAGCGTTCCTATGATGATTCTGAAGGATGGTTGCAGGCTTGGGGACATCTTGATTGCTATCCTCCTTTATGGCAATGATGTGGTACTGGTCTCATCGACCAGAGAGAGTCTACAACGACAGTTGGATTGCTTACATGAGTTTTACACCAGGTGGGGACTAGAGGTGAACATTGGGAAGCAAGCAATGTTTCCTCGAAATGCGTTTCAGACGCTGAAACGCGTTCGAAACGGGCCGTACGAAATGACCCCGTTTTGAAACGCCGTTTCAGTGTTTGAAACGACTGAAAAAAGAAAAAAGAATAAAAAAAAACACCAAATTTTTTTTCAAAACCGCACCATTGTATTGGCAATGGGCATGAATAGATTCTCGCAACCTCATAACCTATCCATGACAGTATCAATAATTGACTGAGGAAAGTGACCATAGTCACCATACACAGATTCTCCTCTTGAAATTGAATTCTCTAGAGCATTCTCATGAAATTGCATGTATCTACTTGTTACTAGACTTTCTATGACATTTGTAAACCCCAAAATCCCCTTTTTAGAAAAAAAAAAACACCTAAAAATAATTTCTCGTTTCGAACCTGAACCAAACGTTTCATACGCGTTTCAAAATGACGTACGAAACGAGCCCATGAAACATTGGAAGCAAGGTTATGGTCTTCAATAGTTCTCGAGCATTCATGGAGCGATAGGAGCTTATTTTTGATGGACAGGTTCTAAAGGTGGTCCCTTCCTATATGTCACAATCCCTACTTGCTGCAAACCTCCAGGTGCCGGTTACCCACAAGACACCGAACGATTCACGTTCCACCCCGCCATAGGACCTAATCTGGGTCCACCCTCCGTGCCCTGGCCTGTGACCGTATCAAGCTGGATCCGACCTCCATCCTAGACGGCGTCCCATACCACCGCCTAGGCTCTCAGCCATCTCCTGCCTCATGCTAGCAGACATCTTGGCCGTGCACACGCTCTCCATCCACCTCCTCCTAGGTAGATAGAATGGATGGCAAATGAGTCCTCCTCCCCTTGTATACCTCCAAGGAGAGAGACTCCAAGCTATGTGCACACCTAGATCATGACACGTGCCAACCATGCAGGTTCACGAGTCACCGGTCAAGTCTATAGGCCCAGTCATCTTCCAGTCTCAAGTCTGGGTTTGGGACCCAAGAAAGTTGGGTCCCTAACATTCCCTCTTCCTTAAAAAAATTCCTTATCTAAGGAAGAAAACCAGGGAACCTCAATTTAAGGTCATGTTCCTTTTCACAAGTATCATCGTCCTCAAAACTTCCTTTCCAACGAACCAAGCACTCAATTACCGGCTGGTTCATGAGTCCACGTTGACGTACATCAACAATGGCCTGTGGTTCAGAAGGTACAAAGGATGTCAGGTCCTCCAGCCGAACTAAATCCTCCTGAAGTATCAAGTCATCCTTTCCACCAAGTCGTTCCTTTAAACGACTAATGTGAAATATTGGATGAACTTTAACTCCTTGAGGTAGCTCCAGCTGATAGGCATTCCCATGGCGTTTCTTTACTATACGGAATGGCCTTGCATAACAAGGTGATAACTTAGGACATTTTCCAGTCTTTAGTACCTTAGAATCTTTTGGGATTCTAAGATATACCCAAGCTCCTTCCTCATAGAGCCTAGGTTGTCGCTTTTGATTAGCGTAAAACTAGGCTCTATCTTGAGCCGTTTTTACGTTCTCACGAGCAACAAGCAACATTTCTTGCATATCATGCAGGAAATCTACTGCTGCTTTAACCTTGAGGCCTTTGAGGCCCACTGAGATGGGAGCCCTAGGCTGGAAACCATACATCAGAGAAAATGGACTAAAACCCGTCGCTGAGTGCTTTGCGTTGTTATACGCAAACTCAATCATTGGAAGGTACCTTTCCCAATCCGAGACTCTAATTTCTCAAAGACCGCTTGCCAGAATTTGCCAGTGAACTTTGGATCTCGATCACTAACAATGTCATTCGACAAACCAAACAACCTGAACAACTTTTCAACAAAAAGCTGAGCAAGTTAGGAAGCTTTGACAGTTTGCTTGGTTGGTATGAACTGCGCCATTTTAGTTACCTGTCAACTATTACCCAAATGGCATCATTTTGCTTCCCCGTCCGAGGTAGCCCAACCACAAAGTCCATGGAAATACTTTCCCACTTTCTTTCGGGAATTTCCAAGGGCATTAACAAACCAGCTGCCTTAAGTCTTTCAGCTTTATTAACTTGGCATTGTGCACACTTGCGAACATATGCCTCCACGTGACTTTTTACGTTCGGCCAATAAAAGTTCCTTTTTACTAAGTCAAGCGTCCTTTGAGCGCCAGGGTGCCCTGCACACGGGCTGTCATGACATTCATGCAGGATTTGGGCCCTTATATCATCATTTTCTGGCACACAATCTTTTCCATTCCAGAAAAGCAACCCATTCCTAAGAATCATTTTCTCCGTATCTTGTCCTGAGGAGAAATCTTGGAATCCTGCATTCCAAGCTCATCACTAGATCTAGAAGAACCTGCCAAGACGTCTAGCCAAAGACGACCGAAGTACCTATCAGTCTTACACAAATCTCTTAAGGACAAATACAACTCAGATTGGATCTCAGAAAAGCTTAACCGATTAACCTCTCCAATCCGGCTTAAGGCATCCGCGACACTATTAGAAGTACCCTTCTGGTACTCAATGTCATAATGAAATTCTTGGAGCATCTCTGACCATCTGGCCTTACGACCCTAAGGTCGACCGCATCGTTAATATACTTTAACGCTTGATGGTCAGTAACTATAGTAAACTGGGAGCCCTACAAATAATGTCTCCAAACTTTCAGGGCATGAATAACAGCAAAAAGTTCCTTGTCATAGGTGGAATACCGCCTTTGAACAGGGTCCAACTTCTTGCTTTCAAAAGCAACCGGTCTACCAGCCTGATAAAGGACTGCGCCTATAGCATAGTCACTGGCATCCGTTTCAAGTACATACGGCTTGTTAGGATCCACTATGTGTAGAATAGGCGTTGTAGTTACACAGTATTTGAGGTTCTCAAAACTCTGATTCAACTCTTCAGTCCAAGTAACCGGAGGACTGAACTTACTGTGTCGGCTAACTCTTTTAGCCCCTCTAAGAACATTCGTCAAGGCTAATGCAATTAATGCATAGTTCAAGATGAATCTATGAAAAAACCCCGTAAAGCCCAAAAAGGACTTAACCTCCCGGATGGTTTTAGGGATAGGCCATTCACATACTTGTCGGACTTCATTTGGGTCAATTTCCAACCCATGGTCCGAAATAATGTGACCAAGGTATAACAACCTTTTCTGGAAGAACACACATTTGGACTCCTTGGCAAAAAGCTTCTCCTGTCTAAGTAACTTTAAGACAGTCCTAAGATGCTCCTCATCCTCCTCCAAGGTCTTACTATAGATGAGAATATCATCCAAGTGGACTATTACGAACTTTCCCAGATGTGGACAAAGAAGATCGTTCATCATCTGCTGGAATCGTTGGAGCATTTGTCAAGCCTAATGGTAAAACCAGAAACTCATAATGGCCGTACCTAGTTCTAAACCCGGTTTTTTCAACGTCCTCAATCTTTATGCGAATTTGATGATACCTTGATCTCAAATCGATTTTGGTGAAGTACTTTGCACCATGCAATCGATCAACCAGTTCGTCCATTCGCGGCAAAGGATAATGGTTTTTAATCGTTAATTTATTCAACTTTTTAAAGTCCACACAAAGACGAGTGCCTCCGTCTTTTTTATCAACAAGGAGCACAGGTGCCCCCCAAGGAGATATACTAGGCCTTACATGGCCCATCTTAAGGTAATTTTGCAGTTGCCTATAAACTTCATCCTCCTCAGTATTACTCATCCTATATGGATACAGTGATA
The DNA here is from genome assembly GCA_029204225.1 of Diphasiastrum complanatum. NCBI lineage: Eukaryota > Viridiplantae > Streptophyta > Lycopodiopsida > Lycopodiales > Lycopodiaceae > Diphasiastrum > Diphasiastrum complanatum. The sequence goes on from CM055093.1 coordinate 26,837,356, forward strand.
TAGGAGAACTACCAAGAATCAGTTTAATACCATGGTCAACACCCCTAGATGGGGGAGGACACTCAGGAAGCTGCTCAGGAAACACATCGTTAAATTCTTGCCTAAGTTTTCTAAAAATTTCACCTTCTTTCCTAAAAGTCTTGTAAATACTGATCCAGGGGCCGGTTCCCCATATGGATCGTTGCATACTGACGGCAAAATTCAAAATCATCAAGAATAGGAAGGAAGGCCGCCTTAAAGGCCTTACTGAAATCCTCCCAATTCCTAGGAACTTCAGGCTTACCCCTTAAATCTTGCCACCAGGTTAAAAGCTTTACCTCGCAGGTACATGACGGCGATCTTGTTATCCTCGGATGAATCATGCATGGAAAAATGCGAATTCCATCGATCCAACCACTACAAGACCACCTCCGGGGTTCTATCCTTCTTTTCCCCAGCAAAAACTTCAGGAGTGAACAAGGATTGATGCACCAATTGCCTTAGCTGCGTCAATTCCTTGAAACCCTGCTGATCCCGACTGTGCTTAGCTTGCATATCCACAATCTGTTGCTATAGATTGTTAATAGCCAGCATCAAAGCATCAAGATCTAAAACAGAGGTAGATACCGTAACCTCATTAACAGGGGACATAGGCTGTGTGGTAGGGAGTAGGCTCCATTTTTACAAGAAGAAGAGAGGTGAATTAAGAAGAGATGATAGAAGGAATCAAAAGCTACTCAAGGAAGTAGATACAAGACTACTCTTGCTGTCTCTTCACAAACCAAATGGTATTGTCCATGGCTGCCAAGAGGAATAAGAGAGAGCAAAGAGAAGGATGCACCACCACCTCCACCTCTTTTCACAAAAAACAGATGCATGGGAGAGGTACGCCTCCCTCTGTATGCCAACCTAGCACCTGCCAAGTGGCCTTGCCATGCCACCTAGCTTCCACCTCAGCTTACTGGCCAACTCCTGGCAACCAGCTAGCTGGCTCATAGCCCCCTCCCCCCCTTCTATTTCTTGTTTTTCTTCAAACTGTCCATCGCTGGCAGACAGGAACAGGGGGAAGAAAAACTTGCTTAAATTCCCCAATTTCACCAGCAAGGAATCTGGAAGGCATCGCAACAGCAGGGTGCTACCATCTGCCACCTCACTTGGCCCAAAAGATGCCACGTGGCAGATTTGCCAACTAGTTTTTGGCCACCACCACTGGACAGGCAGCGATGGAAAAAATTCAATTTTTTGTTATTTGCTGAGGAGGGCCCCCACGTGGCAGGGCTTCCATGGGCCCCCCAACTGTTTTTCCTAAACTTTTTTCTTCAAAATTTTGAGAAAACAGCGCAAAGAAGAACCTTAAAAGATGCATAGAAAACGCATTTCAAATCCGTTTTGAAATCCGTCATAAGCAACATAAATTACAAGAAAACCACGACGGATCAACGCACTTGCTTTCAGCATGCAGTGGCTCTGATACCATATGTTACAATCCCTACTTACTGCAAACCTCCAGGTGCCGATTAACCACAAGAGACCGAACAATTCACGTTCCACCCCGCCGTAGGACCCGGGTCCACCCTCCGTGCCCTGGCCTGTGACCGTATCAAGCTAGATCCGACCTCCACCCTAGACGGCGTCCCATACCACCGCCTAGGCTCTCAGCCATCTCCTGCCTCATGCTAGCAGACATCCTGGCCGTGCACACGCTCTCCATCCACCTCCTCCTAGGTAGATAGAATGGATGGCAAATGAGTCCTCCTCCCCTTGTATACCTCCAAGGAGAGAGACTCCATGCCATGTGCACCTAGATCATCACACGTGGCAACCATGCAGGTTCACGAGTCACCGGTCAAGTCTACAAGCCAAGTCATCGTCCAGTCTCAAGTCTGGGTTTGGGACCCAAGGGAGTTGGGCCCCTAACACTATCATACCTGGAGATCCTTTTCTCGGGTCCTACTTTTAGCATGAGACAAGCCGCTACCACTCGACTGGGGAAGGCACATGCCTCCCTTGTTCAACTAGAGCGATTTTGTTTCCGGAAGTCCATCCAGGATGCTCGCAGTAAGTGTCACCTCTTTGATACACCCCTTTGTCACCTCTTTGTCACACCTACGGCACTATATGCGGCAGAGACATGGTGTACAGGTCTCCCCTCTACACACTGGGCGACATTCCAGTACGACGACCGAAGCTACAGCATCCTCTACGCTCCTCCAAGCCCAGGGCTCTTCACCGGAGGCCAACGCCTGCTTCTCACCATATCATGCAATTTTTCTATCCACTTAGCCAGTTTGTTAACTTATATCAGTTTTCTCTTTCCCTTTGTGTAGCTGGTGGTTAAGCTACTGATATTGTACCTCGACAGAGCTAGAGGTTAAGCTTTGTTTTCCTCTCTGTTTTCTAGTGATGGTTTAGCTTTTAGGAATAAGTCCCATGTGGACAATGCTCGTTCTTTTTTTGATGTACTTTCTACTTGTCTTATGTGCCCACAGACATTAATCTAATTCTAATTCTAATTCTCTCTCTCTCTCTCTCTCTCTCTCTCTCTCTCTCTCTCTCTCTCTCCACCATGGCCCCTCCTCCTCGCGCCCCTGCTCGTAGATCAGCACGATCCCCAGCCACCTCCTCAACTCCCTCGCTCACCACTCACCTCCCCTCGCTGCCCCTTCCCCTAACCCCCTCGCTGCTCGTTCTCCTTCCCTCGCTGCTCCTTATGCTTCTCCTTCCCTCGCTGCCCCTTCCTATAACCTCCTCGCTGCTCCTTCTTCCCCCCTCCTTGCTCCTCCTTCCTCCCTCGCTGCTGCTCCTTCCCTCGCTGCTCCTTCTTCCCCCCTCGCTGCCCCTTCCCTCGCTGCTGCTCCTTCCCTCGCTGCCCCTTCCCTCGATGCTCCTTCTTGCCCCCTTGCTGCCCCTTCCCTCGCTGTTCCTTCCCCTTCCCCCTCGCTGCTCCACCCCCCCCCCCCCTCGCTGACCTCCCTGATCTCCTAGCTGCCACCCCCTCACCCATCCTCCTCGCTGACCCCTCCTTGTCACCCCCCTCACCTCACCCCCTCGCTGATCCCTCACCTCACCCCCTCGCTGATCTCTCACCTCACCCCATTGTCATTCCAGCCCCCCCCCTCGCTGCCAGTTCACCTCACCCCCTTGATGACCCATCTCTCTCTCCTACTACAACTCTCACCCCCCTCTCTGATGGATGCTCCCCAAATTCAGCTCCTCTTCTGTCTTCTGACCCTATTCTTCCCACAGTGATCATTGCTCACTCTTCCTCCTTCACGGCACCACAGTCTATAGCCAATATTCCGTATACGCCTTCTAAATCAATTGAACTTTTTTCATCTTGGCAGATTGATCAATTCAAGGCAGATTTCCAACTTTTGCGGTATGAAATTTCACAGCTGAAAGGAACGGTTACTTCTTTGGTCAACGAGAAGAAGCTATTGTAGTCCAAGGTTGCCTCACTCGAACAATCCATCGGAATCAAACAGGCCGCAGCTTCGGAATCCACCACCAACATGCTACGGGAGCTCGAAACCAAGATTGAGAAGCAACACGAAGAGGCCCTTTCCTGGGCATCAGTTTTGAAAAAGGGCACCAAACCCAGCGCTCCCATCTCCTCAGTTATCTCAGCCACCATCTCGGAAGAGAAATCTCGAGACCAAAAATCCCACAATATTAGAGTTCGTGGAGTTCTAGATACACAGGATGCGCTGGCTGAAGCTAAACGCTTTCTCGACATCACTCTCGGGCACAGGACAGAGGGGTTAGACACCGCATGGAGGACCACTAGAGATGCAACCACACTCATTCTTCGTTTCACCTCCCTTGAGAGCCGTCGAGATGCTTTGCGGTGTAGAGCTAAGCTACGTGGTACCACTATCTACATGGACGACGACCTCACATATATCCAGGTGGAGGAGAGGCGTAAGGCCTTTCAGGCAGCCCGTGAGTCTGGCAGACGAGTCATTTACCGATATGGACAAGTGCGTTTTCTTGACAGCGCACCTAGCAGCTCCCAGTGCTAGGGATTTGGGGTCCCCGGGTTCGGGAGTGCCCCGGGGCCCCACCCACACCATCTCCGGATTGGAGTATGGAACTGTGATGGTTTACACTCATCCTCCATTGCTGGCGACTTGATCGATTTCATCACTGACAGGGATTTGCTGCTCTTTATGGAGACTCATGAGAGTCAGGAGAGAGGATTACCTATTTTTCCAGGATACAGATGGGATTCCGTGTACAGACTTGAGACTAGATCAGGTAGCGGTCGTGGATCCGGAGGTGTTGCATGTTTATACAGAGAGTCTCTTCATCCGAGCATTGAGTTCATCAGACACGACGAGCATGCACGGTATATATGGATTCATATTACTGGGCAGGATATTGGGTTGGACAGGGACCTCTTTGTGGCGGCCTGTTATTTTCCTCCAGAGTCTTCGTCCTTTGCTGAGGGCACAGGTTCACCGTACCTTGATTTATCGCCTGATAATATCGCAGAGCGGGGGCATATTCTCCTCACTGGAGATTTTAATGCCCAAACCTCTTCACGACAGTCAGAGTTCTATAACATCATCGACCAGCTCCGCGTTAATGCCTTGACAGCGATGATATGGGAGTTACCAGGATTTCAGAGGACAGCTTGGGACTTACTACCCCTTAAGGTGAGCATTTATTGCAGTTTGGAGAGGCCCATGAGTTAGCCATTTACAATGGCCTAACTTGTTGGCCAAAATTTGGCAGTTATACTTGTCACCCTCACAGTGGTGGACATAGTGTTGTGGATTATCTCATGGGATCACCATCTTCCATACCTCTCATCTCTGATTTCATGTATCTCCCACCACTCTCTCTGATCATTCCTTTCTCTCCTTCACTATCGGCCGCCTCCCACCTCCCCAGCCATCCTCACACCCCCTGCTTACACGGGCACCCAAGGATACAATTAGTTCTCTCTTTACACCAGTTTACCAGGAGTTCCTAACCTCATTGCTCCATTCCTTCCCTCGCGATAGTACAGTCGAGACTCAAGCTGCCTTTCTTAGCACTTCTCTTCATACCGCTGCTTCCCTTGCTTTTGCATCTAAACCCCATAAAAGCAGAGGCACCCGCTCCTCATCGATACGACCCCCACACCCCCCGTGGTATGATGCTGAATGTCGCTCTCTTCGTCAGCTTGTCACCTATGCCCGCACTCACGATCCTCACCTCCTCCACTCCGCCAGGCGCTCTTACCGTCGCACACTCCGCCGAAAAAAGCGTATATATGATGACTCCGAAGGAACGCGTCTTGTTGATCTTCTCTTCATTTCCTCTTCAGGTGCCTTTTGGCGTGAGTTTATCCCTCGTGCTCTACCACCCCTCCTGGATGACATTCATATGGACCGAATACGCTACCAAACTATATACCATACCCACTGACGCACCCATCTCTATCTCCCCACGCCCCTCTGAGTTCACCTTCTTCACATCTGACATGGTACTTACGGCCATCAAGAGAATGAAGTCCCATAAAGCAAGAGATATCGAAGACCTTGAATCTGAACTCCTAACCCATGCTTCCGACCTCCTTGCTCCCACTCTAGCCACTCTCCTCAATTCCGCCGTTGTCTATGGTTTCCCCTCATCCTGGTGCACCAACATCATCCACCCTATTCATAAAAATGGTGATCCCATGATTCTTGGTAATTACCGCACCATCATGATCGGACATGTTCTCACGAAGCTCTATGGTACCATACTCCAGTCTGCAGTGAGTTCAGAGGCGGAAGCTCGGAGATTACATGCATTGGGGCAGGCAGGTTTCCGACCTCATTATTCTACCACTGACCATATTTTTACACTTCGAGCCTTGATCGAGGAAGCTAAGTACAGGAAAGAGAGGGTTTACTGCTGTTTTGTAGATTTCAGGAAGGCCTTCGATTCTGTACCACGCTCCCTGCTCATTCAGAGACTTCGTGACCTTGGTTTCTCCACAGATATTGTTTTAGCAGTGATGGCTCTTTATGAGAAGGTCTTGGGATGTTTCCGACATAGCAATGGCTTATCTGATCACATTTGGAGCACCATTGGGGTGAAACAGGGGTGCTCTCTTTCACCGGTTCTCTTTGGATTGTATATTGATGAGTTAGAGCGAGTCATCTCACAGTGTGGCGGGCTGTAGACTTGGCACCATTCTGATTGCTATTCTCCTTTATGCGGATGATGTAGTACTAGTATCCTCGACCATAGAGGGTTTGCAGAGGCAGCTGGATTGTTTACAGGGATTTTGTACCAGATGGGGGTTGGGGGTGAACACTGCGAAGACCAAGGTTATGGTCTTCAACACTTCTCGAGCCTTCATGCAGCGCCAAGAGCTCATCCTAGATGGACAGGCCTTAGAGGTAGTTTCCTCTTATACCTATTTGGGGATACTCTTCTCTGGTCCTACCTTCAGCATGCGGCAAGCTGCCACCACCCGACTTGGGAAGGGGCATTCCTCTCTTGTTCAGCTTGAGCGGTTCTGTTTCAGAAAGCTCATCCGAGATGTTCGCAGTAAGTGTAGACTCTTTCATACTATTGTCACCCCCATAGCCTTATATGCAGCAGAGACATGGTGCACCGGCCTCCCTTCATCACATTGGGCCAGCATTTCACGATTGCAGACCACCATGTTAGCCCGTATGATTCGGGCGAAGCCCTCGGTTCCACATGAGATCCTTCTTGCAGAGTTTGCCGTTCCACGCCCATTCAGATATATGCCGCGTTCCAGCTTATCACATACATTCAGAGAATCCAGGCTCTGCCCGATGAGGATATGAGATATACACAGACAGCACTTGTCTCCTCACACTTTCTTCATGACCAGGGCTATCGACTATCGTGGTTCTCTCAGGCATCCCATTTCCTCCTTGAGTCATTTGGTATCTCCATTACAGAGCTCCCCTCAGGTACTCATCAGTATATTAGGCGCATCTTATATCAGGCATATCTCGACCGTACTTGGGGGCGACAGCTTGGGGTGAAACCCGGCTACTACTGGACTCATTTTATTGAGCTTGACATAGCAGGGTTCCCGGTCTTACCGCATTATTTGGACTCGAGACTATCACATTGCCTCAAATTTACATTGGGACAGCTCCGTGTGTCATCACATCAGTTGGCTATTGAGACTGGTAGATTCCAGGGTACCCCGAGAGAGGAGCGGATTTGCCAGTTATGCTCTTTAGAGGAGGTGGAGTCAGAGGAGCACTTTGTCTTTAGGTGCCCGGTATATTACGAGATCAAAGGGAGATACCACTGTTTGTTGCGAGACACACCTGTCACCTTACGATCGCTCATAGCTTATGAGGATTCCCGATGCGCAGCACTCATGATACGAGAGATGTTTATACTACGACAGAATTTGTATCAGACAGCCCAGCCGAGTCAGGTTTCTCAACCTCAGATCACTTCTTTCTTCTCCAGGAGGAGAGGACATTTTGATGACGGTGACGATGATGATGGTGACCTACTTGCCCACAGAGACCAGAGACAACGTCCCACACATACCCATGTTGCAGCACGAGCTACTCGACCTATCACGAGGAGACCTCTTCATCCTCTCAGACGACATCAGAGACCAGCAGTGGCCCTTCATGCCACAGGCCGTAATACATCCTTCTATATCATCAGCACCAGCAGGACAGGACTAGATGATAACGTCATATCTCACTCATGACTGTTAGCAGTATACATTCTCCCACATGTTTCTAATAGCATCACATCTATTTCAATTTATAGCTTTAGCTCTAGATTGCTACTTTTGTTACTGTTTTGGAGACGTCTCATACGCTCCTATGGTTACCACATACTTGACATGTACATTTACTAGTCTTATATGCCTTTTGGCATGGAAAAGACATTAATAAAGCTTTCTTTCTTTCTTTCTTTCTTTCTTTCTTTCTCTCTCTCTCTCTCTCTCTCTCTCTCTCTCTCTCTCTCTCTCTCTCTCTCTCTCTCTCTTGCGCGCCCTCCGCCCTGCTGGTGCGCTGCCCGCCCTGCTGGTGCGCTGCCTGCCCTGCTAGCGCTGCTGCCCTCTCTCTCTCTTGCGCGCCCACCCGCCCTGCTGGCGCTGCTGTCCGCCCTGCTGGCGCTGCAGTGCTGACCTTCGCACCTGCCCTACGCTGCCCTGCGCTGGTCTGCGCTACTGCGCTGCTACGCCTGGCCGTTTGTCTACACTGTCCTCCATCTGCTTACCGCCTCCTATGGCACCTAAGAAAAAGGGGGGTGTTCTTACACCCCCCTCCCTGTTGGACACCCCCCCATCACCGGTAGTGATGGAGGAGCCGTCTTCGGTGATAGAAACTAGTGACATTCCTGTCAACATGGCTGCCATTGACTACACTCCTTCCAAACCTACCGAAAGTCTTTTTGCTTATGATCTTAGTTTTATCCGACAAGAAATTCTTGGACTTAAGAAGCAACTACACCTCTTTGAAGCTGAAAATAGCAAGTTAGCTAAGGATCTTTTTGGTGTCACGGAACGTGTGGAGCAGCTTGAGCAAGAAAATATATATCTTAAGCAACGAATTGCAGAAAAAAGTGTCTTGGAGGAGACTTCCAACAAGATCAATAGCTTGGAGAAACAAGTCGAGGAGACGAAAACGTGGGCAGCACTCTTCAAACCGGATGATATGGGCAGCAAACTCTCATCACTCGCAAAACAGGTTGAAGAAACGACATCGATCCTTAAGCAAGGCAATCACTCTCAGATTTCATCTTTTCCGAAGGAAAACGATTTGGAGACAGTTTTGGGTGAACAAGCCAGAAGGGCCAAAAAAGCCTTTAACATTAGAGTAAGAGGCATTGCCAATGGTGGAAAACCGTTGGAAGAAGCTACGGATTTGCTCATTTCCAAGTTATCTCATGTGGCTGATGGTTTTGATACTGCTTGGCGTAGTAAATTTGATGACAATGTTTTGTTTATCAAGTTCCGCTCGCTTTCACAACGCAATGCTGCCCTTCGGCTTAGGGCAAAGCTTAAAGGTACTTTCATTTATATGGATGATGACTTAACAAATACTCAATGGTTGGCAAGAAAAAAGATTATCCTTGAAGCGAAAGAGAAAGGGCAAAGGGTTGTTTTTATTGACGGGAAACCGAGATTTTTCGACCTTCCACAATAGGAACTAGGGGCCCTCGGATATAGAAGCTACCCGAGATCCCCTACCAATTTGAGGCTTGGCTTCTGGAATTGTAATGGTTTTTTATCTTCGTCATCAGCCGGAGACTTTGCTGATTTTATTAGAAAATGCGACATTTTGTTGTTGGCTGAAACTCATGAGTCCTTATATCATCCTCTTCCAAATATACAGGAGTACTCTTGGCATTCTGCTTTTCGTCCATTTGTTAGGGGAAAAACTTGTCGAGGATCTGGAGGAGTAGCTTGTTTATACAGAGACACCACAGTTCAATTGGTTAAACAAGATCCATACGCTCGCTATATTTGGTTACACATTATTGGCTCACTATTGGGATTACCTCAAGACATCTATATAGTTGTATGCTATTTTGCTCCACAGACCTCAGTGTTTGCTGAGTTTGGCGGGGACCCTTTTCAGGCTCTCTCAGATGATATTGCTATCTTTTCTCAGCAGGGTTCCATTTTACTAGCAGGTGATTTCAACGCCCGCACAAGTTCTAGACAAACCGAATTTCATGCAGCTACGGATCTTCTCAGGCTTTACCCTTTGGATATGGGGCTAGACCGGGTATCACAGGATGCAGACACTCCAGCTACATCTTTCGGGGAGCAGTTGATCACTCTAGCAGAGACACACGCTCTTGCCATTTTGAATGGCCTCACACAGTGGCCTTCCTCATCAGCATATACATGCTATCCTCATGGTGGAGGACATAGTGTGGTCGACTACTTTATTGGATCACCTGCTTTGATCTCTCACATTTCTGATTTCTCCATTACACCCCCTACCATTTCCGATCACTCACTCTTACACATCTCACTTGGTCACATAACCTCTTCTTTGCAAGTTTCTTGCTCTCTTCCCACTCATAAACGTATTCCTTTCACCCAATCTGGATTCACTAATTACACCACAATCTTATCCCAACTACTCACTAACTTCCCGTTCATGGCACCAATTGACCAGCAAGCCACTTTTCTCTCTACATCCCTCTTAGCTGCTGCTTCCTCATCCTTCCCCACCAAAACGACATCATCTCACAGAAGTGTTCACAACAGATGGTATGATGCAGAATGCCGCTCTCTTCACAATCATGTGACATATGCCAGGTCACACTCCCCTGCCACACTCAAACAATGCCAGAAAGAATATCATAGAACCACCAGAACAAAGAAGATCAAGTACCTACAATCACTCTGCCAAAAAATGATCAACTCTTTAGATCACCCTCCTCCTCTTTTTTCTGGAAACATTTCACCAGACACTCTTCAACATTGGCCCCCATAGCCATCGAATCCTGGATCGAGTATGCCACGGAGTTATATACCACGGACTCTCCTCCTACCTCACTCTCACCGAGACCTGACCACTGCTCACTTTTCACCCCTGACATGGTTGAAAACGCCATTAAACATGCCAAACTAAATAAAGCCACTGACTATGACTCCTTAAGTGTAGACTTCCTAAAGCCCGTAGCACATCTGATCTCCCCTTACATTGCTCATGTTTTTAACACAGCTGTTACTTCTGGTTTTCCTACGGCTTGGTGTACTAATATCCTTCACCCCATCCTCAAGGCAGGTGATCCCATGAATGTAGGAAACTACCGCACCATTATGATTGGCCACACTCTGGCTAAGATATATGGCTCTATACTACAGACAGTTACTGGATCTTTTGCTGAGACTGAGGGTTTACACGCTATGGGTCAAGCTGGTTTCAGACCGGGATATTCTACTTCAGACCAGATCTTCATTTTGAGATGCATTATTGAGGAGGCTCGACATCGGAAACAGAGAATTTACTGTTGCTTTGTGGATTTTCGCAAAGCTTTTGACTCTGTTCCACGACATCTTCTTTTCCAAAGACTGTCTTCACTTGGCTTTTCAGAGGATACTATTGCTGCGATCATTACTTTATATGAGCGAGTCTTGGCACGTTTCAGAGATGGTAGTGGCTGGTCCTCACAGATACATTCTACCATTGGTGTGAAGCAGGGTTGCCCCTTATCACCCACTCTTTTTGCACTATATATAGATGACCTCGAGCGGATTATTCGCGAGGAAGGTGGAGAGGGCTGTCCCCTAGCAGACATTATTATCCCCATTCTCTTGTACGCTGATGATGTGGTTCTCCTCTCATCCTCTGCAGCTGGTTTACAGAGTCACCTTTCTGCTTTACATCACTTTTGCCAGCGTTGGGGATTGACGGTTAACCTTAAGAAGACTAAGATTATGGTGTTTAACACCAACAGACAGCATATGAGAGATGTGATTTTCTACTATGACGGGCTACCGATTGAGATCGTGACCTCCTACACCTATTTGGGAGTTCTTTTCTCTAGTCCGCTACTCACTTTTCGACCAGCAGCCACCGCCAGGCTCCGCAAGGGGCATACCGCTCTTGTGCATATGGAGAGATTTTGCTCTACTTATTATGTGCAGGATCCTGCTACCAGATGCCTACTATTTTCTGCTACTGTCTCCCCAGTTGTGCTATATTCGGCTGAGACTTGGTGCCCTGATTTATCACGCGATACATGGAGAGATCTTACTCGTATCCAGATTCTCATGCTCAGTAGGATAATCCGGGCTAAGCCCTCAGTACCACATGATATCATACTAGCCGAGTTTGCTTCTCCTCCATTAGTTGTTGGTGCTATGTTTCAGATCATCACCTTTCTTCACAGGGTATCAGATCTAGATACCTCCAGATACATTGTTGCTGCTCTCACTTCATCTCGTACCATTGCGGATCAGGGAGCCAAGCACTCTTGGTATCGCAGTGTCTCAGCCCTTCTTCAGACTTGGGGTTTATCCACACTTGATCTTCCGAATGGAACCCATGCTTATATCAGACAGCAGATCTACCGGAGCTACATACGCACTATATGGTCACATCCTGATCCAGATAGGGTCAAGCTACATTATTATGGCACACATCTTTTACGGCTGGACGTTTCGGGCTTGCCTATTCTTCCAGTTTATCTTACACAGACGCTATCTTTTGGTCTGAGATATCGTATAGGACAGCTTCGAGTCTCTTCTCATCAGCTTGCTATCGAGACAGGTAGATACACAGACACTCCCAGATTGCAGCGGATATGTCAGCTCTGTTCTCTTCAGGAGGTGGAAGATGAGTTTCATTTCATCTTTCGCTGCCCAGTATACTATGAGATTAGAGGACGATACCATTGTTTATACCGAGATATTCCCCTCACGTTGAGCTCCTTCCTCGAGTATCCAGACGCTAGATGTGTGGGTCTTCTTTTGAGAGAGATGTATATTTTACGAGCTTCACTTCTACCTAAGCTCTCAGATATGGATTCCAGTCAGGCTCACATTACTCAGTTCTTCCAGAAGCGAGACAGAGTGGATATTTCGGTTGCGGATTTTGACGTCCCCGTCCGAAGATCGAAGACACAGAGAGTTTCGGCTCGATCCAGTGCTACTAGATCTTCATACGCCTCCCACCAGCCTACATCACGACCCACTACTACCATCACTCATTACTTTCGGCTTGCTCGTAGCTAGTTTCCTCCGCGGAGCAGGTGGTTAAGCTCTTGCTTTGTACCCTCACCAGCTAGTCAAGCTTGGATACTTTTTCTCTTAGAGACAGAGAGATCGATACTTTAGTTTTAGTTTTACTGTCTTTTCATTGGTAAATAAGTCCTTATGCGGACAATGCTTCTCACATTTTGTACTCTCTTTTGTCTTATGTGCCCCTGGGCACCAAAAGACGTTAATAATAATAATTCTAATTCTAATTCTCTCTCTCTCTCTCTCTCCAAATGGGCTAGATACCGCATGGAGGACCACTACACATGCAACCACACTCATTATCCGTTTCACTTCTCTAGAGTGTCGACGAGATGCTTTGCGATGCAGAACTAAGCTACGTGGTACCACTATCTATATGGACGACGACCTCACATATATCTAGGTGGAGAAGAGGCGAAAGTCCTTTTAGGTAGCCCGTCAGTCTGGCAGACGAGTCATCTACCGTGATGGACGAGTGCGCTTTTTCGATAGCGCTCCTAGTAGCTCCCAGTGTTAGGTATTTGGGGTCCCCAGGTTCGGGAGTGCCGCAAGGCCCCATCCACACCACCTCCGGATTGGAGTATGGAACTGCGATGATATACACTCATCTTCCATAACTGGCAACCTGATTGATTTTATCACCGGCAGAGATTTATTGTTTTTTATGGAGACACACGAGAGTCAGGAGAGAGGATTACCTACTTTTCCAGGATACAAATGGGATTCCGTATTTAGACTTGAGACTAGATCAGCTAGTGGTCGTGGATCCAGAGGGGTCGCATGCCCATACAGAGAGTCTCTTCACCCGAGCATCGAGTTCATCAGACACAACGAGCATGCACGTTATACCTGGATTCGTATTGTTGGACAGGACATTGGTTTGGACAGGGACCTCTTTGTGGCGGCATGTTACTTTCCCCCAGAGTCTTCATCCTTTGCAGAGGGCACAGGCTCACCATACCTTGATTTGTCACCTGATATTATCCGATTCACAGAGCGAGGGAATATTTTCCTCACTGGGGATTTTAATGCCCGAACCTCCTCACAACAGTTAGAGTTTTATGACATCACCGACCAGCTCCACGTTCATGCCCTCAACAGTGACGAGATGGGAGTTACCATGGTTTCAGAAGAGAGCCTGGGATCTATTACCACCTACGGTGAGCCTTTATTGCAGTTTGGAGAGGCACATGAGTTAGCCATTTACAATGGCCTAACTTGCTGGCTAGATTCTGGCAGTTATACTTGTCATCCTCACAGTGGTGGACAAAGTGTTGTGGACTATCTCATGGGATCACCATCCTCCATACCTCTCATCTCTGATTTTCACATCTCCCCCACCACTCTCTCTAATCACTCCTTTCTCTCCTTCGATATCGGCCGCCTCCCACCTCCCCAGTTATCCTCACATCCCTTGCTTACCCGCACACCCAAATATACATTCAACTCTCTATATGCACCAGTCTACCAGGAAGTTCTTACCTCCCTACTCCATTCCTTTCCGCATGATAGTTCAGTTGAGACTCAAGTAGCTTTCCTTAGCACCTCTCTTCACACCGCTGCTTCCCTAGCTTTTCCATCTAAGGCCCATAAAGGCAAGCACACACGTCCCTCGTCGTTATGCCCTCCACACCCTCCATGGTATGACACCGAGTGTCGCTCTCTTCATCATCTTGTCGCCCACGCCCGCATTCATGAGCCTCACCTCCTCCGCTCCGCTCGACGCTCTTTCCATCGCACACTCTGCCGGAAAAAGCGTACTTATGATGACTCCGAAGGAAAACGCCTTGTTGACCTTCTCTTCAGTTCCTCCTCAGGGGCCTTTTGGCATGAGTTTATCCCTCGTGCTCCACCACCTCTCCTGGATGACCTTCGCATATGGACTAACTATGCTACCAACCTATATACCATACCTTCCGACCTCCTTGCTCCCACACTAGCCACTCTCCTCAATTCCGTCGTTGTCACTGGCTTCCCTTCATCCTGGTGCACCAACATCATCCATCCCATCCATAAAAATGGTGATCCCATGATTCCTAGTAACTATCGCACTATCATGATCGGGCATGTCCTCACTAAGCTTTATGGTACCATACTCCAGTCTGCAGCAAGTTCAGAGGCGGAATCCAAGAGGTTACATGCATTGGGACAGGCAGGTTTCCGAGCTCATTACTCTACCACTAACCATATTTTCACGCTTTGAGCTTTGATTGAGGAAGCTAAGCACAGGAAAGAAAAGGTTTACTGTTGCTTTGTGGACTTCAGGAAAGCCTTTGATTCTGTACCATGCTCCCTGCTCATTCAAAGACTTTGGGATCTTGGTTTCTCCACGGATATTGTCCTGGCAGTGATAGCTCTGTATGAGAAGGTCTTGGGATGTTTCCGACATGGTAATGGCATCTCTGAGCACATTCGGAGCACCATTGGGGTGAAACAGGGATTCTCTCTTTTGCCGGTTCTTTTTGGATTGTACATTGATGAGCTAGAGCGAGCCATTTCTCCTTGCGGGGGAGCTGGGTGTAGTCTTGGCACCATCTTGATTGCTATTCTCTTGTATGCGGATGATGTGGTCCTAGTATCCTCGACCAGAGAGGGATTACAGAGACAGTTGGATTGTCTACAGGGATTTTGTACCAGATGGGGATTGGGGGTGAACACTGCGAAGACCAAGGTTATGGTCTTCAACACTTCTCGAGCCTTCATGCAGTGCCAGGAGCTCATGCTTGATGGACGGGCTTTAGAGGTAGTTTCCTCGTACACCTATCTGGGGATACTCTTTTCTGGTCCTACTTTCAACATGTGACAGGCAGCCACCACTCGACTTGGGAAGGGGCATTCCTCCCTTGGTCATCTTGAGCGGTTCTGCTTCAAGAAGCCCATCCGAGATGCTCGCAGTAGTGCAGACTTTTTGACACTATTGTCACCCCCACAACCTTGTATGCAGCAAAGACATGGTGTACCGGTCTTGCCTCATCACATTGGGCCAGCATTTCACGACCACAGACCACCATGCTAGCTCGTATGATTCGGGCGAAGCCCTCGGTTCCACACGAGATCATTCTTGCAGAGTTTGTCGTTCCACCCATTCAGATAGTTGCAGCTTTCCAGCTCATCGGATATATTCAGAGACTTCAGGATCTGCCAGACACAGACATGAGATATACGCAGGCATCACTTGCCTCCTCACACTCCCTTCATGATCAGGGCTACCGACTGTCATGGTTCTCACAGGCATCCCATTTCCTCTTTGATTCATTTGGCATCTCCATTACAGAGCTCCTTCAAGTACCCATTAGTATATCAGGCGCTTCTTATATCGGGCATATCTCGATCGTACTTGGAGACGACAACTTGGGGTTAGACCCGCCTACTACTGGACTCATTTCATTGAGCTTGACATAGCAAGGTTTCCAGTTTTGCCACATTATTTGGACTTGGGGTTATCACACGGCCTCAGATTTACATTGGGACAGCTCCGCGTATCATCACATCAGTTGGCTATTGAGACTGGGAGATTCCAGGGTACCCCGAGAGAGGAGCGGAGTTGTCAGTTATGTTCATTGGATGAGGTGGAGTCAGAGGAGCACTTTATTTTTCGGTGCCCTGTGTACTACAAGATCAGAGGGAGATACCACTGTTTGTTCCGTGACACGCCTGTCACCCTATGATCCCTCCTAGCCTATGAGGACACCCATTGCACTGCACTCATGATACGAAAGATGTTTATTCTGCGACAGGACTTGTGTCAGACAGCCCAGCGGAGCCATGTTTCTAAGCCTCAGATCACTTCTTTCTTCTCCAGGAAGAGAGGACGATTTGACGATGATGGGGACGATGACGACTTACATGCCCACAGAGATCAGAGGCATTGCCCCACTCATACTCATGTTGCTGCATGAGCTACCCAACTTACCATGAGGAGACTTCATCCTCCTAGACGACGTCAGCGAGCACCAGTGGTCATTCCTGCTGCAGCCCGTATCACATCCTTCTATAGCATCAGCGAGACAGGATCGGTTGATAGTGTTATACCGTATTCATGACATTTAGCATTATATATGCTCCCACATGTTTCATATGTCACCGCATCTATCTCAGTTTCCAATTCAGTTCAGTTCATAGCAGTTAGATTTGTTATTTCTGTTATAGTTTTGGAGACGTTTCATACGCTCCCGCTATTACCACATACTTGACATGTACATTTACTAGTCTTATATGCCTTTTGGCATGGAAAAGACATTAATAAAGCTCTCTCTCTCTCTCTCTCTCTCTCTCTCTCTCTCTCTCTCTCTCTCTCTCTCTCTCTCTCTCTCTCTCTCTCTCTCTCTCTTTGTTCTTGCTACCTCCTACCTCATTGATCATTAATATCTACCTTTGTTGCCACTTCTAAGCTCCCACTATCTACCCGTCATGATCCCTCTTGCCCAGTCCTAATTTGTTCCCATTGCTAAAACGCCAATTATTTGCCTTCTAGAAGCTCTATTGAGGATCATTCACAATACGACTTTTTTTTGCCTTGTCCCTATTTGATCCCATTGCCTTGAACTTAGCAAACTCATTATAAATTTGGCAAAATCTCTAAATAGCATTTTGGACACTAAATCAACATCATTATAATAAATTTTATATTCTGTTTTTTTTTTAAGCGTTTCTACACCAGAAACGCGTTTCTGGAAATGTTTTTGCCCAGAAACGCGTTTCTGGGCAACTATGGTATTTAGGTACCAAATTGGCACACAAAATCAAAAAAACGGTTACAAGTAGTTTCCATGGAGTGGAAACTTGCTGCTCAGACTCAATGCATCTCAACAACAGAATAAAGTAGACTAATAATGATCAATATAGAGTCCAGTGCTCAGTCTGCCTAGTTGAATAAAGACCTAGTGTGTCATGTAGAAGCATAGAATGACGGCTTTACTTGTGTTGTAATCAACATCATAACCATCATCTCAAAACGGGTGCTCATCAGCCTGAAAGTGTTGTATTCAACTGAAGAAGGTGCAATGGATATCTGTTATATAAGTGCATGTGTCACATGATGTGTCCAAGGGCGGCGATGTCTCAATGAAACGTATGTACAAGTGTGTGCGAGTGTGCTTGTGTGTGTGTGTGTGTGTGTGTGTGTGTGTGTGTGTGTGTGTGAGAGAGAGAGAGAGAGAGAGAGAGTTTTATCGACGTCTTTTAGTACCAAAAGGTAATCAGACCAAATATGGAACGATTTATGCATCCTCGATCCTTGTTCATAACTTATAATGAAGCTAAGCAAGAGCTGGAAGTATTTACCTGCCCCACTCCTTTGGAGGATTCCATGCAGAGAGTACCACATTTGACTTGGCACTAGGCAAACAATTTTTTGCCACAAAGGACTTGACTGTAAACCGAGCAACACCAATGTCATCAAAACCACGGTCGACATTCAAAATCTGCATGATACCAAAGAATTAGCAATCTAAAAAGGCTACAATATCAAAGTAGCAGCTTAGTTCATGAACACACATATCTTAAACTGAAAAAGGTCTGTTATCATTTATGTGTTTATAACTTTGTGAATAGAATAACTTCAAGAAAATACATCCCTGCAACACTGACAATTGAGCCCCAATACTTAGGAAATTCAGGACCCCCACTACAAGGGTGAAATAAACTCCTTGAAACTAAACATACCAGAAGGAAGGAGACACAGGGGAATTGTGTCTGACAGTGAGGATAAGCCCGATTACACAGGAATCCACTACTCTAATCATCAACACTAAAGCCCTAATTATAAGTACTAACAAAGGGTTCTTGTGATCATAGAGGAAAGAAAGGTTAATTAGCTCTAGAATCGTATATAATGCTCAGAAACAGAAACAGGATAAGAACCAACCTTGATTAGGGCTTTCATCCTATATCTTGCATAAAAACGAAGAAGTTGGATTCCAGACAAAGCTAAACTAGTAGGAATAGAGCCGAAATGGCTGGATTGTGAATGATTCTTGATTAGGGCTTCTTTCTTACTTTTCAGTAGAGACATAAACTATATTGCAAGTGGAGCTGATGAAGGCCAAAGTGCTTCTTGCCTATGATCAAGGATCCAAATGCCCCTACAGTAGCTGCTAGACTTCCCAACCACATGCCAAACCTAAGCAGAAGCAAATCGACTTGTTTTCAGAGAAGTTTCCTGTTATAAATTGTGTTATCCCTTTGAATATTTTTTGCCGTTGGTAGTGCTCTCATGCCAAGCTATGAACATGTTCACCAAATCAAATAAGAAGCCATAAAAATTAGTACTGATTCTTAAGGAAATGTTGATTTTTTTAAAATGAAAGATAGATCCAGATAACAAATATTAGATCCAAGGGTCAATACAGAATGCTCTTAACTTATCAGAGACCCTTCTGTGTTTTATTCACTTCACACAGCACTTTAGAATCTCTACAAATATCCTCACATTCGAACTGACCTACAAAAAAAAATGTTGCACAGCAATGGATGATCAATGTTCCTATGCAATTAATTTGTCCCTCTTTAACAGGTGCAATCTT
Organism: Diphasiastrum complanatum; assembly: GCA_029204225.1. Taxonomy (NCBI): domain Eukaryota; kingdom Viridiplantae; phylum Streptophyta; class Lycopodiopsida; order Lycopodiales; family Lycopodiaceae; genus Diphasiastrum; species Diphasiastrum complanatum. The sequence continues at coordinate 26,856,556 of CM055093.1, forward strand.
CAACATTATTACTGATATGTTGATACCAAAATATTATATATTATCATGACATAATGATTGGCATTTTGGAGAGTCTTGATTGATGGGCACGACTACATGGGGCATGGCAGCTACTTGTCAGAATGCTGTCAGGGACCAATGTCATTCGGTGGATCTTTTCCCTAGTTATTTCAGGCACAGCACTTTTGACCAATACTTTTTCGATTCCCCTCAATCAACTCAATCAGTAAACTACATAATTACCAAGGAAAGTGTCGCCCCCTTCTGGGAAAGGTGAAACGAGTTTCTAGAAATGGTTGCATTGCCAATAATGTGTTCCAGTTCCCATTCTTTCCCCAATGGTGGGAACACTTTCTTCTAGCCATGAAATTACCTGGACCTTGAAGACTTAATTTAACCTGGGCTTGGGGACTGAACTGAGTTTAGGGCTTCCGATGGCTATATATTGGGAGGCTTGGTAAGTAGTCCCCAATTTCATTATTCTTTTTCAGTACTCACGATTGTGTGGCAATCCCTCTATCCCCTCATCCCAAGAAAAGTTCTTGTATCAAGGGGCTGAGATGTTCTCTCCTCCCATTTCCTGGCAGCTATGGCGAAATATTCCAAGGTTAGCAACAGCACAGTCGTACATATTGATCCACATAAAAGACAAACTCACCTGCCAAACTGAAATGGCCAAAGCATGTTCATCATGATGCACATAGTTATAGCTCTAAAAGAAAAATATTCATCTTAAGAACTGAGCATGAAATTCAATTAACATTGTTCTATGTAATGGAGTCAGTTGATACTGCATAGAGCATGAAATTCAATTAACATTGTTCTATGTAATGGAGTCAGTTGATACTGCATAGAAAAGTTCCTTACATTGATTAGGAACTGCATTCCACACCTGTAAAGTTCACTCATTGAAATTTCGTCCTTTGCCACCATGTGTGATGATTAACTTCGAAAACAGTTGACGACATCAAAAAGGAAAAGCCTGACTCAAAGATAGCATACATTAAGAAATTTTATCAAGGGCATCATGCTTCCCAGGCATACATAACAAGGTCATACAGAAGGGGGGAATATCTCAGATTTTTGGCTAAAAAATATTTAAGAATTTTAACGCTGAAACGAGTTTTGCTCCATATAATTTTTTTGTACCTATGAAACAAAGTTTGCTCCATACATAAAACATGAAACACGATTTAAGAAATATAATTACAAATTGAGAATCTTTGACAATAAAAATATGTATTTCAACATGTGGAGTGACCTCGTTCCATACATGTTCTATTATAAATATTCACTTGTGCTGCCTGCCTCTACTGCCAGAGGCCCTTGCCTACTCCAAGTGCCCTACAACGCCTTGTTGCTGCATGTATGGCTCCAGAAAATAAACAAAATGCTACTGCTGCTTGTGGTTTTGGCCTCGATATGCAACCATATCTATAGGTGTAGGCCTGCTCCTCGTCCCCAGCATACAAACATGGCAAGATACCCACGACCCAGTGCTCAAAAAGTGTGCCCTGAGCCTACTAACTGTGCTAGAGAACTATTGCCCAAAGGGGAGGCTACTAGTATGTATAAATCTATTTCACAGTTCCCAACAAGGAACAAGGTCACTCTAGATGTCATAATAAACTAGTATTGTTAAGCATGTTCCAAATGATACATGATTTTTAAGAGTATGATTCTATGATTATCATAGTTTTATAACATACCAAGCCAAATTTTGTTCTGTATGTGTATCACATAAACGTGGAAATATTCCCCTTTTCTGTAAAAACCTTTAGCATTTTATTTTCTTTCAAGTTGAAAAGAAAGATATGTTTGCTATCTATTTTCTACCTATGGATTGAGCTTTGTCCATACTTACAGAATAAATTGTACAGGGAAAAGTATTTAGAGCTCTTTATCTGCGGATAGCATATTTTAGAAAACGTCAAAAATTGTAATTGAGAGACTGTCAACCTTGACAAAGTTTCTTGATTCTTGGAAAAGCTCTCTTATCAAAACATCGAAAGTCAAATCATAAAGGTTTCATTCATTGATATCGACCCTCATAGTTCGCAAACATATTCGATCCCTGTAAACTTTCCTTCTTACCATGCTGCTTATCTCTGCTTCTGCAAACAATTCTCCATCAGAGAGCATACTCCAGACAACTTTGTCTATGGCCCATGATATGCGCATTGCTGCGGAGGGGCTTTTATTCTTTTCCTTCTCCATTAATCGCTGTTGTGCAGCGCTTTGTAAAGAGATCCTTAACGATACACAAGCAACTTTCCGTGCTTTACGTTTTGCTGCAAAGTCAGTTTCCAACCTCCGAATCTGTGGAGCCAAAACTTACAAATTTAGCATTCTTTGATCTATAGCATCTTAGCCAACAAAAAAGTACTACCAAAGCGAGCTCCCACCAACTTAGAGTTAAGAGGTCAAATCGGAGCTCTAGGATTGTACTTTTCTCATTATGCTTTTCAATGGAACCCATGCCAGAAAAAGCATATAAATAAAACACTCAAGGGTCAGAATACAATTACAAAGTTGCTATGTGTAATACTAGGACCCTATGTAAAATGACAAAAGAAACAAGAAACATTTAAAGAAACACAAGAAAGGACACACTAGTCTGTATTTAGGGCATAAAAATGAGAAAAAAAGGAAAGAAGACAAAAAACTCAGCAGTGGGGAAAATAAGATGATGCACTACACGAGCGTTTAACAGTACTACACATACAGAAGGGTATGAATTTGGCAGTTTTCATAAGGTTCTTTCAGAACATTATTGTTCAATTTGCTCGTACTACACCATCCCTCCACTTATAACAAAAATGATTCTGCATATGACAAAATTGAAGATATGAAGAAGATATTGAAAAGAAAACATGGAAGCATGATATTCACATATACATATATGCGACTTTTTAACTTGACATTTTCCGCATCCTATAATACCTTCACATTGAGGAGTTTCATTAAAGAAGAGCAGCAGAAAAGAGAGGTTCGGTTGGTTTTCCTTGCTTATTCTGAATATGTAGGCCCATGCAGGTTGCATGGACTTCCAAAGTCCATTGTGTCTGACAGGGATCCCAAGTCTACGTGTAATTTCTGGACAGAGGGGTGTTTGCCAAGTTGGGAACACAATTGCAAATGAGTAGTATTGAGCATCCTCAGACGGATGGCCAGACAAAGAGGGTTAATCAGATCTTGGAAGTCATGGTTTGTGGATATGTTAGTGGTATGCAAACAGACTGGGTGAAGCACTTACCCTTAGTAGACTTTGTGTATAACGATAAGAGACATGCATCCATAGGATTGAGCCCTTTTGAGCTCAACCATGGTTATAGACCAGCTAGCCCAAGTACCATAGGGATTGCGCAGAAGCCACCTAACGCTGTGGAGTTTTTAACCCAAATGCACCAGAGGTTAGAGATGGCATGAGCTAACTTATCTAAGGCAGTGGTTAGGGCAAAAAGCTACGCTCATGAGAACCATACCTATCGGGAATTTGAGATAGGAGATTGATAAATGAGAAAGAAAAGAGAGTCCAATGTGCAGATTTAGATTGCTATAACAATCAAAATGACCAATCATGCTGCATCAAATCCTACATTTGAAGATGCCACAGGATGTCCTGAACCCACATTAATGTGGTAGTTACATGAGACTGTTCTAACAATTACAAAGACCAACCATGATGCACCGAAACATACAACATCTATCTTTGGAGAGGAAAGAAACACACACTAACTGTTTGCAAATATCTTGAACCAAACAAAGGTGAAGGTTGATAACCAGTGCAGATGTTTTTGATGATATCATCCACAAATATCCCTCCTGGCTTTTTGACAAGTTGTCATCTGGACTAGGTCCTCCCATGCCTGATAATACTTCCAGAGATTTAATTGCCTTCAAATCGTCAAAGAGAAGCTTGCATTCTCTTTGAGCTTGCTCAAGTCTAATGCGGGCCTGCTCCACTTCCTCAACTCCATCAGGAACAACCTCGTCTGCCTCTTCCTCGATAACTTCATCTTTCTCACCATACGCAAGAAAATTGTCTTTCCTCGGCCTGGAAAGTCAACCAAAGTAATAATCAGCCATTCTATGACCAGCATGAAACACAGTGGAATAATGGTAACTACCATCTCAAGTTTGTCTCAGTAAGGAGAATATAGCAAAGTTATTGTACAAATTGCAAAACTGACTTAACTTTCTTGTTCTTGAATTACCACCTGCTATAGCCTACTTCTAATTAATACATTCTATGCACCTCAACCAATCGTATGCACTGTTTGGAAGAAAAACTCAAGAATCAACACATTTCCCTGAATATTTGAAAGGAACAACTCTTGTATATGTTCACATATCACCTCTACAGATAATAATCATTTGGAAATTTCACATTGAATGTCTAGCAATCAATTTCTTCATGTAGAAAGCCACCATGAAGTGCAGACTCGGTATTGTTTCACCATCCAAAAATAGTGGCATAACAACAAGTGAAACAAAGTTCAAACACAAACGACTCTCATGAAGTGGATGTTTCAATCTGCATGACAGACAGATGAGGGTAAAGTTCCCCCATTGTTTGCAGAAATTTTGAGCTGGTTCTGCCTTGAAAGAACTTAGAAGTAATAACTCTAGAGAATATAACTCCTAATGTGGAAGGAAGTAGTTCAGCTATGTCATCACATAGAAGAATTGGTAGACAGAGAGAAGTGTGTCAATGTTTTTGAAGCTTTCCAGGAAACTTTGATCTTTGGACTTATAGAAACTAGTCCATTAAGTTGGTAGAAGGTGGCCTCATATCCAGTCATGGTAATTGCATTTGCCACCACTAAAGAAAGAATATTAGAAGAGAGATTCATTCTTGATTAGTAGGATTTAGTATTTTGTAACAGGAAGTCCAATAGAAAGACATTCATTTTATTCGTTGCTAAGCTCTGGGATTCGTAGAGGTAAAAGATGCTGAAAACATCCTACTTGTGTTCCTTTCTACACGTAAGCGGGAAGATAGGTGTTTATGTAGCATTGCTTCCAGAAAGAGGAAATGGTTGACTAGCTCCTATTAAAATTTGTTTCATGAAAAGGATAAGAGTAATAGCAAACAGGGTGGGATACCAGAGACAGGCTTTGAGATTTCCAATATGATACGACTAAGAAGCAAGAGCAGGATCAGTAAGAGTTATGGACTCGGCTCATTACATTCGCCATGTCCATTTACATTTACTTTACTTTATGCATAAGCAGGCTTTGGGCCCTTTCTTATTCATTATTTGACATTTAGACTATATTTATTTGGTCATATTACTGAGAGTGGGGGCCTTCTTGGAGGGTGCACTATTTTCCCTCTCAGTTTGGCCCTAGCCAGTGGAAGCTTCCTTTTAGGGCTTCCTCTTGGCTATAAGTAAGGATTCTGTGTCATTTGTTACTTGGCTTATGATATGATCTCCTTCTTTAGTCTCTTTAAGCTTTCTCTCTCCTGCTTTCTAGGGTTAAGTCTTGCTTATGTGATGCTTTCATAGACTAAATCTAGATCAGCCGTGGCTACGTTCGTAACTTTAAGGCATACATGAAAAGTAATCATAACTTCTCTATCTAAAAATAAACTTTTGGCTGCTATATAAGATCAGAATCCTACTCATTCAGCAATGGACAAAGAAGGCATTTCAGCTAATTGTGGGCTCAATACAGATTTGTGCTACCATAACTATTGTCAAAAACAGTCTCTTACTTTGGAAGTCTTGCAAGAAGCAAGTTACTGATAACATCCACCATAATATGAAATTGACATGAGGTCATTGTTGCTGCTATATTTGGTGAGTTGAAAGATAATTCCTTGAGAGGCTTAACCTGCACATTGAGAGCATAAAGCTTAAACAATAGTTATGCAACATTGTTTACAAACAAAGAGCTCAGCTGTAATTCTTGTTCAAAGTTGATTAATTGGCACCATTTGATCACATTTTCATCAATAACTAGAAGCATCATGCAATGTTATTGCAAGTAATTGAAAAAAAAAATTAGCCTGCCCAACAAGATTAAACTATGTATCTTAGTAATCATCAATGATGAGAATATGACATTGAGAATACAACCACACTCACACACAGCCCAATGGTTGCTGTAGGAGAAAACCCAACCTTAACAAATAAGGTGTTCAACCTTTAGTCTTTTTGGAGCCTAGTCTATATAATCTTCGACCATCAGCACTAATATAAGTAACTCCAACAGTAAAGAATTAAAATTACTGGAAATCTTGCAGTAGTAAGTTGTGGTTAAAGATTACAATAGCAACCTGTTCTTGAAAAGATACAGTAATGGACCTCAATCTCAAACCAGTAGTGTTCCAAGAGAAAATATGTATCTTTTTACTAACTTTCAAACCACATACCCCTTGTTTGGAAAGCTGAGCTACCACTTTTGTTAATCTAGCTTGGAGACTAACTTAGACTTCACACAATAGTAGATTTGTGTGCCTATGGTCATGTTCAGTATCCATTTCCGGGTCACAAGTCTTTATGGTATGATTAAGATGTTCAAGTCATATTGGAACTTTTCCAGTAGTTTGACATTTAGCTTTTGTTTAGGTTTTGAATACTGAATAGCCTTTTGAAAGTTTCTAAAACATACCTGGGCTGTGTACTTGGGAGTTGGCATTAACATATCAACAGCATTCCTGGAACTGTAACAAGATTGTTGGCTATTTTGTCTGAAGTGTTACAACCTTCTGACAAAAGTACTTCATGATTAAGCAAGGTTGAATTAGCTTACACCATCTCAAGGATAGATACACTACTATAGCAATGCCAGAGTTCATGCATGTATCTCTACGTCCACCTATGTAATCAAGATGATAATAAAGCACATCTTAGATTTGTGTTGTACCCCATAAAGGTTTTGCAACAAGTAAAAAGCAGCAATGTGAAAGACTTCTCAGAAAAATCTGTAGATTCCTTGCTGGTTGGGGACCGATATTTTTCTTCATCAGAATTACTAAAAGCTTTGAGAATCACATTTTTCACCTAAAAACAATTCTGCATTGACTGTAATACCCAGCTTATTACACCATCTCAATTCTTAATGAAATCAGCATCTGAAGATTTGGCCATGATGGAATCTGGAGTACTTGTATGATATTGCAACAGATGCATAGATTCTTTCCTATCCCTCAAAAATATTCTATTGAATGAGTATTTTTCCTTTTGAAGTTAGATTCAAAAATATTTTAGTTTCCTTATATCTATTTCAAAGGAAGGGAGGGAGAAGATCCAGGGCAAAAGAGATATTATTTGTGAATTGATTTAACAATATGTGTTAGTCAAAGCAAAAAACATCTGATTATTTAGTGCTAAGTGATTATATGGTTGGACTGACAAAACAGTTTTATTTACATATTTTAGTGATACTTAATCAATGAATCATCATAGACTCAAGATATTTTCATTCCAACATACTAGGTTCCTTGGGTATTCCTAGTTCCTTGGGTATCCGTTCCCAATTGTTGTCGGATGCTCATTGGGGGTCACTTTGGTTTTCAGAAGTCTTAAGCTCGTCTCAAAGACCATTTCGATTGGCCCTCTCTTTGATCTGAGCTTGTTGTACTTATTCGTACCTGCCCTTTCTGTCTTCGTAATAAGTACTCCAGTGCTAAGTCTTGGTTTGCTCCAGAGTTGGCCTATTCCTCATCGCCAGTGGACTGATATATCTATGGACTTTATCCTTGGCCTTCCCCGTACCCAGCTTGGTCACGATTCATGTATGGTGGTAGTTGATAGGTTCTCGAAATAGGCAAATTCTATACCAGTTCGCAGTACCATCACAGCAGAGCAGTGTGCACGTTTGTTCCTATCAAAGATTTTCCGCCTGCATGGATTTCCTCGTATTATCCTTTCTGATCGAGATAGTAAATTTACATCCATATTCTCGACAGAGCTTATGCGTATCTTGGATATACAGCTTATTATGGGTTTTGCTTATCACTCTACTTCTGATGGGCAGTCTGAGGTCCTTAACAGGATCCTTGAGGATTATTTATGCCATTTTGTTACTCCTTCTGGGAAGGATTGGGATCAACATTTATGTTTAGCAGGGTATAGCTATAATAGCTCTGTTAGTACCAGCACAGGTGTCTCACCAGTTTTATTATCTCATGGCTATGCACCTCTTTTACCTGGCATTCCTCTCCCTCCTAAGGATACGCCTGTCACACTTGCATCCTTTCTATCAGGTGCTCGAGAGCTTATTACTCGGGCCAGTTTTTATTTACAGCATGTTCCGCAGCGTTATCAGACCTCAGTTGATCGTCAGCACCGCCATGTTGAGTTTCAGCTTGGAGATATGGTTTATCTACGCCTACGGTTTGCAGATCATCATTTTGTCCAGGGCCATGCTTCTACTGAGAAGCTTGCACCACGTTATTATGGGCCTTATCGCATTTTGAAGATTCTTAGTGTCAAATTCCAAGGCCTAGCTATGGAGTATCATAACAGCATAGTAAGCACACTATGAAAGCTTCAGAAAACCAGCTATGGAGTAGAACACAAAAGCAAGAGAGAGAGGACTTCAAAGCTCACACAACATGAATGAATATTCAAAGTGTAGTAGGGCGTGGAAACCCCTCCAAAGTTTGGGCTACATATAGCATGTTCTGTATAGAGGTGGTGTCTTGCTAATTCTAGCTCTAGAACCCACATGGGTCCTTAACCTACTTGATTTACTTGCCTAATTAGCACAAGTGGGGTGTACTATGTACATAAATGTTTTACCCCCATGTCTTATGCACAACTTACAAGTTACAAGTATACAAGCCTTAAGGGGCAAAATAGGCATTTATTTCAACACCCCCCCTCAATGGCTATTTTGTTTATACCAACACCTAGCATGCTACGAAACTTTTCAAATTTTTCTCTAATAAGTGCCTTAGTAAAGATATCTGCTGCTTGTTCGTTGGTATCACAGTACTCGAGCTGAATTTCTCCGCTTTGTATCTTCTCTCGTAAGAAGTGTTGATCCACCTCAATATGCTTCATACGAGCATGGTACACAGGATTTTTGGCAAGCTGGATGCAACTCTGGCTGTCACACTGAAGAATAGTAGGACCATCCTGTGGAATCTGCACCTCCCCAAGAAGTCTCCTGAGCCATATTGCCTCGCAGGTAGCTTTTGCCGCTGCCATGTACTCAGCCTCTGTCGATGATAAGGTAACTGTGGGCTGTTCCTTGCTACACCAAGAAATGGCCCCTGAACCAAGGTTAAAAGTGTAACCTGTGGTCGACTTTCGATCATCCCTATCACCTGCCCAATCCGAATCAGTAAAGCCTCCAAGCTTAAGCTTTCTGTCATCTGTGTACTCAATCCCATAGCAGGTTGTCCCTTTGACATACCTCAAAACCCTCTTGGCTGCTTTCCAATGTGCTTCAGTTGGAGAACTCATGAACTGGCTTGCTACACCAACCGCATAGGAAATGTCTGGTCTCGTAGTGGTGAGATAAATCAGGCTACTCACAATCTGCCTATAAAGAGTCTCGTCCACAAAAGGAGTGCCATCATCTCTGGATGGCTTACTGCTGGTATCAATGGGCGTGGAAACGGGTTTGCAATCCTGCATGTTGAACCTGTTCAAAACTTCACATGCATAGTTGGCTTGGGAAATAAACACACGGTTTTCCTTTTTCCAAACCTCCAAACCAAGACAATAGTGGATTAAGCCCAAATCCTTCATCTCGAACTCATTTGATAAATGAGCCTTCACCTTTTCAATAAGCTGCCCATTGTTACCCGTGATGACCAAGTCATCCACATAGAGAACTATCAAAACAATGTTCCCATCTTCCTCCTTCACGAACAGGTTGCAATTCGACTGACTCTTTATGAATTGCTCCTTGGCAAAATAGTCGTCAATATGACTATACCAGGCCCTGGGTGCCTGCTTCAAACCATATAAGGCATTCTTAAGCCTGCATACCATACTTTCCTTGCCCTTAGCCTCAAAACCTTGTGGCTGTTCCATGTAGACTTCTTCAGCCAACTGTCCATTAAGAAAAGCACTCTTCACGTCCATTTGATGGACCTCCCAACCAAAAAATGCAGCCAATGCTAAAACCAACCTGATAGACGTCATCTTAGCTACTGGTGCAAACGTCTCATCATAGTCCAAGCCCTCCTTCTGTGCATAGCCTTTAGCAACCAGCCTTGCCTTATGCTTTTCGATGCTCCCATCAGATTTGTATTTGGTCCTGTAGACCCACTTACAGCCAATAGGACGCTTCCCTTTTGGTAACTTCACCAAATCCCATGTATCATTCTTGAGAATGGAGTCGTACTCCTCTTGCATAGCATGTTGCCATACCTTCTCATCTGCTGCCTCAACGAATGTATGTGGATCTTGTGAATCCAAAATAGTAGTCATAAGTGCATAGTTTGTCTCCTGGTGTTCATGCTGCTGGGCTTGCCTTTGAGACCTCCTAGCCCCTGGATTGCTGCTGTCTCCCTCATCCAATATCAAACCATCCTGCACAGTTTGCCAATACCACTTGGGAAACTTCTTCCTTGCAGTTGGTGATGAAGACGGTGAATAGGACTCAACAGATTTGCCCCTTTCCTTCCGCTTCCTAGCCTCCTCAGATTCTTCCTCTTGATCACTCATATGATCATCCTGAGGCTCCCCAATATATGGAGGTGGGTCATCAAGTATTGGCACAAATTCACTTGTACCATCCTCCATCTCAAGTTCCTCTATAGGAGGCGTTTGATCTTCTTCAAAGATCACATCTCGACTTATGATCCTCTTCTTGCTAGTAGGATCGTAAAGTCTGTAAGCTTTGCTTTCTTCACTGTATCCCAAGAAAATACTCTTTGCTGATTTTGCATCCAGCTTCTTCCTGTTATCCTTGGGAATATGGGCATAGGCCGTACAACCAAACACTCGCAAAGCGCCTACCTAGGGCTTAATGCCGCTAAATGCCTCTTCTGGAGTTTTGCCTTCCACAACTTTTGTTGGACTTCTATTCAACAGGGCTGTCCAAAAAGACTCAAAAAATTTTGTCTCAAATTAGAAACTTTTTGGCTCCCTATACTCCCCTTGCCAACAGTACTCCAATTATGCAGATAGCACAAAAAATAAATAGTAGAGAAGAAGCAGCTAATACATATCAAGATAATAGTAGGGTTCGTTGTACTTTCTTAGTCGACTCCCATTGACCATATTGTCGAGGACATCGCCTACAAAAAGTGCTCCCTCCTCAAAGGTAAGCTGCTCTCCAGGAATGGCAGGAATTTGATCAAAAAACAGGTATACAAGCCTTAAGGGGCAAAATAGGCATTTATTTCAACACTTAGTTCAGTTACATATCGCTTACAGCTTCCTGCTTCCACACAAGCCTGTGATGTATTCCATGTCAGTTTATTACGTGCTGCTATTGAGGATGACGCTCCTTGTGATGCTGAGTTTCCTACTGGTCCCGAGTTGTTTCCATTTTTACCTGCTGCTATATTATAGGTTCGTCTATACCATAGTCGACGCCGCCGGCAAATTCAGCTTTTGGTCCAGTGGGATGGTCGTCCTATTGAAGAGGCCACATGGGAGCCTATTGATGTCTTTTATCATACACCATCACTTGCGGATCAGGCTCGTGCTCTTGCTGCACTTGTTAATTCCTCTACATCAGATGTTCTTCTAGCTGTTGATGCACCAGGGCTTGTTGTTGTTTGATCCAGTTTCTTTTCGGCAGTTGGGTCTTTTTTTTGTGTCGGGGAGAGATATGGACTTGGCTCATTACATTCGTCGCGTCCATTTACATTTACTTTACTTTATGCATAAGCAGGCCTTAGGCCCTTTTTATTCATTAGTGACACTTAGACTATATGGTTGGCCTTTGGCCTTATTATTCATTATTAGGCCATTTGGACATATTACTGGAGAGTGGGGGTCTTCTTGGAGGGCGCACTATTATCCCTCCCAGTTGGGCCCTAGCCACCGGAAGCTTCCTTTTAGGGCTTCCTCTTGGCTATAAGTAGGGAAACTGTGTCATTTGTTATTCAACTGATGATATTGATCTCTCTCTTCAGCCTCCTTAATCTCTCTCTTTCCTGCTTTCTAGGGCTAAGTCTTGCTTATGTGCTGCTTTCATAGCTTAAGTCTTGCTTATGTGCTGCTTTCATAGCTTAGCTCTACATCAATTGTAGCTTCATCTGTAACTTAGGTGGTCACGTGTTGCCGGCAGGACCGTACTTGATGGGATTCACTATGCTATGCCTATATAGTGGTGGGGTTTCCCTTTTCCATTCACCCGGTCTACCCGGGAGTTGGTGGATGGAGAACACGTGCATTAGCCAGGATGTATCTCCAGGCTAGGAGATGTGTGCTAGGGAGAGCCAAGGGCGATGGCTGGTGGTATGGGACGCCGGTTATCACAGGAGGCTTGATTAGGCATCTGATGTCGATAGCTCCAGTGCATGGGGGTGGGTCGGTTGTGACCTTATGGATGGGAAAAAAAAAAAAATTTACCCAGCAAGCCCTGCGCGGCGCCCACAACGCCTATGGCTGCTTCCTCTTTTTGTTAAAATGGGGAAGGGAGGAAGAGTGTACTTTGTACTTTCCCCCTCAAAGTTTTGTAATGTGACTTTTTGGGAGAGGGAAAGAGTACGCTTCCCCACAACCCATAGAAACTTAAACCTTGAAGCAAAAGTTCAGCATAAGGTTTTGAAAACTTAAGTAATGAACTTAAAAGCTTTGCTTCTAAGTTGAAAACTTTAAACTCTAAGTTGTTAATACTTGGAGAGTTTGTAAATCTTGCTTAAAAGATTGAAATAAAGCCAAATCTTGGAGTGGCTGTCCTTTCATGGTCGTACTTCCTCCTCCTCCATCTCTGTACCTACAGATCTCCAAAGCTTTGGACAGGAGCTGTGGTACATAGGGGTGGGGAGGAGCGAGAAAAACCTTAACTAAGTTTAATGAACTAGAAGGGACAAATGGGGCCTTTCTTGGGCCCCACCTGTCCTTTTTGCATGAAGGAAGGGGAGAAGCTTTGGAGAGGGGGTAAAGGAGTGTACGTTCACATCCCTTCATCCCATTTTCCCAAGTTGTTTTTGAGTGCTCCATAACCTCAAGTTTGATTATTTTCTTGGGCCTTTGTGCTATAGTTGCCAGTTTTTAACGGTTTGGACACCGTTGCTCCTCATTTTTCCTCTAGGCTTTTCCTACACTTTGTTGTTGCCATGGACACCCCTATGGATGTTACCCAAGCTTCAGGTCTCGCGTGGACTGATATGGAGGAAATGGCGCGCACGATAAATCTGTTGAAGCAACACATTGTCGACATGCGCTCTAAGCATGAACGGGCGGAGACCGAGTTGAGGGCTATGTCCCAATCTCGGCAGGCACTCCTCAGCCCGATGTTTACCCCGGATTTTTCACTGGGGAGAAAAAGGACAGACACCGGGATATGGTCTTGGCTTGGCTTGATCGGTGGACATCTCATTTTTCCATGCACGATCTGCAAGACAGCTCTCGGATTGCGACTGCCATTAAGTTTTTACACGGAAAAGTGTACTCATGGTGGCAAGATCTTAAGGAGTGTGCAACAGTCCCATCTACTTGGGATGATTTCCAGGTAGCCTTTAAGGCCACCTTTATGCCAGTCCTCGACGATTTTCAGTATTATCGTCGATTTGCTACATTGCAAATGGAGACGAAACCCTTGGATGTCTATTTGCAACACTTCCAAGAAGCTCCTTCGCGGTTTGTTAACCGCATTGACGGAGTTCTCCTTAAGCCGCATTTTATTTTGGGCTTGCTCAAAGAGTATCAGTTGGAGGTCCGCCGAAATTAGTCACAATCCCTTGAGGATGTCGTGCGTTTCGCTCGAATTTTCGATGATACGCACAAAGTGACCCGCAAAGAGCAATAGAAGCCTGAATCCAAGGACAAACCCTCTTCGAGCCCTTCCTTCAAAAAGGGCAAAGAGAGAGTTCTTGACGAAGCTTCCCCTTCAGAAAAGAAAAAGAAGCGCCCTCGATTGGAGAGAGCTGACTTTGACAAGGCCAAAAGCGGCGGGCTGTGTTTCTCCTGCATGGAGAAGGGGCACCTTTTGAGGACTGCCCGAAGAAACAAAAGAAGGAGGCCGCTCTTTCAAGGCTCCAGGTAATTCTTCCATTTCTTGTATTGATGTATCCTTTGTATGTAATAATTGTTGTTTTGATACTACAGTGTTTGGACCTCATGACCTCATTCGTATGAGTGGGTTCGTAGGCAGCCAACCTGTGAGTATTTTGTTTGACGACATTTCTACTCACAATTTTATTAATGCTAAGTTGGTGCAGAAGCTGTTGTTGGCAACCGCACCAAGTGACCACGAGTACGTGGTTAGGATGGCAACTGGTGGGGAGCAGCAGGTCTGGGACTAGTTTGTCCCCCACGTGTCGTTGAAGATTTAGAACTATGTAGATAACTTGTCTTTTCATATTATGAATCTTGATAAGGTAGATTTAGTCCTAGGTAAAGAATGTTTTTATGCTAGGAATGAGTCGTTAAAGAAAGATTATGTTTCACATAGTATATCTTCCTTGCATAATGGCTCTATGGTTTGTCTTAAAGGCGATGAGCCTGATCTACCTTTTGTAACTGCTCATGAGGCTAATCAATGTATTTTGGATTTTGAGTATCACTCGATTTATGCTATTTGAAAGATGAATCGTACATGGATGCTTTTGTTACTCATAATTTCAATGTTGATGTATCGTCTTTTCCTAAAGCGTTGTCTTTTTCTTATGTTAATTAAGAATCAACGCCCGAGGGCAGTTGCCTGAGGGTCTTCCCCCCTCTCGGGGAGTAGACCATCACATAGATCTCCTTCCCGACAGCTCTCCTGTATCGCTTTTTCCATACAGGATGAGCCCTAAGGAAGAAGATGAGGTTGCTAGTCAGCTTGAGTTGTTGCGTAAAGGTCGTATTCGACCCAGTAAGTCCCCTTGGGGAGCTCCTGTTTTGTTAACCGGCACGAAAGACGATGGTATTCGTCTTTGTGTCGATTACAAGAAGCTTAATAAAATGACTATAAAGAACCGTTATCCCTTAACTCGGATGGACGACTTACTGGACCGATTGAATGGTGCTAAGTATTTCACCAAATTGGACCTTAGGTCACGGTACCATCAAATTAGAATCAATGAGGGGCGAATTTTTAGTTTTACCCTTTGGTCTAAATAATGCCCCGACAACCTTTCAACAAATGATGAACGATATTCATCGTCCATATCTAGGAAAGTTTCTCGTGGTATTTTTAGATGACATTTTGATTTATAGTAGGACTCTTGAGGAGCATCAGGCGCATTTGCGTACAGTCTTAGATATTCTAAGGCAGGCAAAACTTAATGCTAAGGAGTCTAAGTGTGAGTTATTTCAGACAAGACTCAAGTACTTGGGACATATCGTTTCTAATCGAGGTCTTAAGATCGATTACAATAAGGTCCAGAAAGTTCGTAAGTGGCCTATCCTGAAAACCATTAAGGAAGTTTAATCGTTTTTGGGCTTCACAGGGTTTTTCCAGAAATTCATTAAAGACTATGCCTTAATTGCATTGCCTCTAACGAATCTTCTTAAGGGAGTGAAGACAGCCAAACTGAGTGAATGGAAAAGAGAAACCCCACCACTATATAGGCATAGCATAGTGGGTCCCATCAAGCGCGGTCCTGCCAGCGACACGTGACCACCTAGAATGGTGACGCGGGGCACCCAAACATGTCGATAACCCTAGACCTGCGTCATGCCCCTTGCGAGGCTGTCACTGAAGGGCGTACCGTTATGGTACATAACATTCCCTCCCCCATAAAAACTTCCTTCTATGGGAGAACACTAGGGAATCTAAGTCTCAAATCGTCTTCCCTCTCCCAGGTGTCCTCATCATCTGACTTCCATTTCCAACGAATCAGATGTTCAAAAATCAATCGATTTCTCAACTAATGACTTCGGGTATCCATGATCCTCTCAGGTTCATAGGGTACAAAAGCAGTCAAATCCTCCAATAACACTAGATCATCTGTTGGAATCAAGTTATCTTTTCCACCAAGTCGTTCCTTTAAATGACTAACATGGAGTACAGAATTACCTTAGTTTCAATAGGGAGTTCTAGTCGATACGTAGCCCTTCCAATCTTGTTAACAACTTTGAAAGGACCGCTATAACGTGGAGATAACTTCGGACATTTCCCCGTTCGAAGTGTCTTAGAGTCTTCTGGGATTCTAAGATACACCCAATCACCGATCTCGAATTCTCGAGGAGAGCGACTTCGGTTAGCATAGAATTGGGCTCTATCCTGAGCCGATCTAATGCTTTCCCTTCCCTAGCCACCTGCAACATTTCTTGCATATCATGCAAGAAATCTGTTGTAGCTTGTACCTTTAGACCTTTGATTCCAACGGAGATAGGGGAACGAGGCTGAAAGTCGTACAAGAGCATAAAAGGACTAAGACCAATGGCAGAATGCTTCATACTATTGTATGCGAACTCAACCATTGGGAGGTACTTTTCCCAATCTGATTGTCGCCTGGAAACATATGCGCCAAGCATATCTTCCATCGACTGGTTGACACGTTCGGTCTAACCATCAGTTTCTGGGTGATCTGTAGACGAAAGACTTAAGGTAGTTTCCAGTCTCTCAAAGATTGCCTGCCAAAACTTGCCATTGAACTTGGAATCACGATTACTAACAATATCGTTCGGCAAACCATACAACTTGAACAACTTTTCAACGGAGAGTTGAGCAAGTTCCGAAGCTTTGACAATGATTTTTGTTGGAATAAATTACGCCATTTTGGTATGCATGTCAACTACTACCCAAATGGCATCGTGATCCTTCTCAGACTTGGGAAGTCCGACCACAAAATCCATGGAAATACTTTTCCACTTCTTGTTGGGAATTTCCAACGGATGCAACAGACCAGCTGCTTTGAGTCTTTCTTTCGGAATCTCGATTCACTAGAAGGGTGATACTACTTGGAGCTAGTGATGGACAAGGGATGGTGCCAAACTTAGTGGTAAGGGACAGTAGTATCTCCCAAAACTTTATGGACATCGGCAAAGGCTAGTTAAACCCTCGGATGGTTATCAATTATTTGGAAGACCAATCATAACATTCATCATTGTAGAGAAAATGATGCAACATTGTATGCTCTATGGAACCGATTCAATTTACAAATTTGAGTGCAAATTGATATAGGATGTAAGATCTTGAAGGAGGAAGATGAAGACAATACATGAATGAGCATTGTTCACTTATATCTATCACGTAGTCTGTTTTAAAGGGGAATTAATGTTATGTCTCCAAGAAACACAATTGACTTGGGCCTTACTTTGAGGTCTACGTTTATGTCGGCAAGAACATGACGTTAGCTCACCTACCAATGAGGATATTTACCTTTTATGTCATTGACTCTAGGCTATATAAGCATGCCAAACCTATCTTCATAAGGATCAAGACCTATAGTGCACGTATTGGAGTTTATCTTGCTTTGCAGAGAGAGAGAGAGCATTTGTGTTTTTGGATATAGATGCTATTGATAAGGGATTGGGCATAGAAATGGAGGTAGTCCCAAACTTGGAGGGTAGCTCTTGGATGAAAAGCTTCTGGCTAAGTGGAGAGTCTACTACCAATCAGATTTTAGGAGCTGGATGTTGGATCATGGAAATGGCACACAAGAACAAGGAAGCGAAATGACCAAGTAAGATACTAGTCTTAGCCTTTTGGGTTGTCTTAGCTCATAAGTATGGGAGCTTTGAAAATAGGCATAAAAGCTCTAAAATTGGCAATCAAATCTTAGCTCATAAGTATGGGAGCAGAACCTACAATGCATTAGCAAGAAGATGATGGATCTGTTGGAAGCTCTAAGGGGCCTTTTGTTATATACCCGGTTATGTAAAGAATGACTAAGCTGAGGTGATGGCATTTGGATGAGATGAATCCCAAGAGGCTTTTAGGATTGCTTGTTTGTCGGTTTTGAATGATCTTAAGTTCTATTATCGTTTTGCTACCTTGTCGATGGGCTGACTTAATATCTATTTTGCAAGATTTCCAAGAGGCGGTGGCCCATTTTGCTTCGCATATGGACCCCCCTACATTGATCAGATTGCAGTCTCACAAAAAATATTAGCTTGAGGTTCAAAGAAGTAGGCCCCATAGTTTATAAGATGTCAGACATTTTGGTAAAAATCTTGATGACAGTCATGTATCTTCTGATAAGGAGCACTTTGCGGCAAAGCCTGAGTCTACGGGGCAAGGCAAAATAAATAAATCTATTGGCACAAGCGCCCAAAGTGATGAATCAAGAGGAAACTAACCATAGCTATGTTTTTTCTTTTCATTTTTTTTGCGGCAAATCATTGGTATTTCCACTTAACAATATTCATGGTCTTGGAGTCCTTATCAAAATGTTAGGTTTTATGTTTCTCTTGTATGGTTAAATACAAAAGTCTTCACACATGGCAAGTCAAAACAAAGCTTGTTTTGATGCAGATAATAATACGAGAAATTACTGATATATCCAAGAGTTTCGTCGCCTGATCTCGATGATACACTCCCATTACATTGAGTTCGTAGCATCATGTTTGTTGATTTGCTGCAACAATCAAAGATAATTACACTCTTCTACCAAATATATCTTAGAGACTCATTTCCTTCTAGGAGATCATGAAGACAAAGTCGAAATGCTTATAAACATACAGAGTTCCGAGGCATTCAGAATGGCCTTGTCAAGCCCACAACATTTCCTGTCAACACAAAACAAAAACTTTCTGTATTTGATTGATTCATCAAAATTTTAATAGGTCATCATTTTGGTCCCCACTTTTGAAACACATGTACAGAATGTCCCAGCTCCAGAATGTCCCAAGCATGAAAATAATGTACATTGGCGCACCTAGGAAAAATAATCAAATTATAGAGTAGCTTTAAGGGAAATTCACTTTATGTATTAGTATTGATTGATTCATCAAAAATTTTAATAGGTCATCATTTTGTTCCGCACTTTTGAAACACGTGCACAATGTTCCAGGTCCAGAATGTCCCAAGCACGAAACTATCTGTACATTGGCGCAACTAGGAAAAATAATCAGATTATAGAGTCCCTTTAAGGAAAATTCAATTCAGGTATGATATTGTAAACTCAAAATCTGGAACAACATTCATAAAATCTCTTTTCAAGAACAAAACTATCATTCTGTTCTGTGTTAATCTGAGTTGAAACCAAACTGCAATATCAGTTGGCCATTGAAGTAATATTTGTAAGTAATGGTATAAATCGTAGACTTAGTTGCCCGTTCCGGAACGAAACGCATTCCGTTTCGGAACGTGGGCAAAAAAAATTTTAAAAAACGTAAATATTTACAAAGGGTCCGTTCCGACCCAGCTTTGAGCATATATTGGTTGAGCAAATTACGGTGGAGCATCTTCAACTGGTCGGTATTCAAAAATATTAAGTTTATGGTCCGTTTATGATGTCTAGCTATTTGTGATTGACGTTTTAAGGTGCCTTCGATCATGCTGTCTGCTGCGTAGTTCAGCAGCTCCAGAACTTCGGCAAAAATCCTGTTCTCACGTCCGGCTTTTTGGTGAAAAAATCCATCCACAGCAATACAGCCAAAACGATCAGCTGTTGTGAAATTAGTTGCCCGTTAATTATGAACACACACTCACAAGCTTGCTGTCAACTGCAAAACAATTAGTTGCCCGTTTATTATGAACACTCCTTAGTTGCCGTTAACGATCAGCCGTTAATTAAGCTCGCTGTTGTGAAATGGTGAAGTCGCAGGCCAGCAGGGTCGTATATCAGATTCTTTTAATTACATTAACTCGTTCCGACCCAGTACATTCCGGAACGGATGGAACAGAACGTTCCCACCCTTTTTGCTCGGAACGGGCTTCTAAGGTCGTAGATAAAAACTTCATATAATCATGCAACTAATCAAATCAAATATGTGAGAGAATCCACCCTTTCATTGACTAAAGAGCAGGATCATTATGCTGATAGAGATGAACATCTCTAAAATGACTTAAAGCTGTCTACACTTTTGATCATGAGGTGGCCCTGGGATATGTGTCTACTTGATAGGAGAAGACGATTCAAAATAATACTAAAAAATCAAAAAAGAACACCGTTATATCTATCAAGGGGCCAAATTTCCAAACTTTCTAATCACTGTACCATAGCTCACTGCGTTTTAGTTTTCTTGCTTGAATTATGGGCTTGAATCCCACAAAGAGGGGCTCAAAGTGAAAAGTAGCCCTACAGCGAATACCATGTTTAGGTTCATTGATATCAATAAAACCTAGTCAATGCATTCCCTCCAAAAAGTGGAAAAAACTTTATCATTCAAATAATTGGCTTCAGAATATGTACATATGCCTCACCTTGTAGTAACTAGTACATGGTTTAGTGGGAAAGTTATGTCAAGATCTCCACTTTGTTCTTACAACATATGAGGTCCCAAGGTGAGCATTGCTGATGAGTATTTATTAAACAACCACATATCTATGTCTCCTTGCTTCACATATATGTAGATTTTCGTTAACTTTATACAAAAGCCTCTTTCCAGATATGTCTGATCTGTACAACAGAAATTAGTTTCCTTCTAATCCCAGTAAATCTCAAATGCTTTTAGCCTTTTGTTTTTATATAGGTATTTTTACAAAAATTATACATCATTCAGTGATGACTTCGAAGTAATAAGGTGAAATTTTTTAAAATTGTGCAGATCACATAGTCCAGCAAAAGTTTTGTAAAATAAAATTGTTGATGCTGAAGCCAGCTCATAACAGGCTAACCACCTAGAAAAGTGCACATACCTTACAATCTGTTGTTCCACCCTTGTGACGTGTGTACTGGAAGTACATAGTGCATGGCATGAATACACGCTCAAGAAGCGCACCTGTACGCTTAACATCAGGTGCTTTTCTAGGAATTCTAGGAAGCCATTGTAATCCTGCACCAGGATCAACGTCTGTGGGGGCCACATGAGCTTGCACATTCTCCAAGAGTACAGATAACTCGCGGCGCTTCCATGAAATCTGAGGTAGATTTCCATGCAGCGGAATAGCCTTGCATCCTAAAGCTTGCTCTATCATTTCCAAACCAACATAATAAATTGAATGAAATGAACGTGCCAGAACTCTACCACTGGCTGCTGCTAGCAAAAAGCGACCCTGGGGGTTGATAAACACACAACATTTGGACGTCAAACCACCATCTAGTGACGAGGGAATTTGCTCATTAATTTAGAAGTGAAGATATCTATAGACACAAAAAATCAGATGACTACTGAGCCTTTAAACAAAAAAATGTAAACAGCACTATTCTGTCAGTATATCCCTAGTTGCCTTAATATTGTCAATCGAAAGGCTTAACACCGAACACAACAAAAAGATTTGCATTTCTGTGCATCTAAATTATTCTATAGTCAATGCATCAAAGTCATAAAGAGGTTCAATCAAAATAAATATTTGGGAACTTTCAAAGAACTATTTCATCTCTTCAAAAATTCTATATACTCTATCCTTTGCAAGTAGCTTTCAAAAGTGTTAAGCTTCCTCTGAAATCAAGGACATTTTAGCTAAAAAGCATATATTTACACACCAAAAATGAATCCTTTAACAAACGCTCATGGTGACCTATAACAAATCAATGTCAGACATATGATCTATATTTTTTTCCCTTCAGAGGTTCGCCTTGATCTGGCTCGCATTCAAGCAGAAAATGCTTTTAATTTTCAAGGAAAGAGAATTTGAACTGTAAAGACTTTATCCATCGATATTTAATCTTGGTTCTGATCATTTTTCTCATTGCTTCAGAATAAGTTGCATATCGAATTTTCACATGCTCGTTCGTGTTTGCTTGATTGTTCTTATGGACACTCCTTTGAAAGTTGGAAGAAGCCCACTTGTTCACCTTTAGCATTAAGACCTCACTAAATCCACTCATTAGCAGGATCTAATTTGAGCTTGTTTGTCTTCATCTGGAAAGTGATTACCGAGATGAAGGGTCCACCACTTGAAAGCAGCATTCCCATCCTATGCCTCTTTATCTAATAATAAGCTGTGCTAGTAAGTTTGTGCTTGAAGTCATGCTTAAGTATCCACGGGCAGAATGTGAACACCGCGGTATTCAAGATTGATTTTGGTTCTGATCATTATTTCTCATTTCTTTGCATCATATATAGAATAAGCAGCATATAATATTATCACATGCTACGCCATATTTATTTGAAAGTTTTTAGGCACTTATCTTCTGAAAGTTGGGTAAGGACCACTGCTCACCTGCACCTGAAGAACCAACAATTTCCAGCCAAGAACAAGATTCAATTGAAAGTACGAGTCTTCAGCTGGAAAGCAACTTTTGGGGTGCCTGGGTTCGGGAGTGCCCCGGGGCCCCATCCACACCATCTCCGGATTGGAGCATGGAACTGCGATGGTATACACTCCTCTTCCATAGCTGGCGATCTGATTGACTTCAACACTGGCAGAGATCTATTGTTTTTTATGGAGACTCACGAGAGTCAGGAGAGAGGATTACCTATTTTTCCAGGATACAGATGGGATTCCGTATTCAGGCCTGAGACTAGATCAGCTAGTGGTCAGGGATCCGGAGGGGTTGCATGCCTATACAGAGAGTCTCTTCACTCGAGCATCGAGTTCATCAGACATAACGAGCATGCACGCTATATCTGGATTCGTATTGTTGGACAGGACATTGGTTTGGACAGGGACCTCTTTTTTTCCTTTCCTCCAGAGACTTCATCCTTTGCAGAGGGCACAGGTTCACCATACCTTGATTTGTCACCTGATATTATCAGATTTGCAGAGCGAGGGCATATTTTCCTCACTGGGGATTTTAATGCTCGAACCTCCTCACAACAGTCTGAGTTTTATGACATCACCAACCAGCTCCGCATTCATGCTCTTGACAGCGACGAGGTGGAAGTTACCAGGGTTTCAGAGGACAGCTTGGGACCCTTTACCCCCTATGGTGAGCATTTGTTGCAGTTTGGAGAGGCACATGAGTTAGCCATTTACAATGGCCTAACTTGCTGGCCAGATTCCGGCAGTTATACATGTCATCCTCATAGTGGCGGACATAGTGTTGTGGACTATCTCATGGGATCACCATCCTCCATACCTCTCATCTCTGATTTTCACATCTCCCCCACCACTCTCTCTGATCACTCCTTTCTCTCCTTCGCTATCGGCCGCCTCCCACCCCCTCAGTTATCCTCCCATCCCCTGCTTACCCGGGCACCCAAATATACATTCATTATACGCACCAGTCCATCAGGAAATTCTTACCTCCCTACTCCATTCGTTTCCACACGATAGTACACTCGAGACTCAAGCAGCTTTCCTTAGCACCTCTCTTCATGTTGCTGCTTCTCTAGCTTTTCCATCTAAGGCCCATAAAGGCAAACACACACGTCCCTCATCGCTACGCCCTCCACACCCTCCATGGCATGATACCGAGTGTCGCTCTCTTCATCATCTTGTCACCCATGCCCGTAGTCATGAACCTCACCTCCTTCGCTCTGCTCGACGTTCTTACCATCGCACACTCCGTCGGAAAAAGCGTGCTTATGATGACTCTAAAGTTGACCTTCTCTTCAGTTCTTCCTCAGGCACCTTTTGGCGTGAGTTCATCCCTCGTACTCCACCACCTCTCCTGGAAGACCTTCACATATGGACCGACTACGCTACCAGTCTATATACCATACCTACTGACGCACCTATCTCTATCTCCCCTCGTCCCTCTGAGTTCACCTTCTTCACCGCTGACATGGTACTTGCGGCCATAAAGAAAATGAAATCCCATAAAGCAAGAGACATTGAAGACCTTGAGTCTGAACTCCTAATCCATGCCACCGACCTCCTTGCTCCCACACTAGCCACTCTCCTCAATTCCGCAGTTGTCTCTGGCTTCCCTTCATCCTGGTGCACCAACATCATCCATCCTATCCATAAAAATGGTGATCCCATGATTCCTGGTAACTATCGCACTACTATGATCGGACATGTCCTCACTAAGCTTTATGGTACCATACTCCAGTCTGCAGTAAGCTCAGAGGCGGAATCGAGGAGATTACATGCATTGGGACAGGCAGGTTTCCGGGCTCATTACTCTACCACTGACCATATTTTCACACTTAGAGCTTTGATTGAGGAAGCTAAGCACAAGAAAGAAAGGGTTTACTGCTATTTTGTGGACTTCAGGAAAGCCTTTGATTCTGTACCACGCTCCCTACTCATTCAGAGACTTCGGGATCTTGGTTTCTCCATAGATATTGTTCTGGTAGTGATGGTTCTTTATGAGAAGGTCTTGGGATGCTTCCGACATGGTAGTGGTATCACTGATCACATTTGGAGCACCATTGGGGTGAAACCCGCCTATTACTGGGCTCACTTCATTGAGCTTGACATAGTAGGGTTCCCAGTTTTGCCACACTATTTGGACTCGGGATTCACATAGCCTCAAATTTACATTGGGACAGCTCCGCGTATCATCACATCACTTGGCTATTGAGACTGGGAGATTCCAGGGTACCCCGAGAGAGGAGAGGATTTGTCAGTCTTGTTCCCTGGATGAGGTGGAGTCAAAGGAGCACTTTATCTTTAGATGACCGGTGTATTACGAGATCAGAGGGAGATATCATTGTCTGTTTCGTGATTCGCCTGTCACCCTACGATCCCTCCTAGCCTATGAGGACTCTCAATGCGCCGCACTCATGATACGAGAGTTGTTTATTCTACGACAGGGCCTATGTCAGACAGCCCAGCGGAGTCATATTTCTCAGCCGTAGTTTATTCTACAACAGGGCCTATGTCAGACAGCCCAGCGGAGTCATATTTCTCAGCCGCAGATAACTTCTTTCTTCTCCAGGAGAAGAGGACGAGACTTAGTATCTGATGAGGATGAGGATGATGGAGGCTTACATGCCCACCGAGATCAGAGACAGTGTTCCACTCATACTCATGTTGCTGCACGAGCTACCCGACTTATCATGAGGAGACCTAATCTTCCTAGACGACGTCATCGACCACCAGCAGTCCTTCATGCTTCATCCCGTATTACATCCTTTTATAGCATGAGCGAGACAAGGTTGGATGATAGTGTCATACCGTATTCATGACAGTTAGCAGTATATATGCTCCCACATGTTTCATAAATCATCACTCTTATATGCCTTTTGGCATGGAAAAGACATTAATAAACCTTGCTCTCTCTCTCTCTCTCTCTCTCTCTCTCTCTCTCTCTCTCTCTCTCTCTCTCTCTCTCTCTCTCTCTCTCTCTCTCTCTCTCTCTCTCTCTCTCTCTCTCTCTCTCGGTGTTGGGGTCCTAGTTTTGCCTCGTTATTTGGATAGCGGACTTTCACACTGCCTCCGTTCTACATTGGGTCAATTGCAAGTTTCCTCACGCCAGCTATATGTGGAGACAGGGCAATTCCAAGGGATCCTTCATATGAGCAGACTTTGTCAGATGTGCACATTAGGAGAGGTGGAGTCAGAGGAGCATTTCCTATTCAAATGCCCTGTCTATTATGAGATTCGCGGACGCTATCATTGTCTTTTCCGGGTTCTTCCAATCACACTTCGCTCTCTCATTTCATATGTTGATCCTCGATGTGTGGCACTGATGCTTCGTGAGATGTTCCTGCTCCGTAGAGATATTTGTCAGAGAGATCAATAAGGATACCATGACTCCCAGCAGACTTAGATTACCTCCTTTTTCTCCAAGAGACGATCTAGAGCAGATGCCTATACTCCCCTCCCTCGTTGCATCTGCGTCGCCCCCTGCTGACCCCCCTGCTGATTGCATCTCCCTCCCCCTCGATGACCCCGATGCCGGCAATTTTGATGGCATCACATCAACCCTACCTGCAGTTTTGGATCCCATTCTTCCTACTCCGACCATCGTTAGCTCACAACCTACAGCTAGCATCTCGTATACGCCCTCCAAATCAACTGAATTGTTCTCTTCTTGGCAGTTCGATCAAATCAGGGCCGATTTCCAGACTTTGCGGCAAGAAATCTCGCAGCTGAAAGGAGCGGTTACGTCCTTGATTCACGAGAATAACATGTTGCAGTCCAAGGTAGCATCACTCGAACAATCCAAAAGGACCAAACAGGCTGCGGCTTCGATGTCTACCACCAATATGATACGGGAACTAGAGACCAAGACTGAAAAGCAGCAAGAAGAGGCCCTTTCTTGGGCATCAGTTCTAAAAAAGGCACCAAACCAAGCGCTCCCATCTCTTCAGTTATCTCAGCCACCATTTCGGAAGAGAAATCACGAGACCAAAAAGCGCACAACATTAGAGTTCATGGGATCCCGGATACACAGGATGCCTTGGCTGAAGCCAAACGCTTTCTTGACACCACTCTCGGGCACAAGACAGATGGGTTGGATACCGCATGGAGGACCGCTAGAGATACAGCCACACTCATTATCCGCTTCACTTCCCTCGCGAGTCGCCGAGATGCTTTGCGGTGCAGAGCTAAGCTACGTGGTACCACTATCTACATGGATGACGACCTCACGTTTATCCAGGTAGAGGAGAGGCGTAAGGCCTTTAAGGCAGCCCGTGAGTCTGGCAGACGAGTCATTTATCGGGATGGACGAGTGCGCCCGTCCATGGTTGAAAACACCATCCAAAATGGTCAAACCCAAAAAGCCACTGATGTTGACCTCCTAAGTATGGACTTCCTAAAACCAGTTGCTCACATTATTGCCCCATACATTTCCCATACCTTTAACCAATCTATCATCTTCGGTCTCCCCACATCGTGGTGCACCAACCTTTTACACCCTATCCTCAAAGTCGAGGATCCTTTGATTGTAGACAGCTACCGCACTATTATGATCAGTCATACTATGGCCAAGCAATATGGATCAGTTTTGCAGTCTATTGTCAGCTCACGGGCACAGACAGACGGGTTACATGCTATGGGACAGGCAGGTTTTTGCGCTGGCTACTCCACGGCTGACCAGATATTCATCCTAAGATGCACTATTGAGGCAGCTAAGTTCAGGAAGCAGAGGGTTTATTGTTGCTTTGTGGATTTTCTCAGGAGATCATTGCTGCTATCGTCACATTGTATGAGAGAGTGCTAGCTTGCTTTCGAGATGGTGAGGTCCTCTTACATTCATAGTACAGTGGGAGTTAAGCAGGGATATCCTTTGTCCCCTACTCTCTTTGCTCTATATATTGATGATCTTAAGCGGATTATTAGGGAAGCGGGTGGAGATGGCTGTCCGTTAGCAGATATGATTATCCCTATTCTACTGTATGCGGATGACGTGATACTTCTATCGAGATCAACATCTGGGCTTCAGCAGCACCTTGATGCTTTATATAATTTCTGCCAGACATGGGGTTTGATGGTGAACATTGGTAAGACCAAGGTCATGGTGTTCAACACCAATCGACAGCATATGAGAGACACAGTGTTCTACTATGATGGGCTGCCACTGGAAATAGTAGCCTCTTATACATACTTGGGTGTCCTTTTTACTGGTCCATTGCTCACTTTTAGACCAGCTGCATTGTCTAGGCTCCGCAAGGGGCACTCTGCTCTTGTCCAGATGGAGAGGTTTTCCTCTATTTACTATGTACATGATCCTGATACACGCTGTCACCTTTTTTCTGCCACTCTCTCTCCGGTTGCTCTATATTGAGCACAGACATGGTGTCCTGGCATGTCCAGAGATACTTGGAGTGATATTTCACGTTTGCAGACCCTTATGCTTGGCCGGATGATCCGTGCGTAGAGTCTCGGAGCTTGACTCATCCAAATATGTTGCTGCAGCTTTCACATCCTCTCACACTCTAGCTAGTGAGCAGGCTAAGTCCTCATGGTTTTAGTATGTTTCTGACCTTTTGAGTAGGTGGGGTTTATCTATATCTGATCTCCCAAATGGGTCACACGCATATATCCGCCAGCAGATTTACAGAGCTGACATCAGCATAGTATGGTCTCACCCAGATCCATCACGGGTCAAGCTTCATTTTTATCACACTCATCTTTCCGGGCTTCCCATTCGGCCAGGTTATTTGTCTCAGACGTTATCTTTCGGCCTGCGTTATCGTCTTGGTCAACTTAGGGTCTCTTCTCACCAGCTTGCTATTGAGACAGGCAGATACACAGACACACCTCGACCGCTATGGATTTGTCAATGCTGCTCTTTATAGGAGATTGAGCATGAGTTCCATTTCATTTTCCGATGTCCGGCCTACTACGAGATCAGAGGCAGATACCATTGCTTATATAGAGATACTCCACTTACACTTGGTTCTTTCCTTGCCTTCTCAGATGCGAGATGTGTCGGTTTATTAATACGAGAAATGTTTACTCTGAGATCTTCCTTTTTATTGGATGCTTCTGATGCGGATCATAGCCAATCCCACATTACGCACTTTTTCCAGAAAAGGGATAGAGATGAGACTTCTGAAAGTGAGATAGACATTCCAGTACGACGACCGAAGCTCCAGCGTCCTCTACGCTCCTCCAGGCCCAGGGCTCTTCACTGGAGGCCAATGCCTACTTCTCACCATATCACGCAGTTTTTTATATCCACTTAGCCAGTTAGTTAACTTATATCAATTTTCTTTATCCTTTGTGTAGCTGGTGGTTAAGCTTCTTATATTGTACCCTCGTCAGGGCTGGAGGTTAAGCTTTGTTTTTTTCTCTGTTTTCTAGTGCTGGTTTAGCTTTTAGGAATAAGTCCTACGTGGACAATGCTCCTTTTTTTATGTACTTTCTACTTTTCTTATGTGCCCTCGGGCACATTGATATAATTCTAATTCTCTCTCTCTCTCTCTCTCTCTCTCTCTCTCTCTCTCTCTCTCTCTCTCTCTCTCTCTCTCTCTCTCTCTCTCTCTCTCTCTTTTTGCATTGTACATTGATGATCTAGAGCGGATCATCAAGGAGGAGGGGGGTGATGGATGTCCTCTTGCTGATGTTATTATTCCTATCCTACTGTATGCGGATGACGTGGCATTGATATCCTCTACAGCCTCTGGATTACAGCGACATCTTGATGCTCTATATGGTTTTTGCTTAGTGTGGGGCTTGACGCTGAATATTGCTAAGACCCAAGTTATGGTGTTTAACACAAATCGGCAGCATATGAAAGATGACACTTTTTATTATGATGCACAGCATCTGGAGATTGTTACATCATACACCTATCTAGGTGTATTATTCACTGGCCCCTTACTCACTTTTCGCTCTACTGCTCTATATCGCCTGCGTAAGGGGCAAGCTGCCTTGGTACATATGGAGAGAGTGTGTACTACTTACCATATTCATGATCCTACTACCAGAGACCACCTTTTCTCTACAGTAGTCTCACCTGTGGCTATGCACTCGGCGGAGGTCTGGTGCCCAGGGATATCTCAGAGTACTTGGCGAGACATCACTCGTCTGCAGATCACCATGTTCGGGAGGATGATTCGTGCAAAGCCGTCGGTTCCTCATGAGATTCTTTTAGCGGAGTTCGCCTCACTCCCCATGGTGGTAGAGGCTATGTTTCAGATTGTTACCTTTCTACATCGACTTGAGACCATGGATACTCACAGATACGTGAGGGCAGCGCTTACTTCTTCTCAGACTACAGCTGGACAGCAAGCTAGGTCTTCTTGGTATGGTGATGTGGTGGCTTTCTTTCAGTCATGGGGCTTCTCAATGCTGGATCTCCCACAGGGAACTCATACATTTATCAGACAGCAGCTGTATCGTAGATATTGTCACATAGTATGGGATCGTCCTGACCATGAGAGAGTCAAGCTTACCTTCTATGGCACACATATCTTACGTAGAGACAGTTTGGGACTCCCTGTTAGACCTTTATATCTCTCTCTTCCTCTTTCTTTTGGGCTCCGATACAGATTGGGACAGTTACGAGTCTCTTCACATCAGCTTGCTATTGAGACAAGCAGATATTCAGGCATTTTGAGAGAGCATCGGATATGCCAGGTGTAGTGGAGGATGAGTTTCATTTTATCTTTATATGCCCTACATACTATGAGATACGTGGCCGATATCACTGTTTATATCGTGACACCCCTATTACCCTCAGTACATTTTTGGAGTATCAGGATCCCAGATGTGTCGGCCTTTTACTACGAGAGATGCTTATGTTGAGAGCCTCTTTGCTACCATCGGAGAGTATTATTGATTCTAGCCAGCATCTCATTACTAGCTTCTTTTAGAAGCGGGAGCGTGATGACCTATCAGATGATGAGGCAGTCATACCGGTGAGGGCGGAGGCCCAGCGTGCTCAGCCACCACCTCTTGCCAGATCTACGCGCGCCTCTAGAGCCACCAGAGCTCCTCGATCACAGCCCACAGTTGCTATGGGACTGATATTTATCCTTTTACTTCCTCAGCAGAGCAGGCGGTTAAGCTCTTGCACCTGTACCCTCTTCAGAGCTGGAGGTTAAGCTCTTGTGTATCTGCTCTTTTTATGCATTTTATGATTCTATATTGGCTGTCTTTTCCTAGCTCGAGAGAGTTCTATTTTGTCTTTTCCATTTAGACTAGTGTTTTTTATTATGTTGTCCGACATGGACAGTAATCCTACGAGACATGTACTTATTCATTCTGTCTTATGTGCCCTTGGGCACTCAACAGACATTAATACATTTTCTTTCTTTTTCTCTCTCTCTCTCTCTCTCTCTCTCTCTCTCTCTCTCTCTCTCTCTCTCTCTCTCTCTCTCTCTCTCTCCCCCCCTCCTCCTCCTATGCCTGTTGTGGTTCCTATCTCTCCATCAAACCCTATTCTTGACAATAGTGAAACTACTGTAGCTATTCCCTTGACTCCAAACACTCCAGAAGCACCTGTTTCTCTCCCTCCATATGCATTGGTCAAACTTCTTCGGGATGATCAACTCCGTCTATTTGAATACCTCAACAATCACAGAGAGCAACTGGCTTCTCATGATTCCCTGCTTCTAGTGGTGCAATCGCATCTTCAGAAGTTGGATACTTCCATTCAAGAACTCAAGAACGAAGTTACAGTTATAAAAAGTGAAGCCTCTTCCCAAATCGCTACTTCGGCAAAAATCTAGCAACTCAAAAAACAGGTGGAACAACACCATACGGCTGTCCAGTCATGGGCAGATGTGCTTAAAGGTTCGTCTCCAATTATCTCTCCACCTCCGCCTTCACCTTCGCTTATCTCAGCCACGTTCACTGAGAGTGTCTGCGAGAGCATAAAGCTCTCAATGTTCGTGTTAGAGGTATTCCGAACTCTCAAAATGCTGTTGCAAAAGCTGAGAATTTTTTGGAAGGAGATCTTCAACACCATAGCAAAGGAATGGAAACTGCTTGGCGACCTAAGAAGGACCTAGATACTCTTGTCATCCGCTTCACATCTGTGTCCCACCGGCGTGAAGTTCTTGGGAAGAGATTCAAATTGCAGGAAACCCAAATCTACCTGGACGAAGATCTTACCTTCATCCAAGTTAAGAACGTAAGAAGGCAAGACAAGAAGCTCTATCAATTGGCAAACGGCTTATCTATCGTGATGGTATTATCAGACTGGTAGATCGAAAGCCTATAGTTAATGATAATTCTGAGATAGAATTTGAGATAGACAAATGAAGAGATGTCCAGTTGAACATGTAAATGGTCTACGTACCATATAATCCTGGCTATATGACTCTCTTCCTAGTTAGTTTGTTTGTTTTCTCTGCTTTGACGGCACTGATCCGTCTTGTGTCCAACTTAGTTGATGTACTTGTTCGTCTTATACGCCTTTGGCATGGAAAAGACGTTAATAAAGCTTTCTTTCTCTCTCTCTCTCTCTCTCTCTCTCTCTCTCTCTCTCTCTCTCTCTCTCTCTCTCTCTCTCTCTCTCATAGGCTCCAATTTATTTTGGGCCAGTTCCGAGTGTCCTCACACCAATTGGCGATTGAGACTGGACGCTTCCAGGGTACCCCACGAGAGGAGCAGCTTTGTCAGTTATGTTCATTATCTATGGTTGAGATAGAGGAGCATTTCCTTTTCACATGTCCTATTAACTATGAGATCAGAGGGCGATATCATTGCTTTTTTCGTCAGACACCTGTTACATTACGGTCCCTCATCTCATATGAAGACCCTAGATGTGTGGCACTTATGATACGTGAGATGTCCCTCCTGCGTCAGGACCTATGTCAGACAGCTCAGCACACCTATCCAGACACACAGTTCTCAGATTACATCCTTCTTCTCTCGCCGGAGATCACGCCCTGATGCAGACATGACTGACAGCGATTGCGACGACATTCCCAAACCTAGGATGCAGAAACGATGCACCACCCAGCCTCAGGCGGTCACGAGAGTTACACGCCCTACAAGACCTCTTACACAGAGACACACTATACATGCTCCTGCTCACAGGCGACATCAGCGGGCTCCTGCACTTCCTCATGCTACAGCTCGCATTACGTCCTTCTACAGCGCCAGTACAGACCTGGCATATTGACATGGATACATTTGACTACCATGCACAGACATTATCATTTATGTAGTTATCTTAACTTGCACTAGATGTTTCTTTTTTACTTTATTACAGTTTTTTGAGTCGTTTATACGCTCCACGGTTACCACATACTTGACATGTATTTCCTTAGTCTTATATGCCTTTTGGCATGGAAAAGACATTAATAAAGCTTTCTTTCTTTCTCTCTCTCTCTCTCTCTCTCTCTCTCTCTCTCTCTCTCTCTCTCTCTCTCTCTCGCGATGGCTCCTCCTCCTCGCACTAGCCTTGCCCACAGGGCTACCCGCTCCCCTGCTGCCACCTCACCCCCTCCCACCGCTGCCCCAGCCTCCAGCGCTGATGCCCCCTCACCTTCCTCCACCGCTGCCCCAGCCTCCAGCGTTGTCCTAGACTCCATCGCTGCCCTTGAAGACGCTATCGCTGCCCTTGACTCCAGCGCTGCCCTACCCATCGCAACCTCCAGCCCCTACTTCAATGACCTAAATAGGGCAGCATTGCCTGCTACGCAAGCAGCGCTGCCTGCTGTTGTGGCGCCCCCTCTAGATGTACCTGCCTGCGTGACAGCTGCCGATGTGGAACCTGTCCCCCCACCGATCCCGACCCTGCCTGCTCATCCTGCTCCTACGCTCCATCCCGATTCTGTCTCTCTCTCGTTTTCTGAGCCCATCCTCCCCAAGCCGACTGATGCTATCTCTTCTTTCCTCACGGCACCACAATCTACAACAAATATCCCATACACGCCCTCTAAATCAACGGAACTTTTTTTCTCTTGGCAGATCAACCAAATCAAGGCAGATTTCTAGACTTTGCGGCAAGAAATCTCACAGCTGAAAGGAACGGTTACCTCTCTGATCAACGAAAAGAATGTGTTGCAGTCCAGAGTTGCATCGCTCGAACAATCCATTGGGACCAAACAGGTTGCAGTCTCGGAGTCCACCACCAATATGTTACGGGAGCTAGAAACCAAGCTTGAGAAACAGCAGGAAGAGGCACTTTCTTAGGCATCCGTTTTGAAAAAGGGCACCAAACCAAGCGCTCCTATCTCTTCGGTTATCTCAGCCACCATATCGGAAGAGAAGTCTCGAGATCAAAAAGCCCACAACATTAGAGTTCGCGGGATTCTAGACACACAGGAAACCTTGGCTGAAGCCAAACGCTTTCTCGACACCACTCTCGAACACAGGACAGATGGACTAGATACCGCATGGAGGACCACCAGAGATGCAGCCACACTCATTATCCGTTTCACTTCTCTGGAGAGCCGTCGAGATGCTTTGCGATGCAGAACTAAGCTACGTGGTACCACTATCTACATGGACGATGACCTCACATATATCCAGGTGGAGGAGAGACGTAAGGCCTTTCAGGTAGCCCGTGAGTTTGGCAGACGAGTCATTTACCGTGATGGACGAGTGTGCTTTCTTGGTAGCGCTCCTAGCAGCTCACAGTGCTAGGGATTTGGGGTCCCCGGGTTCGGGAGTGCCCCGGGGCCCCATCCACACCATCTCCGGATTGGAGTATGGAACTGCGATGGTATACACTCATCTTCCATAGCTGGCGACCTGATTGATTTCATCACTGGTAGAGACTTATTGCTTTTTATGGAGACTCACGAAAGTCGGGAGCGAGGATTACCTATTTTTCCAGGATACAGATGGGATTCCGTATTCAGGCCTGAGACTAGATCAGCTAGTGGCCGTGGATCCCGAGGGGTGGCATGCCTATACAGAGAATCTCTTCATCCGAGTATCGAGTTCATCATACACGACGAGCATGCACGTTATATCTGGATTCGTATTGTTGGACAAGACATTTGTTTGGACAGGGACCTCTTTGTGGCAACATGTTACTTTCCTCCAGAGTCTTCATCTTTTGCAGAGGGCACAGGTTCACCATACCTTGATTTGTCACCTGATATTATCAGATTCGCAGAGCAAGGGCATATTTTCCTCACTGGGAATTTTAATGCCCGAACCTCCTCACGACAATCAGAGTTTTATGACATCACCGACCAGCTCCGCGTTCATGCCCTCGACAGCGACGAGATGGGAGTTACCAAAGTTTCATAGGACAGCTTGGGACCTATTACCCCCTACCGTGAGCATTTGTTGCAGTTTGGAGAGGCACATGAGTTAGCCATTTAGAATGGCCTAACTTGCTAGCCAGATTCCGGCGGTTATACTTGTCATCCTCACAATGGCGGACATAGTGTTGTAGACTACCTCATGGGATCACCATCCTCCATACCTCTCATCTCTGATTTTCACATCTCCCCCACCACTCTCTCTGATCACTCTTATCTCTCCTTCGCTATTGGTCGCCTCCCACCTCCCCAGTTATCCTCACATCTTTTTTCTGTTCTGAGGACAAAACTTGTTTAAGGGAGGAAGAATGTTACGGCCATATTCAGTTAAGGACATGGAATAGTCCTAATATGGTAGACCGGCCCTCCAGTGTTTGAGATTATTGGTCACGCCTAGATTTTATTCCACGTCGAGGCCTGCTAGTGACTAATGACCTTGAGAGGACCCAGCAGACACTCTAATTGAGACGGAGTAGTGCATGAACATGTGACGGATATAGGCAGGAGGAATGCATGAAGAGTTGTGACCTATTTATAGTTGGTCTGCATGGGGATTGCATGGGTTCATGCACAAGATCCTACTCTCTATATATTGAGGTACAGATTATCTCGTCAACGATTTGGTCTAGGTTACCAGTAGAGCTATTCTCCTCTTGCTATCACATGGCATGGCTTGGGGGCTAGATCCAGGAGGGATCTAGGTTTGGTTGGGTGGTTTTGCTCCATAGTCTCTCTTGTATTTTCCTATCCTCATCTTAGGGGTTTTCCCTAGTAGTCTTTGCACCTGCCTCTTTCCAAGTGCAAGAACTCTCCTGCTCTTATCAAGAATTTTGCATGAATCGGTCTGAAACTCTACCTTATGTCCTAGATCTATTATTCGACTGACCACCAACAACAGATTTGTCATCATATTTGGAAAATATAATACATTTGGTATAAGCTTCGATGATCCATTTTGGAAACTCAACTTTACAGTACCTTCACCTTCGATTCTTTGGGAACTACTGTCTCCGAGGTGAACAAATTTGTTGGTGTTGTAGGCTGAATAATCGATAAACCATTCTTGATGGCTTGTCATGTGTTGCGTTGCACCCAAATCGAGGAACCATTCCTCTGATAGTTCGACACGATGATCGTCCACCATGAAGACTCCCTGCTCTTCATCATCGTCAATCTGTGTCAGCTGCATGAGCTTGCTAATATGGCTGCTTCTTCTTGTCGTTGTTGAACTTCAAGATTCTCGAGTCTTGTATTTCATGGTTTGGTCTGTGGCTAATTCTGGGAATTCTGTAACTGCTTTTGATTGTTGTCGTTTTGTTTGACAGCTTTCTTCTTCCGTTGTTTCCTTGAGCCCTTCTTTGAAAATAATGCTTGTGAGTCATTGATGGAGGATGAAGATGCTCCACCTCTTCTTGTTTCCTCCTGCAGCAGGATAGTTATGACTCTGGATAATGTGATGTCTAAGTGCGTGCAAACCATCATTACCCAATTTTCATAGGAAGATGGTAAGCTTGACAATAAAGTCATTACAGCATCAGAGTTTTCAATTGCTGAACCTATTGCTGCCATCTGATCCATTAGAGTCTTAAATTCATTTATGTGATTCTGAACAGAATCATCATCTGACATTCTGAGAGAGAAGAATTTTTTCCTCAGATGTAGCTTCGAAGTAACATCTCTCACTTCAGATAATGTACTCAATATATCCCAAGCTTCTTTCGATGATTGGTCCTTTTTGATATGACCAATTTGTGTGTCGGAGATTTTAAGGGGGATTAAGGCAAAAGCATTGCCATCCCTAAGCTTCCATTTGGAAATGGCTTGCTCATCGACACTAGGAAGTAGTTCGATTTCAATCACTATTTTCCACAGTTCTTTGGCCATCAGTACTACTCTCATTTTGAAGTTCCATAAATGGTAATACGAACCATCCAGTTTTTCTACCATCTGAGCAGACTGTGATTGTGAATCCATTTGAGATTTAAAGATGAGTACATGCAGATAGTAGATTAATATGACTGAAAATAATAATAGCAACTGCCTACACTATATGCTTTGAATCTGCCTTTAGGAATCAGAGGAGTTCTGATACCATGTTGGGATTCGGTAAGAATGGGACAACGGTCGAATCACCCAACAATTCCTACTGTAGCAAAAGAGCAGCAACAGGGAATCCTCGGTGCATGAAACTAAGTCTATCGATTTAGTGATTAGCCTGACTTCGACGTTGCTAGATCGACTAATTTGATTCCCTAGGGATGCGCAAAACATTATTCAATAGAGTTTAGCTTGGCGGAAGCGTTGTATTAAATGTAGTTATCAGAGCAAGAAATCGAGCAGTATTATTAGTCATATAAAATGATTTAATCTACAAAAATTAATCTGCCAGTCGAAGCACTCTGAACATGAATGAAAATGAGCATTCAAGACAACATTCACAACTTAGATTGTTGGAATAGAAATTATTCAGTCGTGAAGAAAATACAGTCTGAATGCTGAATAGAGTCGCGATCTTCCTGAAACAATACTCTATAATAACAGAGAGGAAGATCAAAACTTTCTGATTCAGTGTTCATGGAGCTTAACCGTAGCAACTGATAAGTTGTTGTATATATACACATGGCTAACCGATTAAAAGAATGATTAATGAGTAATTTACAAACAGGATTAAGGCACTACATGCTGTTGGCAGTCGCACTCAAACAATATCTGATTCCGTTGAAGATTTTGTCCGGTCGTGACAAATGTACTGGTGAGCCGCCAAATCGATGACATTGACATTTGGAAA
Source organism: Diphasiastrum complanatum (assembly GCA_029204225.1). Lineage (NCBI taxonomy): Eukaryota > Viridiplantae > Streptophyta > Lycopodiopsida > Lycopodiales > Lycopodiaceae > Diphasiastrum > Diphasiastrum complanatum. Next base: position 26,893,933 of record CM055093.1, read on the forward strand.
ACTTCGATGTCGATGAAGTCGATGATGTGGAAGTCGAGGACTTCGTAGCTTGCCTAGAGAAGATGTCGAAGTCGGAGACTTCGATGTCGAGGAAGTCGATGGAGAGGATAGAAATCCAACACCCTATTCTTGCATTCTAGTAGTCAAACACCATGCAAGTGCTCCTATGTCCAATTAAAGGTCTGGGCCCTCATATGCTTATTAATTACTTGTAACGACCATGTCCAGAATGGCGTAGCATAACTAATAACCACATACAACTGAAGTGACCAGCTATCCAAGTCAGGAATTATTCTGATTCTCGTATATAGGACATGGACATAACACTTAGCAGTACCTATTACTAACTAATGAAGCTTGATTAATCATCTATATAATCAAGCATAGACATAGTAGACGATGATGATAAGATTCAAATGTTTTTATACAAATGCCTAGTACATTGTTGATTAGTCCTCAAATTGTTCTTTCTAGATTTGTACATTGCTTATAGTAGATGTATTTATAGTAATCTTTCTATACATTCATATATATTTTGATATAGTCTGTGTTTTTCATCAAATGCGATTGTATCATGTGTAAATGGTTGCTGTTGTTTCCACTTTTATTGTGACGTTATCGCTCGCTATTGTGAATAGAATACCAATTCTCATAGTGTACTTGTCAATTGAGTTGAAGTGTAGAAATATGGTTATCTTAGGCACCTCAGTATTTCTAACACTATGGTTGTTCTTGACACCTTCCAATTAAAATCCATCTTTCTAAACACATTTGATTGCTCATTATCGAAGTCTTCAACTGTGCGCACACTAAGCAATCAAGTTATTCGAACTAGTGTTAAATATTTTTGTCTGCTCTCTGTATTGTATTTTGTTTTCCCCTTTCACCAATAGTGTTATCAGAGCTGACATGTTGACATAGCATTTCCAGCATTTAACAAGACACATGGAGAAATCATTGTCGATTTGCCTTATTGAGAGATTCAATGGCGATGACTTCCATATGTGAAAATATTGTATGAAGATGATACTATTGGAAAAGGATTTGCGAGATGTGGTTGATGGACCTACCATATTCAAGTTGCAGGGCTCATTTTCAAATGGAAATTCAAATATGACAGATCACTCGCATTGATATCCATGAATCGTAAGGATTCACAAAAATCACATATTAGCAGCTACGAAACATCAAAACAAGCTTGGGATGCTCTCATCAATATGTATGAGACCCCATATGTGACAAGTAAATACTCGTCTATGTTAAAAATGTCACTTCAAACTTGTTATACTTGGTGTATCTTGAGATATGAGATCATGATAGGATCTCACACGTGAATATGTCCAGATCGCGTTCCGGGACTTGGCATGCAACTTTGAGAACAGTATTTTTGCTATAATGCCGCCCTCAGACCAGCGGTACCAGGGCGGCACCAATAAATAATATTTTTTATTATCTTTTTTTCTAATAAAAACCACCTTTATTAATGTAAATTAGGGTAAAAAAATACGAAAAAACAAGGTTTAGGGTTTAGAAAAAAGGGGGGCACTGTGGGGGAGCAGACCTTTGGGTCAATGGGAGTGCAGCATGTGGGGGAGGGAGGAAAGGACAGGTACACCGTCACATGGGCACTGTGGGGGAGCAGACCATGGACCCAATCGGAGTGTAGCACGTGGGGGAGCAACACATGGGGGTAGGTACAATAGCACATGGGCACTGTGGGGGAGCAGGCCATGGGGCCAATGGGAGTGCAGCACGTGGGGGAGCAACAAATGGGGGTAGGTACAACGGCACATGGAGGGATCATCAACAACTACACACTGGGGAACAGGTTGTGGTGTTAAATAGGCACTCACGAGGCCGTGAGAGAGCCAGTGAGAGGCTGTGAGTGGCGTTGTGAGAGGCTGTGAGAGAGCCAGCGAGAGCCATTGAGAGGCTGTGAGAGGTTGTGAGAGCCAGTTTGAGAAACAGAGTGTCATGAGATGGCGGAGCGCATACCACCGAAGCCCGAGGGCGAAGCCAGGAGGAAGCTCGAGGAAGATGTCCGAAGGCACAATGAAAGGCATCGGAAGCAAGAGGCAGACATTGCAGAGATGCTGCGACAGACTCGGCAGAGACACCCAGAGCTGCAGATCCCCGCCCCCGCTGTGGCCCTTGTCCCCGCTGTCGAGCTGGATTTGGATGAGCAGATCGGAATGAACTTCACATGACGGCAGCTCATCATGGTCAGGGAAAGGGCGGCCCGCCGTCGGGCTAACCAGGAGGCAGATCAGGCTAACCGGGAGGCAGAGCGAGAGCGACAGAACAATGCACCTGACGAGGGCGAAGAGTCAGTGGAGGATCCATAGGAATGTTTAGAATAGATAGGATCCAGCCGTATGTGGCTGACTGTTGTTATGTAGTTTTCGGTAGCAGATGAGGCAGCATTTAGTGTTTAACATAGTGTAAAGAACAGCCTCAGCCGTATAAGGCGGGATACATATTGTTATTTTGATACAATTGTTAAATTAATGTTCAGTGCGTTTTTTGTGCAACGCGTGCCTGGGAAATTGCAATCTAATACATGTGTTTATGAAATGCTATCAAGGGGGGTGTATTTTTATGAAGTGCATCTGCTATCAAATCTGCAGTTGAAACTAATTGAAAATACGATTCAAACACGTACATACCATTTGAAATAAAATTGAAAACAGAGCATCACATTTTACAAATCAACAAATACACAATGTGCAGCAAATAAAGTACGTCCAACACTAGATATAATATGTAAAATGGTCTGAATACAGTGTTCGACCATCTGGCCGCCAAACATGGAACATGATATCAACTGCTAAAAATAAAATAACAGAGCTACAATCAATGCTCTGGCTCTGACTCAGACGAATGCTCCGGAGACAGCTCAGAGCCCCAAGCTGACTCATCGCAATCGATATCTATGCCTGTCTGGAACTGGCATGGCTGTGTATCCGAGGAAGATGACTCATCATCCACATCCTTCCAATCTGCCTCTGCATCAGCCCCCAAGCAAGCCAAACCGACTAGACCTGCTCCAGCTAGCTGTGATACTGCACCTCTACCTGCACCTGGGGCCCTACGAGGTCGTCCTCTCTTCCCTGGCTGTTTCTGTGCTATGCCTTTCTTGTTCGGTGCACCCTTGGGCCTTCCTGGTCTCTTGCGGACGAGGGGAGCCGTCAATGCCTCATCACCCCCATGCAAATCACCTGGCTGGCTAGGCTGGGCCCAAGCTGAGGCCGGCTGGGATAGAGAAGCCAAAGATGGGTGTCCCTGTGTAGCTGATAGAGAAGGATGAGCCCGTGGAGTGTGTGCCCGTGGGGCTGCTGCTGGTGGAGGAACATGCTGGGGAGGGGCCGTCCCTGCAGGAGGCAAGTACAGCAGCGATATGTACTAAAAGGGGCGCTGTGGTGGCCGGTACTGGTACATCCTGGGTGCTGCCAAAGGAGGAGCCAGTGGAGTGGGTGCTGCCAAAGGAGGAGGATGTGCCATGGGTGCTGCCACTGGAGGAGCCACTGTGGATGTGGGCGCTGCAAGATAAAACCTGGGCACAGATGGTGGCCTGCCATGGAAACCTGGTGCTGCAGAAGTGGATGGCGATGGAGGGGCTGCAGGCCTCAATGGCATCGGTGGCACTGGACGGCGCATATAAACCCTCGGAGGGGGCGGAGGAACTGCAAGCTCCTCGTGTAGCTGCTCTGGCTGAGACTCTGTGTAGGGCATGCTGGCTAGAGAGGATGGGGCCGCCCTGACGCTCGGCATCTGTTGGGCCTCTGAATCCAACTCTGCAATCAAGTCGTCCAGCTGGGCATCCGAATACAAATGCTCTGGGCTCTGGGACTCATCATGTGCACCATCCTCTGGATCATCACGTGCCTCATCCCATGCCTCATCCTGTGCACCATGTGGACCCTGCATGGCCTCCCAATCGGTACAATCAAAGTCATCTGGTGTCTCCTTTGGTGTGTTGTCGTAGAAATGCCTGACTCTGTGATGCACGCATCCAAGCAGCTGCGGAAGGTAAACCCAAATCACTCTGCCCCCTATCAAGAGCCTCCTCCATCATATCAACATAAGAAGGTATGCCACTGCCCCCCCCTGTGTGCCCTGCCCGTCTCCCGGTATAATCTGTGGCATGTGACCCACCTCTACCACGTGATGCACCTGTGACCCCTGCTCTAGGCGTGTGCCCAACACCTGTATCATATACCTCATCCCACTCTGATCGGGTGAACACAACCCGAATGGGCTCATCCTCATCCTGCTCATCCTCTGACACTGGCTCATCTACCTTGTACAATGGAGGCTCTCTGTGCTCAAGCCCAAGCTCTCTCTCTCTCATCTCGGCAAGCTCCCTCTCTCTCTCTGCCATCAACTGTGTGCCCAAGTCATCTGCAGGCATGGGATGGGTGTTGTTCGTAGGCAAGTCAACCTGGTGCTCCAAATCAGATATCTTCGTCTGCAAGGTTTAAAATTTGCATGTCAGAGAGATAACTTGATCAGGAAATGGCATCAAACATACCAGTCGTCAACCAACATGCTATGGGAGAATAGCTTATCACCTGCAATGCGCTCGTAATGGTCGGAAGTCTCCTGGCGAGATGTGCCTTGGTGCTACAGAACACCAACCGCTCCAACTGACTCACTGACAGCTTGTTTCATCTCCTCGTGTGAATGAGTGCCCATGTGCTCCAATTACGCTCACACACGGAGGCAGCGCAGTCCTGTGGCCCTCAGAAATTGTGTGCCCATGCAGCTAGAGACCAAGATGTTGAGGATCGGCCTCCTCCTGACATCAGTCCAGCCATCGGACATGATGCTGCAACCGTAAGTGGCCCAGTGGCAACATAGAGGCTCCATCTCTCTAGACAAGGACTCGACCCTATCCCTCAGCATGTGTGCGGACAACCTCTGAACTAGGGACTCTCCAAGTAGGGCTGCCAGACTGTGCAAGGCGGAAGGCCCTTCTGAAGGGCTCAGAGTCGGTGATGGCAAATGGAAGGTTCAGCTCATAAATCAGACTGGCCACGGCCTGTGTGGCCTCTCTGTCCATGTGCAGCTGATGCGCATCGCGAATGCTTTGCTGCCTAAGAACTCTCCCAGCTGGGCGACGGGTAGCGGACCTCCAGCACGGTGCACCAACCGTGACGGGAATGGATGATGACACGACAGGCTGGGCACTAGTGGATGCATCGGCTGTAGACGTGGAATGGGGAGAGTGGGATGCACCAGCAGGGATGGGTGCAACAACATAAGTGGGGTGCACTGGTGGAGGGGCGACATCTGGCATGGGATACGAAAACTGCTGCTAGGGAGGTCATCCGGATGGGAAGGGAGGGAGGAAGGGATCTCCTCAACATCCTCGAAGGCCTCGTCACCAGCATCCTCGGCCTGCTCGGGTGGCGGAGAGTCCATGAGAAAGTCGTAAACTGGGGGAGTGCGAGCAACAGTAGGTGGTGGTGGAATCGTAGTGCAACTGGCGGACGCGATGGGACGGGATCCATCGGAATGGGTGCAGATGGGGGTGCATGTGGCGGAACTGTCTGAGGGGGATGAGGGGCAAAGGGACTGGACGAAGATGCACTCCCTCTCCTCATGCGTGCCAGCCAAGCAGGTAGCAACTCGGGGTCAACCACGTAAGGAGCGCTGCAAAACCGGAGAACACCCTCCAAAATGGTGTTCTCCCCTGCCACAAGACGTGGCCCGTAGGTGTCCAGAAGTCGCTGCCTGACGGGGACGGACATGCTGCCACAAGGGGCAGCATTCAGTGTGCCACCATTTTTGGCACATGCGCCGAGTTGGTGGCCTTTAAGGCGAGTGAGGGTGGCAACGAACTCGACCAAGCAATATTGACAGTGCACGATCTTTGCACAACTTGTTGGACTTGTCAGGAACCCGCCTGACAATGTCCACCTCGTCCCACAGATCGGCAAGGTTGGAATGCACCATTTCTGTAGAAGGAACTAGGGAGAAAAAACAGAGATGATCGTGAGTGCAATAGGAGGCGGAAGGCTGGAAAATCCACAGCAATGGCCGAAATAGCAGTAGCAGGGGCGGAAGCGATCTGTGCAACGTGAAGACAGTGTGATGGCGAGGACAGCAAGGAGGGCGTAGACAGTAGGAAGAGGGCGCAATGGGCAGGGAGAGAGATCAAGCGAGGGGGGGGGGGGGGGGAATTAGGGTTTAAAAAATATATATATATATATTAAATATTAAATATATTAAAATATTATGGTACCACAGATCAGTATGGATCCGCGGTACCACTATGGATCCGCAGTACCGGGATCCACCCTACTGCTGCCTTTTCTTTAATGCCCACCCACGTTCCGTTTCCACAAGATCACAGCCCGTTTTCAGCATCTCTGTCACGTGTCTTTGCTGTTTTTTTTCCAGCTTTCCGCTTCCTATCGCATTTACAATAGTCTCTGATTTTTCTTGCTAGTTTCCTCCATCGCAATGGTGCTATCCGACCTTGCCGATCTGTGGGGGGAGGTGGATGTTGTCAAGAGGGTTGCCGACAAGTCCAACAAGACCGGTGCAAAGGTCGTGCGTTGCCGATATTGCTTGGTCGAGTTCACTGCGACTCTCACTCGCCTTAAAGGCCACCTGCTCGGTGCACGTGCCAAAAATGATGCCTCCATAAATGCTGCCCCTTGTGCCAATATGTCCGTCCCAGTCAGGCAGCGACTACTAGACACATGCGGGCCACGTCTTGTGGCGGGGGAGAACACCATTTCGGAGGGTGTTCTCAAGTTCTGCATGGCACCTTATGTGGCTGACCCCGAGTTGTTGCCTACTTGGCTGGCACGCACGAGGAGAGAGCGTGCATCCTCGTCCCGGTCCACTGCTCCTCATCCCCCTCAGACAGTTCCGCCACACGCACCATCATCTGCACCCATTCCGGCGGGACCGACCCCTCGCATGTGATAGTCTTAAGTCCAAATACTAAGGCAAGAATAAGTTTCCTACTACATCCATCTCCAAGAAGTTAGTAGTCTGATAAAAGTCCAAAAGTCCAGCTTCATCCCCAATGAACCATGCCAAGGACTTTGGACATTCTGTCACCATCCTGAAAAAGGATGTGATGGACGTGATGGTGGTGTCCGCATCTATGGAAAGTCCTGCTAAGTGGAATACATACCTTCTCTATTGGTCTCTGTGTTGAAACAATATTTGCAAATATTTTTGGATAATAGTAGAACCTCGTGGGTGTACTAAGGAGTACGTTTATGTAGTTATCCTCCACAAGAACTTGCATGGGTTATGGAATACATACAAAACAAGCACTTCATGGGTTTAAAATCAAGGTTTTCAAAGCACTTCAATAGGGAAAAAAAGTAGGCATGGATCTAGTAAAAGCTTACTCATAATATCTCAACCTTGAACCTGAATTTCCACACCCTAAAACTAAGATATGCATATTGCATCTTTGATTATCAAACAAATTATACATTGAGTTTATTATAAAGCTAATATAAGTTTATCATTATGGATTTGATGCCTTGCCATATTGAATCATAAATTACAAGTATTAACCAACATTGCCAAACAAGAGCAATAGGAATAAATGAATTTGATGGATTTCAAAGATCCAAAGGTATCCACAAAGACCATGAATGAAGATCATTGTTATCAAAAAGTGGCCCAAAGACATCCTGTGCTAGCCCTTTATCAGAATCGGGAGGTAGCTGCAATACAACTCCTTTCATATAACTTTACAAAAGATTATAACGATGCAAAACATGACTACTGTGACTCGAAATGATGTGTTGTAGCAGCAATTGTTGTGATATTGTTGAGAAACCAACTTGTAAAATGTCTTATGAGAGAACATGTACCGCTACAGAAGCTATAAAAGTTTGAGATGTATGAACATCACACCATATAAACTGGAACTCGGTTCGATAAATGGCATCTCTAGCCAACCTAATAGACCAATAGTGCCATCAAAATGAAATAACACGTTCCACTTTGCACTCAAGTATACCCATAACCAATCTATGAGACCAAGCCTAGCACCTGGAGAATATATCATAGAACATAGAAAGAAAACTTTATTGATCTCTATTGGGTACCTTGAAGTAAATAAGACTAAAAGAATACATCTTCAGTGCGTATAGCAATGAGGGAGCATATCGAAAGTCTCCAAGTTGAGATACTCATAAAACTGATCATAAAATTATAGGATATACTATCCACAATCTTTAGCTAGAAGCTAAAGACGGCAAACTAAAAGCTAAAAACCGTCCTAAATAATAGACTAAAAAATGATGAAATATTTGCTACTGTAGAAACTTGCATGGATGTCAGACAAAGAACAGAACATTGTAGAACTCGCTGAGCTATCTAACGTGGATGGTGATGGTGCTGCTACACTCGTGGACTGGTCGGGTATTCTATTGTTGCATGATCCTTGGCTGTCTATCTTGGTATCAATATGAAACAAGAGAGACATCCTCTGATACCTCATCTCTATCCCGCCTCCTTGTCAAGAAATATGATTTTCAAACCAAAAAGAGCCCAAGGTCTACAAGGAGACCATGAATGTTTGAGAGTAGCCACCAAAAAGGAAACCGACGGAACCATACTTGCACCAAAAATACAATCCAAGGGAACCATACTTGTACCAAAAATACAATACAAGGGAACCATATCTATACCAAAAAACTCTCGCTACAAAATAGAAAGCCAAGGCTTAAACGAATGTCAGCCTTGAACTTATAACCGTCATGAAAGTAAGCCCTTCCATACACGAGAATCCATGGAGCCCAAATGTTGAGTCATTAAAATTGATTAGGATTGTCATCCCACACAAGTAACTTACATAGAATGAGTAGAACATTGTTATGTATCAAGATAGAAGTTATAGCAGCTATAGAGTCATCACAAGAAGGTGGATCCTCATCATAGCTAGCACACGCCAAAACATGAGCACTGAACACATGTGGCCATACTATGATATGTATGATGCCATAGCATTGCTAGGAATAGAGCTCCCAAGCAAGTTTTATCAACCAAGAATGCCAAATTGTAATAGAGGTAGAAATGTACAAAATTTTCAAGCAACTAGTAAGGACCAAGAGTATCAAGTGCCATCTATAGAGACTTGCATAAATGCATCCCAGGCTAGTAGTCAAGGCCAAAAATACCACATCATAGCAATAAGGAACTCAGAAAATGTGACCCATGAATACCATCTCTACCAACCATGTGCCTGACACACCCAAGCCCACCAGGCATGTTGAAACATCATTAAAGTACACTCATGAGTGCAGAAGTACACTCATGAGTGCAAAAGTATTCATAGTACCCCAGATCACATGCGAAAGCAAAATTTAAACAGGATCCGTCGAGCTACATCAAAATTTGCTCCAATACCACTGAAAGACTAGCATGTATAATAATCCTTAAAAGAACACAACCCTTGGTCAGTGCCATGAAATAACCAAGCGGTTGTGTCAAGGCCTGCTATGCATGTATTTGAGTCATTAAACTGATCTGCATCAAACTCAACAACAAGAGCTAAAATAGTAATGTAGGACTATGATGCGTCTCATACCATAAATCACTATGCTCGTGTGGCTCAATGTATGCCTCAGCTGGAAAAACTCATCTGCTTGCTTTGAATATGCATGCTATACCCTCTGAACTACATCTTGTATGTTCCTACATGAGATCTGGTAGCAAAACTGAGTACTTCGATTGTGATTTGTATAATGTTTGCTACAACTAGAACATCATGTGCTAGAACACCATGGGCGTGAAGCAATATCCAAAAGCTCTGCTGCATCTAGATCATGTTCAAGAATCTTTGTCGATACAAGAGCAACAGAGAGAGAAACACAACCTCTATCAGAACTATTGGAAGCACAAAAGGGCTATGAACCACTAGCATGTCAACTCCTTCATCTTGGTAATGTATGAACTACTCCATGATTGGAAGTTTTCACTAGATTTTGGAAGAAAAGCAAGACTACACGTGTCTCTGCCATGCCAAAACCTGCCCCTCTCCATCAACTGGAAGATCATGTGGCCCATATGCACATGCCTCTACTGCATTGACAAGATCCTATGAACCAGCTAGATAAAGCTTTGTCCTTGCCACAATACGACGTGGCCTATCAAAACATAGCTCTGCTACATCTACAAGACCCTGTGAACCAGCTAAGCCTGTGTAACATCGGGGCGTATCTCACCCGCACATGCCTGTGTCTCAGGGCATATACCTAATGTCGCTTCTGGATAATCATATGATTGTGTAACTTTTGCTGCAACAAAATTATATTCAGCAAATGTAATGCCACAACATTAGAGTATGGATTTTTTCAATTAAGATGTAGTAATGGGATGTGTAATCTATATTGCAGCCTACAACAAAAGTCTGATCCACAAAAAATATGACAACCCAAAAGTATTGGAAGAACAATTCTTTTCAAATAAAGAGTCTTGGACGACGTGTGATTGAAGGGGAGGGAGTTAAGATGTGGTCAACTATGTCGAACACTTGTATCTAAACAAAGAACTAAAATGTCAAAACCTAAACGAATATTAGAAATACAATTATGATAAATAGTTGAGACATTATGATGAATTCTGACAAGCAACAAAGGTATTTCTACGGTAAGAGATTAAAAACCATAATAAAATTGTTCGAAACAAAGTATGGGCTGCACCTATTCAATATCATGAGGCATTTTCCAATCAAGAGTTGCACATAATACTTACATGAGCATCTTCTGAATGAAGATTGAATTGTGGTTGAATAACATTCACCATGAATTGTAAGGTACCCTCCTCTTCCGAGCTATCTTGGCTACTCTCTTTCACTAAATCTGCAAGCCCGATACCACATACATAACAGCCTTTACGATAATAAACTTGACAATGCATTACAAAAATTTCAACATGTAGGGATAAACAAACTACACGAGCAGCTCATAAAATTGTATTGCAGCTAAACTATACATTCTCAAGAAAAGATCAGGTGTAAGGTAATTGCAAGTCAAGACTCCCAGTCAAAAAGGATAACACATAAAATCAGCTACATCATCTAAAGATACTACATACTACATGTAGTTGCATCTGTTTGTCACATTTTTCATGAATTGTGATTCTGCAATATTATTAACTTAGCAGCTCTTTTTCTAGTATGGTGGAGCATTACTTTTGAAGACCATCTGCAGTAGGTGTCTACTGAAGATGCTAAGTGTCTTTATAAAATGGGCTTGTAGCTCTTTAAGACTTCTTAGGAACTAGAGACTACAATTAACCTAACGTCTCCAAATCAGTCTGTGCGTAGACGTCCACTTTAAGGATAAACCCAGTCTTTTTATTCCAAAATCACAAAATTTTAGCAGAAATCACTCAGGTACCACAACATGTGCAACTTATTTGAAGTTTGTCTGTTTTCCCATTTGTGCAGCTGATCAGGAATTAAGTTTTTAAACCTAAATAGAGACAAGGGAATCTTCACCAGCTCACCACTTATTAGAACAAATTTACACAAATTGGAACAGCAAAACTTGAATGAGGGTATAGACAGTTCAAAGCAAGTATAAAGAGCTCCTTTTATTCAAAAGGCAACTGGTTACACAAGGAATGAACACAAATAATTCCCAAAGCCTCATTCTTTTATGTTTGATGCATGTAGACATTTTTTAAGAAGCTAAGATAATATAAAAGGTTTGTGTATATGGCTGTGGCTACAATCTACTACAAGGGGAGATAAGATAGTCCAGCTCACCACTTATTAGAAGACCAAATTTACAGAGATTGGAACAGCAAAACTTGAATGAGCGTATAGACTGTATAAAGAGCTCCTTTTATTCAAAAGGCAACTGGTTACACAAGGAATGAACACAAAAAATTCCCAAAGCCTCATTCTTTCTATTTGATGCATGTAGACATTTTTTAAGAAGCTAAGATAATATAAAAGGTTTGTGTAAATGGCTGTGGATACAGTCCACTACAAGGGGAGATAAGATAGTCCAGCTCACCACTTATTAGAAGACCAAATTTAGACAGATTGGATCAGCAAAACTTGAATGAGCGTATAGACAGTTCAAAGCAAGTATAAAGAGCTCCTTCTATTCGAAAGGCAACTGGTTACACAAGGAATGAACACAAAAAATTCCCAAAGCCTCATTCTTTTCTATTTGATGCATGATAGTCAAAATTCTTCGATTGATCATAAGCCTGGTTGACATTGGACATTTCATGCAAACGTAAATCTCAATCAGCGTAAACGATTGAAATAGTTGACAACCTCTGAAGAGTCCATGACCAGCTTCAGTGTACATAGCGGAATAATATCACAAAGCTTATGTTAACATAATAATAAAGGAAAAAGTTTTTTTTTGCAATTTTGGAGGCTAAATATCTTGCTCTAAAAGCGAAGTGTGACCCCCATTTCCACATCCTAGCTCTAAGCACAGTTCAGAGGGTATCAAGTGAAAACTAGTCATTTCAAGCAAAGCTTCAGCCTTGCTTAAAAGTTCATACTTATGAATGGTTCATAACAATGCAACCAGTCAACTTTTAGGGCATATATTTTTGCACGCTCATAAACACATCAGTGTTTAACATTCGAAAGTTTAAAGACCAGTGCCAGTAATTCTCTTCTTTGCATACGGGATTTGTTCCAAGAGCACTTTCATGTCTACTGAGGATATAGGACCCCATCCTTGTAATGATTTTTTCATAAGCCTTTTAGCAGCTCAAGCCCAGAGGCCCTTCTAGGAGGTTCACCATGATCCTCCAGAAAAAACTGTGGGCAGATAATAAGTGATTCTGTGAGTGTTAAACAGCACTTACTTCTTGTTGATACATAGCTAACTTCGCAATAAGACTCGATTTGTTGCACATCCATGATTAGGCAACAACGCGATATATGAAAATCACACCAGAAAAGAAGAGACACTTGAAAGTGTCTGCTTCTAAGAACAACAATTGGAAGATGAAGTTCAGGACAAAGACCAGCTACAAAGAAGAGCTTTACATTAGAAACCTGAAATATTAGTATTCTGGCTTTTTGCCTGCACTGACTGTGTATAAAGGTTACAGGATCCTCAGAATCAAGGGTCAACTTCAAAAAAGGACATTACAGCTCAATATTAAACTGCTTAAATTTCCACTAAAAAATATCATACCTGGTTGAACATGTGACAAGCTCTCTGGCATTGTAGATTGAACTAAATTTGAAAGGTCTGACTGTTGAACTTCCTTCTCTGCAGCTTTTTGCTTTTCTTCCATCATCTTTCTCTGAACATACTGCCTTGAAGGTGAAGGTTTAGGTGACTCAAATGCCCTTGAAATGTCACCTACCCAAGCCCAGACCGCGTCTCTATTTGGAATCGTCCAGAAAAGTTTCAACCCGTATAACGAAACACGCAGACAATTATCAGCAAGAACAACGTTAAAACTCTCATCAAAACTTTCATCATCACTTGGATCTGAAAGGACTGGCTCACTTCCACTATCACTCCCACTTTCAAGTACAGTTGTAGTTTTTGGCCTTGCTTGGACCCTCACATTTTCCCGCCAAGGTGAAAGCCGAGTAGGATCAGCTTTAGGAGCCTGCTTCCTGACAGTGAAGCAATCAGTCTTAAATAAAAACCCATGCTCTTTCAGAGTCACAACTGGTCGCCTGCACTCCTGAGTTGATTCATCGTGAAGCACACCTTTGAAACCTAGAAGCTGTTTCACCTTATCAGATTTCTGAAGATGCTCAACATCATCATCAAACTTTTTTCTCCTATCCAGTTGGGCAATGAGAGAATACACGTCCACTCCTTGATAGACAAGTTCAAGGAGGTCTCTTTTACTGTCAAAAGTGTAATGTTGCCGACCACGACTGTAACAAAGTTCATACCTTAGTTGCCGCATATTGAAAGTAAGTCCTTCTGCTGGATCATCATCCATCAAGGAGATATGTTTTATGCAAGCTGGAGTAGCATCCACTCTTAAAATGAACTCTGTAAGAACTTTATCTAATGACAAATTTCCTGAGCGAGGTAACCTCATTATACCAAAACGAGGCCATCTGGAAAAGGAACGTAACTTATGTGGAGGAGAGAAAAATAGGCTCCACCACTTAAATATCCAAATTAGATCATGTGCCCCAATGTTCATTGAGGGAAGTATTCTCTCTTCTATAGCATCATACCTTCCAAACTGTTCAGCTGAGCTCTGTTCTGAGAAACTTTGTTGAGAAACCGCTTTTCTTGATGTGCAATGTGTCTTGGGCTTAAGCTTTTCTAAAACCTGTTGAGTATCCTCAACATGAACAGGAATATCAAGGTTTGTTGGCTCAGGATTAGGGGTTGTCAAGCTGAAATTCCAGCCTAATGCAAGTGATGTCGATCGAAATAAGTCATACACTTTTTCCCTTGGTTCAAGCTCCTTTGGAAATGCATGTAAATAATGGTTATGAGGTTCCCCTGAAGAGCAATCCCAGTCCATTGTGATTTGGAGCAGAAATACAGGTGTATGGATGAATTCTGGTTGTTCTTTAAGGTCCAGTGATGGACCTAATGCAAAAGCTTCTGTACTTGATATATGCAAATCGAAGTCCTTTCCAGCAAATGTCAAACGCCCTTCAGATTGTTCAATAATCATAGGACGAGCATAAATCCTCATCATGTTAACATTTTCATATGGATCAGTAGTTGCCAAGAATGACCACTCAAAATAAGCGGCATTAATACTGTTTTTTCCATGTACATAGTACCGCATATCATCCCACCAAGGCAAGCTTCTCTCCCTCTTAACCAAATTATTTGCTGAGGCTAAACTTGATGAAATGACAGACGCTGACCCTTTGCTGTCTTTCCTATCAGAGTCAACAGCTTTACGGACACTAAGGTCAGCTCTTCTCAAAGCAACTGTAAATGCATAACTCACATCTGCAATTGCTGGCTCAAAACCCACACCAAAGGATACCCTTGCTGTATGAAAGCTAATAGGTAATTCTGAATACATCTTCCATGATGGAGTTGACCCACTTATAGACCTCAACATTTCCACCTTCCGCCATCGGCCAATGTATAGCTCCTGCGCCATTTGCTTGGGGAAGCATGTAGCCTGTAGAAATATAGTGTCAAAAGATTATGCTAGCTATGTTAGCAATATACTGCATACCTTAGTTGCCCGTTCCGGAACGGAAAGCGTTCTGGAACGCGTTCCAGAACACGTTCCGTTCCAGAACGATGCCCTCAAAAAAAAATAAAAAAGGATTTAGCAAAACACAAAAACGTTTTCCATATACACATGAACATATATGGCGATTTCATATGCATACAGATGAACACACCACACAATCATCAATGTGCACATCGTTAAAATGTTCATGGTTCTTAATATATCCATAGAAAACTGAGAAGTTTTGATAGCATGTTTCGAGGTTTCCATTTGCATATTATATTATTCCTTGAAAGGTGAACTATGTAATAAAGTATACACTATAAGATAAATGCCAAAATGGAAGAGAACGAGTGTTAATAGGAAGGAAGGGCAAGAGTTCTTTTGACATGAATTCCAAATACAGCCTTCCAATGTATAGCAGTGGTCGCATAAAGCGTTTTCAATTGTTGCGGAGGCAAAAAGTGTATGGTATGCATTTTCAGGCCCCCCAGCCCCCCACATGCATTTCAACAAACTTGAATGGAGTAATTGATAGAACACGGGATGTTTCATTAGCCATGATAAAATGATAACAGATTTTACACCATACTTTGGAAATGTTGCAAATCTCTTTCCTAAATGGTTCAATCAAACTCTTTCCTTTCCAGTCAATAATGGCTTTATTTCTGCAACCAGAAAATGGCAATCTGTAATATTTACAACCCCAACACGTTTCCAAGTAAATTGGATTTGTCCATAGAAAGAAGTGGTTGTTTGATCAAGGTGCCACATGTACGCTGTCAACTACATCATATGTTTTCTGAGACACAAGTTGCAAGCTGGCACATATCGATCTGGAAAAATGTGTGCATGAATATTGCTTAAATGTTAAGTAGCTACAACTGACATATGCTGCTGCAGATGGTACTCAGATATAAATCATGTGGAGGGATAGTAGGGACTGAAAGGAGGTTCGGGAATGAGTATGCTATAAAAGAACAAGCTTCTTTCTTCTTAGCTGCAACTGACCAAATGAAACTCAAAGAAACTCAACGTAAGTAGTAGAGGAAAGTTTCAAGCATTTATAGCTTGACATATTTAATGTATTTATGTAGAAGATTTTGCAAAAGGGAGCACAAAAAAGGTCCCTTTTGCACCGCAGGGAGAATGGCAGTTCACGGCCATTCCCCTTGCTATGGGAATGCTCCACCAGCAGACCCACTCCCACGGTCTAGGTAACTGTGCATTTTCAATGGTGTAGATATTTGGATGTCTCTTTCAGTATCCACTCATCATCGCTGTTTTTCCTTCCTCATTTTCATTTTTTTTATCTCTTATGCAACTTTACAGTTTTAGGACACCTTCGACGTATGCATTTCTGCAGCATCATCTCTACAATTTTGACAAACATTGACCTGGACAATGTTTTTCATCAGTAGGAAAGAGTTATGGACATGATCATGACATTTTTGAGATTCTTGGAACCTTATTAACTTCATTCAGACTCAAAGCCTTAGTATTAAATGAGGTATGTTATTTCTTATTACTTCGATTTGTTCTTGAAGAACATTTCTTTATTGTAGGCTATCAGAGCCTACATCCCATTATGATGGGCTCACTTGTTGATTTTTTATTGGCTTCATCAAGTGCTTGTTTATGAGAAAATTCTGGCAGTAAAGATCCTTTGAAAGATGGCACTGGAAGGCAGTCCATTGCCAATTGGTCTGCATTCTTGGATGGAATATGATCAATTTTTTGGCAGTGTTGCTATTCTGATGTGTTTTATGCTATGTCATGCAAGTGCACATAAACTTTTCAAAACTTCATTGAATGTATCATCTCTCACTGGAAAGCAACTCAATCTGATAGAATTAAGTGAATTCACCTGAATGGGAAAAGAAACCATGACTGACGAATTAGAGGTTATAATTATCAAAACAAAGTAATGGTTCCTTTAGAAAAACACAGTAGTTTTTTATGCTATCAAGTCTGGCAAAAGAATTATTGTGGAAGAACGGAGAGATGACTATACAAAAGTAATTGCCAAGACTAATAGAGAAGCTTCAAGCAGGCACCTGTTGAGCAAAAATGACAACACCTTTGCATTTTCCTCCCATCGCAGCTAGCATTGGAGAAGAATAATCACGAAGCTGCACAATCAGTGAGGATGTGGATACATCTATGTGTCTACCTAAAACACGGGCAAATGGTATGCTCATTTCAGGGGCAACACAATCAAGCTTTCTTATAGTGTTAATCATACCATTCCTGCCACCGTCAATCTTGGTCAAGGTTAAATCCAAGTTTGAGGCATGGACAGAAAAAAGAGAACCGCGATTCTGACTTGGACAAAAGCCTCCTTGATAACCTCCACTACAGGCTCCTGACCCTCTATATGCCACTAACATTGCACAAGCATTTCGATATGCTTGAAATGTTTGTTGATGAAGTGTTTCCCATGCTCTATTTACGGTCGATAGATCAAGATCTTTGTAATTTTTTTCACGAAGCTTATCTTGGCCATTCATGAGAACCTGCTCTTTCTCACTATTTGATGGCGAGATAGTTTTCTTGGCATGCAGCTCCTGCACTTCCTCCTCTAAAAGCCGCTCTCTCAAAAGGGACTCCTGCTTCACTTTTCTCAAGATTCTCTGGTGCTCATCCAACCAGCCTTGAATAGGCTCTTCCTCAATTTCTGCTGTAATATCATGAATATGGAACTTAATGGAGCTAAAGTGCATAGATCTTTCTTTCTTAACCCTGGGAATCAAAGTTGCCTTTTCTGGACATATAACCTTTGCTTGTGCAGCTAATGCAAGCTTCAGGCCACGCCACATGTCCTCAACAGCATCGTCTATGGCTCTTATAGGAAGCCTGTATGGCATGACAATATGAGTTCCAGTTCCCTGAACTATGCAGTCCCATGTACTAGAGTTAGTTGTGGATGCATAACTTTGTACATTTGCAGGATCTTGATCAAGCACTGGGACCCTTGAAATTTGCAGCCGCTCATTCCTAACGACTGTAGCATTATTTAACGAAACTTCAACATCCTCAAAGAGAATTCCAATTTCAGCATCCTCTGAAAATATAGATTGGATGCAAATTGCGCCCTCTACTCCATCAGCAAGTTCCGCTCTCATTCGCAATACCTCAATGTCAACAGCTACAGCGGTCTTCCACCAGGACAGCTTTGTTGCACTCTGAGTCTGACTAGAAGAAGTAAATTTGTCCTCGACAATCATTTTCTTGTCACTAGAACAATCATTCACTATAGGAAAGCTTGCACGTGTACTTTTGCGTAGTTCTAAGAGCTGCTTCAGTTGCAAGCTGATAAGATTGAAAAATAAATGAACATCTGGTTCCCACCATGCTGTGATCTCAGTTGCACTTAGAATAGAATGTTTTCTCGTTTCATTAGCAACTCTAGCAGGTTTCACTACGAACTTGACATTCTGCAGTCCAAAAAGCGTCCTTTCCACAAAGATTGTATTTTTATTATCCAGCTCATGATATACCAACTTTCCACGCTCAAGGTCTAACTGAGTAATGTCCTTATCTCGATCAACAAAAACATGAAGAGCTGGAAGATCAATCAAAATTTTACACTTTCCTCCTGAGAGTATTGTGCCTTTGAATGTTGTTGCTTTCACAGATGCAGTTCGAAGCTTTCCATCATGTGTTTTGGTAATTACTACTTCCCCTCCTTGATTACCAAAATTCACTTTCTTAGGGTCTGGAACCAGCACGCATTCTGCTTGCAAAATACCACGAAACTCCATTGAAATACCTTCTAAGTGAAATTTCAAGAATCTCACACCTTTTGACATCTTCTTATTACCATGCTTTCCCTGCTTGACTTTACTCCCAGACTTCATTGCAGAAAATAGCTTTGCACAAGTTTCCAGAGCCAGTCCAGTGTACATCAAGGATCGCAAGCAGGCCATACTAAGAAAAATTTCACCATCACCAATCTCAGTGATGCACGTCAGCCTCTTCTGGTTAGAATCCTCCTCACTTGCATCAAGCAAACCCCAGTCGACTGCAGCCCGGCCAATATGCACTACACAGCCAGGAATAGTTTCTACTCTTGAAAGGTGATGTTTAAAAAGCTCCTGCTCTTCGTCGGCCATCGTCACATAGAGTTCCCCTACCTCTATGTGGAACCCAGCACCCTTTCCAGAAACTGAATTTATGTATAAATGCGAAGTTTGGGAAGATACCTGTAGAACAGATCAAAAAGCTCACTTGTAACATTTATATGATAAGAACCAGTAAATCTTCTATATGCCATTCACAAGGTCATGTATTCTTTAAAGCTATTCAACTATACGCATCTTTAACTCCTCTTTTTTTATAGTAAAAGCAAGAGTGGATGAATGCTTCAGAGTCCTCGGCCATGTCACTAGGTGAGGAAGCCCTTCTGCTAAATCTAACATAAACAGACCCAACCAAAAGTAAACACTAACATGAAAAAGAGCCAATCCATCGAGGCTGTAAACAACCACAGTCATCTCTGGAGCTGACACGCTGCAAACCCAACAGAACAGTTGCCCTATATTTTGGTTTGACTTTCTCTTTTTCTTCAGAGCGTGCCTCAGACTATCAGCATTGCTTGTCTCCTTTTTAGGTGTTTTGAAGATATTTAGCTGCATCCACTTCTCAAACCTGTTTGTGAGAACATTGCACTGTGTACCTCCCAGCCTTACATCAACCTCTGCGCGATATAGTGAATTTGGCTGCAATAACATGAATGCTCTTTAATACTTTAGGAAACTGATAAACTTCCAGAATTTTTTAAAATGAATTTTCAAAGTTATTCAACATGATAACATGGAGAAATTTATTATACGATTATGACCCCAAAATCAGGTATGTCCCACATTGTCAAAAGAGATTATTTTTTATGAAGGATCAGCAGAAATAAGACACATTTGCCTATAGTCAAGACTTAAAAGTGCTATTTACTTTCATTATAATATGCCATCAGCTCTCAACATAGTATTGACAACTGATACTGAAATGAGATTATTTTGCTCTAGAATGGTAAGCTATGCTAAGTCCATCAGAAAAATAATAACTTTCTTAATTTATCTCAAAAAGGCCAGAATTGCACATTTCTGAATGAGCTTTTGTATTTGAACCCATCCATATGCAATAGTTATAGGTATTCTAAAGTTGCAGAAAGTTCATGGAGAAAAATAAAGTCACAACATGCAATGGACCATATTTAATAACACATACTGCTTATACTCTATCATCTCTCTATTAAACCTTACTTCTAGACATAGTTGCACTGCGTTTCTGAAACGCGTTTCGGAAATATGGAATTTTTTTTCAGAAACGTTTTTTTTAATTTTTTTTCTTTGGTTTTTTTTTGTGCAATATGGGTATCAGGTGAAAGCTCTAATTAAGAGCATAATTACTGTGCAATTTACCGACTGTTTCGGGTGCAGGATGGTCCAGTTCAGGTGCATTAATCCATGTTGGGTTCTGTCAAGGATAAAAATTCAAAACTAACCTCTAGCCTGTCTGTTACGATCACAGATGGTCCCAGTAAGTGTGTTTTCGCTCAGGGAGTTGGAAGGCCAAGTCATGAAGAGGCCTTACCGTCGGGGCCGGGGTCTACCGGCAGCCCCCGGACCCTGCCGTTGGGGGGCGTTGCCCCCCAAACCCCCCACCCGGGGGCTACCGCCCCCCGAACCCCCTGAGCATTTATTGAAAACCAGAGCAAACAACAACCAAATAGCTATTGAAAATGAGATCTGTTTGTGACCCATCTACTGCACTTCTGAGAGGCAAAACGCTTGTTTGACCATTGATCCCCTAAAAAAATTTCAGTCATAAGCTATTTTTCCAATTTTTTTTTTTTTCTTTTTTTTTTTTTTTTTGCAATTCTGGGAGGAGGAAACGCGGTTTCCGAAACGTCTCCTCCCAGAAACGCGATTCTGTGCAACTATGCTTCTAGATAAGTCTAGTGACTTACCGCATATAGAGTTAGTCTAGAAACTCTGTCTGAAACTCCATAGTTCAAATATTGAGCTACATAGCAGAAAAGAACAGTTGCTACAAATCACATTTCTTATGTTTAACTGATTGCGTGTGATGTTTGTCCACGTGTACCTTGCAGAGATAGTTAACAATGATGGGTATCATACTCCATTCCTAATGCTGCCATATCAGCTAACACTCACTTCTAAGCTTCCAAATATCAACGAAATAGTGCAATTACCCTAGAGATTCTTTAGCACAACAAGGGACTCAAAAAGTCAATGATTTCCATACACTGTTTTGAAAGCTCAACATAATATAACAGCATTTATTAGCCCCACCACCAAGATGCTTTTGGCACAAATCCTGAATATGCCACGATCACATCTAAAAGACCCAAAGATGAAGGCTCACAACAAATAAGACGAAAAGTTAACAGCAGTTATACCGGCGCGGGGAACTCAAGTAAGCCTGCAACAGCAACCTTCATAATCTGCACCAAGGAGCAATCGTTCTCACGAAATACCTGAGATTGAAAAAAATTGCAATAGAGCATGGTTAGGTTCGATAAGACATCAAGCAAGCATAGATAAACTCAGTTAAATCAACTTATCAGAAAATCTCATGTCCTCAAATGCCCTACCACATGATCCTTTCGGCCAAACTATCCAGTCTCTGGAAATTTTAATAATGGCAAATAGCGCCCACAAAACTGATACTATCGACATAAATAAAAAGATTGAAAGCACATTCACGAAGCTATTTGAAGACTTTTTATCCATTAAATAGAGAGACGTTACATGAATTTCACCACACTCCAGTTGAATATCAAGCTGACAGAATATATCTGGTGATTCTTCCGAAAGCATCAAGACCGAGCTCTGCAAGTGAAAGCCTGTAATCTCATTGTCGAGCACTGCATCATCTCCTAGATGGGAGCATCTTATTTGAAGTTTTGGTAAACTGAAGTTGACCTTCAAGCAGTCACACCAAACAAGTAATCAGCCAGAGGAGCCCAGAACCAAGTATAGCTCTACCAGGGAGGTCCAACAAAAAGCTGAGAAATTTTTTCAAACCTTCAAGCTCAAACTGTTCAGGAAAAAGCCTGCAGACAGAACAGTTGTATAATCTTGCAAAAACAGTTTTCCCCAAGAAGGCTTCTTGGTTTAAGAAAGGGACAGAAAGTAAGGGGATAATAACTTTCAGTGAACCAAATTACAGCCTGGACAAAAACTGATGTATACACACATGAGGGAAAGTCTGAAAATATTAAGAAATTTCAAACCCTGCCAGATCTCCCAAAGTCATTGGCGTGATGAAACTTCAAAGAAAGTGAGAAAAAAAAACGTAAACCCTAGAACTGATAAACAAATGCAAAAAAAACTGGAAAAAGTAAACAACTACCTAACCTGCACCAGCTTAAGCAAAGGCTGTGAAATTCCTTGCCTTAGGGTGTATGATTTCCAAAACGCAGACTCCAAATCTGAAAATTCACTCAAAAAGTTACGGACTACAGGATACAGGCCTACTGGGCTACTCTGCATATATTCCGCAGGCCTCTTTACATTTACTGTTGGTTATGTATATTTCTGGTTACGCATTTTCTATTAGTCATGTACAGGCCCCAAAGCCTTTTTATATGCTTATGACCCGCACTGGGTCCTTTTTTATGACTAGGGGTTAACATTGGGAAGAGGAAAGTCATGGTCTTCAACACTTCCAAGAGCTTTATGTTTAAGACAGGAACTTCTTTTTGGCAGTCTGAAGATTTACAAGACCTAGCTATGGAGATCTTAACTCAAATGCTAGATCAACTATGAAAGCTTGAGAAAACTTGGCTATGGAAATATCACACACAAGGAGAATTGCATGAGCATCTCACAAACTCAAAAGTCTCAAGAAGAAATGAATTGCTAGAGAGAGAGAGGAGGGCGTGGGTCCTCCAAATCCCTTGTGAGGCAAGCACCTCCTTTACATGCATGGAAAGTCTAGGTGTCAACCATAGGAGTGAGCTACTTGGCCAAGTGGGCCACTTGCACTAATTTACATAACTTAACAAAAGGGGGGTCTCATGCATTTAATTAAAACATGCCCCATGAGTTATGTACAACTTAACTAATGCTTAGCCAAAAGGGGTAAAATAGGCATTACTCTTCAACACCCCCCCTTAATGGCAATTTTATTCAAACTGACACCCAACAAACTTCTGAACTTTTCAAACTTATCTTTACTAAGTGGTTTAGTAAAAATATCAGCTGTCTGGTCGTTGGTGTCACAATAAACTAGCTCGATCTCCCCACTGTGCACTTTCTCTCGTATAAAATGCTGGTCCACCTCTATGTGTTTTGTCCGTGCATGATAGACTGGATTTCTCGCAAGCTGAATGCAGCTTTGGTTATCACAATGTAACAATGTAGGTCTTACTTGAGCAATCTGCATGTCCTCAAGTAGACGGCGTAACCAAATGGCTTCACAGGCGGACCTTGTAGTCGCCCTGTACTCAGCTTCGGTAGACGATAGAGCAATAGTAGGCTGCTTCTTACTGCACCACGATATAGCCCCTGAACCTAGGCTGAAACAATAGCCTGTCGTCGATCTCCGATCGTCTCTATCACCTTGCCAATCAAAATCTGAATAACCTTCCAGCTGAAGGTTCCCGTCATCCGTGTATCCAATCCCATAAGCCACTGTCCCTCTCACATATCGTAGGATCCGCTTGGCTGCCTTCCAATGTGCTTCGGTAGGCTTCCACATGTATTGACTTGCAATTCCAACCGCATAAGCAATATCTGGCCTGGTGGTAGTAAGGTAAATCAGGCTGCCCACTAACTGACGATAGAGCGTCTCATCTGCAAATGCTGGACCATCATCTTTTGATGGCTTGTTGCTTGCATCCATGGGTGTGCTGATTGGTTTGCTTTCTTGCATGTTAAACCTCGTCAATAATTTCTGTGCATACTTTGCCTGTGAGATAAAAAGACAACGCTTCCCTTTCCAAACTTCAACTCCTAGGCAATAGTGTAGCAAACCCAAATCTTTCATTTCAAACTCATTAGAAAGATTCTTCTTAACACAAGCAATAAGCTTCTTATTGCTTCCCGTGATGAGTAGATCATCCACATAGAGCACAAAAACCACAAAGTCTTCTCCTTCCTTGAAGACATAAAGATTGCAATCAGACTTACTCTTCTCAAACCCTTGCCTTGCAAAGTACTCATCAATTCGGCTATACCAAGCCCTTGGCGCCTGTTTGAGCCCATACAAGGCTTTCCTAAGCCTGCAAACCAGATTCTCCTTGCCTGTTATTTCAAATCCCTGCGGTTGTTCCATGTAAACCTCCTCCTGTAGGTGCCCATTAAGAAAGGCACTCTTGACATCCATTTGATGGACATCCCAATCAAAATATGAGGCTATAGCCAAAACGGTCCTGATAGATGTCATTTTAGCAACAGGTGCGAATGTCTCATCATAGTCTAGCCCCTCTTGCTGAGCATAGCCTTTCGCCACCAACCTTGCCTTGTACTTGTCCACTGTTCCATTGGCATGAAACTTGGTCTTATAGACCCACTTGCAACCTATTGGTTGCTTCCCTTCTGGCAATGTAGTGAGCTCCCATGTGTCATTCTTGACAATGGAGTCGTACTCCTCCTGCATGGCATGTTGCCATACCTTTTCTCTCACGGCTTCGTGAAAGAACTGTGGCTCATCTGCATTCATAATAGTGGACATAAGAGCAAAGTTAGTCTCTTGTCTCTCACATGAGACCTAAGAGATCTTCTGACACCCTGTTCATTGCTCTCTCCTTCTTCAATCATTTGACCTTCTATGATTGTTTCCCAATACCACCTAGGTGGCTTCTTCCTAGCAGTAGGTGATGTGGATGGTGACCACGTATCCCATGGTACTGTTTTAGTCTTCCGTTTGTCCCCAACTTCTGCTTCTGGTACTTGGCCAAAAAGAGGTCTCGAACTAGTAGGTTCGATTTCATGTTGTTGCTCCTGCACTTGAGGCTTACAGGACTCTTGACTAGGATCCTCATCCGTGGGATCAATCAAGGGTATGAACTCAGTAATTCCTTCCTTCTCCTGCTCCTGTATCTTGGGTGCATGCTCTTCATCAAAGATGACATCTCGACTTAGGATCTTCCTCCTGTTTTCGAGATCATATAGCACATAAGCTTTCTCACCTTCACTATACCCAAGAAAGACACACTTTACGGATTTTGCATCAAGTTTCTTCCGCAAGTCCTTTGGTATATGTGCATATGTTGTACACCCAAATACTCGAAGGCTGCCCACTTTGGGCTTGTTGCCACTATATGCCTCTTCTGGCGTGATTCCTTCAACTGCTTTGGTTGGACTTCTATTCAATAGGAAAACAGCAGTTGCTACCGCTTCTGCCCAAAAGGAATTTGGCAACCCCTTTGCCTTGAGCATGCTCCTCGCACACTCAACTATAGACCTGTTTTTCCGCTCAGCCACGCCGTTTTGTTGCGGTGTATGTGGAGCAGTAAACTGTCTCTTTATCCCACATGCTTTGCAAAGATCTTTGAACTCATCAAAAATATACTCACCGCCCTTTTCTGACCTGAGAGTCTTTAACCTCTTTCCTGTGTGGTTTTCCACCATAGCTTTCCATTGTTTGAAGTATTTGAACGCTTCAGATTTCAGTTTCAGAAAATAGACCCATACCTTCCGAGAAAAATCATCTACGAAGGTCATGAGATAGTATGCCCCCCTTGTTGATTTGACCTGCATGGGACCGCATAAATCTGAATGCACAAGTTCAAGAATGCCCTTGGCCCTGGTAGCTTTCTCCTTTGGAAACTTTTTCCTCTATTGCTTCCCTAATGCACAAGCCTCACCTGTATCTGAAGAAGACTTAATGCTAGGAAGATCTGCTACCATTTTGTGCCTGTTCAAAACTTGCAAACTTTTGTAACTCAAGTGACCATATCTCTCATGCCAAAGCTTGTCCCGATTAGTATCTCTTGCAGACAAGGCCTCTTGGCTAGGAATGGTTCTGAAAAGCTTGTAAAGACCTCCTTCTTGCATTCCCTTGGCTACCACCTTGAAGTTCTGATCTTTGTCTTTTACCAAACATTTAGAATCATTAAACTCTACCACCATGTTCTGTTTGGTAATGGCACCAACAGATAACAAGTTCTTAGCCAACCCTGGTACATGCAACACACTTTTAATTTCCTTCACCTCACCTGATGATAGCTGTATTGCAACTGTGCCTTTGCCCCTCACCATACGTGTAGAATTATCTCCAAGGCAAACATGTTGGCCATCTTCTGTCTCCTCATAGGTGCTGAACCAATCTCTATGAGGTGTCATGTGCTTTGAGGCTCCAGAATCAATGTACCATCCACCAAATGTGGATTCAGATGATAGGGCTGCGGTGAATAGCTCAAGCACACCAGATTGCTCCTCCTCTGCAACTTTGTCAACAAAGTGACTCTGCTGGTTCTTTCCCTTCTTCTGATCACTTTGCTTCTTCCTGCATTCAAAAGCAAAATGCCCATACTTACCACAATAGTTGCAGTTGCCCTTCCTCTTGGGTGTAGATGAGGAATTGGTGCTTGACTCCTCTCCAACCTGTAACTTGGACACCTGCTGCTCCAAGCTTTGCTTTGAGTTCTTCTTTTTGCCTTTGCCTTTCTTCTGAAAGTTTTGCTTCTTCTTAGAAGCAAATGCAAGCTCTGGATTATCTTCCTTCTCATCTCCTCCTGTAGAAGAAGACCACATAACTCCCCAAAGGTTGGGAGTTTCTCCCTAGCAGAAAGGGACATCACATAGTCTTGATAGTTGAATGACAAGTTGTTCAAGACTATGGGAACAATACTCCTGTCACTTACTTTCTCTCCAACTGAAGCAAGCTGATCCAATAGTTCCTTGACCTTTGTAATATGATCACCAATTGTTGCACCTGCTTCCATCTTGAGAGTATGTAACCTGTTTTGCAAATACACCAGCTTGGCTGAATCCACTGTTTCAAACATAGACTTCAGAATTGTCCAAGCATCAGCTGCATCCCTTGCATTGCAAATGTGAGGAATAATAGTGTCCTTGACAGAAAGATTGATTATCCTATGAGCTTTATGTCTCCTGTTCATGTAGTCCTTCAATTCAGGATCAGATGTTGGTACAGGTTCTGTACCTGTCATGACCTCCCAGCAATTCTTATCCATCAAGATATTGGCTATCTTGAACTTCCACACTCTGTAGTTTGTGCCATCTAGTTTGCTAGATTCACCCAGCAAACTCTCCCCAAGACTTGCCATGCTAAAATCTGTGCTTAAAACAGAAGCTCAACTTGAAAAAGATCAGAAAAGAACAGCTTCCAGCAACAAGGGTTTAACCCCAAACTAGGGTATGTAGCCACTTCAAGGCAACCCTTCAGCTCCTGCTTTTGTCTTTGCCACTTGGTGTGGCCTCACTAGCACAAGCACTAGGCTCCACTGGAACAGAAACCAGAAGCCCCTAGAAAGTGCGCCCTACTTTTGTGTAAGCTCCTCCAGAAAGACTCCCCAAAACTTAGCCAGATTTAGAAAGTTTTTGGATCATCCCACTCCCCTTGCCAATAGCTCTCCAACAGTGCAAGACTCCACCTGATCTGACACTTGTAGATCAAATGCTCCCTCTTTCAAGATTGAGGTGCTTGTAGAAGATAAGAATCTTCTCAAGAATCTAAGCACTGAAGTTTCTCTCACTCTCAGACTCACAGGCTAGACAACCTGCTCTGATACCATGAAGATTTACAAGACCTAGCTATGAAGTATCTTAACTCAAATGCTAGATCAACTATGAAAGCTTGAGAAAACTTGGCTATGGAAATATCACACACAAGGAGGATTGCATGAGCATCTCACAAACTCAAAAGTCTCAGGAAGAAATGAATTGCTAGAGAGAGAGAGGAGGGCGTGGGTCCTCCAAATCCCTTGTGAGGCAAGCACCTCCTTTACATGCATAGTAAGTCTAGGTGTCAACCATAGGAGTGAGCTACTTGGCCAAGTGGGCCACTTGCACTAATTTACATAACTTAACAAAAGGGGGGTCTCATGCATTTAATTAAAACATGCCCCATGAGTTATGTACAACTTAACTAATGCTTAGCCAAAAGGGGTAAAATAGGCATTACTCTTCAACACAGTCAACCATTGGAGATTGTTTCATCCTACAGTTGCTTAGGCATACTCTTTACTAGTCCTATATTTAGTATGAGACAGGCAGCTTCTACTAGGCTTCGGAAGGGTCATGGTTCCCTTGCCTAACTGGAGAAATTATGTTTCTGTAAGTTTATTCCAAATACCTCGAATAAGTGTTGGCTTTTTTACATCATTGTATCTCCCACAGCCTTATATGCAGTAGCAACACAGTGCACTGGTCTTACCTCATCTGACTGGGCCAATATCTTGCAACTATGGATCACTATGCTTTCACGTAGAATATGGGCCAAGCCCTCAGTTCCACACCAGATCATGCTTTTAGAGTTTGTAGTCTCACCCACGTACCTTGACGCCATACTCCAACTCATCAAAGATATCCAGCGAGTTAGCGAGTTCCAGGCTTCTAAGTGGCGATACACACAGGCTGCTCTCATCTCATCTTAGCGCTTACATAGTCAAGACTATCAGTTAGCTTGGTTCTCTCAGGCCTCCCGCCTCCTTGACACACTTGGCATCTTTATCATTGCCCTTCCCTCAGGTCATCTACAAAGATTACCTTGATCGACAATTGGGGGTCAAATCCAACTTCTATCGGCTTCCAGCTTGAGATCGAGATTGGACGATTTTAGAGGAAAGGATTTGCCAGTTATGTTTCCTAGCCGAGGCAGAGACTGAGGAGCACTTTGTCTTCATATGCCCATACTCTTACGAGATTCATGGGAGATAATATTGTTTGTTCAAAGATATACCAATCACTTTCCGCTCACTTGTTACCTAAGGATCCACGCTATGTTGTACTAATGATACAAGAGATGCATTTACTACGACGAGATTTTCAGCCTTTGCATCAGAGTACTCCAGACACATAGCTTATATCACCTCCTTTTTCTCTAGATTCAGAGGATGATGAGAGTGATGATGACATGACTTCCCACAGAGCTCAGAGACCGTGCACCTCCCAATGTTTCCTTACAGCCATAGACATGCTCGTCCTACCACGAGGAGAGGTCCCTCTTTGTTGTGTCCTTTATCGTAGTATCTCTTACAAGGATCAGCTTGGAGGTCGGCTGTTGGTTGCATGGTTCTTACGACAACCGGATCTTTTGCGTATTTATCTCCTACCCTTGTGATCATTTGGGCTTTACAATGGTATCAGAGCTACGCTTGGAGCTTCGAGAAGTGAAAAAGCAATTTGCTTTTTGGATTCCCTCAACAAGCATCAGGTTGTTGCAGTTGTATTTGAGCTAAGGCTGAAATGATGAGCATCATCTCCATAAATTCTGGTTTCCCAAAATGGTTGCTGAAAAATTTGTAAGAGTTTTTGTTTTTCCTTACTTCGATGTCAAAATCGTTTGTAGGTGTGTTAATTTGGTGTTGTGATTTGGTCACGTAAAACTGTTCATTCTACACGAACTTGCTGTGAATAATTTGAATCTGAGGAACTTGTACTCTGAAAATCATGTTTATGGCTTAACAGTTCACTAGTTATTTTGCATGCCTAATCTACATATTTTTATCATAATGTTCCTTTACATCTTTGGTGAATGGGATGTGGTCTTGGTTTGTTCACTATATCTAGATTGGAAAGAACACTGTAAAAAAGGGTTATGGGACTTGCATGTTATCGAACAGCAAATGGTAAAAAGGATTTAAAGAATTGTCAAAGTAAATATCATTGAAAATTTTGATTTCTAGGGTAATCTCAGAGTGGTTGAGCCACTGATGCAAAGAACTGTTGTTTGGATTCTTGTTGAAGGAGTCAAATCTCTAAATCAGTTCTAGTCGTGAGTTGGGTTGGGTTACGGGTGACATAAACCTGCACCCAACACACGAAAGAAATTGACTTAAAAGCCTCTCTCATGTAGCACTCCTTTTCTCCCTTGTGATCCTTGTTGTGGCTTGATGGTGGACAGCTGGGGCAAGCATGGATCATTTCTATTTGCAATTATCTTGAAGACTATTTGCAGCGTTGAGGTGAGTTTTGTTTGAGGGCGTGGTCTTCTGTAAGTGGCAACAGTCACATTCGTTGTTGATAGAACAGTGCTCAGTCTTATTCAATTATATCCAGTTTTGATGGCATAACGAATTTATACACAGCTATTAGATTTAATGATTTGTGAGTTGTATCTAGTTTTAGTCAAGCAATTTTTGTAACCTATAAGAAGTAGTTTTGCGGTTATCTTTTTAGTTTGTATGGGTTTCATTTATGCTGCCATTTTATTTATCATAAAAAACTGAAGTGTCGATGCTAAAAAAAACCAGAAAAAGTAGCTGATTTCAACTTTTGGCTTTTGTATAGGGCAAAACTTTGCAATGGATTTGAACAATATGCCGCAAACTGTTCAAGTGGGGGAACCGTCAAATTCACCAACGATATCTACTACAAACATGATGTCTCTTTCGAAAATTTCAAATTCTGCCCATGAAGAATGATCACACGTATCAAGTCCACCTAGCAATGAGTGTTAATACCGAGGTGTGGAATGTTCGAATTCCATCCTTGAAATTGGATGCAAGGCATCAAGAAGAAAATTGATTTCCATGTCATGAATTTAGATAGAAGTCATGTCATTTTAGGATATGTGGTTTTTTAATAGATCTAATGGACAAAATGAGTTTCCTAGTTTTTGGTAAAGTAGTTTCCATTTTCGGAGTAAATAGTTTATGTACTAAGCCAACCATTTCAGTGGTTGATTTGATAGCCTCGAGTGCTGATTTTGAATTGTTTTATTTATATGAGTTTTGTTTTAGGTTGTAATGTAAATGTGATTTGTAATAGCATGGGATTACCTCTCGTTCAACCATAAGATAGATCTGATGTCAAGAACTCAGCCAATCTTTTGACCACCATACGTGTTTAGTCCAAAAGAGCAAGATGAGGTAGTGAAACAAATCAATAACTTATTGAAAATGGGACATATCAGACCCAATAAATTACCATGGAGGGCTCCAGTTTTTCTTAAGGATAAGAAGGATGGCAGTTTCCGGATGTGTATGGATTATGAGGGCCTAAATAAATTCACCATTGAGAACAAGTATTCATTACCCAGAATGGATGATTTGGTGGATAGATTGTGTGGAGCTAAATACTTCACTGAAATAGATCTCCGTATGGGATATCATCAGATCCGTATCCATGTCGATAACATTCAAAAGATAGTTTTAGAACTCGGTTAGGTCATTATGAAGTTCTTGTACTTCCATTTGGATGGACAAGCTCTTACCACTTTCCAACAAATGATAAAAATGAACTATTTCATCCATATTTGAGGAAGTTCATGATTGTGTTCTTGGATGATATTCTCATCTGTAGATGATACTGAAGGAACATTTGGAGCATCTTCATACTATCTTGAATATTTTGAGACAAAAGAAGCTCTATGCTAAAGAGTCCAAATTTGAATTTATGAAACACGAACTCCTTTATTAGTTCAACGGACTACCTTTGAGGGGATTAAGATACTATGGTAAAATAAGGGTAGTTATATCGTTAGTAGTAGACTATGATATATTCAAAATATCGAACAACTGAGCTCTCTACACTCTAGCTACCATAGTATCTCTTATAGGGATCGGCTTGGGGTGTCTAGTCGTTTGCTAGGCTGTTGGTTGGTGGTTCTTGGCACAACCGAATCTTTTGCATACTTACTCCTACCCTTTCGATCGTGTGGGCTTTACACTCTCACATTCGACATCGGCAGCATATCCGAGCTTTACCTCCCACTACAGCTCATATTACATCCTTCTTCAATAGCAAGGGCAGCATCACCACCACCTCCAGGATATGATCTGAGGCTTTTTAGCATCACACATAGCAATTTCATGATTCATACCTATGGTGCTTCTTTATCACTGGTACTCGTAGTTAAATTTACATTACATGCATTTTTCTTTTACAGATTTGGAGACATTCTCATACGCTCCCACTTGCTCCACACACTTAATATGAACTTACTCATCTTACATGCCTTAGGGCCAAATAGAAAGAATCTATACATTGGATGTGGCTGCGGATATAGTTCATATGTTACAATCAAGATAACTCTTATAGATGATGATGAGATTGCTCCAAGAAGCCACAACTTGAAAGATAAGTAGTAACATCACACTAAAAGACTAAAAGACATGCTTGCTTTCAGATCATATCCTCATAGCTCAATAGTTGCAAAACAAACAAGAATATCATCAATTTCAGTAAGTCATCCAGATAGTCGGTGAAATTTGAATCTCTTTCAACCTTTGTCCCCTGAAAAATACTGTAGATATGTTTGCATAGATATTGATCTCCTTGACACGTTTTCCAATAAATAGTCTCCATTTCTCCACAGGATCTGATTCTTATGGAACATCTTTGAAAATTTCAGCCAGACTACCGATAGTTTATTTACAGAACCCTACTCATGTGATTTTGTAAAGTTAAATTTGCTAACTAGTTGAAACGTTGATACATATATGAGAAAAGCCAGCCTCACAAGATAGAAAAATTTAAGCTAAAAAACCTGATGTTGGATACAGGGCATTGATTGCTTGCTTTTGACCTTTTGGCTTCCTCAAATCAAGCATAGAAAAGGAGCAATCAAAACTTGAAGGAAAATGTACCTTCTGAGGAATCTTCTTCACAAAGACCTTCAAATCAACTGCTACATGCTCCTCAGCGTTTGTTGTCATAACCTCTGGAACAAGCTTATCTTCCAAGACCTCACTAACACCAGCTGTCACGGTGTCATTCGCACTGTCTGAATGCTCGCTTGAACTCCCATAAGCCACCGGCTGAGCATGACTGGCTTTGTCTGGCTGCTTGCTTAATTCCTCAGAACTTCGAGAGATGGCATTTTTCAAGCTTAAACACTCTGAAAGGTTAACAAAAGTATCTCCACAGGTGGCATCGACCTGTCTCACGATCAATCCTGTTTCTCTGTTTCAAGCAGCAGCAGCTAATTGAAACGTGGTATTAACTTATACTAACAACCAAATGTAATTTTATTGCCATCATAGGAACAACAAAGCCGATTGCAAGTTTACTGAAATTGTCACTTTCAAGAGCTTGATTTCGTTGCTCAAAGACTGAATAGAGCAAAAATAAAATTTTACACCTAGACAAACTAAATCCTTTAAAATATATATATATATTTGGGGGTTGGGGGTGTGTGTTTCTAACACAAGAGCAAAGCTTGAAACTAAACCTGTCAGCTTCTCACATCCCCGAAATCCCGACAATCATTAACAGCTTTATTTATCCCTATGGAAAAGCTTTTCTGGTCTATTTAAAATCACAAAAATGAACAAATTAGATGTCACAGTAAGCTTGACAAGTTTTTTAGTGACACAATCCACGAATGGAAACTAATCTCAAAAGGAGTCCACAAAGAGGTGGCTTATCGGTTGACGGCTCCTTTTCCTCAAAGGTCTGGAGTTCAATCCCACTCAAACACACACGAACACGCAAGATTGAAGAAAATCAACACCACAACCGTAACCAAATTATGTAGGCTCATCATCCATTATAGCGTGTAAGGATTATGACCTTTGGTAGATACTCTGCAACTACCCCCAGAGGTTTCCTGCAATACCTATCTATCTGATGTTCTAATGTTCATTTCCCAAACAGGGAGAAGCAGGCAAGAGAGATTAACTGAAAGCCTTCAATAAGGTCCTCAGCATGCACATATATAAAGACAACTGAACCAAAAGTAGTGACACAAGCAAGACTAAACTGGTTGTTTAGATAACCAGTTTCCAACTGAAGGATAAAAAAGGCATGGTAAATTGGTTCAACATGACAAATATAATATGAACTCGTATGCAATAGTTATCATATTCTGGCTTTTGAACAACAAGGTGAAAGCAGAAAAGTAGATTGTGTGCGTCAGGCACATAATGTATGTAGGCCACCTGAAAGAACATTGAAAATTCATTTGCAACTAAAAGTTGAAAAGCTATAATGAAATCTTAACAAGCCCTGTCCGTCACCTGTCAACAGGCATTCAAATAGAAAGTTTCAAAGTACTTTTCTAGCATTTAACAATGAACATGATAAGATACCAAAATAGGCATGTGATGACTAGGTGTTCTGGATTGTCTATCTGATAACAAAAATCAGAAAACAAAATATGCATATAATGATCAAAATTTTCTAGATGAATCAGTAAGCACAAAAATTGGCCCTCATCACATAAATCCAGACATATTTGTGCTAAAGTCTTGTGAAAAAAAACATATACTTCATGACAAGACTGAAAACCATAATAAGCAAAAGGAAACTTCCTTGTAACACAGCAAGTCGAGTAAAGCAGGCATCTTAAACAGGAATCCTTTAAGGTGGAAAAGTAGGTCGTCTCAGTCAAACAGCTTCTTTAGTGAGCATACTGCAAATCTCAAGAAGAGAAACAAAATTCTATCAAAGGACGCTTAATTGCCCATACTGAACTCTTTTGAATGTTCATATACAGACCTGTCATGTTCAAGCTTGCTCGTCAAAACAAATTGCTCAAGTGAAAAGATGGTATGTATCATGTTTGGGTCAGCTTCCGGAGCTCGTCCAACAGACAGAAGGGTTTGTCGAAATCGAGAAATGGTGGACTCTTCACAAATGGTCACTTCATTCCCAAGCAGCATAACACAAGGCATAAGAGAAAATTTAATCCCTAATGACAAGCCTGCAGTATCACCTTTAAACATGTCCAAATGAACTGCTTTCATTTCCATGAATGCCATTGGTATCTGTGCAAAGAGCAGATCACCCAAGCATTAGCCTGATACAAACGTAACAATTGGAAGGGAAACCCATGTTATTGTAATCATCGACATTTCTGACAATGTGTTCAGAGTTAGCAATTTTAATGTTTCATGAAAATAGGACATGCTTCCTCAACAATAATGCTTCCAGCTCACTTCTTGAAAACATGGATGTCAGAGATACTCAAAAACATTCAGAACCTAACGAGGATGAAATAGCATAAGATGCCAAAGCCCTTAAGTTGGGCACCATGTACCATAAGTTTAGAGGTCTTTCAAGTGAAAATTTATCTGTACTTTCAACAGGGATAGTTGACAGTTTCAAAAGGTACAAAATCAGCACTGAAACCTTGGCTGCACACCTCAGGAAATTTGACGAGGATCTCACTTGCTGACAGCCTCAGGTACTTCGCAACATTTGCAATAATCATCCATTTCCCACGACCAGTGGAACTGTGCTTCTTAGCATGCACCTTGCGCAATTTTTTTGTCACAGGAAGTGGTTTCGTAAGTACAATTTCAACATCGCACAGAGAAAACTGCAGCTTCAAGTCCCAAGATGTGAAGTTCAGACTCTCATTTCTGAAGGGCTTGTACAATTTCAATCTGACCCCTCCTATTGTGAGGGATTTCAGTGCTCCCTGTATACCACAATTTGCAGTTCAATGAACATCAGAGGATCTAGTCCATTGCAAATTTAGCTATAGCAAGATCCAAAAAGCATGAGATCCATCCAAAAATCGATTCCATTGTCAGAATTTATTATAAAATAAGATCGGTTATGCTTAATTACAATGAAAACATGTAGAGATTTGCTTGTTTAGGAACCCGAGGGCTATCGGTAGATAATTCTTCAAAGGAAAAACCATCGATGAGCAAGGTACCATAAAAGGAGACATGTGCTTATCATTCTTATCATTAACACAATATAAAATAACATCTGGAAAGACCAGTGCAGTGGACTAGACAGCTTTTTGCATCTTGTGGAATCCATCAAAAGGAGGACATAAATCCAGTCATCTGCTGTTGATGTATGAAGGAATCTAGAATCTCGGCCTCTCTATCTGAATCATAGCCTATGGGTACCTTGGATCTCTATCTCTGACGGGATATGCACTCACTGATGGTCAACTGTAGCAGGGAATGTGTATCAACATCGAGTCTCCTCCTCCTCAAGTCTAACATCTCTCGGATCATCAATGCGACACATCTGGGGTCCTCATAAGATATCAAGGCAGAAAGTGTAGTTGGGTGCTCTCTGAACAAGTAGTAGTACCTCCCCCGAATCTCGTAGTAGGCTGGACATCTGAAGAGGAAATGTCATTCGTCCTCAATCTCATGCATAGAACACATGCTACAAAGCCGGTCCTCTCGTGGGGTGCCACTGTATCTGCCGGTCTCAACGGCCAGCTGATGTGAGGAAACCCGAAACTGACCCATCTCTATCCGCAATCTGTGTGATATACTCCTCAGCAAGTAACCAGATACTATGGGGCAACCAGCTGGATCAAGAGATAGAAAGTGTGTACGATAAAACTCACTCTTGGTCCCCAATGGACCCTGCCAAGTGATATGAAGATATGATCTGTAGAGGAGGCCTCTGATGTACTGGTGGGTGCCCGCAGGTAGGTCAGTGATCTGGATACCCAATGTGGAGAAGAGACGACAAGCCTGAGAATACCATGAGAAAAGGTGTCCCTCTGAGTGTAGGCGTCGAGATGGGGATAGAGCCGCAACAGCATAGTGTGTACCCCTGTCCTGAAGATCATCCAACCTCTGTGTAAAAGTACCACAATATGAAATAAGGCCTCAATCTGAATGGGGGGGACCGCAAACTCCGCCAATATAATCTGGTGTGGTACTGAGGGCTTAGCCCGTATCATCCTGGAGAGCAAACGAATCTGGAGCCGGGAGATATATGACCAATCAGTAGCTGTCAGACAATTGCTCCATGTCTCGAAGGCATACATAGCTGAGGGCACAACCATAGTGTCAAAGTGCCGGCACTTACTGGTCGCATCTCTGATGTGGGAACTAAAGCATAGTCTCTCCAAATCTACCAGTGAGGCATAGCCCTTCCGTACCCGAGAAATAGCTGCATGTCTCATGCTGAACGTGGGCCCCGAAAAAAGTACCCCTAGGTATGTATATGAATCAACAACCTCCAGTGGATGACCATCCCATAGAAGCTCCTGCCGCAGCATGAAAGACCTAGAGCTGTTGAACACCATAACCTTAGTCTTGGCCACATTCACTGACAAACCCCACCGTGTGCAGAAAGAATGAAGAGTGTCTAAGTGTCGCTGCAAACCCTCTCTCATCCGTGAAAGCAAAACCACATCATCGGCATACAGGAGGATAGCAATGAGGTCGCCCAATGTACATCCTTCCCCGCCATCACTCCGTATAACATGCTCCAACTCGTCAATGTAAAGACCAAAGAGAGTAGGAGAGAGTGAACATCCCTCTTTGACCCCAATAGTACTAACCACCTCCGGTGAGATAGCTCCTAATAGTCAGACCCTACCAATAACTCGCTTATACAATGCTACTACTGCCTATATATTATCCTCATGAAAGCCTCGATCGTGAAGTCTCTGTATCAATAGATGCCTAGGCACAGAATCAAAGGTCTTGCAGAAATCCACAAAAGCAACAATATACACGCTCCCTCTTGGTCTTAGCCTCCTCAATGATGGACCTCAAAGTAAAGATATGATCCGATTTAGTATATCCCAGTCTTAAACCCGCTTGTCCAATGGCATGGAGTGATCTGGCATCCATCTTTATACTAATCTCTGACTGTAGGATAGAGCCATAGACTTTGGCGAAGAGGTGACTAATCATAATGGTGCGGTAGTTGTCAGCTTTCATGGGGTCCCCGCCTTTATGGATAGGGTGAATGAGGTTTGTAGACCATGGAGAGGGAAAATCAGAGGTGACAGCTCGGTTGAATAGAATGGAGAGGAAGGGTGAGAGGATGTCGGGAGCATACTTTAGAAGTTCAGCCTCTAGCTCATCAATGTCTTTGGCTTTATGGGAATGGAGTCGTGTGATGGCCTTCTCTATAAGGTCGTTAGTGAATATGGTAGAAGTATCTGTGAGACAAGAGGTGGGAAGAGAAGGGGTATCTGGGATGGTGTACAATGATGTGGCATATGTGACCCGGGTGTTGAGGTCTGTGATCTGTGGTGGAGGTGACCGTGGAAGGAACTTCCAAAATGAACCTGAAGAGGAACTAAAGAGGAGATCCACCATTTTCTTACCTTGGCTAATCTCATATACAATTTTCTTCTTCCTGGTGATAGACACGAGATATGGTTTTGGCCATATGACGAAGATGGGAGCGAGTATATATGAGCATCTGATGGAGGTGGATGCATTCCTGGTCATACCAAGGGTTATGGGGTCTACGACGTCTCTGCTGTTTGGGTCGTGGAGATGGAAAGGCAATGGAAGTGCAGTGTGGATGGTCTGGACAAGAAAGAGGGACTGCTCCTCTAAAGTATGCTCATGTGGGAAATAGGTAAGGTGATCAGAGAGGGTACAGTGGTGTGTTATGTGAAGTGTAACGGTATGTGGGTTTCACTGTAGTGGTAGATACGATATGTGTGATGGGGAGATGACCAACAGAGAGAAATACATAATGTCTATCATTATGAGAACTACCACAAACGGAAATATATCCAAGAGATAAAACTATGTGTGATATCAGCTGAGGCTACTGAAGAAGTCTGTGATACGAGGCCCAGAGGATGATACTACAGTAGAATATGGACGATAATGTCGCCTGTGTCGTCTCCGTGGATGCTAACTCCGATGAGTATGAGGCCTCTAAAGGCAAACTCTCCTGGCAAGCATAGACGCACGAGCAGCGGTGATACCTAAGGCCAAGCACTGTCGTTGGTCACGATGGGCTAGGTCAACATGTATGTCATCATTTGAATCTGAATCTCCTCGTGGACGACAACTAGTGAAAAAGTCCATAATCTAAGGCTGTGTATCACTATCCACTGGAGCTTGGGCTCGCTGCAACAAGGACATCTCATATATCATAAGGGCAACACATCTAGAATCCACATAAGTGATGCGAGTGTTGGAATTCGATGCTCAGCCTCAAATCCATTCAATAATGAGCATCCTGAAAAACCAGAAACAGAAGTCTCGAATTTCTGAGCAGAGGATCGAAAAATTCAGGATCGAATTTTCTAGAATATTTCGATAATATTTCGAGTCAGTATTTTTCAACCGCCCACTTTGTACATGCATTAACTGTAATGAGGCGGTTGTAATAACTGCAACAAAAGGTAGTTGTAGATATTTTGTAGGATATCAATCCTAGAATCTTCATCAGAAAACTTCTTCTGATTATTTGAGTTTCTGTAGCTAGCGTTATCACGCTCAACGACTGTAAGCTCAAGTTATCACTTCAAGCATTGTACTCATTGTTGATATTAATCAGAGTGCAATTTCAGTCTCACTATTGTATCGTTCATTCAGTCTCACTATTGTATCATTCATTTGAGCATTTGTCTGAATCATTCAAATTGAACATTCTACTGTTGTTTGTGGCGCTTCCGATCCTACACGCACCTGCTCGAGCTTCCGTTGACTAACCTCTCGATTTCCGACATGGTATCAGAGCGGGCTATTCAGTAATCTACATTTCTATTGCAGATTATCAAGTCTTGTCTTTATCAAGACATCGTTCTAGCAAGCGCGCAGCCAACAGTATTCTGAAATCGTTGTTTCTACCAACGATCTCACTCAACCAGAATGGATTCGCTTCTAGTTCTTCTCTTATCGACGGACTCGATGGGATTAACTACCATCTCTGGAAGTTCAAATGAAGGTCATACTACTAGCCAAGGAACTGTGGGACATCGTTGATGGCACAAAAGTTAAACCTGAAGGTGATCCAGCCACTATCACCAAATGGAGACTGAAAAATGGCAAGGCTTTTGCCATGATCACTCTCAACATCAAAGACAATCAAATCAGTCACATAAGAGCTGCTCAGACTGCTAAGGATGCATGGGACATCCTAGCAACACTCTACAATATCAGGGACGTCTCCTCCAAACTCCATTTGAGGAAGAAATTCTTCACCCTGAGAATGTCTGAAGCAATAAGTGTTTCGAGCCACATCAACGCTTTTCAAAATCTTATGGAGCAGATGACTGCAACTGGCTCAATCATTGAAGATACCGATGCTGCTATGACTCTATTATCGATTCTTCCTGAGGCCTATGAGAATTGGGTCCTAGCAATTTCGATCCAAGAGAAGATCACCCTTTCAACAGGGATTTCATTACTTCAACAAGAGGAGGCCAGAAGATCTGCAACCACCTCAGGCACAAGGTCGGATCCTCAAGCTCTATATTCCAAAAATTAAAAGTTCAGATCCAAAAAGAAGAGCAATATGCAGTCAGGATCAAATTTTGACTCAGGCTCGAATTTTGGCTCTGGGTCGAATTCTGGCTCAGGGTCAAATTCAAACTCTTCATCTTTCCAACCAAAGCATAAACTATTCTGCAGATACTCCAAGAGAACTGGACATGAGATCAAGGACTGCAAAACTTTGAAATTCAACAATGAGAAGAAGAAGCAGTTCCAACAACAAGCGAATTCTACCTCAACCAATTTTTCGACACAGCATCAAGAGGAAGATGAAGCAGCCTTTATGACCAACGTCGGAGAACAATAGGATATCGATTCCTGGTATCTCGATTCTGGAGCAACTCAACACATGACTCACCATCAAGACTGGTTCAAAGATTATAAATCTTTCACCCACTCTCGAGTTGTTCAACTAGGAGACAACTCATCACATTCGATCCAGGGTGAAGGAACAGTCAGAATCGAATTTCAGAAAGGTGAAGTCAAGTTGTTGTCGAATGTTCTCCACGTTCCAAATCTGACCAAGAATCTGCTCTCAGTTAGCAGAATCATTGATTCAGGTCGGAGGGTCGAATTCGATACAAATGGTTGCACCATCCTTGAAAAAACCCGGAAAGTTTTAGCTTTCAGGAGAAGAAGTGGCAACCTTGACAAACTCAGCCACTATTATTCTTCCAACAGTCAAGCTCTTCACACGTCAACTTCCGAATCATCTGATATGCTTTGGCATTTTAGATTAGGCCATTTGAACTTCAATAGTATTCAACAAATGTCAACTCAGAAACTAGTACAAGATCTGCCTTCTGTCAGCAAGCTAACTTCTCCATGTGAAAGGTGTATAATCAGCAAGCACGCTAGAAGTCCTTTCATTTCTGACTCAGTTCATACTTCCAAAGGCCTGCTAGATCTTCTCTCGAAGGACTGCAACCTATTTTCTGAAGAACAAATCAGAGGCATTCAAGTTCTTCACGCAGTTCAAGGCGTTTGCAAAAAATCAAACCCAGAGGAAGATCAAAACTCTACAAACAGATGGAGAGGGAGAATTTATCTCCACCGAATTTAAGGAGTTCAACAAGGCCAACGGAATACATCAACAATTCACAACGAGCTACTCACCTCAGTCCAATGGTGTAGCTGAACGGAAGAATCGGACATTCATCGAAAGTGCCAAGAGCATGCTGGCCCATGCCTCTCTTCCGAAGAAATTTTGGGTAGAAGCTATTTCTACACCCGCCTACCTACAAAAATCAATCCATCACCAAAGCCTTGAATGGCAAGACACCTTATGAGGTGTGGACAAGATCGAAACCATCACTCAAGTATATTAGAGTGTTTGGTTGCATTGCTTATGCTCAGATCCCTGAAGATCTCTGAAAGAAGCTGGATGACAAAGGCACAAAATCGATTTTAGTTGGCTACTGGGACACTGAATTCGTTCACCGAGCTGCCAAAGGTAAGAAATCCAATTCCATGCAAATGGATATTCAAGGCGAAGTATGATGCTGAAGGATGGCTGAATCGTTACAAAGCCAGGCTGGTCGCCAAAGGCTATTCCCAGATTCCAAATCTGGATTATTCCAAGACCTTCAGCCCAGTCGTCAAACATGCTTCAATCCGACTATTACTTTCCTTTGCAACTGCAGCAGATCTCGAAGTCCATCAAATGGATGTCCAACAAACATGCTGGAAAAGTATGGAATGGCAAACTACAAACCGAGTCTCTTTCCACTCGACCCTAGACTGAAGCTGTCAAAGGAACAATCTCCTCAAACTGAGACAGAAAAGGAGGAGATGAAGCAATATCCGTTTCACTTTATCATCGGCTCACTGATGTATGCAATGATCTGCACTCGACCCAACATTGCATATTCGATCAGTTCACTCAGCCAGTTCCTATCAAATCCAGGTCTAACCCATTGGAAAGCACTCACAAAAGTCATGAAGTACATCCAGGCAACCAAACATCTTAGCATTTGTTATGGAGGCAGCCAACCTACCAATATACTTGAAGGATACACAGATGCGGATTGGGCAAGAGATATCGATACCATAAGGTCTACTTCTGGATTTGTACTTTTATACAATCAGGGCCCAATCTCTTGGAACAGCCGAAAGCAGACCTCAGTAGCATTATCATCAACCGAATCAAAGTACATTGCTGCCACGAATGCTACAAAGGAGGCAATTTGGCTGAGGCACCTGCTAGCAGAAATCGACCTTGCACAGCCACATCCAACGACCATCTTTTGTGACAACCAAAGCACCGTAGCTCTTTCTCTCAATCCGAGATTTCATTCTGAAGCAAGCATATCGAAATCAAATATCACTATTTGAGAGAGAAAGTGCAAAGCAAGGAGGTATCCGTAGTCTACTGCAGGACAGAATCAATGGTAGCAGATTACTTCACAAAGGCTCTGTGAAAGGAGCACCACCTTAGATTCAACGACATCTTGAATCTGAAAATCAAAAGTAATCAGGATCCACATTAAGGGGGAGTGTTGGAATTCGATGCTCAGCCTCAAATCCATTCAATAATGAACATCTTGAAAAACCAGAAACAGAAGGCTCGAATTTATGAGCAGAGGATCGAAAAATTCAAGATCGAATTTTCTAGAATATTTCGATACTGAAACGACTCAAAAAATTCTATATTTTTCGAGTCATTGTACATTTTTCGATACTTGAAATTTCGATACTGTCGGTCTAAAATCCGACCCAACGACTTCGCGTTGACAGTCCGCCCACTTTGTACATGCACTAACTGTAATGAGGCGGTTGTAATAATTGCAACAAAAGGTAGTTGTAGGTATTTTGTAGGATATCAATCCTAGAATCTTCATCAGAAAACTTCTTCTGATTATTCGAGTTTCTGTAGCCAGCGTTATCACGCTCAACTGTAAGCTCAAGTTATCACTTCAAGCATTGTACTCATTGTTGATATTAATTAAAGTGCAATTTAAATCTCACTATTGTATCGTTCATTTGAGCATTTGTCTGAATCATTCATATTGAACATTCTACAGTTGTTTGTGGCACTTCCGATCCTACACGCACCTGCTCGAGCTTCCGCTGAGTAACCTCTCGACTTTCGACACAGAGAGAGCGTATAGTGGATGCATCCCTGAAAAGGCAATGATAACGCCCACGGATCTCATAGTAGGCCGAACATCTGAAAAGGAAATGCTCCTCCGACTCAATCCCTCCCAGGGAACACATCTGACATAGTTTGTCCTCACGTGGAGTACCCTGATAACGACCAGTCTCAATGGCAAGCTAGTGGGAAGAAACCCGAAACTGTCCAAGAGTAAACCGTAAACCGTAAACAGTGTGAGAGTCCATAATCCAGGTAGTGTGCATGTATAGGAAAACCAACTCCATCAAGCTCAAGACAATACGTCCGATAAAAATCTGGCTTAACGCTCAACTGTCCTTGCCAAGTATGCTGGATATAGGCCCGACAGATAGCCCGTAATATGTACTCATGAGTACCTACTGGGAGATCAAAAACTGGAATACCAAATGTGCTCAAGAGGCGAGCAACTTGAGAATACCATGAGAAATGCACTCCACAATCATATAGTAATCTCGAGGATGTAACTGCAAGGTAGGAATATCTGTCAAAAGGGAGAGTCAATACTCTATGTATATATATAATGAGTCGGAAAAGGGCATCCACTAAAATAGGAGGAACATAAACTCAGCAATGATAATCTGGTGTGGAACTGAGGGCTTAGCTCTAATCATCCGAGATAGCATGGTGATCTGGAGCTGAGATATACGAGACCAATCCGAAGAGGTGATACCTATACACCAAGCCTTTGTCCCATATAATGTTGTAGGAGTGACCATAGTGTC
This sequence comes from Diphasiastrum complanatum, assembly GCA_029204225.1. Classification (NCBI taxonomy): domain Eukaryota; kingdom Viridiplantae; phylum Streptophyta; class Lycopodiopsida; order Lycopodiales; family Lycopodiaceae; genus Diphasiastrum; species Diphasiastrum complanatum. The sequence continues at coordinate 26,938,220 of CM055093.1, forward strand.
GAAGAGACAACACTTACGAGGAGCGTCATGACTCCAGAAACAAAATCTCTCAAGCTAGACGAGGGAGGCGTGACCCTTCCCAAGGCGATCCGAGGCTGCCTGCTGCATACTGAAACTAGGACCACTGAATAGAACACCCAAGTAAGTATAAGATGAAACAATCTCCAAAGGCTGACCATCAAGGAAAATCTCCTGGACATGCATAAAAGCTTTGGAAGTATTGAACACCATCACTTTGGCCTTCGATATATTCACCCTCAAACCCCATCGGGTACCAAAAAGTACGTAAACTGTCCAAATGTCTCTGGAGTCCCTCCCTAGTCGGTGAGACCAAAGCTGCATCATCAGCATATACCAGTATGTCAATCAGGCTACAATCGAGCCGACCATCCTGTCTGATAATTGTCTCAAGCTCATCAATATATAAGCCAAAAAGAGTAGGCGAAAGGGAGCATCACTGTTTCACCCCAAAGGTGCTCCATATTGGATCAGAAATGCCTGATGAGTCTCTGAAACAACCCAAAACTCTCTCATATAATGCCATCACTGCCAGAATGGTATTTGTGGAAAAGCCCAAGTCCCTAAGCCTTTGAATGAGTAAATGGAACCGAGTCAAAAGCTTTCCTGAAAAGCAGCAATAAACTCGCTCTCGTCTATGTTTGGCCTGCTCAGTGATAAATCGGAGTGTAAGGATGTGGTCTATAGTAGTCTGTACTAACTGTCGATTGTAAAATAGTGTCATAGAACTTAGCAATGATATGTTCGATCATGATAGTACGGTACTTATCTAATTTCATGGAATCCCCACTCTTATGGATGAGGTGGATGATATTAGTGCACCAAGAAGAAGGAAAACCATGAATAACTGCTTGGTTAAGGAGAGTGGATAACATAGGTGGAAGTGTGTCGGGGGCATGGAGGAGGAGTTCAGACTCTAGGTCTTCAATGTCACGGGCACGACGGGTTCTTAACTTGTTAAGGCTACGAGAACAATGTCAGCAGTAAAGAGCAAAAACTCAGAGGGACGAGGAGAGATAACAATAGGGATGTTGGTAGGTAGGGTATATAAAGTGGTGGCATAATCAATCCAGGCCTGGAGATCAGTCAATGAGGCGGTGCAGAGCGAGGGATAAAGGCACGCCAAAAAGCACCTGTAGAGGAACTGGAGAGAAGGTTAATAAGCCTTTTTCCTTTATTCATATTATAAGTACGCTTTTTATTGCAAAGGACCCTTCGGTATGTGCGCATGATATCATGGAGGAGATAGGGTGATTGACAATGGGTAACTTGTTGATGAAGGAAAAGACAATCAGAGTCATACCAAGGTTGTTTAGGAGCACGGGTTTTATGTGAATGAGAATTGGTTCGGGGACAATGGGAAGGGAAAGCAAGTGAGGCCGCTCTATGAAGAGCAGTACTGAGGAAGGTGGCTTGGTCCTCCAATGAAGTGTGAGTAGGGAAATCATGAAGGCAGTGAGAGATTCCTGGTATAGAGGAATGAGGGTGGGATCAAAACAGTATATGGGTGCACGCTTAGGAGTGGTAACAGGAGTAGAATGTATACTAGAGCGTGCAAGATGTCCAAGACAGAAAGATAAGCGTGAATGGTCGGATAATGTAGTGGAAGAGATGTGAAAGTCAAAGAGGAGAGAGATAAGAGAGGGGGATCCCATGAGATAATCTACCACACTATAACCACCACTATGAGGGTGGCACGTGAAGGCACCAGAGTTAGGCCAACAGGAGAGGCCATTAAAAATGGCTAACTCATGAGTTGCTCCTAGAAGTAGGTACTCACCATAGGTCGTGACTAGACTTGTAGCATCAGCCGAAATCCTGGTAATATGTAGGAAATCAAAGTGCCAAGATCCTTCTAACATTCAATCTCCATATACAAGAAGAAGAAGAAGAAGAAGAAGAGGGAGAGGGTTAGGCGCCCTCAAGGAGAGAGAAAGTAGTAGCAATGCTTGAAAGGGAATGAATTACAAATGAACAATGAGTACATATAAATAGGCCTTCCAAGGGCCCAGACTCTTCCAAACCCTAAGTTCTAGAACCTACTAATCATAGGGCACCCCCAAAAGTCAAGATAGGGCCCCTTAACATAATTAGACTTTACTTGGACCCACGAGTTATTACTAGACCAAAATTGGGTCCAACTTAGCTAAAACTACTTAACATGGTCTAAATAATAAACCTAACCCATGGTTACACAAGTCTCGACCTTTTGGGTCAAAGTAACCTATGGGAAACTAGCATTATCATTTATTATTTCTAACACCCTCCTTAAATGATAATGTAAAAAACATAACATGACATGAAGTAGAATGGAAAAAATTACAACAAAATGCAAAATGTTGCTTGCTGCCAAAACTTCATGTAGCCACAAAAAAAAAATCCAACTAAATGTAGTCGCCGAAATCTCAGCCCCAATCATGCCCGATGTAGAAGAGATGTAAAATACGAAATGCGGTAGCATCAAGTCGAAGATTGAAGACAAGCATGCTCCATCCAAAGTAGGTAACCAAAAAATTAGTGACAAGCCGAAATATGGATTTGCAATCCATCAATAGTTCCCACATGATTCCATAAGTCTTCGTACCACAAGAAACATAAAGAAGAGTATGATACTCTTTTACCATCACATCCTCCCGAATCTTACTATCAATGATCTGCTCACCAACACTAGGTAAGGCAACACCGTCATCATAAGAAGTAAGCATCAAAACAGGAAAATCAGCATAAGGTACTGATTTGTTAGAAGTAATAAATGATAATGATAGTTTCTCATAGGTTACTTTGACCCAAAAGTCGAGACTTGTGTAACCATGGGTTAGGTTTATTATTTAGACCATGTTAAGTCAATTTTAGTTGAGTTGGACCCAATTTTGGTCCAGTAGTAATTCGTGGGTCCAAGTAAAGTCTAATTATGTTAAGAGACCCTATCTTGACTTTTGGGGGTGCCCTATAATTAGTAGTGGGTCTTGGAAGGTTCTAGAACTTAGAGTTTGGAAGAGTCTAGGCCCTTGGAAGGCCTATTTATATGTACTCTTTGTTCATTTGTAATTCATTCCCTTTCAAGCATTGCTACTACTTTCTCTCTCCTTGAGGGCGCTTAACCCTCTCCCTCTTCTTCTTCTTCCTCTTTTTCTTCTTCTTGTATATGGAGATTGAATGTTAGAAGGATCTTGGCACTTTGATTTCCTACATGATTTTGGTGAGGCAAATTGTAAAAAAAATTTGAAAAATACACTAAAAGAACCTTAAATAGCAGCAGCAAAAAAATTTCCAGATTGCCTAAACAAATCTACACAAATGGAAAACAAAAAAACAGTATAGATTCCATTTTTTTAAACAAATAAAAAGAAAAGAAAAAAGTAGTGAACGTTCCGGGAAACTCTAATGGAATTTCCGGGATTGTGTTCTAGACTCGGACAGCCAACAAGAGGCTGTAGCAGGCCGTCCAACAGCCAGAAAATCACCAACACTTTGTTGTCCAAAGTGTTCCAAATGTGAACCTTGCTGTCCAAAAACCTTCCACAGGCCGTTCCCGATGCATAATAGGATGCTCACGATGTAACATAGGCTGAAAATGATCAATAAACCATGGCTGAATATGCTGTCCACCATCTTCAAGGAAAAAACCAGCAGCTTGCCACTTTAAACACCCAAAAAATCCAGCAACACACCACTTTGAACCAATGTACTAATTGACATGATTTTTCCCCCTCCTCCATTAGTACAAAATGGCTTCAAAGAATGCTTGATTTCAGCCTTTTCCAAAACATTAACTTGAGAAGCTTGCTCATAAAGTTCTTCACTAATGCATCCATCATTTGCAACAAATGGCTCAAGAGAAGAAAAATGCTCTACCATACCAACATTCCGATGCAAACTTGTACTTGTAGAAAGACAATGATCAAACTTTGCATTCCTTTGCTCTTCTACCTTCAAAGAAGATGAAGTGGAGAGGAGAAAGCATCATGATGAATCCTTTATTCGGTATATCTTTGAAAGTGTTTCCCAAGCACTTTTAGAGGTCTTGCAAAATCTCAAATGATATAAGATAGATCTTGTTACCGATAAAATCTTGATCATCACGTCGATGCCAAACCTCAACTTGCAACTCCATGAAGAATAGTTGGTGCCATCCGACATATCTTCGCCCGAACAAATACGAATTGCTCCCAAATCTCTTGTCATAAGACACAAAAACCAGCAAGTATCAAATCTGAAAATTTAGCACCGGAATGTGTCGAAACCACACATTAGATGGATGTAGGAAGTCGCCCTCCTACAAGCCTTGTGTGCTGAAAATTTCAGCCTGCAATTGCATTACAAACTCAAAAAACCAGCAAGCAAAGAATTAGGTTAGCCTCCAACAAAGCTTTTTTCGGAACCCTTCTTTCTTGCCAAAAAGTGTGAACAATACACACACGGATAGGGCTATTGCAAACACCCTACAAATGGTAATAAGCTGTCCAATTTTCAGCCTTGCAATGTGATCGGATCATCACAAAAAATTAGCGCCTTCTTCCACACCTGGAAACAAGCAAAAAGAAGCGGATCTTCACTTTGTAAAATCAGCAAAGGTGCTAATTTTTCAGCCAAATCAGAAGATAAAAATTGCTTGTAGATGGGCGCCCTCTTGCAAAGGAGCAAATCTGAAAAATAGGGCAGCAGCGGACCAACGGAAGTAGGATAAACCTACACGGATGTGGGCGACCTAAAAGCAGGCCCGAAGAAGATAATTAATGGCACCTTCCTGCAACCTGAAAAATCAGCAAACAACCAACTGATTTTTGGGAGCTCAAAATCCTATTTTTTCCTTTGATGTGTGGCGCCCTCCTGCAAAACGGAAAAGAGTCAAAACTGAACGGATCTTCACTCCAAAAAATCAGCAAAGGTGCTGAGTTTTTGTGATCCCTAAGTGAAGACGATCTCTTTTGGTAGGGCGCCCTAAATCAAGCATAGAAGATCCATGGCTCTGATACCATGTAGGAAATCAAAGTGCCAAGATCTTTCTAACATTCAATCTCAATATACAAGAAGAAGAAGAAGAAGAATAGGCGCCCTCAAGGAGAGAGAAAGTAGTAGCAATGCTTACAAATGAACAATGAGTACATATAAATAGGCCTTCCAAGAGCCTAGACTCTTCCAAACCTAAGTTCTAGAACCTACTAATTATAGGGCACCCCCAAAAGTCAAGATAGGGCCCCTTAACATGATTAGACTTTACTTGGACCCACGAGTTATTACTAGACCAAAATTGGGTCCAACTTAGCTAAGTATCCTTGTCCAGTCCAAGACTCTGACCAATAAGTCGAATCCAAAGACAGCATGCGTGCTCATCATGGCTAACTAACTGAAGGACTGGCTAAAAAGATTCTCAGTATAGACACGCAACCCCACCTGAACCATTGCTACTCATGGCCCGTGTCTCTGCTCTAAATGCTGAGTACCATCTAAATCCAGAAGGAGCCCTTGCTCCCCCACCCCTACCATCGCCCAAGCACCCCCTCCCACCCCACCCCCTCTACCCCATATGTCGCCCCACCTGCAGCACCATCCGCCACTCCACCTGCTCCACCTGCTGCTTCCATCTGCTGCTCCACCTGCCACCCAACCTCATGCTGCTCTACCTGCGTCTGCTGCTCCACCTGCAGCCGCCCCACCCGCTCCATCTGCTGCCGCACCTGCAGCTCAACCTCCTGCTGGCCAACTTGTTGCAACAACCCCCCCTCTCTCCCTCATCACGCCTCCCACTCTGGCCCTCCTTCACCCCCTGTCCCCTCCACTCCCATCTCTACCATCGCAGCTCCAGACACGCCCGTCTTATCTCATGCCGACTACACTAGCTCCAAATCCTTCGAAAGTTTCCTAGCCTACCAATTGAAAGAGCTGACAGCAGACGTCCAAGCCTTGAAATTGGAAGTCATCCACCTACGCACAGAGAACCAACAGCTTCGGACAGAGATGGAACACAAACATGCTTCCCAGCCCCAAAAAGAGACAATGACGAAGCTACAAGATCTGGAACAGCAACTGAGCCAACACGAAGAATCCGCCAAATCATGGGCTTCCATCCTCACCAAGGACAAAAGTACAAGCCCACCTTGGACAGCCGATGGCGGAAGTAAGTCTGCCCCCTTTTCATCATTCATTTCCTCCACTCTTACGGAAGAAAAAATTCGATATTCCAAGGCTCTCAATATCAAAGTACAAGGCATCGTTGACACCCAAAACGCCATTGAAGAAGCAAAAAGATTTTTTATGTACTACCCTAGGACATAATGCAAGTGGTTTGGATACAGCATGGCGCACTAACAAGGACACCACTACCTTGATCCTCCATTTTATGTCACATACATATCGTAAAGAAACCTTGTGACAAAGAGCCAAATTGAAAGGCACCAAAATCTTCATGGATGATGACCTTACCTATATCCAAGTCGAAGAAAGACGTCAAGCATTCCAAACCGCCAAAGCTACCGGAAGATGGGTGATCTGCCACCGAAAACAGCCTATAGGAAATTGGGGTTCCCGGGGGGCAAGGGCGCATCTCGGGACCCCTTCCTGGAGTACCATTGGCATGAAACAGGGTTGTTCTCTATCTCCAACCCTGTTTGGGCTATATATCGATGAGCTTGAGAGAGTCATTGAGGGATGTGGTGGTACAGGTTGCAGACTTGGGAGTATCTTGATTGCTATACTTTTATACGCTGATGACGTGGTGCTCCTATCTCCTACCGGGAGGGATTACAGCGACATATCGACAGTCTTCATGCCTTCTGCAGTAGATGGGGACTGGGGGTTAACATATTGAAAACCAAACTTATGGCTTTCAACACATCGAGAGCTTTTATGCAGCGCCAGACACTCATCTTTGATAGGCAGCCCTTGGAGACACTTACCTTGGCGTACTTTTTACAGGCCCTATATTTGGCATGCGACAGGCAGCTTCCACCAGGCTTGGGAAGGGTCACGCCTCCCTCGTCCAGTTGGAGCATTTATGTTTCAGACGATTTATTCGGGATGCCTCGAGTAAATGTCAGCTTTTTGATACTCTCGTCACCCCCACAGCCCTATATGCAGCAGAGGTATGGTGTACGGGTCTTACATCATCTGATTGGGCCAGCATTTCATGACTGCAATGTAGGAATCCAGAATCAAGACTATTCGTTAACACAAAGTATTCTCAAAGAGAAGAGAGAGATGGTTAGATGACCCTCTTGTAGAAACTTGTGGACAGCCAATATGAACAGTAGATTGCTTAACAAAAGTGGTGTCTCATACAAATGAATGGCTACATATAAGCAGTCCAAGATGGCTATCTACCTTCATGACTGTTGGCTGTCCAATAACTTGAATAATGGCTATCTAGCTACCATAAGTTACATAAAATAATTAAGTACCCCAAATAACAAGTTAGGTACTTAATTCACATGTATAGGCCCCTAGTGGACCCACGAGTCCCTACAAGTTAGTTTCATCCTAACTTGGGCCTAAAATATAAATGACCATGGTTACAAAGATCTCGACCTTTTGGGTCATAGTAACCTATGGCTTCTACATCATTTACATTTATTATTCTAACATGCAAGTTCTCGTGCTATCTCGGATGATATGGGCTAAGTTGTCTGTCCCACACCAAATTATACTGACAAAGTTCGCGGTCCCACCCATACAGCTGTCCGCCATCTTCCAGCTTATCCTGTATATTCAGCGTATCATGATGCTACCCACAGATGAGCAGAGATACATACAGACAACACTTGCCTCATCACGACACCTTCATGACCAGGGGCATCGACTATCATGGTTCTCTCAGGCCTCCCAGATACTGGACACACTTGGCATATCCATCACAGATCTTCCATCGAACACCCATGAGTATATCAGACGCTTTCCTTATAGAGCATATCAGAGACAGACATGGCACGGACCGCTCGGAGTCAAACCCAACTATTACAGGACACACTTCCTGGAGCTAAACACAGGGGGGCTTCCAGTTTTGCCACGTTATCTCACTTCAGGACTATCCCACGGGCTTCAATTTTTATTGGGCCAGTTCCAAGTATCTTCACACCAGTTGGCTATTGAGACTGGACGCTTCTAGGGCACCCCATGGGAGGAGCGGATTTGCCAGTTGTGCTCATTATCTATGGTCGAGTCAGAGGAGCATTTCTTATTCACATCTCCAGTTTACTACGAGATCAAAGGGCGATATCATTGCCTTTTTCGTCAGACACCAGCTACACTACGGTCCCTTATCTCATACGAGAACCCCCGCTGTGTGGCACTTATGATACATGAGATGTCCCTCCTGCGGCAAGACCTATGCCAGACAGCTCAGCATGCTTATCCAGACACAGTCTCAGATTACATCCTTCTTCTCACGAAGGAGACCACGTCCGGATGTCGACATGACTGACAGCGATTACGACAACATTCCCAGGACGCAGAAACGACGCACCACCCAGCCTCAGGCGACCACAAGAGTTACACGTCCCAACAGACCTCCTATACAGAGATGCACTACACATGCTCATGCTCATAGACGACGCCAGCGAGCCCCAGTGCTTCCCAATGTTACATCTCGCATTACATCCTTCTACAGCTCCAGCACAGACCTGACATCTTGACATGGACACACTTGACTTTCATGCACAGGCTTTCTCATTTATGTACTTAGCTTAGATTGTGTAGGAAAGCAAGAGTCAAGTCACCAAGATCTAGTTATCAATCAATCTCCACAGAAAACAAGAGAGAAGAGGCTGGGCGCCCAACTCTAAGAGAGAGAGAGAGAGAGAGAGAGAGAGAAAACAGCAACAAGAGCAATGGAGAGCAATGCTTAGCCAAACTGTACAAAATGGAATACACAATAAGCATCTAAGTACTCTACCTGGATGTGGCCAAATGCCACCAAACCCTAAGGTTAACCACTTACTAAATGTAGGGCACCCCCAAAAGTTAAGATAGGACCCCTAAACAAAATTAGGCCCCTAAGGACCCACGAGTCAGTACATGACCAAAATTGGGTCCAACTGAACTTACGACAAACTTAAGATGGCCTAAATAACTAAATACCCATGGTTATACAAATCTCGACCTTTTGGATCAAAGTAACCTATGGATTAACTTTAGCATAGTCATTTATTTCTAACACCCTCCTTAAATGACAATGCAAAAACTGAAATCTTCACTATGTAATAAAACCACCACGTGGAATTAAATTTAAAGCTTTGCATAAAGCTTCAAATCTGACTCTAGGCAACGCCTTCGTGAAGCTAGTGTCTTGATCTCCACCCCAATCCGAGTCACTAAAACCAACCAAACATGCATCATCACAAGCAGGAAAAACCAGTCCATGACTTCTTGTTCCTTGAAGATATCGAAAGATCCTCTTCGATGCTTTCCAATGTGATGTCATCGGGGCATGCATGAATTGACTCATGAGTGAGACACTAAAAGAAATGTCCGGTCTTGAATTACATAGGTAAATGAGACAACCAATAGCTTGACAATATGAAGTAGTATCAAATGGTTCACCATCACCTTGACTACTTAATTTCAGGCCTGTCTCCACAGGTGTAGCAACCGGCTTGCAATCTTCCATCTTGAACCGCTTCAAAATCTGCCCAATGTAGCGTTTTTGAGAGATAAAAATTCCAGCCCCTTCTTGTACAAATTCAAGACCAAGATAAAAGTGCAATAGGCCTAAATCTGAGGTTTCAAAAACCATACCAAGATCAAGTATTACGGCATCAATCTGCTGCTCATTACTTCCCGTAATAATAATATCATCAACATAAAGCAAAATAATGATGATATAATCTGAAGTATGCTTGACATAAAGGAGTAGATTCGCTAGGACTATTAGTAAATCCTCGATCACAAAAGTAGGCATGTATCTTTTGATACCACATCCTCGGAGCTTGCTTCAGTCCATAAAGTGCCTTTTTGAGAAGACAAACTTTATCTTCTTGGCCTTCAACCAAAAAATCAGCAGGTTGTTGAAGGTACACTTCCTCATTGAGATCACAATTGAGGAATGTTGTCTTTATGTCAAGTTGCCGCAAACGCCAACCAAAGTGGAAAGCCAAAGAGGTTACTACCCTCACGATAGTCATCCGAGCAGTAGGAGAAAAAGTCTCCTCATAATCAATCCCCTTTTGCTGAGCATAGCCTTTGGCAACAAGCCTTGCCTTGTACCTTTCAATGGTACCATCTGCCTTATACTTGATTTTGTATACCCATTTAGAACCAATTGCCTTCTTCCCATGAGGAAGATCAACAAGAACCCAAATCTGGTTTTTCATAAGTGAGTCATACTCATCTTGCATCGCATCCTCCCAACATTTTACTCCCTTGGCCTGCTCATAGAAAACAAGTTGTTCTACAACATCTCCATGAGATGTAAGAGCAAAATCTAAAAAATCAGCATAGTCCACTGATTTTGTAGAGGCACGTGTCTTTCCATCATAAAATGAACTTACTTTGCTGTCCCGCAAAGTCGACAACAGTCACCGTGGGACTGTTTTGGGCTGTCCAACAGCCATGTCTCTTCTTACAATTTGTTGTCCAAGATCCTCCGACACCGCACTTGGTTGTCCAAGATCTTCCAAAACTGGTCCTTGTTGTCCAACAGTTCCTGCAGGCTGATTTTGCGCAACAATGGGCGGTTCTTGATGACCATTAGGCTCTAAACTTGATGAGGTGTTGGGCAGGTCGAAACTGGTTGATTGCTACCCCTTATCTCCACAATAGAAGATGGTACCAAATCTGGAAAAACTTCAACATTCACACTATGTGGGCTGTCCCCCTTCAAGATATGAGTTGGGGCCACATCCAATGAATTCTTTTCATCAAAATGCACATCACGACTAACAATAATCTTGTTAGTGCTCAAATTGAACAGCCTATAGCCTTTGCTTTCACTACTATAGCCAACAAAAATGCATTTAACTCCTTTATCCTCAAGCTTTGTACGAAGTTTATTTGGAACAATTAGTAGGACAACGATTGCTTATGTATGCTGCCGTTATAACCGCTTCAGCCCAAAACTTGTGAGGCAGCCCCTTTGCTTTGAGCATGCAACGGGCCATCTCCATAAGTGTGCGATTCTTTCGCTCGGCAACACCATTTTGTTGAGACGTATAGGGAGTTGTCATTTGATGTAGAATTCCCTTTTCTCGAAGAAATGCACCAAACGTATTCTTAATGTATTCCCCTCCTCGATCGGTGCGTAGGGTCTTCAAAGAATGCCCAAACTGATTTTCCACCATTGCTAGAAAATCCTTGAAACGTTGAAAAACTTCCGATTTAGCCTTCATAGGATAGATCCATGTAAAACGGGAAAAGTCATCGATAAAAGTCACAAAATAGATGCACTTTCCAATGGATTCGGTCTTCATTGGACCACAAACATCACTATTAACCAAATCAAATTTATCAAGAACCCTTATACTTCCATCAATTGGAAAAGGTTTCCTTTGAAACTTTCCAAGTATGCACCCCTCGCATACATGCCCTTCCGACTGCTCAATAGTAGGAATGTCTTCTACCGTATTAAATGTCTTCAGCTTCTTCAAACTTGCAAAGTTGAGATGCCCAAACCTTGCGTGTGACAATTCAGCCAACTCCAATGATTGTGATGTAGAAACAACAAGACATGGAGAGGGAATTCGTCGCTCATAGGTATCCATAATGAATAAGCCGGCATGCATCGTTCCCGAAACAATAATCAAGAGTGCTTGACAAGACACTTATCTTCTTTGACCTCAACAACTAGTCCTTGCTTCAACATAGTTGAAACCGAAAGAAGATTCTTCTTGATTCCCGAAACATAAAGCACATTCTTAATGTACTTTTCTTCACCATTAGGCAAAATGATGGCTACAATTCCAATTCCATGAATAGAATAAGATGCATCATCCGCACATTGTACCTTACTTCCATTTTGCACTTTCACTAATTTAGTGAATGCTTCTTTGCGAGAAGTCATATGACGAGTAGCACCACTATCAATCACCCATTCAATGGGCTGAAAATCAGCAACTTGCAAAAGAGAACCTGAATTCCTATAATTGTAGAGGCCAGCCTGCATGCTAGAAGGCCTATTTCTATTTTTAGTATAGTTACCTAAGTTAGTGCCAATTTTTCCTTGTTTCTCTTCACCTATTTTGTGTGACTGATTTTTGCTTGAGGAATAGCTACTGCACGAGAGTCTTCTGTAGAGCATCTCCAGAACACATTTTCATTCATCTATCCATCTTCAGATTACCATGTACAGTAGTTTCAAATTTTTGAAAACTATGAGAAGTCCATGACAAGTTAGAGTTGATTCCTGCACCTCATTGCCATATTATTCTTTGAGTCAACTACAGCAAGATCGAAACAAATCTAGTTAAAATTTGTTCAATCTTTAGTCCAGTCACATGTTCAATGAGTTTCAATTACGTGTTCCACACGCCGATCCAATCCTGAGCATGAACAGTCACCAGCAACAACATCCCCACCAACAGATTTGGGGGGGGGAGAGAGTGGATTTGCTTGGATCCACTGGAGCAGTTACGCTGCCAGCAACAACACCAGCAAGATCGACAGCCAAGGTCACAAACCCAAAGTCGACAATGACGAGGCTAAGAAGACAGATGGGCAATCCAAAGCGACTCGATCAGAAGAAGTACCCCAGTCACGACGAAGATCCTTCAGAAAGGGAAACACAAGCATTGGAAAATCGGTCTCCTTCTTCAACCAACCTCTTGCCATACTTATGTGCCCATTCTCATGTCTATCGTCCACACCATCTACCGTTGTCACCACCACCCTCCCTTCCATCTGTTTGTTTATCATCAGTTTACTGTTCTTCTGAGAAATTCCCAGTTTTTGATAATCTTACCGAAGCAGCTGATAGATCATTGCAAGTGTCTTGTGGAGATCAACTACCACCTATATTGGTTGTTTAGCCAAAAAAGACCTACAAAAGCAGGCGAAGCAGCTAGAAGAAATAAAAAGAAAGATCCAGGAAGCTGAGGAGGAAAGAACAAAACTTAAACAACAGATGAGTCAAATCGATCTTGATCAAAAGAAACTCTTTGGAGTAATGATAGTTCAATCCCCTCTTATGAAGCCCAAAGAGATCCAAAAGTAACGGATCAAAAGAAAGAGCTGCAGAAAATGAAAGATGAAGACATCCGTGAACCTGCAAATAAAGCAAGCTCCTCACCCAGTAAGTGGTGGTTGAAGCTCGACATTGCAAGGGTCCAAGGCTGCAATTGTAGAACTATCAGTTCCTTCACCTTGTCACCAAGCCTTCATCATGTTTCCTCACCGTTACCAAACCGTCCATCCAAAACTGTTTCTACCACCAAATTTTTGACGATGAGTCCATCTCCTTAAGACTGATAACCAAGATTTGTGCTACCTATCAGAAAAGAGCATCGACAAGACTGGAACTTCAACTGAGAGAAGAACCACGGAAACACCCAGAGACAAATGGAGAATACGGACCTCCCAGAAGAAACCAAAGATGGAATCTGCCAAGAAACCAAAGATGAAACCGTCAATGGCAGATACAAGTGACTAAACAAAGAGACACGTGGAAAGCACTCGAGCATGCAAGTTGTGAAGCTGCTGAGAACTCTCCAAATTTTGAGAATGTCAACCCATTATAGCAATAAGACATTCTAAATCCAATTGCGGCAATTTGTGAAAAACAGTTTTTGTGATAAAGACTGGCGACAATAAGCACTTGGTTTTATGTCAGCGAACGAGGATCTACGCTTTTCCAAGTGACGATCGAAGATGCCAATGCAAAGCGGAGCGACATCATCCAATATGAGTTGCAGTGGGTCCTGCAACACATTAGGGGTGGAATGATGTTGGCTGATTCTGACGAATCCCCAAGATACTCAGACAGAGCAACTCAAGAACACCTCTCACCTTAGACCGAGGAGGTCTTTGAGAAAACGAGATGAACGAAGACTGAGAGCCGAGTATGAGAGCCGAGAAATGCTAGTTAGAAATGACAAGCAAGAAGTGTGTAAGCCTCATGGTGAATCCCGAAAGATGGAATGACCATGTAGGAACTAGTATTTCTAGGAAAATGTAATAAATGCAAGTAGACCCCTCTTAAAGAAAGTAGAGTGAGCCACCTTTTGATGGTGACCTCTAGTGGAGAGCATTATTCCACTTGTAATTTGTGAAATGTGGAAATTCCACTAGGATGCCACCTAAGGAGCTCTCTTGCTTATTTAAGAGACTCCCTCTCTGTGAAGAGGAGCTTTTTGCATTGTATCTACTCCATGCTTAATAAGAAGATTTTCTATGAGTTTGATGCTACACTAAGCTCCTTGATCATGATGGTTTTCTTGAGTGATGCCCCTATGATCATGCCCTTCCATTCATATTGTGTGTGGTTGTGGATTTAGAGTGGATTAGTTTTCTTGCTTTCCTAGTTAAGGATTAGATTTCTTGTTTTCTTGTGGATTAATGTAGGAGCCAGCATTTAAGTAAACTAGAGAGGCTAGAAATGTGGCATAAATCTTGCATATTCTCTAACATTCTAGTTCTTGATGTTTTTGGGATGTCCAAGAATCAAAAGGCTGGTTAGTTTCTTGATTCTTGGACTTCTAACATGCTGTAGATTAGTTCTTGTTTCTTGTTTATTAGTTTATGCAAATGTAGCTCAGTTCAGTGTAGTGTAGGGGTGGAGGTCGCATCTAGTGGAGGTGCTATTTGGTGAAGGTTGTATCTGATGGAGGTCACATCTGGCGCAGATAGCTTCTGGACAGTCAGATCTGAGGGAGACAACATCCATAGCAAAGGTTTCAGACAGGTCACATCTGGTGAAGGTTTATCTGAAGGCTTTTCCTGAGGGCGGTAGAACCTGAGCAGGTTTTTTCTGAGGGCGGTAGAACCTGAGCAGATTTTTCCTAAGGGCGGTAGAACCTGAGCAGGTTTTTTTTGAGGGCGGTAGAACCTAAGCAGGCTTTTCTTGAGGGCAGCAGTACCTGGGCAGGTTCTCCTGAGGGAGGCAGATCTGTTGCAGGTCATATATTTGCAGGATACAGCTGGAGCAGGCAGCTTATGAGGGCGGCAGCAACTAGTGAAGGCAGCATCTGAGCAGAAGAGATCAGACAGGTCTGATCTGAGGCAGCAGTAAACAGGACAGGTCTGATCCGGTGCAACCCGTCAAAAATTATTGCATTCTTAGTGGAAAGCTCGTCATTTTTGAACGACAAAAAATGGGGAGTCTGAATGAATCCGTTCTTCCGGAGTCAAGCAAGTTAGATGGATCTAACTACAGCTTGTGGAAGTTCAAACTTCAGAATATCCTTCAGGACAAAGATTATTGGGAAAGGACAACAGGTGATGGCTCACGGTCTCAATGATCAAGATAGAAGGGCATTTTTGAGAAACGGGTGCAACGTGCACATCATATCATCAACTTATCTATGAAGGATAAGGTGATTCCGCTGATCAGGAATGCAATTGGGCCTAAGGATGCATGGGATATCCTTAAAAACACATATGAAACGGTAAGTAGTCTCGAGCGTTGTTCTTGAACAATAAGCTTCATACCTTGAAAATGGAATCAGAAGAATCCATTACGGATTTTATTAACAGGGTGAAGGATCTAAGAGATCAGTTGTCTTCTATAGGGAAAATTGTACTTGATAATACTCTAGTACAAATTGTTTTGAATAGCTTGCCATTACAATATCAAAACTTTGTTATGACACTAAGTTTGAGGGAGAGATCGCCGACATTTGATGAGCTCAATGGTTTGCTACTTCAAGAGGAATTACGAAGACAAAACCTGATGTCTAGAGAAGATTTCAAGGAACTGGGATTCTTTTCCAAGAATCAAGGTAAGAAGGGCAAGAAGAAAGGAGGCAAAAAGGATCGGAAGCAGGAAGGGAAGGACAATACGGAAAAAGGAGACAGTTCCAAATCTAATCCAAAGAGAAATGGCAATTGTAATTTTTGTGGCAAGTATGGTCATTTTGCGTTTGAGTGCAGGAAAAAGAAGGCTATCCAGGACAAGAAGAAGTAGTCAGGCAACTTCATTGAAGACGAAGACAAAAGTGAAGTTGTGGGATGCTATGAGTTATTCTCAGCTTCAACATCAGAGATCTCTAAAGATTGTTGGTATATCGATTCTGGAGCAACGAAACATATGACACCACATCGTGAGTGGTTCACACAGTTTGATGACACTGGTGTAAATTCACATGTCAAACTTGGAGACAATTCTTCTTACCATATCAAAGGTAGAGGTACAGTGAGAGTACATTTACCTTCAGGGAATATAGGAGAAATTAAGAATGTTCTCTATGTTCCAGGCTTAAAAAAGAATTTACTTTCAGTTTCTGCCATAGCTAAACAGAATATGAAAGTTGAGTTTGACGATCAGAAGTGTCTCATCAAAGACAAAAACAAAGGTTACAAAGTTGTGGTCAAAGGATTATTGGAAGGTCGACTTTACAAACTTGATGCAACTACATTGGATCATCAGGTATGGAGAGCAGGATATGGCATGAAAGGTTTGGACATCTGAACTATATAAGCTTACAGGTTCTAAAAGACAATAATATGGTAATAGGATTACCTAATATTGTATCTTCAGGAAAAATTTGTGAAGGATGTGTTATGGGCAAGCATCATCGTATGCAGTTTCCCAAGGATGGAGCATATAGAGCCAAGGAAATCTTGGAGCTTGTTCATACAGACTTATGCGGTCCCATGCAAACTGAGTCTATAGGGGGAGCGTCCTACTTCATGATATTTGTGGATGATTTTTCCAAGAAGGTATGGATATACTTGCTTAAGTATAAGCGTCAAGCTTTTAAGTTCTTTACTCAGTTCAAATCACTTGTTGAGAAGGAAACAGGAAAGCAAATCAAGATTCTACTTTCAGATAAGGGAGGTGAATTCATATCTACAGAGTTCCAGGAATTTTGCAAAGAACATGGAATCAAGAGACAATTTGCTTCAACTGATACACCACAGCATAATGGAGTAGCCGAGAGAAAGAACAGGTCTATTGTGGAGAGTGCTCGAAGCATGCTACGAGGTAAGAACCTCAAGAATCATTTGTGGGGCGAAGCAGTTAGTACAGCAGTTTACTTGCTTAACAGAAGTCCTACAAAAGTTGTTCTAAATCGAACTCCAGAAGAAGCTTTCACAGGTATAAAACCTAAAGTGGATCATCTACGAGTTTTTGGTTGTATAGCATATGCTCATATTCCTAAAGATAATCGTCAAAAACTTGATTCAAAGGCAATCAAGTGTTTATTCCTTGGTTATGATGAGGAAGAGAAGGCATATCGCCTTTATAATCTTACCAGTAAGAAGGTGATTATGAGCAGGGATGTTGTGTTTGAAGAAAGTGAGTCTTCTACCCTAGAAGATCATGAGGAGGATGTATTTTCTCCTTCATCAAAAACTCCTATTATAGATGATGTTCAGGAAGATACAGGTCCATGTGATACAGCTTCTACACAGGTTATACCAAGGGTGTGTACACAGGTGGATCTTGGTAAACGGACGGAAAGGTCAAGGGTATTTGATACATATTCTCCTTCTACGTCACCTACAAAGAAGTTGCCAAGATGGTATTTTGAGACTATAAAAGATAGTCAAATGTTGGATGAGGGAGAATCGAGTCAACAAGGAGCTAAGAGATTGACACAGTCAAGTGGACACTATCATGAAGATGGTGAAGAAACACATTATGTGTTTATGGCTTCAGTGTTGGATTCTGAGGATCCTTTATTTTATGAAGATGCTGCAAAAGAACAAGTTTGGAAAACTGCTATGGATGAGGAGTTCAGTTCTATCATGAAAAACGAGATATGGGATCTTGTTGAACTTCCAGCAGGTAAGAAACCAATTGGTTGCAAGTGGATTTATAGAACCAAGTTTAAGTCTGATGGTTCTATAGATAAGTATAAGGCCAGATTAGTAGCCAAAGGATATGCTCAAAGGGAAGGGATTGACTATGAAGATACTTTCGCACCAGTTGCTAAAATGAATACTTTGAGGAGTGTTTTGGCGATTGCATCTCATTTTGGATGGGATATTCAACAAATGGATGTCAAGAGTGCTTTCTTGAACGGTTACCTTGAAGAAGAGGTTTATCTGGAGCAACCTCAGGGTTATGAGGTTGAAGGCAAAGAGCACTTGGTTTGCAAGTTAAAGAAGCATTATATGGGTTGAAACAAGCACCTAGAGCATGGTATACACGTATCAACAATTATTTTTTGAAGCAGAATTTTCATAGAAGCATGTCAGAGTCAACGCTTTATATTATGAAAGATTTGGATGACATAGTCATTATTGTTCTTTATGTAGATGATCTTATTATCACAGGGTCAAATAAGTCACTAATAGAGAAGATAAAGAACAATCTTTCACAGGAGTTTGATATGAAAGATTTAGAGAGACTTCAATATTGTTTGGGTATTGAAGTTTGGAGATCAAAGGAAAGTCTTTTCATATCACAAGCAAAGTATGCAAGAGAGTTACTCAAGAAGTTTAACATGCTTGATTGTAAGTCCATTTCTACACCATATGATCCAAGTGTAAAGCTTGCAAAAGAGGAAAATTCTGAAAGTGTGAATGAAACAATTTATAGGCAGCTTGTAGGTAGTCTTATCTATCTAACGACTACTCGACCAGACATTTCATATGCAGTGAGCATGGTGAGTCAGTTCCCGTGCTAGAAGGTCTATTTCTATTTTTAGTATAGGTACTCTCTATTTTTAGTATAGGTATCTAAGTTAGTACCAATTTTGCTAAAATAGTATAGAAATCTATTTTAACCAAGTTAGCATAAATTTCTATTGTTAAGACTTCATAATTAGCATTTCAATTGCTATTGTAGTAGAATAGCTTTTGCTTTTCATTGTGGACAGCCTCTATAAGAGTAGATGGGCGCCCACCTCCATTGTTATCTCAGTTTCCAGCTTATGAAGCATAGCTTCTTGTAGTCTGTCTTCTTCTTCAGCTTGTGGTTGATGTTTTGTGTGAGTACTAATAAGATTAGTCTCTACTCCGATTAGAGATTATCTTCGATTCTAACAATCACCACTAGCTTCAAGCTCTTGCTCCAAAGTAGCAAGTGAAGCACTAGTATCGATTCCTTTACTCTCCTCTTTCGCAAGCTTCTTCTTACAATCCTTGATGAAGTGCCCATACCTTTTGCAATAATGGCACTTCCCTTTCTTCTTTTGAGTGTTGACATCTTGACCTCCAACGAGCTTTTGCTCATCCTTGGAAGGAGGCTTCCCCTTTCCTTTTGACTTGCCTTTGCCCTTGCCTTTCGTGAAGAAAGCTTGATCTTGTTGAGTATCACCCGCAAAGTTTTGCCTCGTTTGCTCCTCTTGAAGAAGCAGCCCAACAAGTTCATCAAAGGAGAGTTGCTGTCCCCTAAGAGAGATACTCAAAGATGAAACAAATGGGAGATAAGATGAAGGTAATGAGTTGAGAGTAATGGAAACAAATTGAGCATCCTCAATTATCTCATCAATACTGAGAAGCTCCTCACGAAGATCCTTGATCTTCATCAAGTGATTGGTCACTTGATCCCCTTCTTGCATCTTCAACAAAGAAAGCTGATTTCTAAGATACACCACTCTTGCTGGATTTTTGACTCTATACATAGTATAAAGTGTATCCCACGCACTTTTAGATGTCTTACAAGACCAAATATGAGGTAAGATAGATCTTTTCACAGCAAGAGCAACCATGGAATGTGCTTGTGCATACCTTCTATCCCACTTCTTTTGTTCTTCCGAAGATGGAGAAGATGATGTTGATGATGATGATCCACGAGGTGTAGGAGGTGCCAAAGACGGAGGCCTTTCCTCATCACCATTGACCAAATCCCACAGCCCTTTCGCTATGAGAAGATTCTTCATCATGTAGCTCCACAAGGAGTAGTTTGTGCCATCCAACTGATCTTCGCTAAACAAAGAACCGATAGCTTCCGATTCTTTAGCCATTACCTCCAAAAATTTCAGCTTATAGTAGATAGGAAAGAGAGCCTTTCCACAACCAAATCTACTCAAAAATTTGCAACAAACAAAGAGCTGAAAGTATGAGCACAAGATGTCTTTCAATCTGCAACCAAAGTGCCCAAAAGATAATGGATAGATGGTTGTCTGAGGTTGAAGGCTAGGGTGACTCTACTCAGCTGTCTAACATAGATCTCATCGAAGTAGGACTCACATACCATAAGGGCAACACAATGGGAGTCCTCCTATGCTATGACATGCCGAGAAAAAGGCAATAGTATCTCCCTGAGATCTCACTCACACCAAAAAGCGCCCGAAGAAGAGTTGAAAAGGAGGTCAACAAGATGTTTTCCTTCGAAGTCACCATAGGCACGCTTTTTACGGCAGGGTGTACGATGATCTGAACGTCGAGAGGCACAGAGAAGGTGGGGAGCATGAGTGCATGCATAGATGACAAGATGATGAAGAGAGCGACACTCAGAAAGTTGCTTGTGATTCAACCGTACTATCATAGGGAAAAGCGTGGAGTAGTGAGACCAGAGATAGACTCTTGGTAGACTGGCATGTTTAGAGGGCTGAATGTATATTGTGGTTCACAGGTAAGATTGGGGGGGGTGGGAGGCTGCCAATAGTGAAAGAGAGAAAAGATTGATCAGAGAGGGTGGTGGGAAAATCAAAGATGAGAGGTATGGATGATGGTGATCCCATGAGATAGTCAACGACGCTATGCCCGCCATTGTGAGGATGACAAGTATATCTGCCTGAATTCGGCCAACAAGTTAGGCCACTATAAATGGCTAACTCATGGGCCTCACCAAACTGTAATAAATACTCACCATATGGGTTGATAGGTCCCGAACTATCCTCCAAAATCCTAGTAACTCCCATCCCATCCCTGTCAAGAGCGTGAACGCGGAGCTGGTCGGTGGTGTGGTGAAACTCTAACAGTCGCGATCATGTCCTAGCATTAAAATCCCAAGTGAGGAAGATATGCCCCCGCTTTGCGAATCTAACAATGTCCAATGAGAGATAAAGGTAAGGTGAACCAATGCCCTCAGCAAAAGATGGTCTCTACAAGAAAATAGCATGCTGCAATAAAGAGGTCCCTATCCAAATCAACCCCCTGTGTACAAGTTTATTAGTTAATCATCTTGTGAGGAGCCAGGCACACCCATTAGGACATGTGGAGCTGGTACATGGTGATTGATATGCATGCAAAGGAGATCAAAAGCAATTGGTTGAGAATGGGGATCCTATAAGGAATATTCCTAGGCTCCAGGGGTCTACATGTGCCTATAGGAACTCGTACTCCTCTATTGCCAGTTTCAGGTATTAAGTTGCCGGAATTCTCTCCTCTTCTGTATTCAGTCACCATGGCTCAGGGGAGAAGTTTATTGGGGTTTAACTCTCGGTTCCCAGTTGTTTGGGTGGTTTGGCTCCACAAAACCCTTTTGGTGCATTTGTAAGCTTGATCTTGGGGAGATCATTACAGTCATGATAGCCCTAGTGCCGGTCATCCTAGTGTGGATAAGACCTATGAGCTGAACCTACGGAACTTTTGGTGGCCTAAAACGAAAAAGGATGTGTATCATTATGAGACACATTGCTTAAAATGCCAAGTTAATAAAGCTAAAAGGATCAAAGTCCTTGGTTCATTACACTCATTACTTGTACCAGAAGGGAGATGGGATAGTATTTCCATGGATTTGATTACACATTTGCCTCATACTTCATCACAACATGATTCTATCTTGGTTGTGGTTGACAAAACTAACAAAGATGGCTCATTTTATACCAACTAGTGAAAAGATAGATGAATCTGGTGTGGCTAACCTGTTTATCCAGCATATTTTCAGACTTCATGGATTACCATCATCCATAGTGTCTGATAGGGATCCTTGTTTTATGAGTCATTTTTGGACTGTAGTTATGGCTAAGCTAGATGTAAAATTGAGAATGACCAGTACCGAGCATCCTGAAAGGGATGGCTAGACTAAGAGAGTTAACCAAACTTTAAGAAATATGCTTAGGGCATATGTGAGTAAGAAGCAAATGTAGTGGGAGAAATATTTGCCATTGATGGCATTGCTTATAACGATAAGAAGAATGTTATCACAGAAATAAGTCCTTACAAGCTGAACAATGATTTTAACCCTACTAGTCCTATTACGATAAGAATTCCGCAAGAAGTGCCTAGTGCGGCTGAATTTTTAACTCAAATGAGTGAGATGTTGGATTAGCAAAAAGACAAATAAGACAGGCGATGGATTGAGCTAAGTCTTTTACTAATCGGCATCGCACACCAAGAGAGTTCAAGGACGGGGACAGGGTGTTTATTTGAATACCAAAGGGCTCTAAAACCCTAAGGACGAGAAAATGTTACAAGTTATCCCCACGTAACTATGGACCATGGAAAGTTGTCAAAAAGATAAGTGATGTTGCCTATAAATTAGCTTTACCTAAAACTTGTAAGGTGCATCGTATCTTTCATGTTTCTAGGTTAAAAAGGATTTTACATGATGGTTACTTCGCATGGTAGGCCTCTCACGAATGCTACCTGGGAGACCACACACAGTTTGCACGCACGCACAATGTCCTAAGTTTTTCCTCGCGGATGACGTCTCTTGAGAGGGAGGGGATATTATGCATTTTAATCTACGTCCTGTTTGCTATAGCTATGACAGTTAAAAATAACTGTAGATTTGTAAGTAAGAAATGGCTAAGGCACCAGCCTGTGGTGACCAAAGTACAGTAAATAGTTTTACGTTGATGTTGAGACACATGTGATGGGGACATGGGCACTGGGTCCTTGAGAAGGGACTAGCTTGACGGACCTCCTCAGTAGGAGAGAGTCGATTGGTGAACCAAACACATGTTATATGCTCATTGGGACATTTAGTCCAGTTGATGAGTGACATGTGGGATGATTGTCCTCCTATCTAACTTGCCTAGAGACGGTGCTGCCAAGTGGCAAGGGTCGGCTTTCCATTGTTTGTCATGTGTCAATGCCGGGAAGGGTCAAGGATTAGGGGCGCTTGAGGAGGGTGGATATGTGAGCCTAGTGATCGGCACTCCTATCACTTTCTATTCAACTTTGGTTGGGAGGAGACTGAGTAGCCAAATAGTATGTTTGAAATGAAATCATGCTTTGTACATGCTTATGGAATGTAATCATGCTTTGCACATGTTTCGGGAAAGAATAAAGCTGAGTCTGTTGAGATTTTGGGGACGCCATTTCATGTGATGGAGATTTAGAAGTTCAAGGTAGACTGAATCTTGACATCACCTTTATTCTGACATGATGTTGCTCAGGGGTGATCCACGAAGTCATGCATGTGTGCGGTGCATGTGCCATTATTGGCCTTGCATTTGTTAATTATCAAGTGTACAACTCGCATGCAACTATGGAACATGGGTAGTAAAAGTTGCAACATATTTCATTGAATTGTTTGGAAAGAAAAATATGACATTTTCTTAATAATCAATGGTTGGATTGTCACACATAATTCACATAATTTCTCGACTGTGGTTCTTTTCTTTGAGGTGTGCTTAAGAGCGTTGGATGAGAAACTGTAAGTAACCAATGAAGGGTAGTCAACTAGCGTTTCCAACCGGTTCATAATTGAAAAAATTGGATGAATCACCATGAATCGTGGTTTTGGAACCAGTCCATCCCAAAAGAATCAACAAGAAAAAAAAATTGGAAACATTTTTAGATGTAATGCTAAAAAAATATCTAATGTAATACGTGTAATGTCTACAAAGTTTCTAAAGCCTTATAGATATCAGATTGCTAATGAATGAATAAATTTCAAAGTTCAATGTTGCTTGGCAAAAGTTGAAGCCTAAAACCAAATCAATGCTCACAAAATCACAAGTGCAAATGACAATGTTGAATTCAAACCTCACAAACTAGATTGAAAATTTCATGTTCCAACTTGCACTTAGCATTATTGTAATTTATGATTTATCCATGATCCATCATCAAACATCCATCACACTATACACTAGGTAAACATTTGAATACAAATTAAAACATTGAAAAGTAAAATCAAAGAAGTTCATTGATGACTAGCACAATCAAAGAATTGTTAAAAAACAAAGAACTATTTTTTTCTTTCTTTCTTTTTCTTTTTCTTTTTCTTTTTTGTTTTGGGGTCCAATTCTTTTCGATTCGATCGAACCCAGATGCTTCATTGGGAAATTGCAGTTTGTTCACCAATAAATCATGGTTCATGGAAACACTGTAGTCAACCTGAATCAATGGCTAAATCTTCAGCAACTTGGGTGTAAGTTGATAAAAGCTTGAAGAGAGAAATTCTAAACAAAGGCACTTTTGACAATATGCATCTTAGTTGTATCTTATAGTTCAAACCTATATCTATGAAGCAAGGTAAGGTTGTTTGATGGGGCTGTGTTAATAGCACATTAGAACTCTCTTTCGAACAACTTGCTTAAACCTTGCCAAACTATGTGAATGAGTTCAAAATTGGCCATCTAACTGATAATAGTTCCATCGCCCCAACATCAAGTTTGTTGCTTATGTTTCTTACAAATGATTCTAAAACTTGAAAATCGTTGTCAAAGATAGGCAAACTATTACCTATGTATGTACTACCACGTCCTTTCTAGAATGACTTTTGTTCGACAACAATAATTGTTTTGAACTTAATATCAGAAGATCATGGAAACTTCACAAAAGGCCATCCTCTTATTAGAATGTAAATGTCTCAAAGAATGATTCAAGGATTTATGCCCCATAAAGGATTGTTCTTGACATAAGTATATAGTGCCAAAGGTTTCTAAGAACATAGGAAGGGAATGATATCGATGGAGCATTAAGTTAGCATCTCTCTCTCTCTCTCTCTCTCTCTCTCTCTCTCTCTCTCTCTCTCTCTCTCTCTCTCTCTCTCTCTCTCTCTCTCTCTCTCTCTCTCTCTCTCTCTCTTACTTTTTTGAATTGTATTGAAATATCCTTGACACAGTTAAACCCGGCAATTCGGAATGAAACCAGTGCTCCCGTTGTTCTGCTTAGCAGCCATCCAATAAGTTTAGCCGCAAAGCTGTAGAGTTTTTTGGATACAAGTAAGTGCAAGTCAAATGTTACCATGAACAAGAAAATGATATAACTACCATTCCTAACACAAAGTCACAAACACACACAATGACCCATAATATTCCCAAAGAATGTACCAAAATCATCAGAAATATTTTTTGTGCTCCATGATCTAGTACAGTAGTAGCAGCAAATTGCAACAAAAAAACAATAACATCCAGATAAATTACGTGAAATTCTCTCACCTGAAAAGAATCCATCCAACAGAACAGATGACCAGAAAAAGGGACAGAAATTTGACTGGTGTGAGCTCCATTCTCCGATTAAATACAAAATTCGCCTTCAAATAGGTCCAGATAATCTCACCATACAGCTAACGTTTACAATTTTATTACTCAATACTCTCAACACAAACAAAGGAATTCTAAACCCTGCTGCCTTGTCCAAACATTCCAAGCCAGCACATGTGCTATTCCTGCCGCCTCTTCCTGATTCCAAAATTTCGCAATCTAAGATAGAATTCAATAACTGTGGAGCCTCCTGGTTTACAAGTGCATTAAGCTGGACCAAACCATTTTCGCATGCCCAGTCCAGAGCCATCCCCGCAACAGACTTCCGATATTACCAACAATTAGGGATCAAAATCATACCCATTAAGGAGCTGTAAAACTGCAATGCCGACCTAGCAATTAAACAAAAAAGGCTTTCAGCTTGACGGATTGGAAAGAGCCTAAGACCCATCGATCCATCAGACACTTTCTATCAAAGTGGGTCTGATTATCTACTCAGTCTGCACCATAGGCAAATAATTAGGTCACTGATGCAAAGAAGATCCCGACATTAGAACAGATCTAACTAAATAAAAGAAATGCTATCCGGGAAAACCTCAAAAAGGCAATCAAAAGACATCCTAATCTTTTAGCATTCCATTTTCTGCACACGAGCTCCATGAAATGAAATGCCAGATTGAAAATCCACAAGACTAGCGTATAGAATACCGCACAACGCCATAAGCAATTCCAAAAATGCGCAAGAAGTGGCACATCGACAGTATTCTTGATTCGCATTATGCTCCTTCTGCAGGAACACGGAGCTGCTAGCTACAGTGCACAGTAAATGCATCTCTGCCCTTCGCAAAGCAAGAGCGGTAGCATCGAGCACGACACAAACTCGAAAGAAATGTAGCCATCAATATAAATAAGCTCTGTCTCTCTCTCTCTCTCTCTCTCTCTCTCTCTCCCCCCTTCATGCTCCAACAGCGAGGCACGTTGCCAAATGTTATGGGTCCTTTTTTTTGCTTTTTAAGGTATTCTGATTTTGGGAACGTTAAAGAAAGGTGAAAGTTCTAGAGTCCACATTTTTGCATCATCTCCAAATGAGGTTGAATCTCTAGAGTTCGCGCAAATTTAGCTTCATGAGGTGGAAACTTAGAGTAGCACGTTCTCTTTCAGATCCAAAAGAAGATGGCAAATTTTTAGCTCTATCGCTACAACAATAAGGTATCTTGATGATTTTTTCGAAGATGATGTGTTCTTTTTTTGAGTGAATTTGAGATCTAAAAAGAAATGCCTACTTTTTTGCTGTGTCATCGAGCATTCAACTATTGTGACAATGTGATACAAACCCATGCGGTCTCTTTTTCATGAGTTTGAGCATTGAAATGTATTCCTTTTTCTTTTGATTTTGAGTTGAATTTTCATGTTTCTTGTTCATTTTCCAAACAATCAACTTCGAGCTCAAATGCATACGGCGAAGCTTTTCGTGATCCTTACCTTCTTTGATTCCTTCTATATTACAAGTGTGTAAAGATGTTTATTGAAATGATTTTCTAAGTCCATGCATAGAACTCAAATTATCATGTAACTAGCTGAGTAATGGTTGTGATTGAAAAAATGATCAAGTATTTATACTAACGAGGAATGTCGTTTAGACTCATCCAATTTAGGGAAGCTAATTACATCGTAGGTTGCAATTGGCACTTAGCCACAATGCGTTGTCACTTATCTAATTAGGACTTTCCAAAATTTACTTCCTAAAATTAGGGCAAGTCGTTAGCTTCATAACAAGTGACAATAGGAACTGTTAGCCTTCGGACATCCTTCGATAGTTCGTTGTCAAACCACTGGTTGTGTGATTTTCATGTATTTTTGCAGTCTGTATAGAAACATGAATAAAATTGCGGAACTGGATAAATGAATGGATGTAGATTAAAGATCGATTATTCGGATGAATCACTCCCCGATAATAGAATAATCCAACCCCCCTTAATTTGAATCCATAAATGCTTTGACCTTCAAATTCTGCACAAAATCTCTTGTGTGCATCCAAGCCTAGTGCCTTAGTAAAATATCAATTGCCATGTCTTGCATTCAATAGTACTGCAAGTTTACCTCTTTGTCGAGAACTTTGCTTCTGACATAGTAATACTTGATTTCAATGTGCTTACTCCTGGAATGAAACCTAGGGTTGGCCGATAAAACAATAACACTCTGATTATCACAAAATAGAATTTCAGACAAACGTCCAAAAGTAAATTTCTCAATCACACTACTTCCTTCGTAGCGACACTACTCCACCAGGATACTCCTCTGAGCCGGTAGTATATTATCCATATGATCCTAATTCTCAAGTGTGACAGCAAAAGCTATGTCTGGTCTGGTATAGATCATCGCGTACATAAGAGAATCTATTATCAAATAACAAGGGTACTCGTTCATCTGCTCCTCTTTAATCATCTGAGGACATTGGTCCTTTGACAATTTGATTCTTAGGTCCATTAGTGAGTGAGGTAGCTTGCAATTCATCAAATTATATTTGATTAACATATTGTAGATGTATCTTTGTGCGTGATGTAAATCAACTTCTGCTTTCTGTTTGTTTGGATTTGAATACCTAGACAGTAATGAGCTTCGTACAGATCTATCATGTCGAATTCTGAGGACATCTTTTATTAGTTCAACATTGTCACTGAAAAGTAGTGTGTCGTCCATGTACAATGTAATAATAATAAAAGAATGTTGCACTGACTTGAAGTAAACATTCAAATCTAAAGTGCTTGTAAAATAGTCATGATCAATAAAAAAAAGTGTTGATCCTCTGAAACCAAGCTCTAGCATATTGCTTCAAGCCATATAGTGCTCTGTGGAGTTTACATACATGATTCTTCTTGTCTTCGATAATGTAACCTTCGTGTTGTATCATGTAGATATCTACTTAGATAACTCTATTAAGATAGGTTGTCTGTACATCCATATGATATATCTCTAGATCGGCTGTTGTAGGATACGATAGTAGAAGTCTGATAGATGAGTGCTTGACTAGCATACTGAAAGTCTCAATATAGTCAACATTTTGTATCTGCAAAAATCTTCTCACTAAAAGTCGAGTTTTTCTTTGATCGATGCTTTCATCCACCTTGTATTTGATTTTGAATATCCATTTGTAACCAACTATGTTTCTACTAGCAGGCAATTCGACAGTAGTCCAAGTCTGGTTCTTGATGAGAGATGAATACTCTTTATCCATAGCTTCCTTCCATAGATCAGATTCGGGCTTACTAAGAGCTTCTTCAACAGTAGTTGGCTCTCGAATAAGATAAGCTATAGATTTTTTGTTGTACCTTATAGGTGGTCTGCGCTCTCTTGTTGAACTTCTAGGAGAGAAGCGAGGCTGATCGTTTTGTTGGTTATTGAGCCACAACATCTTCTTCTTCGGATTCGTTGTCGATAAGTTGTTCATCTGATATAGATGTACTAGGACCTTTGATATGATTAGTCGAATCAAAAACATGAATTTTTGATACTTCGAGAGTATTCGACAGTTCGGTTGTATGAGCTTTGCCCTTGCCTTTGAGGTCGATAAATTGATCTTCGATAAAGATGATATCACCACTAGTGACTATCTTTGATTCGATAGAATCATACAGCTTATGACTTTTATCTGAACTAGTATAACCAATGAAAATGGATTTGATATTGTGGAAGTCGAGCTTCTTCCTGCTACCTTATCAATGTCATTTATGAATCTATTATAAAATCTACAATACACCTTTTGAACCAATTTGTTGCAATAGAAAATTTGAGAAAAGAGCACATTGTTTTATTTTTGCTACATGGTATTGTCTAATCCCATCGAAAATTTGCTGCAAACATAGTGGTGTCTTATAAGTCTAACGCACACGCAAAGTTTTTGGTGGACCACTTTCTACCTATACTAGTAGTTATAATTGTGGAGCAAAAAGCAAAAGACTTTTGTAGTAAAAGTATTTTGACAGTAGTTGTGCCATCCACAAGTATCCAATATGCTAGTTCATCCCATAGTCATCGTCGAATGTGCATCGGCATTGTTCCACCCACCTCGCCACTCGCATCTCATCAATGTACTACACTATTCACCACTCTTGTTGCCACCATTCCTATTCCCATTTGAACTCCTCTCATGTCCTCTATAGTTCCCCTTTTGCTTTCCTTACAAACCTCATATACTAATACAGTTTTAATCCCACCCCATCTATTACAATCACCTCCACTGTTCCTCCAGTTGTGCCAGCTTTCTTCACTCCACTATTGATACTTCCTACTGTGAAAAATGTCAACTAGCTAAGTTGATCTAATTTGGCAATTTTGAGGCCAAAGTGAATTTTCAACTTCGAGATAGATTTTTTTATGGCCTAAAAATAGTGTACTTACTATTTTAAACAAGTATTCAAGCTGATAAGGTCGGATTTGGACTTTCATAATTGGTTAGATTAGATACATTGCATCTAGTCAACTTAAACTAGGTTTTTGGTGAAGTACCTAGAAGTTACCATTTTAGGGCAAGTTTAGGACAAGTGGCCATGTAAGGAAAGCTCCCTCAAGATCTTGCTTACAAGACAAAACACAAAGGAAAGCACACTATGGAGCAACCACCAAACCAAGTAGAAACAACCAATCAACTCTAGAAGCTTCACACCCAAGCCAAGGAATAAGAAGCATGAAGGTAGAGTGAAACACTGGCAAGGAATCAATGATCACAATGAGGAGTAGGACAAGTTTGGCCTCAATATATAGAGCCAAAAGCAAGCTGGGCACATAGCCATGCATAGCCCTAAGTTTCCTATACATATATTCACCTATAATAGAGTCCTAAGCATGGACCAACTATTCATAGAATTGCTATTGATAACTCTACACATGCACACATTGTCTCATACCTTGTCTAAACTACATTTAGTGTGTTCTGGGCCTCACAAAGATATTAGTTACTTTCGGGTCACGTCCAGTATGACGTGGCATAACTAACAGCTTGTTTCATTGGAGTACCGTCGTGTATCCAAGACTAGGAGTATACTGTATCCTATGTACTGGTCATGGACATAACATTCTTCCCTCATCTTGTTGACAATTGCTACCATCATCACATTGCGGATCATCTTGTTGACAATCGTCACCATCATCACAATGTCATTCCTCCTCATCTTGTTGACAATCATTACCATCATCGTCATACCAGTCACTTTGGTTATCATACTCATAATCATTTCCATCCCATTGATCTTCATTGTCGGACATATATTCATTATCAGTGTCCATGGTATAGTGACAGATAGTATGTGGGTTATGGGTCCACAAATTTGAATGAAGTGAGAAGAATTTGGGACAATTGTAAATTTCACTCGTAAAATCACAAATTTGCTAGTAACAAATTTGTTCTTCTCCATCGTCCCAAAATTACGAGTCCTCGAAGAATGTAACAAAATAGCTATTGGCAAAATGTCAACTTTGTTTCATGGATCAGTTTTGGCTTTATACCAGTGCTATCATGTCAAGTTCGACGTAATGACCACTTTTGATTTTTATTGCGTCGAAATCTGAGGTCAATGGAAAAGATATGGAAGTTCAAAGAAATGGATTATAAAATGTAACAAATAAGGCAAAATGGGACAAAGTTATAAAAAAAATCAAATGATGATTTTGAGAGTACAGATAGGTGAATAGTGTCAAGCTCGATGATCTGATTGCTTTTGCTTTTGACTGTACTGAAATCCGACTACAAACGAAAGAGTTTTACTGACATACAAAAATCAAGGAACAAACGTAATTAGGCAAACTTAAGAAAAAGGCCCTAACACGATTTTTTTTGGTTTCTTTGAAACATTGGATCGTGAAAGAAATAAAACCATAGAAATCTTAAAAATGACGATTTTTTTTTTCTTGGTTACTTGGGCGATCAGTTGGGGTGCTCAAAAGAAAAATATAAAACCGTTAAAAAAAATAGGAATAAACGGAAAAAATTTTATTGAGCACGAAAAAAGAAAATTCTGGCAGTGTGGGCACAGGGGCACGTAAGAGAGAGAAAATCTCAACCGACGCTTCCTAGAGAGAGAGGATCTCAATCGACGCCATTTTAGAAAGAGAAAATCTGAACCGACGTTTCCTCAGCGGATGCACTCGTAGAGAGAGAAGGGAGGTAGCCGACGGAGAGAGTAAGACGTGAATGCAAAGAATGGACTGAGGCGAGAATTAGCTAAATGTAGAGAAAAATTGCTACTGCTTTTGTTGAATCAGGGAGGTAACGATGGATCTTTGTCTCAGCAGGTAGCATCAAAGCCTTGAAGAACTGCTTTGGGAGCTACGCTGACGGTCCTTTTATATGGCGAAAACTTTGCAACTATGGGAAGTGGATCCGTTTTTTTGCTGTTGCGGAGGAAGTGCAAAACTCAGCTGATAGGATGGAGTCAGCTAAGAGATCTTGGAGACATATTCGAGCTTTGGCAGAAGCGTCTCCCTATGATGTACCTTCGTGCAACATTATCGATAGTTTTGAACGCGACCTTCTAACCACTCTTGACACGGTTAAATGGCAGTTACAGGAGTTTGAAAGGGCAGTAATGGTCGCAGCTGCAACAGAGAAAGTCTACTTGGCAGAGGATGCTCCTTCCAGGCATCACTAATTTGTGACTGCTATTCGAAGCCAAATAACTTCTGTTGAACATGTGTTAAGGGATGCATCATGTCCTCAAGTTTCAGGAGCTATTCATTTGAACATCAAAGACGATGAAACATATAGTTTTGCTGAATTTCTGTCAGGACAGAAGTTTTGTGGCAAGCGTGTGTTGACAATGGCACTAATGCTCATTGCAATTCTATGGAAAATCAGCTGTTGAGAAAGGAAATTTCATGCCGTTTTTTAACACAAATGGATTCTGTGGTAAAGAGAAATGAATTAGGTTTAGGTTTAGGGTAGGCATGTAGGGCTAGGGTTATATATATATATATATTTATTTAAAAACGAATACTTCAAAATGCAAAAACTTGAAACAAATTTACAAAGAAACAGAACTCCAGAAATGAAAGATTGAAGTGCTTCTCTCCCAAACTTCCTACTCAAACTAGAATTTGACCTCTTCCACAAGATTTGTCATATCTCCCTCACAACCAAATTGGCTCAAATTCAAGCTAAGAGTGAGATCTACAATTCTACAAAATCACAGTAAAAAAGTTTGGCCAAAAATTCAGCCAAAAATGGAAAAAATAGACTGCAAAAAACTACAACTATCTAAAATTGAAAAGAAAACACTAAAATGGCCATAACTTGGTCATTATAGCTCCAAATCAAAACATCTCAATACCTCCAAAAAGCTAAAAGAGAGTTCTATTGATCTACAGCAAGAAACTACACACACAAAAAAAAAAAAGAGAGAATTAGATAGTCAAAAATTGAATCAAAACTATTGAGAATTGAAAAATCAAGAAAGCTAGAACAAGAAACTCTTTCAAATTTAGCAAAGTCCACCATATTTGATGGGGAAAGGATCTAATGCTATGATACCAAAATTGTCATGTGCCAACCTTAGCATTCAAACATCTAATCTATTCATTAAACATCAGCCTATATTCTGCAAACGCTATATCAGGTCTGGTGTTGTTTGCTAGATATAATAATGATCCAATCAGTCTACTATAGGGTGTTTTGGCCATTTGCTTCTCTTCCTCGAGAGTATGCGGACAATATGCCTTGTTCAATATTGTTCCAAGTATCATGGGAGTATGCACATCATTGAATTCGAGCATGTTGAAGTCTTCAATGATCTATTTTTGTTGGTGAAGATACAACTTACCACCTTCAAAGTCTCTCACGATCTGCAAGCCTAGATAGATTTTAGCTTTCCCTAGGTCAGCGATCTCAAATATCTCAGAAATGTCTCTTTTGACATCTGAAATTAACTTATCTCTTCTTGAGAATATAAGTGTGTCATCAACATAAATAACTAGAATGATTATTTCATTTTGGACATGCTTGATATAGACATTTGACTCAGCAAATAGAGGTTTGAAGCCTAAGGAACATAGTGCTTCGTCCTTCTTTCTATACCATTGTCTGGCTGCTTGTTTTAGACCATAAATGTTTTTATTCATGTGACATCCGTATTCTGGATATTCTTGGCTTACAAAACCAAGTGGTTGGTCCATGAATAAGTCTTCTTCCAATAGTTGTGTGGAATGACTTGGGTAGGGTTCGAAGAAAATAACTAAGCTGTTTTTCCTTTGAAATTACATTTTCTGTACCAGAATTCTACAAAGAAATAAACATGTCTTTTATCTTTCGCACGAACGTGTTCAGGTTTGTCATCCCACTGTAGGTAAGTTAATTGGTCTTCCAAGAACATGATCTGATGACGAGATCGAGTCTCATTTTTGGTTTGCAATTCTTCCCATAAATATTTTGTGTTCAAAATTGATGTAAGATCTAGCATTATATTGTCATGCACTAAAGACACAATAATTGCTATAATTTTGACATTTTTTAAACTCCATTCTCGAAGTTCTTTGCCAGGAGTAGCTACTGGCTTCTCCTCTATTGGTTCTAGCTCTGATACCATTGTAGAAAAAATAGTAATTATTCTTCCACAAAGAACACGATGAAAGTTTGAATAAATCAAACTAATATTAGTGTCTTCAATCGGGTTTGTATCTGATCTATTTACTAATAGAACAATATTTGCTCTGATTAAATATGCGTGCAAAAATAATATGCAAAATTAAGAGTATGAGAGTCTTTTCAGTTTGAGTGTCCTCCTCACCATTGTGAATTTTTCTAAGTTTTCAAGAACCATCTAATCTTTCAAGTATCATTGGCCTCATCACTTGTCATTAACGTTGTAATGAACAAATTAAACTCTCACCTTCATTGTTATAAAACTAACTGAATTCAATTCAGTAAGGTCATTCACTTTATAAGCAATTTATGTTTCATCAATAACCAACTAATTTGAACAAATCCAAAACATCCATGGTTCTAGGTTTTTCAGCTTCCGTTCGATATGGACCTAAACTGCAAAAATAGATCTAAAACATCGACTTGGCAGTTTCATAGTTGTAGTCTCATTCCAAAAGGATTTTGAAACATATGGCATGCATTAGACATGACATGCAGTGATTTCTAAATACATCAAATTTTTACGTAAATTGCCTAATAACTGGGAAATCAGCTTTTTGAACTAGAATTGCTAAAAATAACTTCATGCATAAAATTTCTCTGATCAATCTACTAAACACCCATGTACCATTCATCCAATCATGCACACAGGTCTATCCATACATTTTCAACAACAAAAAAGCACTAAACTAAGTTACATGCATGCATGCAAAAGAGCAATTCGGAAAATTTTTGAATTTCAGTTCATTGTCAAACTTCCGATAGCCATAACTTTGTCTACATACACCAAATTGGACGTTGTAAAGCACAGTATGGAGGGAGATTAGGTCTACAAGACAGCTACCATGTCACCTACAATTTAGGCTTCACATGTCCGAGCTATAACTGATCAAAATTTAGGCAGGAGGGCACACTTTTCCAAGGTGATTTCATCAAAAATCTCTATCCAACCCAATAAGCATCCAATAAGAGGTTACAAGCACTCTTCTAAGGCTTATTAGAGAGGCATAGAGGATTCTATCAGGTCTAGCAAGCATTCTTGGACTCCTTCAACAAGCAACACTTCAACATAATGGTTCCTAAGCCTCACATCACCAAATTGGGTGCATGATGGTTCAAATCAGAGAAAATTCATCATATATTTATGGCCGTAAAAAAATCCAACAGTTTTAGATCACCAATTAAAAGTTATTCATGGTAAAAAAAACCCCAAAAATACACTATTTTTTTTATTTTTTTTGAGACTCTTAATGGTGTCCAATCTTAACCAAACTTCATGACAGCCTTACGACAACATCATTACCCCTCTGAAAACATGCATGCAAAGTATTGGCCAGTAATTTTGTGAAAATTCTTAAAATTAGTCCAAAAACCATAAAAAAAAACCATGTTTTTTGACCAATTTTTTGTGGATCCAATCCACAATCAAGTGCAATTAGACCCAAATCTCTATAAATAAATTATTGCAAGCACTAGAAGTTTTGATTTCAGTCAATTATGGTTTTTATAGCCCATTTCTAGTCCAAAAACCCCAATTTTTGGCTAAAAATCACTATCTAAGCACCCTTTTGACTTTTCAACAGACATGCAATCATTAGATTCAATCCATAATGACTGTAAAACAACAAGTAAAATTTGGAAAACGTACTAGATCAGTAGCTATGATAAATTCCAACCAAAATTTTTGAATTCTAGGTGAAATTCACAAAAAACGATAAAAAAATCCATGGATTTTCATCAAATCCTATGGAGAAAGTACATAATCATGATTAATAGGCTGAAATCAAACCAAATTCAAAGAAGCCACTTACTTGGAGGTCAATTTCACCACATGGAAGTACAAAGCAAGGAGGCAATACTAAAAAGGTGGGAAAAAGCAAAAAGTAACTCCACCTTCTGATTGATGCAAAGCCTTGCTCTGACAATTGCCAAGTGAAGATCCAACTAGATTATGTTGCATGCAACCAAAAGGACACCTTTGGAACAAAACCACCCAACTAACAAGAAATGGCTAGCCAATACCCTAACCACTTCACCCCCAAGCCATGGTGAATGAATGCAAGAGAGGAGGGGATCCTGGCTTCATGAATCAGAAAATCCAATAGGGAGATGGGCGAGTTTCCAATAGGGAGATGGGTGAGTTTCCATAGATATATTCTTTCCCACGAGAGAATATTTCTCTTAGGATCCTCATGCAACCTAAATTAGCTAGTGACCTCCTATGGTTGCATTATAGCAAACACCATGCAAGTGCTCCTATGTCCAATGATAGGTCTAGGCCCTCATAAGATTATTAATTACATTATTGGCCAAGCCCGGAATGATGAGGCATAGCTAATAAACTTATACACTGGAGAAATCGGCTATCCATGTCAAGAATTATTTTGAATCCCACATACTGGACATGGACGTAACATAAATGCCCTGCATGTATGTACATATCAAAGCTCAAAAAAAAAATCTCGAGTTATTTTGAGTGAAGTCGATGACTTGATACCTTATATGACAACCATTCAAACTTTTGATCTCAATCTTGAGTCAAAGTCATCACCTCTACACATTCCATGTCATCCAACTCATATAAATCTAAGATTCTGATTGAAGTTCACAACTCAATATCTTATGTGGCTTCCAACTCAAGTTCTCCAAAAATTTTGAGGTAGATATTGATCAATACTTAGTCAACTTATGATCAGCCCTAATATGAATGTATTTATTGTTATGTCCACGTCTTGTATATAGGATTCGACATAATCCTAGATGTGGATACACGCTACTCTAGTTGTTAGCTGATGTCACGCCCCAAGGTGTCGATGCAGTACCTCATCACTCAAAAGGGCTTCTAGCATAGACGAAGCTGAGAGCTAAGCCTGAGAGCATGAGAATTACTAGTGCTAGGCTAAGTTGTACATTTTGTGAGCCCCATGGTAATTCCCAAAAGATGGAAAATCATGTGGGAGCTAGTAATTTGGGCCCTCTCAACTTGAGATGTATTTTTAATAAAGAGGCCTCCCAATAATGAGTAAATTAAGTGATGACCTCCTTAATATGTGTAAATCAAGAGGTAGAATCCAAAATGTTATAGAAATGGGTTCACCCACTCGTGAGTATATAGGAGGGGCCTCATCCACGAGTTTCAAAGCATAAGATATGTACTAAAATGTTGCTTTGATAATTGAAGATCTTTCCACGTGCATTTCCTTCTATGCTCCATTTTCATGCATTCAGTTTGGGTACTTGTGTATGCATGTGTTTGTTGTTGATTCTTGTTTCTTTCAGGATTGGTTTTGCGATTAGTATAGGTTCATGTGCAGGGTTTAGTGGTAGATCATAACCATTCACATTTGATGTTGCTTTGTGCTTGACTCCCCAAGGAGTTCTTATTTGTTGGAGGCTTTGAGGATCCCAAGGCAACCCTAACTTTTTTTTTTTTAGTTAATAAGTGAGAGGGATTTGGCACCCTACATGTGTAAGTCCAATCGATGATCACATAGTTATTTGATTAATTAGAAAGTTAATAAAAAGACTTTAGGCCTTTTTGGAGGACTTTTAATGTCGTAAGGCCTAAATGTCAAGTTAGTGAATAAAGTTGGGTTTCCCTCCAATTTGGATGGTTCCCACTCTTTTTTTAAATTTGAATAGTCAGGGAGGCAGAAATGGACCAACAGGATTCAGAGGCCAAGGTCCTCCTCTCTACTATAAAAAGAAACCAACTCGAGTTTGCTACAGATGTACATATCTTCATTTCAATAAAGCAGATTGGTTGTCTTGTGAAATGGATTTATGAGTGTCCTTGCTCTCTATCACTTTTCCTCCATCTCTCATGCTTTTATTGTTTTTTGCTAATTGTTGGATCTAATTCTTATTGGGATTGCATGTTTTTATAATTTCTATGAGAGAGAAAGGGAGAGAGAGAAAGAGTAAGCTATCTTCATTGTGGATCTAGTGTTAGTGGATGTAGTATTAATGCTTAGGATTAATGGATGATAGAGTTATATGTGAATCTTCCATTCATGCTGAAATCTCAACTATGCTATTGCTCTCATGGGAACGAATCTACACGTGACAACTAACTTCATCTCCTCGATGCTAGATTGATTAGATCTTGGGTTGAGGATAGGCAAGGAAAGAGACTCACTACAATTTTGGTGCCGTTGCCAGGGAGCTATGCCAATTTTTCAGTTTGCAGCATGTTTGTTGGATGGTTAGCTTGCATTAGGCATCTTGTCGTGGCATAAATAGTGTTAAATCTGCATTTAGGATTAGTTTCGAAGTGATTTTGCCTGATTTGAGTGGATTTGCTTGTTTGAAATCTAATCTGATGGTGGAACAGAAAAAGCTGTCTAGATCACCAATCTTAAGATCCATTTGGAACTGAGATATCAGAAAAAACAACAAAAATTGGTCAAATCTGTTAGATTTTGGTCAAAATGAGACAAAAATCGTCATCAGAGCTGATAACTTTTTGCCCTCTTTTAGGAAATGTTTATCGAGTTGTAGGCACCTTCTTTTTTAACCAAAGAACCTTTAGTTTTAATCCTTCCCAGCAGATTTCTAGAAACATAAAAAAAATCATAAAAAAACACCAAAAAAATCACCAAAACTCAAAAAATACAGAAAAAGAATCATCATCTGATTCATTGTGCATAGGTGTGATTCAGATCTATCTACTGCCAGGTCGGTGAAAAATTATATCATAAAAAAAAGGTTTCTCAGAGGATCAGTTGTCATATTATCATATTTTTGTCAAAAAAAGTCTCTTTTTTGTAAAAATACCAATATTACTCTTTATTCTTCATCAGAACCTTCGTCGAGTTTCCAAATTATTCTATTTAAAGTAATTTACTGTTTTTGAGTTTGACAAATTTTCATCCTATCCAGATCATAGATAATCTTTATTTTTACCCTCGTCAAACTACAAAAATTGTGTTTTTGTGTGTCAAAAACCTTCGCCAGTTCTACCCTAGCTTTATCTATGTCAGATTCTGAGTTTGAGAGTTCAACGAAGGTTATTTTCATAGAATTTGTCAGAAAAACCTAATTAGAGAGTTTTTTTTTTTTTCAAAAATAGCACTACAGAACCTTCGTCGAGTGAATCTTTGCCTAAAGAACCTTCGCCAATTCTATTTTTAGGTTCTGATTTTTCAGATCAAGTCCCTGTGAAATTTTGGGTCAAATCTGATACAATCTGATTTTGATTCTAAGAATTTTTTTTTATTTCTGAGAAGTATCAATTGGTTGATTTTTGGAATCTTTTTCACAATATAGAAATATGATTCTTGTCAAGTGGAAGAGATCTAGCAGATCTGATCCGAGATAGTTTTGATTGAAAATCTAGATCCAATATCATTGTCTGCTTGATTTAATCTATAAAGATGGCTGCCCCTGGAGGTGCTCCTTAGGAAGTCAATCCAATCATTGCTAGAAGAGCACCCCATTTGGATCTACCCAAATACAATGGATTAACAGATCTAGTTAGATTTCTTCAGATCTATTATGAATCTTGTGAAGTCTATGACGAAGTTTTTCCCCAAGATAAACTTAAGCTTTTTCCTATGGCCTTAACAGGCGCAGCACAAGATTGGTACTATAATCAAAATAAAATTGAACATATAGATTGGGATACTGTTAGACGAGCCGTTATCACACGGTTTAAACCTCGAAAGTTTATGGAAAAGCCTTTTCTACTTTTAAGTAAAATTAAAATGGGAAAGCAAGAAATGGTTCGAAATTACATTAAACAGGTAAAACGACTCAGATCTGAGTGCGAACCTGAACTGATTAACGAAAATGCCATGATTATGTGGTTTTTGTCAGGTTTACCTAAAAAAATCAGACGTGAGCTGAAACGCCATAATGAGTATGCACTTTTGCAAAATACTATGGATGATGCAATTTGGGAGAATGATGAAGATTCAGACGATGAGCCATATATCAGTATCTTGCCTTATACAACAAGGCAGACCACTACGACATCCACCACTATTGCATCAACGAATGTCAATGGTACTACAGAAATGATGCTCAATGAGTTCGAGAAACTCAGGAAGAACTAGCAAAAACAGATGAAAAAGTTGCAGTCGCAATTTGATGAGAAAATCAAAGCATTGGAAGATTTCCATGGACAAGCGAACAAGGAACCTAAGAAGTTTGCAAAGACTTTTCCTACCAGAGAAAATGTCTGGTGTTCTATTTGTACAGAAAATTACACAATGAATGAGTGTTCTCAATTGAAAAAACGAATGGAAATTAGTATATGCCATTTGTGTAATTCGTCTGATCATGAGACTGCTTTTTGCAACTTCAATCCTTGGATAATTCAGAAATGGTATGCCTACCACATTATGGAGGAAATCTAACAGCTAGACCTCGTCAATCTGCTCTTGGATACCCAGAACGATTAGCCTTACCTGCTCCACCAAAGCACCCCGCACATCCTACCAATTTGATGAAACCAAAACCTTACAGAAGTGTCGAGCAATGAAACTATGGTAATGATAAAAAAGGTGGATCTTCATAACAATATGCCATTTAAGCTGTCGCGCAACAACAAGCATCTAGAAATTGGACCAGAGCACCACTTGGATGCTTTGCATGTGGAGAAAATCACAGAGTTGTAGAATGTCCAAATAAAAAAAAAATTGTACCATTCTGTCATGACTGTGGTTATGGGCATTGCTATAAGGAATGTCCAGCAAAATCGAAGCCACCACCGGCTACAGCTCCTGTAAATTTGATAACAATCAAACAAAGACTAGTAGCTCAGAATAAACCCTTGATGTTGGTCACTAGAGCATAGAAGCAGAAAGAACCGGTAGCAGATCTAGTACCTGCTGATTCTATACCATTAATTGACAACAACATTTGGAGTCTATCCAAATCTTCATGTAGAAAAAAGAAGATATCAGGATATGAGACAATGGATTAAACATCTGCAAGAAGAA
Organism: Diphasiastrum complanatum; assembly: GCA_029204225.1. NCBI lineage: Eukaryota > Viridiplantae > Streptophyta > Lycopodiopsida > Lycopodiales > Lycopodiaceae > Diphasiastrum > Diphasiastrum complanatum. Next base: position 26,979,166 of record CM055093.1, read on the forward strand.
GAGAAGCTTGAAGTTGCTAGAGCATCAACGAAGTTCGTTCGTCACCATTGCAGCCAAAAAAAAATTCACGAACAAATATGAATGCTTAGTTGCATCATCATGAAGAACCCTTCAAGCTGACTGAACCGGAAGCACCGCAAACAGAACTACTCATGAATATTTTGTCTAGTAAGATCAATATTTCGTTGGGAGAGTTCCTGAAGTTGGTGCCAAAAGCAAAAGAAGTATTAGTGCAAAAGTTAACTCAAGCTGAACCAGAAATTCATCAGGAGCCACTTTTTTGTACTGGATTTGAAGAATCTAATGAAGAATTCCATGTCGGATCAGCTTGGGAAAGTGAACAAAAAAATATCACCCTGCCGATACAACATAGACAATTTCCTAAAGAAACAGCTGTGATATATGGTGGTTCGGGAGTTAACCTGATTTCTACAAAGCTATGTGCAAAATGGGGCCTTACAAAGATAAAACCTATGACTTTTGCCATTAAGCTAGCTGATTAACCGATAGTTCATCCGTGAGGAATGGTTGAAGATATATTTGTCAGAATTGCCGAAGTACAATTCGTCATTACTTTCATAGTAATGGACTTACTAGAAGCATCAAATGTCTACCGAGTCCTATTGGGACGCCCATGGTTATGAGTTGCGCAAGTAATTCATAACTGGGGTACCGAAGAAATCACTTTTGAAAATTGTGAACGTGCAGTCAAGGTTGATCCTGCAACTTGGACTATCAAACCAGTGGTTCAAAAAGAAGATGATGATTCATCAACAATGGATCATACTTGTGACCAAACAATAAAAAATTTGGGAGTTCATTACGATTGTCAAATCGATACTGTCAACTGGAATGAAGCTGTTGCAACGATTGACTGTACAGTAGGATATATGTGTCAACAAGATAATCAGTCAGATTTGAGTGAGATTTTATTACTAGATCAAACCTTGGATACATCGATCACTTTTCCATTGAATGTGCTGAATGTAGCTTGGATATCAACGGAGCTTATACCAGATCCAATTGAAGATGAACTCATTCCTGTGAGTCATGCCTTGACTTATGATGACAATGTAGAGCTTACTGATGAGCAGATTCTAAATCATATGGATCTGACGAGATTAAAGTGCATAATATTCCTGATGAACCAATAATAAAACTACCAAAAGCAGTTATATTAAAGGAAGACAGGATCATAGGAGGGTCAATGATGAAGAAAAAAGCCAAGAAACATTATAATATGGTCCTGAAGTGGAAAAATTCTCCTCAAAAGATTGATTCAAAGAATGTGCCACCCTTACTGGATAAAGGCAAAGGAAAAATCAAGGATGATTCTACAAGTCAGAGTTATAGCAAGACATCATCGTCTAGGAAGTCCTCACCTTCGAAGAAGAGTTTATCTTCTCAGAAGTCATCACCTCCACGATCAATTCCTGCTAAGAAGACTAAGCGAGGATCCAAGACAAGTCCTTTTGACAAAGAACAAGCAAATAAAAGCCCACAATAACTACATCTTGCAGGTGTCGTGGGACAGCCATCAATTTTGGTGGGAGATACTATTGGAGGGTTTGCGGATCTCAAGGCAACCCTAACCCTAGTTAATAAGAGAGAGGGATTTGTTGGTGTATGATGTGAAATCTTGGTCTACGATTGATTACGATTGCAACGAACATGACGGAAGCTGAACACGAGAGGCGATTACGATGTCAAATGATGCCTCTACCAACAGTAAGAAAAATAATGAACACAATAGTAACTGTGATTTCAGGAACGTGGATTGACTAGGGAAAGGAATCAAAAGTTGTTATCCTTTTTGGGTTATCAGAGTAGGAGTCTATGACTGTCGTAACAGAAGGATTGTGAAGCATTAAACATATTGGACAACCATGCGATCCTCTGTCTCTGATAACCATTTTGTGTGCAAGAGAGTGAGAGAGACAATTGCATTCAATCAAGAATGTAAGGATTTAACAGTAGCAAATCTGTATATATAAAAGAGAATCAAAACACAATACAATAGCGCTGACAAGCGTGTGCTCCTAATTACATACTCAAAACAATAGCTATAGTTCTAAATCTCTATATATATCTCTCTCTCTATGTATAAATCACTAACTCTAAGGAGCTAGTTACTTAAGACCTTTTGGTTGTTTGATCACTCTGTGCATACAGATTGTTCAACTCAAAAGCACCTATCACCCCTTCTCTTCGTTCAGATACATATTTATAGATGTTAGAGTCTTTTGATTCATTGTAATTACAGTTTACAAGATGATCAACAGCTGTTTAAACACGATCCGTAGATCCGTTATTTGGAGCGTCGTGAAGGAGGAGAAGTACAAAATAACGTATCATCCGTATGTGTCGTAGTGCAAAGATGTAGGCCGTGATGGCCATAGTCTGTCCACAATCGTCAAACTTTGATGAGAGTAGGGACTTAGTTTCTTGCAGCAACTGATTTGAATTGTTGATGATTAGGGAATCATCAACGTATAGTGCTATTATAACATAGCTTGGTCCCTTTGGTTCTAGATACACATTTGAATCTGCGGTGCAGGAGGTAAAGTCATGTTGCAACAAGAAACGATTTATTCTATCATACCAGGCCCGTGGAGCTCGCTTCAGACCGTATAATGACTTGTGCAATTTGCATAGTAGACGCTCCTTGCCTTGAGGGATGTAACCTTCTGGTTGATAGATGTAGACATCTTCTTGTATGTATCCATGTAGGAATGTTGTCTGGACGTCCATCTGGTAAATATTTAGACCTTCTACAGTAGATATAGCCAATAGAGTACGAATAGACTGATGTTTTACTACTAGATTGAAGGTCTCAGTGTAGTCTATCCCATATACTTGTTCAAAACCTTTAACTACTAGTCTAGCTTTCCATTTGGATATAGATCCATCTGGCTTAAGCTTCAGCTTAAAGATCCATTTAGAATCAATTGGCTTTACACCTATAGGAGGAATGACAAGACTCTAGGTCTTGTTCTTCATTAGAGACTGATACTCAGCATCCATGACAACTTTCCATTTGTCTACATCGGGCATTGACAGTGCTTCTGCTTCGGTGGCAGGTTCATCATGACTAATGAAAGTTTGAGAGATGAATCGGTCACGCTGTTGTTGTTGTCTCGCAGATCTTCAAACTGTAGGTGCTTGATCAGATGATTCTCCTTGGTGAATGACTGGGACCGTAGTATGTTGCAGTTGAACGATCGTGGGTCTAGGCCCATCGACCGTAAGTGGAGTCGTTGGGACGAACTTTGTTGCTTGAACAGTCGTAGGTCGTAGCCTATCGCTGGAAGGTAGAGCTACTATGGCAGTCTCTTGTATTGGTTGCTTCTGTTTGAAATCATAGTATTTGTCTTCAAGGAAGACAACATCACAACTGACCAAGATCTGGCCTGTAACCACATCGTAAACACAATATGCCTTGTGTGAAGTTGAATAGCCGATGAAGATGCTTTTACAACTTACTGGGTCCAGCTTCTTTCTCATATTAGATGGCACTTGTGCATAGCAGAGACATCCGAAGACACACATGTGTTTCAAACTTGGTTTGTAACCGTAGTAGGCTTCAAACGGTGTCTTGGAATCAACCGCCTTCGTGCTAGAGTAATTTTGTAGATAGCAAGCCGTAGAGATAGCTTCTGCCCAAAAGGTTTGAGGCAAATGTGAATTTGTTGTCATGGATCGTGTAGCTTCCAACAATGTGCAGTTCTTATGCTCTGCTACTCCGTTCTATTGTGGAGTGTAGCTCATAGTAAATTGGTGGTGCACACCACATGAAGATAGATAGTCCTTCATCTCATTTGACAAGAAGTCTCCCCCTGAATCAGATTGTAGGGCCTTGATCCTCTAACCAGTTTGATTTTCAGCGTATTGCTTGAAGTCTTTAAAGCAACGAAATGCTTCTGGCTTGTTCTTAATGAGCATTACACTGGCAAATCAGGAGTAATCATCAATGAATGTGATAAAATACAGAGCTTGACCTAATGAAGGTACGCTCATAGGACCACACAAGTCACTGTGTATGGACTTCGCCCTTTGGGCTTGTCCTCTGGAAAACCTTGTTCTAGGTTGTTTCCCTAGTAGACAATTTTCACAAATAGTTTGATTAGCTGTGGTGACAACAATTATATTCATGTCCTTGACCATTTTATTGGATGCATATACAAGATTGAATGCATGTTTAAATGACCTAATCTTTGATGCCATAAATTTGCATCTGAACAACTCACAGAAAGTGCAACATCATGACTCAGTATGTACAAATTTTCTTCTCTGTAAGCAGAGAGGATTTACTTTGAGTTCTCATCTAAAATAGTACATCGGTTGGCAGTGAACAAAGCTCTATAGCCCTAATCTGTGATATTGCTAATAGACAAAAGGTTCTTTGTTAGTTTGGATACATAAAGTACTCCATTAAGCTGCCTAGTGATGCCATCAGAGAACTGTAGTTGAATAGACCCTTGGCCTTCAACTTGGTGTGAACTGGAGTCACCAAAGAAAATATACTTTGATTCTATAGCTGTGAGTGTAGAGAAGAGGTCCTTGCATGGCGTCATGTGTTGAGAAGCACCTGAATCGAGAAACCAGTGATGGGCATCTCTACTGGATTGATCTTGTACCATCAGCACCTTTTCTTCATCTTGAGATCCTTTGACTGTGTCAGAGTTTCCTTCTTGGTGCTGCTGCATCTTCTTCTTTGCTTCGTTGTGCTTGAGGATGCGACAGTCCTTAATGTCGTGGTTAGTTCATTTGTAATATCTGCAAAATAGCTTGGTCTTGGACGATGAGTGACTATGTTATTGCTATTGTGGTTGTGATGTCGTTGGCTATTCTGCCTTTGTCTTCTTATCCTTGAAGCCTTTCTTCTTCTTGGATTGCTACTTGTTTGAATAGAGTGCCATGGATTTGAAACTCGTAGATGTGGACAAGCTTTTCCTCTTGACTTCTTGCTGCAACAAGCTTGCTGTCAGTTTTTGGAAAGACAACACAAGGGTATTGCTCAGGAGCAACACTAAATTATCGTAGGATGATGGAAACTGGAAAGAAGAGACATGGTAGAGTCTTCTTCTGAGATAGGGGAACCTATTGCAGCCAGTTGGTTCATCAATTGTTTGAACTCGTTCAGATGGTCGTGAGGTGTTTTCACTCATTCTTCGGTACCTTCTTCCTCGAGAGAAGATGAGTCGAGACAACTGAGGTCTCGTAGATGCTGGTGAGTGTATCCCATGCTTCTTTGGAAGTAGTGCAATTGGACACATGAGCAATTTGAGTGTCTTTAAGGTCTAGAGATACAATGGCAAGAGCCTTGCCATCCTCGGCTTCCCAAACTAGGAGCTGTTCAGGTTCTGCCGGTCTGGCTATAGAACTGTTAACGTATCTCCATAACTTCTTTTCAATCAAGATCATCCTCATTTTGAACTTCCACATGTGGAAGTCATCTCCGTTGAATTTATTGATCAAGCAGATCTTTGAGATGCCTTCCATAGTGATCGAAATTATACACAAACAATTTAGAATAGCTTTTGAAAAAAGATCATGGACTCTAGTAATCCACTGAACCAATGCTCTGATACCACTTCTGTTGGTGTATGATGTTTAATGCTTGGTCTACAATTGATTACGATTGCAACGGATGTGACGAAAGCAGAATACGAGAGGCGATTACGATGTCTCTACCAACAGTAAGAAAAATAATGAACACAGTAGTAACTGCGATTTCAGGAACGTGGATTGACTAGGGAAAGGAATCAAAAGCTTGTTATCCTTTTTGGGTTATCAGAGTAGGAGTCTGTGACTGCCGTAACAGAAGGATTAAAAAGCATTAGGCATCTTGGACAGCCATGTGATCCTCTGTCTCTGATAACCATGTTTGTGTGCAAGAGAGTGAGAGAGACAATTGCATTCAATCAAGAACGTAAGGATTGAACAGTAGTGAATTCGTATATATGAAAGAGAATCGAAACACAATACAATAGCGCTGACAAGTGCGTGCTCCTAATTACAAACTCAAAACAATAGCTACAGTTCTAAATCTGTGTGTGTGTGTGTGTGTGTGTGTGTGTGTGTATAAATCACTAACTCTAAGGAGCTAGTTACTTAAGACCTTTTGGTCATTTGATCACTTTGTGCATACAGATTGTTCAACTCAGCAACACCTATCACCCCTTCTCTTCATTCAGATACATATTTATAGCTGTCAGAGTCTTTTGATTTATTGTAATTACAGTTTACAAGATGATTAACAGCTGTTTAAACGCGATTCGTAGATCCGTTATTTGGAGCGTCGTGAAGGAGGAGAAGTATAGAGTAACGTATCCTCCGTATGCGTCGTAGTGCAAAGATCTAGGCCATGATGGCCTTAGTGTGTCCGCAATCATTCGAACAGCCACTAGTCATTCAATAAGCTGTTGATCGTTTGTTTTCTTCGTTGATAATCGTAAGTGATAACTTACAGAGCTAAACAATGAGATGGGTCAACCATTGTTAGTTGACTTCGTAGAGTCACTAACAATGATGAGATGGGTCAACCGTTGTTAGTCAACTCGTAAGTCACTAATTGTCAACAATATTGTCACTAAATTTCCATCCGACACTGTCATTGTGTTTTCATCCGACACTGTCACTGAATTTTAATTTTTGACACTATCAGTCTAGTTGCATCCGACGAGCTTCTGCTCAGATTTGACAGACCACTTTTATAGAATTTCTATTGAAAATCTAATTCTATTCTAAGGTATTGTCAACCAAATATTTCAAATTAATCAAAACAAAAAGAGTTGAATCAGACCAGTTCTCATGACAAATATACCAGAAGAACCAAAATCGATAATCCAAATGATGAGAATAAACTCTATCGTCTTAGATCTCAAGTGAATCAAGACTCTGGACCATCCAGATGGAGGCCTAATCAATTTCATAACCCTGACAATCAACCTGTTCCACATGCTCATCATATAGAAGATCTAATAAACAAACACCGAGGCTAGAACTACCAAAGTTCGACGGCATTGTGGACCCTCATAGATTTTTACAAATCTTTGAGAATGCATGTAAAGTATATGGTGAATATACAGATGATGCAAAAGTCCAACTGTTTTCAATGACCATGGTGGATAAAGCCCGAGAGTGGTTTTTTAACCTCGATCGTGATGATAGACAAGATTGGTTAGAATTGAAAGAATCTTTTATTAAGCGATTTCAACCTTTTAGACTCATTGAAAGCCCATTCGTATGACTTAGTAATATAAAAATAAAAAAAAGATGAACGCGTATGTGACTATATCCAGCACTTCAAGCGTCTCAGAAGTCAAGTCCATGAACAACCAATTGATAAGATGTTGATCATATGCTTTTTAGTTGGCCTTCCAAGACGTATACAGAAATAGATTAAGCCTAGCGAAGAGTATCATACTCTTAAATCAGCTATGTCCAATGCCATTTGAGAAGAAGATGAAGGGTCCGATGATGAGGACCATAAAGAGAAAAGAGCTCACTTTCTCTCTAAGGTAATAATACCTGATTTCAATATGTTTGCTTCAAAAGTGAAATCTCGGATTGAGAGATAATGCTATTGTGCTTTGATTCTTACAATAGATTGTTGTAGAAAGTGTTTGTGCAAGGTTGATGTCTGCAAGCAGTTGCCTTAGCCAGATCGCCTCTTTGGTTGCATTTGTGGCAGCTATGTACTCAGATTTCATTGATGATAATGCAATTGAGGTCTGCTTCATGCTCTTCCATGAGATTGGGCCTTGGTTGTATAAAAATACAAATCTAGAAGTTGATTTTCTGGTATCAATATCTCCTACCCAATCAACATTTGTGTCGGCTTCAAGGATGTTGGCAGTTCGGCTGCCTCCATAACAAATGCTGAGAACTTTCATTGCTTGGATGTACTTCATAACCGTTGTTAGTGCTTTCCAGTGAGTTAGGCCTGGATTTGATAGGAACTGGCTAAATGTATTGATTGAATATGCACGGTCTGTTCGTGAGCAGATCATTGCATACATTACTAAGCCGATGATGGATTGAAACATGTAGCGCTTCATTTCCTCCTTTTCTGCCTTAGTTTGAGACTGTTTGTTTAATAGTTTTAGTCCAGGGTCGAGTGGAAAGTGACTTGGTTTGCGGTTGGCCATTCCATACTGTTGTAAAAACGTGGGATTGACCGGTAGCGGAAGCTCAAGGCTTTGAGCGTAGGCATGTAGGAACAAAAACACAACAGTTAGTAGCAGAAATATTCAAGTAGAATGATTCATACAAATTGTGCAAATGAACAACGCAATAGTGAGACAAAAATTGCACTCTAAGTAATATCAACAATGAGTACAATGGCTTGAAGTAATAACTTCAGCTTGCTGAGTGTGATAACGCTGGCTACAAATAACTCTAATTGAAAAAAAGAATTCAATTAGCACTTAAATAGCCTGATTAAGCTAATATATATATTTACAAGTGTCAAGAGAAAAATATCTTATGCCTTAACTGCCATTTACTCCAGTTTTGCATTTGTACAAAGTTGGTAACCGCCCTTAGGATATTTGTTTCTCCAACTGTTTTAGGGTTGATGATAAGTTGGCGACATTGATCTGCCAATGTAGCAAAAATGCGAAAAACCCGAAGGTGCACTTAGATTGAAGGTATGCAAATCTTGAAGGTGCCCTTAGACTGAAGGTATGTAGATCTTGAAGGCGCCCTTAGACTGAAGGCAGTGAAGAAGACAAAAAAGATAAAAAAGTTGAAGGTGCCTTAGAATGAGGGCAACAAAAAAGTCGAAGGTGCCTTGGACTAAAGGCAGTGAAGAAGCCGAAGGTGCCTTAGACCAAAGGCATTGAAGAAGCCGAAGGTGCCTTAGGTTAAAGGCAACAATAAAACTGAAAAAGCCAAAGGTGTCTTAAAAATGGTTTCTAAGGCATTTTGGCCACTTTGTCGCATTTTTCACGAAGGGGCAAAAAAGACGAACGTGCCTTAAAATGGTTTTTAAGGCATTATGGCCACTTGGCCACTGTGTCGCTTTTTTTGCAAAGGTGCGAAAAAGATGAAGGTGCCTAAAAAAAAATGGTTATGGTCTCAAAAGGAAAAAAATGTGAGGGTCCAAAAACACATATGTAGTTGGCCTTTGGTTTTCAGGATGCTCATTACTTGAACGATTTGTTTAAGGCTGAACATAAGAAATCTAACACTCCCCCTTAATGTGGTTCCTGAAAAACTTTGATCTTCAAATTTAACATATCGTTAAATCTGAGATGTTGCTCTTTTGATAGAGCCTTTGTAAAGTAATCTGCTGCCATGTAGTTTGTCCTACAGAAAACCAAATGCTACTTCCTTGCTGTGCACTTTCTCTCTAAGGTAATGATACGTGATTTCTATATGTTTGCTTTGAGAGTGAAATTTCATATTCAGAGATAGAGCTATTGTGCTTTGATTGTCACAATAGATTGTTGTAGGAAGTGATTGTGCAAGGTTGAGGTTTGCAAGTAGTTGCCTTAGCCAGATCGCCTCTTTGGTTGCATTGGTGGCAGCTATATATTCGGATTCTGCTGATGATAATGCAACTGAGGACTGCTTCCGACTGTTCCATGAGATTGGGCCTTGGCTATATAAAAATACAAATCCAAAAGTTGATTTTCTGGTGTCGGCATCTCTTGCCCAATCCACATATGTGTAGGCTTCAAGGATGTTGGCAGTGTGGCTGTCTCTGTAGCAGATGCTGAGAGTTTTCATTGCTTGGATGTACTTCATGACCTTTGTTAGTGTCTTCCAATGAGTCAAGCCTGGATTTGACATGAACTAGCTAAGTGCACTGATCGAATATATAAGGTCTGGCCGCATGCAGATCATTGCATACATCAGTGAGCCGATGATGGATTGAAATAGGTAGCTCTTCATCTCCTCCTTTTCTGCCTCAGTTTGAGGAGATTGTTCCTTTGATATCTTTAGTCCAGGGTCGAGTGGAAAGTGACTTGGTTTGCAGTTGGCCATTCCATACTTTTTCAACACGTTGTTGAGATATCATTGCTGACTGATAAAGATCAGTCTACTGGGTCGATCTCATTGGATTTGGACTTCGAGACAATAGTGGGCTAGACCCATGTCAGTCATCTTATATTCCTAGGCCAGCATGCATTTTGTATCCTTCATCAGATTCAGATTATTACTGAATAAGATTGTATCATCTACGTAGAGAGTGATGATGATGAAGTAATCTAATACAGACTTGAAGTAGACATTTGAGTCTGCTGAGTTTGGAATAAAACCATTCTCTATCAGGAATGCATTGATATTCTGAAACCAGGCTCTAGGTGACTGTTTCAACTCATAGAGCACATTGTGAATTTTGCATACAAGGTGTTGTTGCTTGTTGCTAAGTTCGTGTCCCTCTGGCTGCATCTTATAGATTTCCTCTTCGATGGTTCCATTGAAGAAAGCGGTCCGGACATCTATCTGGTGGACTTCAAGATCTACTACGGTTGCAAAGGAGAGTAGTAGGCGGATCGAAGTGTGTCTGACAATTGGGCTGAAGGTTTCTGAATAATCCAGATCAGGAATTTGGGAAGAGCCTTTGGCGACTAGCCTGGCCTTGTAACGATTTAGCCTTCCTTCAATGTCGTACTTCGCCTTGAATATTCATTTGCATGAAATTGGGTTTCAGTCCTTTGGCAGCTCAATGAGTGTCCATGTTTGATTCTCTATAAGAGAATCGAACTCAGTGTCCATCGCCGCTTTCCACTAGTTAGCATCAAGAGTAGACATTGCCTTAGAAACGGTGGTTGGTTCCTGCACAAAGTAGCAAGCCAGATCATCCATAAATCTGGATGGAGGCTGTCTGAAACAATTCAATCTTCTGGGTTGAACTTCGGTCCTCTGATGTGGGTTGACTCGTTGAGGTTCCGACTCATTGTCTGAGTCAGCGTCGATATTCTGCAGTTGAATTTCTAGATCGGAATTGTCTGGTTGTTCGATCCTTGGATCAAATTTATCAGTAGCTTTTTCTTTGTGGTCGATGAACTAGTTTTCCACGAAAATGACATATCTACTGGTGAATGCGTTCTCAGTATCCAGATTGTAGAGCTTGTATGCCTTGTGGTCTGGGAAATAGCCGATGAAAACAATTTTTCTGCTCTTATCATCCAAATTTCTTCTTAGATCTTCAGAGATCTGAGTGAAAGCGATGCATCCAAACACATATTTGAGTGATGGTTTTGATCTGTCCACACCTCATAAGGTGTCATGTCATTCAGGGCTTTGGTGATTGATCGATTTTGCAAATAGGCAGCTGCAGTAACAGCTTCTACCCAGAATTTCTTTGAAAGAGAGGCATGGGCCATCATGCTCTTGGCACTTTCAATGAGTGTCCAATTCTTCCGTTCAGCTACACCATTGGACTGCGATGAGTAGCTGGTTGTATATTGTTGATGTATCATGTTGGCCTTGCAGAACTCCTTGAATTATGTGGAGATGTACTCTCCCCCTCCATCTGTGCGTAGAGCCTTGATCTTCCTCTGGGTCTAGTTTTCTGCAGACACCTTGAACTATTTGAAAAACTTGAATGCTGCAGATTTGTTCTTCATATAGTAGGTAGCAGTCCTTCAAGAGAAGTCGTCTATGAAGGTTAGGAAATAGAGAGCTCCCCTTGTGGAAGCAGTCTGCATCGGACCACAAATGTCGCTATATACAAGGTCAACAAGCCCTTGGATGTATGAATTGAGTCTAAACTGAAGGGACTCCTAGCATGTTTGCTGATAATATAGCTTTCGCATGGAGAAGTTGGCTTGTTGACTGAAGGCAAATCTTGTACTAGACTCTGAGCTGAATTTGTTGAATATTGTTGAAGTTAAGATGGCCAAATTTGGGCAAAATAAACTATCTTCATCTTTCAAATGCATGACTATGCCTATCAATTTCAAACAAAACAATAGTGATAGAAATCACATTTGAACTTATAGTAACTAACTTTGAAATTGCCAGTACTATAGTGATTACGTAGCCAAACAATTAGGCATCGAAAATTATCAGACAAATAATTAGTCGTGAATTGTTTGTGAATTAGTCGCGAAGAAATACAAAAACGCATACATTCTGAGACGAAAGATGAACGCAATAAAGGATAGTATTGATTCAGTATGAAAATGTAACATAAGTAAATGAGTACAATAAGTTGCGGATTGAAGCCGCGTACTCTATGCTATCTCTGAGCGGCTAAAATGAAAGTCTGAATTAAGCGCAATGTTGATAAGCAGTGGTGCAATAGCGATCTCTAAAACAACTCTAAGAAGTGAGCTAGAATGCTCAGGAGTGTTCAAGCTCACAGGTTGAGAGAGAGAGAGAGAGCTAACTATTCAAAATGCTTCTTCTGATGATTATTACTAACTGTATGAATATGAACAGCTATTTATACTAAGAAATTAGGTCGTCAAATGCGATCGCCAGTTGGTTGGTGAACCGTTGACATCCATCTGGTCCTTGCCATTGATTGTTGATAAACGATGAAATTGGCCGTAAACGTTATGTCTGCATAAATGAACCAAAACTGTAGCTATGCAAAAATGAACTAAAGTAGCCACAGGTGACACTGTCGGGTTTTTCGCGAAAAAGAAAAAAAAGGAGAAGGTGCTCTTAAATCTCATTTAGGGTTGCTCCACACTTTGTCAGAGTCATTTCCTTAACACTTGAGACTCTTCTGAAAAGTGAAAAATGCGACACTACATTTTTCAACAGGATTCTTGACAGGCAAAAAAGGAGACACTGCCGTAAACTCTACAGATTATGTAAAACACTTGTAATTCTGCAGATTACATAAAAACACGAGAAAATCCGCAGAACTGGATAAACGATGGATGAAGTTTAAAACCGATTAGTCGATTGGTAAGAAAGAGAATAATCCAACACTCCTTCTTAATCTGCAGAAATGAACTAAAACAGCCACAGGCGACACTGTCGGGTGTTTCACAAAAAAAGAAGAAAAAGGAGAAGGTGTCCTTAAATCTCATTTAGGGTTGTCCCACACTTTGCCAGAGTCATTTCCTTAACATTTGAGGCTCTTCTGAAAAAGCGAAAAATGCGACACTATAATTTTACACGAGATTTTTGTCAGGCGAAAAATGGGAAAAGGGAGACACTGCATTTTTCAACGAGATTCTTGACAGGCGAAAAAGGAGACACTGTTGTAAACTCTGTGTAATTCTACAGACTGTGTAAAAACACTTGTAATTCTGTAGACTGTATAAAAACACGAGAAAATCCGCAAAACTGGATAAACAATGGATGAAGATTAAAACCAATTAATCAATTGGTAAGAAAGAGAATAATCCAACAATTGGACCCTCCTACCTGAATTGATGATTCTGCTAACTAAGAGCAGATTCTTGGTCAGATTTGGAACGTGGAGAATGTTGGACAACAACTTGACCTCACCTCTTTTGAATTCAACACTGACTGTTCTTTCACCTTCGATTGAATGTGATGTGTTGTCTCCAAGTTACACAACTCGAGAGTGGGTGAATGACTTATAGTCTTTGAACCAGTCGCGATGGTGATTCATGTATTGAGTTGCTCCAAAATCTAGATACTAGGAATCGATATCTTGTTGTTCTCCAACTTTGTTCATGAAAGCTGCCTCATCTTCTTCTTCTTGTTGATGATATGAGTGACTGGATAATTTCATATTGTAATTATAATTATTTTATTATTTCTTTAACTTTAGTCTCCTAAGTTAGGTTATTTCACCTAGTGTTTCATGTAAGCGTTTTACATGAAAGTGATGTTACTAACTTGTGTTGAGTGTAACCCTGTCGAGAAATATATTTCTTAGTGTACTTTTCAAACCAGAGTTTGTACTCCAAAGCAAAGATTAACGATTGGAAATAGGTTTATCTTTGAGTACTTGTTTGATAAGAAAGTCATACTAAAGATAATGATTTTCTCGGTTAATATTGAAAGTTAAAGGAACTCTAATTCTTTCATGTTTAAAGAGCTTCTAAAGATAGAAGCAGTTTAAGGAGGGAAGAATGTTATGTCCATGGCTAGTAAGTAGGATTCAATATACTCCTAGTCTTGGATACACGGTACTCCAATAAATTAAGCTGTTAGTTATGCCACGTCATACTGGATGTGACCCGAAAGTAACTAATATCCTTGTGAGGCCCAAGACACACTAAATGGAGTTTAGACAAGGTATGAGATAGTGTATGCATGTGTAGAGTTATCAATAGCAATTCCATGAATAGTTGATCCATGCTTAGGACTGTTAGTAATCAGATATGGAACATCAAGCATTCACCATCAACAATCACCACAAGAAGACGGAAGAAGAACACGCACTATCACTCTATCACCCTAACTCATACAGAATGTAAAATGTACAAATAAATCCTGAACCCTGATAGAGAGAGAAAACCTACGAGTAGACTAATAGACTAGCCTACGGCTAATGACAACTGGCCATAGTTGTCAACATTAATGTACATTGTAAACAATAAAAATGAAGTTTATTATTGATTTCTAACACTCTCCCTCAATGATAAAATTATATTCTTCTATTCCTAATAGAGTACGAAACCTCTCAAATCTACATCTACCTAATGACTTAGTAAAAATATCTGCCATTTGATCTTCAGATTTACAAAAAACAAGATCAATGGCTCCATCAAGAATTCTCTCTCGAACAAAATGGTATTGTATTTCGATGTGCTTGGTTCAAGCATGTAAAACTGGATTTTTGGCAAGGTGAATGCAACTTTGATTATCGCAAGATATAGTAGTTGCATCCACTTGTGGTTGACCTAAATCCACAAGCAATCTTCATAACCATACCGCTTCTTGTGTAGCATTGTCGAGTGCTTGATATTCAGCTTCCGTCGATGATAAGGCTACTGTAGGTTGCTTTTTGCTGCTCCATGAAATTGCAGTTGTACCATAACTGAATGTATGACCACTAGTAGATCTTTTGTCATCAATATTACCTGCCCAATCGACATCTGTATAACCTACCAACATTGGCGCTTTAGGCTGATCATACTTCAAACCAAAATTCAATGTCCCTTGAATGTACCTAATAATACGTTTAGCAGACTTCCAGTGTGCTTGACTAGGATCTTGCATAAATTGACTAACAACACCAACAACACAAGAAATATCAGGTCGTGTGTGTGTCAAATAAATTAAACTACCCACCAACTGTCTATACAAATAAGCATCCACTTTCTCAGATTCATCATATGCAGTAAGCTTCATGTTGACATTCATAGGTGTACTCAAAGGCTTACAATCCTGCATATAAAGCAAATCTCGTGCATATTTGCTTTGTATAAGAAAGACCATGTCTTCTTTTTGCCATACTTCAATGCCAAGACAATAGTGCATCAATCCTAGATCACTCATGTCAAAAGCATTGGAAAGATCTGATTTTATTTCATCAATTAAGCTCTCATTACTTCCTGTAATAATCAAATCATCCACGTACAACACAATGAACACTATATCTGAATCTTGCTTTAGAATGTAAAGATTAGGATCAACATCACTCTTTACCATTCCCCTTTGCTTGAAGTGTTCATCAATGCAAGAGTACCACGCCCGTGGTGCTTGTTTCAATCCATAAATGGCTTTGTTGAGCTTACAAACAAGATGCTCTCTCCTTGGCTCAACAAATCCTTGAGGTTGTACTAAGTACACCTCTTCATCTAGCACTCCATTAAGAAAAGCATATTTAACGTCCATTTGCTGGATCTTCCAACCATAGAAAGCATAAATAGCAATGATAGAATGTATAGTCACCATCTTAGCTACGGGTGCGAAGGTTTCCTCAAAATCAATACCATCTTGTTGCTCAAATCCTCTCGCAACCAACCGTGCTTTGTACTTGTTGAGTTGCCCATCTGCTCCATATTTGATTTTATAAATCCATTTGCAAGTGATAGGCTTCTTACCATCAGGTAGCTCAACCAAATTCCAGATCCTCTTTTTCGATATGGCTTCCATTTCTATTTCCATAGCTGCATGCCACTCCTTGTGCTCCTTTGTATCAAAAGTTTTGGTTCTTGAGCCTTGAGCACAGAGCCCATCAGGGCTAGATTCATCTCTAATCTTGCAGGAGGTTTTCGATTTCTACTTGATCTTATAAGCTCTCATTGCTCACTTGATGAGGGAGTATCTCCCTTATTAGCATCACTTGTTACTGACAAGTACCACTTACGCGAGTCTCATTATTAACCCTGTCTTTTTTGATTGGCTCTTCTATATCGACACCAACTTCTTCCTTCACTTTCACTTTAGCTTTATCATCAAAGGGATCAATTGTCAATTTTATTTGGTCATTTTGACCCATCTTATCAAAAGTAGCATCTTTGAAAATCACGATCTTTTGTGCATATGTGTCATACATCTTGTATGCCTTGGCTCTTTCATCATATCCAAGAAAAATACACTTAACAGCTTTAACATCCAGCTTCTTTCATTTTTCATCAGGCACATGAGCGTAAGCATCACAACCAAATACTCGTAAATGAGAAACATTAGGTTTCTTTCCAATAAAAGCTTCATAAGGTGTCTTACCCTCCACGGACGTAGTAGGACACCGATTCAATGAGTAGTTGTGTTGCATGCTTCTGCCCAAAAAGTATTTGGCAAACCCTTGCTCTTAATCATTGCTCTAGCCATCTCCACAATGGATTTGTTTTTCCATTCTGCAACTTCATTCTATTGTGGTGAATAGGGTCTAGTAGTTTGTCTCTTGATCCCCTGATCCTTGCAAAAATTTATGAACTCTGTTGAAAAATACTCACCGCCACCATCTCATCTGAGGGTCTTAATATAACAACCTGTTTGTTTTTCAACTAGAGCCTTGAACTCTCTAAACTTGGCAAAAGCATCAGATTTCTTGCTTATGTAATAAATCCAGATATGTCTACTATAGTCATCAATAAATGTGATGAAATAGTAACAACCACTAATGGACCTAGTTTGTATTGTCCACACAGATCACTATGAACAAGATCAGGAATGCCATTGGCTCTTCTTGTTCCATTTTTGGGAAATCTCTCTCTCTATGCTGTTTTCCCAAAATGCAACCCTCACAAAATTTTTTTTCAAAAGAAATATCAGGCAATCCAACAACTAGATTACCTCTTTTAAGGATTTGCAAGCTTTAAGCACTAATATGACCAAACCTTTGATGCCAAAGGTTCAACAGTGCTTACCATAGCTTGAGTAAATGATCTCACATTCAATTTGTAGAGTCAATTCCCATTGACTCTAGCTCCTATAGCAATCACTTTGTACTGATTCTTGATGTCTTTGACAAGACATTTGTCACTGTCAAACTCAACCTTGAGCTTTTGATCAGCCATCGTCCCAACAGATAGTAGATTGTTAGCTAAGCCAGGTACATATTGCACATTGTTTATTTGCTTTATCTTCCCGTTGGCTAACTTCACTGGTACCACTCCAAATCATTTAACAGATAGCAATTTTCCATCAACTTGCCCAACTTCATTACCATTGTTAGTTTCCTTGAGTTCGGAAAACAACTCTTTCCTTGAAGTCATGTGCTTGGATGCACCACTATCAATGTACCAGGTATTCTTGGCTTCATCACTTGTCATTAGTGCTGTAATGAACAATTTTGAACTCTCATCTATATCATCTTCATATTGATCATCATCGTATTGATGTTGATTTGTATAATTGTCTTCATAATAATAGTCATCAAATTGATGTTAATAAGCATAGTTTCTCTCTTGCCATTTGTCTTTTCTTTGTTCCATCTCCTTCTGTTTCTTGAAGCATTCACACTCCCAGTGGCCAGGTTTGTTGTAGTACCTACAATTTTCAGGTTTATTTTGTTTTGAATAGCCGTGTCCTTGACCTTGACCTTGACTCCAATTGCCTCGATTCGGACCATCATTAAATTGCTCATGAAATTGTTGAAACGATCCCCGACTTGAGTTTCCTCTTCTCGATTGATACCTTCCAGGGCCAAATCTTCCACCTTGTCCTCTAACTACAAGAGCTTGATCATAGCTTCTATTACGATGATTCAAGTTCTCTTGACTTTGCTCTTCTTGCAAAAGCAATCCACCTAGTTCTTCATAGGTTGGAAGATTTTCTCTTCTGGCTATACTCGTCACAAACATCTGATGTGACTCACTCAGACTATTCAATGTCAATTGCACGATCCCACGATCTTGTATTCACTCTCCAACTGCTGCTAATTGGTCACGGATCTCTTTGATCTTCAATATGTGATTGGCAATAGTTGCACCATCATCCATCCGCAATGTATGCAACTTCATCTTCAGAAATAGTATTCAAGATGTATTTGTCGTATCAAACAATGCCTTCAATGTATCCCATGCTTCTTTTCTCCTTCTGAATATGAAATATAGGGAATAATTGCATCTCTAACTGATAAGTTGATGACATTTTGGGCTTTCCATTTTCTCCTATCAAATGCCTGCTGATCTTCTTCAATCACTGGCCTTGTCTCTTCACCTGTCACGATCTCCCATAGCTCCTTTTCCATCAAAATGTTCTTCAGTTTGAATTTCCAAACTGCATAGTTGCCGACACCTTCGAATTTGCTTGACTCATTAAGGACACTCTCGCTTAGAGTTGCCATTACTGGATAGATGACTCTGGATCACAAAGTTTATCACACCATAGAACTGTAAATTTTTCATTGTACACCTAATATTGGTATGATGCGTGGGTGCACGACTGCTCGGGATTCTCTTTAGCTCACGTGCGTGGATGACGGGTATGTGATATCGGTATGACGCGCGGATGTACGACTGCTCAATATTTTCTTTACCTTTGGCGTGTGGATTTCCGATATTGGTACAAATATGCTATATCTGTATGACGCGTGGATGTACAACTGTTCAGGATTTTTTTTACCTCTGGCGCGTCGATCTGACATTGGTACGGAAAAGGTGAAAAGTAGAGGGAATATGAGAAATTTCAAAGAGAATATTCTTTGCAAAGATTTTGAAATGTGTGATCATTCAAAAGACAGAGATCAGTAATGTAAAAAGTATGAAGCCTCCTAACTCTGAATGACAGTACTAGACACTGTCTAGTGTGATTTGCGATACCCCAAACAGACAAATGAGAGATTTCTTGGCAAACCTCTCACGCAAATGGTACTTTTCACAACAACTAGAAAGTATTGTAAAAATCTCCCCCCAATCAACAGATTTTCAATCTGTCTAATACTGCCCTGGCCTTTATGATGCCTCCAAGACTGTGCTTTTCACAACAACTAGGAAGTATTGTAAAAAAAAACCTCCCCACTCAACAGATTTTCAATCTGTCTGATGCTGCCCTGGCCTTTTTGATGCCTCCGAGACTGTGTCTTTGTTCCCCACTAATGATTATGAGCTCCAAACCTGCAAAATACACCAAAGAAGAATTTCTTCCATCCATTTTTGTCTCTCCAAGCTTTCACCTCCCGTGAAGGTTTTTCTCACTTCATTGCGGAGCCTGTGACAAGTTGTATCCACTGATCAGGCACGCATGACTATCGCTGCTCTGATAACATGTCAATAATCAGATATGGAACATCAAGCATTTACCATAAGCAATCACCACAAAAAGACGGAAGAAGAACACACACTATCACTCTATCACCCTAACTCATACAGAATGTGAAATGTACAAATAAACTTTGAACCCTGATAGAGAGAAAAAAACCTACGAGTAGACTAATAGACTAGCCTACGACTAATGACAACTGGTCACAACTGTCAACATTAATGTACATCGTAAACAATAACAATGAAGTTTATCATTGATTTCTAACAAGGACTCTATTCTAGGTGAATCTATATATAGGAAACTTAGTGCTATGCATGGCTATGTGCCCAGGTTGCTTTTGGCTCTATATATTGAGGACAAACTCGTCTTACTCCTCATTGTGATCATTGATTCATTGCCAGGGTTTCAGTCTACCTTCATGCTTCTTATTCCTTGGCTTGGGGGTGAAGCTTCTAGAGTTGATTGGATGCTTCTACTTGGTTGGGTGGTTATTCCATAGTGTGTTTTCCATTGTATTTTATCTTGTAAGTAGGATCTTAGGGAGCTTCCCTTATAATAGATCTATCAAAGATTGCTTGTGACTGACAGTTAGACCATTGTTGAGGAAGAATGTAAATCTGAAAGTGGATTTACGAGGGTCTACATCTCTTGTCCAACTTGCATCTGTGAAACCACTGAGTAGATTGTGTTTGTCATTGTCGACTCTCTATAATAAAGGAAAAAGTTCATAGTAGCTCAAAGATATCTTATGACTATGATAAGAGCCTTCCAATGTGTTACACCAGGGTTAGTTATAAACTGATTGAGAGAGTTGACTGCAAAAGCTATGTCTGCCCTGGTATAGATCATGGCGTACATAAGAGATCCTATAATAGAATGGTAAGGATACTCACGCATTTGCTGCTTCTCTTGAATTGTTTGAGGACACTGGTTCTTTGACAACTTGAGACCTGGTTCCATTGGTGAGAGAGTTAACTTGCAATTAATCAGATTATATATGTCTAACATGTTGTAGATGTACCTCTGTTGAGTAATGTAGACCAACTGCTATTTTCTACCTCTGTGGATTTGAATACCAAGGCAGAAATGAGCTTCGCCCAGATCGGTCATGTCGAATTCAGAAGATAGCATTGTCTTGGCCTCTTTTATCAAATTGTTACTGTTGTTGAAAAGTAATGTATCATCCACATATAGAGTGATAATGATAAAAGACTGCTGCACTCCTTTGAAGTAAACATTAGAATATGAAGAGCTTGGCATGTAGCCATTATCAATAAGGAACGTATTGATCCTTTGAAACCATACTCGAGCAGATTGCTTCATGCCATAAAGTGCCTTATGGAGTTTATACACATGATTGTGTTTACCCTCGATAATATAACCTTCGGATTACACCATGTAAATGTCTTCTTCGATAACTCCATTGAGATATGTTGTCTGTACATCCATTTGATGTATTTCCAAATCTACTACAATGGCAAATGATAGAGGAATGTTTGACTACTAGACTGAAAGTCTCAGTGTAATCAACATTGTATACCTGAGAAAACCCTTGGCGACAAGTCGTGCCTTTATCCTAGTGATGCTTCCATCTACATTGTACTTGACTTTGACAATCCATTTATAATCAACTACGTCTATGCTAGCAGGTAATTTGACAATTGTCCATGTCTGGTTCTTGATAAGAGATGAATACTCTTTATCCATAGCTTCTTTCCAAAGATCTGAATAAGGCTGGCTGAGTGCCTCTTGGACAGTCGTCGGCTCGTGAACAAGATAGGCTACAGACTCGTCAATATATTTGTGAGGTGGTCTGCTAGTTCTTGAAGATCTTTTAGGTAATTGAGGAAGTTGATCATTTCCATTATACTGTAGTTGCTGAACTACAACATCCTCATCTTTTGATTCACCGTTGATTTATTGTTCATCAAGAGTAGATGAGCTTGGACCTTCAATGTGAATAGTCAAATGAGAATCGAGTGATAAACTGGCCAAAAGTTCAATATGTTAGGAGAATCTGATAGGTCGGCTGGATGGGCTGTTCCTTTTCCCTTCAGGTCTTGAAACTGATCTTTGATGAAGATGACATCCCGGCTAGTGAATATCTTTGACTCGATAAGATCGAACAACTTATACGCTTGATCTAAAGTAGTGTAGCTGATGAAAATACATTTGATACTTTGGAAGGCGAGCTTCTTCCTGGTACATCCAAAAACTCGTAGGTTTGATAAAGAAGGTTTGTTACCTGTCCAAACTTCGAATGGTATTTTGTCTGAGAGACCTTTAGTAGGACATCTGTTTTGAATATAGGTTGTTGTTGAAACAGCTTCAGTCCAGAAGGACTTCAGAAGCATTGCATGTGATAACATGCACTTTGCCGATTCGACTAAGGTTCTGTTCTTTCTCTCAGCAAGACCATTTGACTGAGGCAAATAGGAGGTAATGTATTGTTGCTCAATGCAACCATTTTTAAGGAAATACTCCTTGAATTCGGTGGAGATGTATTCTACCCCGTAATTTGACCTCAATGCTTTGATTTGTTTGCCAGTTTGATTTTCTGCATGCTCTTTGAATTGCCTGAACTTGATGAAAGCCTATGATTTCTATTTAATGAAATAAACAACTGTTCTTTTGGAGAATTTGTGAATAAAGGTAATGAAGTACTTTGCATCTAGTAATGAAGGATTTTGCATAGGTCCATGTATATATGTATGAACAACATCTAATAGATATTTTATTGCATGCCTATGACTTGATCTGAAAAGAATCCTAGTCTGCTTTCCAAAGATGGAACTATGACAGACAGGGAGGTTGACCTTACCAGAAGGATAGTCGAGATCAAGTACTAGGATATTTGTTTCTCTAGTTGTTTTAGGGTTAATGATAAGTTGGCAACGTCGGTCTACCAATGTAGCAAAAATGCGAAAAACCTGAAAAACCTGAAGGTGCCCTTAGACTGAAGGTGTCCAAATCCTAAAGGTGCCCTTAGACTGAAGGTATGTAGATCCTGAAGGTGCCCTTAGACTGAAGGCAACGAAGAAGGCGAAAAAGACGAAGGTGCCTTAGACTGAGGGTAGTGAAAAAGCCAAAGGTGCCTTAGACTAAATGCAACGAAGAAGCCGAAGGTGCCTTAAACTAAAGGCAGCGAAGAAGCTGAAGGTGCCTTAGATTAAAGACAACGAAAAACAGAAAAAGCCAAAGGTGCCTTAAAAATGGATTTTAAGGCATTCTGGCCACTTTGTCGCATTTTTTGCGAAGGGGCAAAAAAGGCGAAGGTGCCTTAAAATGGTTTCTAAGGCATTATGGCCACTTGGCCACTGTGTCACTTTTTTCGCGAAGGTGCAAAAAGACGAAGGTGCCTAAAAAGAAAAAAATGGATAAGGCAAAAAGAATCTCAAAAGAGAAAAAAATGAAAAGGTCCGAAAACACATATGTAGTCAGCCGATTTTCAGGATGCTCATTACTTGAACAATTTGTTTAAGACTGAGCATAAGAAATCTAACACATACTTTTCCATAACGTTGTTGAGATATCGTTGCTGACTGATGAAAATTAGTCTGCTGGGTCGATCTCGTTGGATCTGGATTCTGAGACAATAGTGGGCTGGACCCATATCAGTCATCTTGTACTCATGGTCCAGCATGAATTTCGTATCCTTCATCAGATTTAGATCATTACTGAATCTACATAGAGAGTGATGATGATGAAGTAATCTGATACAAACTTGAAGCAGACATTCAGTCTGCTGAGTTTGGAATAAAACCATTCTCGATTAGAAATGTGTTGATCACAGCACTTTAAGGATTACACTCAAAAGAAGTTGATGGTGGGTGAGGTTCTTTTTTTGGCTTTCCCAAACTGATGATGACACAGTGTAGTTAGAGACATTAGAAGGCATGCCCCTAGATACATTGGTTAATGGTAGCTGACTACGGAGTTACTATGAGGATACCTTTACGGTAAGCCCTGTGTAAAATATACTTCCATTTTTTCAATTTTTCTTTTCTATATTTTACCCGATCCATTATCTTGTATATTATTATCAGATTTACTCTTTTTTCACAGTATCCAAAAAATTCCAATTTTTTTTTCCAACTTTTCCATTCGAAGGTACAACCGACAATAGGTTCAGAATGCATCCAACAGCCTACATCCGATGCCATCACCGATTACATCCGACAATATGCCCGAGGATGACTACACCTACATCCGATGCATTCTCATCTGACACATTTACGTCCGACGATATTTTCATGGTGGATTTGGGCCTCCAACAACACTTGTACAAGCTATGCATGTTCAAACCTAAGACTCAAATTGTCGTGTCGATGGCAGGAGTAATCAATAGTTCATCTAGAACTTTGCTCTTGTCTTTCAGGTCAACATATTAATCCTCGACGAAGATGACATCTATGTTGGAGAATATCTTTGAAGTATCGAGATCACACAACTTGTAGGTTATGTCTGAAGGAGCATAACAAATGAATACGGATTTGAGACTTGAAGTACAATTTCTTCCTGGCCTTTTTTGAGATCTGCGTATAGGCGATGCATCCGAACACTCTTAGGTTCTTCAGTGACGATTTGGATCCTGTCCAAAATTCATGAGGAGTTTTACAACTATTTTGACTAAGCCGTAGTGGAAACAGCTTCAGCCCAGAAGTGCTTTTGTAGTGATGTGTGAGCAAGCATGCACTTAGCCTATTCGACTAACGTCCAGTTCTTCCTATCAGCAAGCCCATTCGACTGAGCTAAATAAGGAGTGATGACCTATTGTTCGATGCCTTGACTAAGACAATACTCCTTGAATTCAGTTGAGATCTACTCTCCACCGTTGTCGGACCTTAGTGCTTTGTTCCCTTTACCAATTCTTTCTCAGCTCGCTCTTTGAATGTTCTGAAAAGGTTTGAATGCCTCTGATTTATGCTTAATAAAATAGACAGATGTTATGGTAGAATATTCATTAATAAAGGTAATAAATTTTTTGGCACTTTTCAATAACAAAGTTTGCATTGGGCCTCATGTTTGTATGCACAATGTCTAACAGATCTTTAGCTACATGTTGGTGACTTGATCAAAAAAGTATCATAGCCTGCTTTTCAATAATACAATCATGGTAGACAAGAAGTTCAACTTTCCTATCTGGATAGTCGAGATACAATAAATATTCTAGTATATTGACATTTAATCTTATCTATTAAAAATCTTGTTGGTCTATACTTCATTTGCTTGATATCATATTTATAAATATCATGCCTACTTTCATTTATTTTAGAACATGCATCAATTGTTTAGTGAAGCTTTTTAAAATCATAAATAATCTGTTAAACCATAATATTGTACATTGACCATGTTGAGTTAACATAGTGAAGCAACTATTTGCCTACATGATAATCTATCAATAAAAAAACTGCATGTCTATTACATTGATTTCTAGCTAGATATCAAAAGATATAGAGATTATTTGTGTTCCTTGAAAACAACTACTTGTGTGTTTATACAAGACATGTGCTACGAACCCACCTCAAAATATGTAAGCTTCACATCACATAGATATCTCCCATAACGTTGGTGCAAAGGTTTTGTGCACAATTAGTTCACTCTTCTATGTAAGAAGATTCGAAGGCCCATTGCCATTTACAAAATTAAGATAAAATTTCTCACTAGCGACGATCGATAATCTCTTTAATTGCATTTGAATGGCTACCCATGATTTTTTTTTGTATAGAGACAATGTGAAAACCATCTTTAAATGAAAACTTAAAAAGTGAGTTGCATCCTAATACTCCATCCAACTTCCAAAAAATACCTTTCCAAAAAAAGTGCATATCAAATTTCTTACATAATTGGTTGTATCTTGATGTTCTTACATGTGAAATACAAATCTCATTCACTTGCACATCTTACAAAAACAAACGTTGAAAATTGGCAAGAAATTAGTTTTCATGGAGAAAGTGGGATTAACACAACTTGGAGGCACATAAAAAAAACTAATTTCATTGCATGATTCATTTATCCTTCATACCATGGACCATCATCATGATGCACATTTCAAGGCCATATGTCAAATGATGCACCCTTGTGCTTTCATTATAATTCATGCAAAAGAGAATGAGGCATGGATGGCATGGTTCATGATATAACTTCATGACTCATGATCATAGACCATACATGGGAATACCATTAAACTATTGCTCATAGTAGATTAAAAGAAGAAGAAGAAAAGTTACAATACAAAATACACAAAATCACCAAAGTGTGTCTAATCTTCTAGAGAGGTCCGCTTTAGTAACAAAATCACTGATAACTAGTATGCTGTAATTCTACTATTTACATGGGCCCCCCCTTTTGGGCTTGTCTTACAAGTAGATCATAACTAAGCATAATCTTTTCATTTTCATTTTCAAACTATTTACACTATTATTTAGTACATATGTACTTTTCTCATTTTATGTCACAATATATAATTGAAGATGACGTAAGAAGTTTTTTTTACAAATATGGAGGTCTTTTTTTCCCCCTCTCTTGGATTATTTTGTTATAAAGTTTGAAGCTTGAAATTACAAAATGTCCAAATAAGAAAACGTCCTCGTTGACTGAGAAGAGAATAAAAATAAAAAAGAAAATAAAACTAAATAATAATAAAATTAAATAAAAAATAAAAAATAAATGTTCTCTTGGAAAAGCTTAGATTTTGGTTTGCTTACGTAAAACCAAGAGATTTATTTGCAAATTATTTACTATGATTGATGACATTTCTTGATACGAGAGACATTTACTCTTGTAGCAAGTAAATTTCCTTCAAGATCTGTTAGTTGGATCGAATTATTTGAAAACACTTCAATAAATTTGTATGCCCATCCATCTTGTATGTAGTTTTCCAGGAAATTTCATATGCCTATTATCATATAATAGTGCTAAGTCACCAGCCTTTAGAGAAATTTTTCTCAAACATGTATCGTATTGTTCCTTTCTCTTTTTCTACACCAACACTGTCTCTTGTAAAGCACATAATCGATCCTCCTCCAATCGAGAAATCGGATGCAATCTTTTATTAATAATATTATGTGATTCATCATGTTCTGCATGTTGAATTCGATCGGTCGAAATTTCAAATTCGATAGGAAGTATTGGATACATTCCATACACCAAATAGTACGGAGTCTTTTTAGTTGTAATTTTCTATGTATTCTGATACGCCCATAAAACTGCAGGTATTTTATTATCCCAGTCAGTGGAATGTTGATTAGTGATTTTATTTAATATCTTACATAAAATGTTGTTTGCTCTTTCAGTTAATCCATTTGCCTTTGGATTATATGGTGTTGTCCTCCTATGATTCAACATTATATTATTTATAAAATGGGTTCCTCTGTCACTGACAATTTCCAAAGGACATCCATATCTTGTAATAATGTTAACAAAAAGAAAATTTGCAACTGTTTTGCATCATTCTTCTTTGTAGCTTCGGCTTCAACCATCTTCGTGCAATAATCTGTGGCTATCAGTATGTATCGGACTTTCCTTTGTCTTGTGGCTAGTTTGATTGGGCCAACAAAATCGATACCCCACTTTTCAAATGGAGACAATGGTAAAATTGGTACTAACTGCCAGTTGGTTGACCTTGCTGGTTTACTCGTCCTTTGACAAAGATCACAATTTAGAATAAATTTATGCACATCTTTGTACATAGTGGGCCACCAACATTTTCTATTCATTATTTTTCGAACTTTGTTCTTCAAAGCATAGTGCCCTCTAGCATCTTCTTCATGAAAAGACCTGATTACTATTTTTATTTCATCTGGTTCCAAGCACCTTCGAAGCTCGTAATCATTTCCAAGTTTATACTTAACTTGATAAATGAAGTCTTTGGCAAGGCTTTAGTGAGTAGATCAACAAGGCAATATGAAGAAGATACATGTTGTAACTTGATCTGCTTTGCTTGAACCTTTTCCCTCACAAAATGGTGAGCTTGCTCCTTACATGGAATGTGGGATTGGTTGCTAATGCTTGGCTTGATTGGTTGTCACAATAGATGATTGGCTGCTCCTCGGACTCCATGACTTGTATCTCCACCAATAGCCTCTTTAACCACAAGACTTCTTTGGTTGTTGATGTCAAAGCCTTGTATTCCGACTTGGTTGATGAAAGTGAGATTGTATCTTGCTTTTTGGAAAGCCAAGACACTATGCCATCACAAAGGAAGGTAGCAAAAGCACTTGTGGACTTCCTATCCACCTTATCATCTGCAAAATTAGCATTCAAATAGGCCCTCAAAGCAAGGTTAGATCCATTATACAAAATGGTCGAGATGTACCTCAACACCCTTTTAGCATTTTCCCAATGACAAACCAATGGATTATGCATAGATTGGCTAAGCTTACCAACACTATAACTTAAATCAGGTCTAGTTATAGTAAGATAGATTAGGGAGCCTATAAGCCTTCTATATATTGTGATGTCCTCAAAGGATGCTTCATCATTACCATTAGAGACTTTTACATTTTGCTCCATAGGAGTATCTACTCCTTTACAATCTTTCATTTCAAATTTCCCTAAGATAGAAAATGCATATTTGGATTGACAAATAAAACTCAAATCCTTTCCTCTTGATACTTCTATGCCTAGTATGAAATGAAGAATACCAAGATCTGCCATCTTGAACTCTCTAGACAATGCTATTTTCACTTCTTTTATACCATCATGATCATTACCACTACAAATAATGTCATCTACACTCTAGGTGCTTGCTTGAGCCCATAAAGCCTCCTTTGCAACAAACATACTTTTTCTTCTTGATTTTCCTTGATGAAGCCCTCGGGTTGCCTCATGAAGATCTCCTCTTCCAAATAGCCATTTAGAAAGGCATTAATCACATCAAGTTGAAAAAGAGTCCAATTGAAAGTAGTTGCAAGAGAAATAATAAATCTTATAGTAACTAGTTTAGCAACAGGAGTAAAAGTTTCATCAAAATCTACTCCCTTGGTTTGCAAGAACCCCTTTGTCACTAGCCTTGCTTTATGCTTGTTGATACTTCCATCTTGGTTGCACTTCAATCTATAGATCCATTTGCACTCAAGTGGTCTTCTTCCATGAGGAAGATCCACAAGCTTCCATGTATGATTCTCCATAAGAGCATCATACTCCTTTTGCATGGCATCCCTCCATTCATGTGATTGGATAATAAGGTACAAGAGTAATACTCCTAGGATATAAGAATCTATTAGTGAGAAAAAGTAGGCTTACTAAACCTATCCATAAGACTGAGAAATTAGAGAGGATTTGAAATTATCATGATCTAATACTCTCCACTACAGCTTGCAAATCAACAATCCTAGTGAAACTACAATGGTCAAGTGAGAGGATTGGCACTTCTTGAGTGGGACCTGTATTATGTATGTCGGGCTAGCTATTGTTGGGAAGAAGAAAGACTATCCATTAAATCGAGATAAAAAAAAAAGGTGGTCAGTTAGATGTTGGAAGGTTGAGATAAGCTTTGCCATGGGTGCTCCAAACTCTAAACAACATTGAAATAGCTGGAAAATGAAAAGGAATTGATCTTTTGAAAAAGAATGTTTGCTTTAAAGTATGTATTCTGAAAGGTAAAATAATCATTCAATGCCACGAAAATGAACAATAGGAGATTGAAATGACATTTTTGTGCTCAATCTGAGAAAAGCTAGACACATTAGTTAGCTTTTAGCACATCCTCATAGCTCATGGCTTCACATCAAACCTAAAAGTAAATACATTGTCATGCAATTTCTAGAAATGAAAAAGATATCTCGTTTTCATGCTGGAACTCACGTATTACGGAAAGATCAGCTTCACATGAACTCCAGTAGCTCGAAAAATCAGCTTCTAAGGATGTAAGATGAACAAATCAGCTTCATGGATTCAAGAATGGGCTAATCAGCTTCATGGGTTCAAGAATTACGAGGATAGAGATGTCACATATGTGTTTTCATAGCTAAAAGTATCGAATAAGTTACATATGAAAAGGGGAAAAGAAACAAAAAGAAAACCATAAAGTGGATCTGAGTCAGAGATCTGACAACTCGCAGCTTTATGTATTGTTTTTGAAGTGAGCAGAACTGAGGAAGGATGATGCAACAAGTACAAAAGAACGTTTTATAATTGCATGACAACCAGAGCCGCATTGAATAAAGGGCAAAAGCTGTACTGTGGCGGTGATCTGTTCTTGCCAGACTCCAGCATTGTCCATCACCCGTGCCCATGCACCACAGATTCCCCTTCCTATCTGTCGAAAATGGCCGCGCTCTTCGCTGCGGCCTGCATTGCGTTGAAATTTGAAGGTTGGACATTGGATCTTGGAGGGAAAGCATCGGACAAGCACATAGTGTTTTCATCATCACCTGGTGTCAAAAGATTGTAAGTTAATTAGGGCATGGAGGCTTGATTTTGCAATGTTTTAGCAATCATCAAAGAAATTCGAGAAAGATCGAGAATCCAGATCTCACTGTATCTTGCCTTGGACACGAATACGATGAGTTGGAAATTAGAATTAGAAGAGGTGTTAGCCTACAGCACAGGGAATCGAATCGGGGTGGAAATGCCTATACCAATGTGCTAGAAGGTCTGAGCCAGCGCAAATAGTTATGCATAGCGTGCGCGGCTGTACACCTTCAAGTTGGATGATCGAGAAGAAAAGGTCGCACTGAGTTTTTTGGTACGTCGAGCAAATTTAAGCTCGATTTGTATGCGGCATGACTTTTCAGGGCTAATTCGTAAAAAACTTATGTCGATCTTAATGAAACAACTTTTCAACGGAGTATATTCATTTTGCTAGACACAGCAACAATTCTGGTTCAATCAAGCATTGTGATTATAAGTGAAAATTTCATGTCCAAGCCTGATAGAATAGCGGCAATAGCCCCGGTTGTGTGTCTTGGAAGATTAAATGTTTAAAGATATAGAGCTATTGAAGACTGGACCTACCAGCAATCAAAGCATGTGTAATAGCTAGGATGATACTATTCGAGGAATGGCTATGAAACTGTAGGCCAAAGTATGACATTATCTGTATCTTGCTCACTGTACGGCATCAAAAGCGTTAAATGATCGCTTTTCTTAGGAATAGGCGACTTCGGAGCATCGAAGCTTATTTATTGTGCCTTTGAAATAACTTTGAAATTGTTCTGCTAAAGTAACGGTACCGTTGACGAACGTTCATTCATTTGTCATTGCATCCTTTGATAATACACGCTCCTTCCGTTAGATGGCGTTTAACAGACATTTACTGTGCATTCAAGGTTACAGTTCAAGGAAAATGGTTTGCGAGAACTTTCGTCTTCTAGATAGGGGAAATGCACGAGCACATCTTCAAGCAGATCTTTAGAGCTTATGATACACAAGTTTCTAAAGCAGGATTCTCTTTTTTCCAGTCGATAAATCCAATCAAAGTGACGATTACAACAAGGAACTAGATTCTTAAAGGTCTTTGAGCCAATTGATAATTAGCTGATCCTGGTTTTGGTTGTTGTGTCTATAACACCTTCTCCTTTCGGTTAATGAAAGGTTTTTATTTCTTTTACGATTCATAGGTGAATGTCTCAAATTCTCTAATTTACAATTCTGTGCAGCTTTGAGAAGTATGCCTGGTGTCTTCCGACCAAAAGTGGCCGACAAAGGCAGTCAATGCGGCTATTATCACATCCGCATAGTGCTACAGATTGCGTTTCGTTCTCATTAATCCCAATTAGTTCCTCCAAGCCAAAACATGAAATGCAAGCGAGGCTGTCGATCAGGAGTGTCAAGTGCAACAGATCCAAGCTTGCCGAACTTCCGATGTTGAGTCTCATGTTCAATCGTCTTTGAGCTGCACACATAATTGCAGTGTCCCGCAACAAAGATGGGCATGCATCCAGATTTTGTTAGGTTGGAAAGGCTGAGGAATCTGGTTATCGAACAAGAAACGTGGATGGAGGTTGCGCCTACTTCGGTTTTCAGAGATCTTAGGAACATGAATTATAAGGTCATATGCTTGCGGTATTAGAAAGGCTGTTTAACCTTCTTTCTATATTTTCAAATGCTCAACCAGCAATACTTGTGCTTCTGAAGAAAATCGGCATAGAAGGTAAATGGTCAATAAGTTTCACCTAAGAAAATGCAAGTCGCTAAAGGCAGGCATAACTTGAAAGGACTGTTCAATATTTTGCTGCCGACGTTGTTCTTGCTTCAAACGCTCTCCCATGCATCGGGACTAAATTCTGATGGATTTGCTTTGCTTTCATTCAAATGGTCCATTTACAGCGACCCACACTTATCTCTGTCTGACTGGAATGATAGGGATCAGACACCTTGCAATTGGTCAGGAATCTTATGCCTGAAACTAGGTGCTTATGAGGATCCTAGGGTGGTCAGTCTTCAGCTTCCACAAATGGGGTTAGCTGGATCTATTCCAAAACAGCTGGGGCAGCTGACCTATCTGAGGACCATAGACCTGCAAAATAATCAGCTTATTGGCACGCTCCACCGAGAAATATTTGATGGTCTGTCTCTACGAAACATTCTTTTGTCTGAGAATCAGCTATCTGGAATCATCCCTCCAGAAGTTGGTAATCTGAAGGACCTTGAATACCTGAATCTAGGAAATAACCGCTTAGTTGGAAGCATTCCTGACCCCATCACAAACTGCACTAGCTTGGTGAGTCTAGTTTTGAAAGAAAATACATTGACAGGCAGCATTCCTCATGGAATCGGTTCTAATCTTTCATTGTTGCAACAGCTGGATTTGTCTTCCAATCGCCTGAATGGAAGCATTCCTGCAGATTTGGGTGATCTTTCCAATTTGCAGGGTACAATGAATTTATCAGACAATTGCCTTTCAGGTCCGATCCCAGCAAGCTTGGGGAAATTACCCCTTAATGTTAGTTTAGACCTTCAACAAAATGCTTTGTACGGACCAATCCCTCAGACAGGTGCACTCTCAAATCAGGGCCCGACAGCATTTCTTGGAAATCCCGGTCTCTGTGGCTTTCCCCTGAAAGTGGATTGCCCATCCTTGCCTTCTGAACCTCAGGACTTGCCGCCATCAGGAATAGCCGCAACTGAACCCCCAGGCACAAAACAAAGCAAGTCCTTTAACACAAAACAGATTGTAGCAATCGCAGTGGGAGATGTCTTTGGGATCGCCATCATATGTCTGACGTTCATCTATTGCTACAGGCGTCACGCATTAAGAAAAGCCAAAAAGAATGCTAGGACCTGCTTAGAGAAAGCATCGTATAAATATGATGGAAGCAGCCTTAGGGAGGGATCAGAACGAGAATCTGGAACAACAGAGCATGGAGACCTTGTGCATTTCAGTAAGGATTTCAAATTCGAGCTGGACGATCTTCTGCAAGCATCAGCCTATGTGCTGGGCAAGAGTGGACCAGGAGTTGTGTATAGAGCTGTTCTTGAAGGGGGTACAACTGTTGCTGTGAGGAGCCTCGGGATAGAAGGAGATCAACACCATAAAGAAGTAGACAATGAAATACTGCTTATGGGCCGAGTTCGTCATCCAAATGTTGTGCGTCTGAGGGCATATTTTTGGAGCGTACAGGAGAAGCTTCTTGTGTACGACTTCAAGGCTGGTGGAAACTTAGCAACTGCTTTACGAGGTTAGTACCTCTGCCATGATCATAGTTTTCTTCTGCTTCGCTATACTAGGATGTTTTCCTAGTCGCATAAGCTAAACAGAAGGTGTCTATTGGTGATAAGCGTGTCTGCTAAAGGCTATACTAGTCGTTGGCTTTTCCTATTAGTATCAGTCTGATTTCTATCTCAAATGCGTTGGCCTCTTGAATTTAAGCACCGGTAGCCATTAAGACGTTACAGGAATTTGGAGCAGCTCCTAGCACCAAGGAGTTTGTAGGAGCTTGTATCGAAAGCAATAGCTGCTTGACCAGATATGGACCTCCTGAATTTATCTGAAATGTAGTTCTACTTTGTTTTGCATTTGAATGGGTGTTTCAATTTGAAGGTACTCTGCCTTAGATACAGGAACTGGTATGCTGTACCCCATAGCTGTAGCACCTCAGGGGTTCACTGCAGTGAGAAATGGGAGTGCAGCAGCTTGAAGGTCATACGCTAAGAACTTAGAAGTCACGTTCTATCACCATTTGTCGAGAATGTTATGCCTGGAAGGCCTTAATTTTGGACTAAAGGAATAATGTCTACTCCCAAATTGATAGTAACGATCCTAAGAGTTTACCAGTTTGAAAGTTTGAGTTCATCTCCCTTAGTATTCATGATATTTAGAAATGTGTCTTGGAAGACCCCGGGAAAGGAGCTCCATGAATGTTAGATTTGAAGTGCTAATTGTACTAAAAGTAATATATGACGTCTGCACGCCAGAGCTCCTTGACATACAGTATGCCTTAATTATGTTCTTGATTTCCAAAATTTATCATTTTCACATGCTTGTAGGATCATATTCGCAAATCAGAGCCAATTGGAGCACGTAGAAGACAAGAATAAAATTGTATACAATGGAATAAAATTATTTTCTGTAGCAGATGCAACAATGTCTGGTCAGCTGTAAGGAAAACTGTGCTTGAACTAAAAGTTAACAGTTTGTTTTGAAGTATTTCATGTAGTTCCAGAATAGAAGCTATTGTGCTTGTGGCTGAACTTGATGACCAGGGAGTTCTTGTTTATGCAGGCTGCAGAAATGCAAAAGGACCTATGCAATGGGCTACTAGGCTCAACATAGCAAAAGGAGCAGCACAAGGCCTCGCTTATTTGCACGACTGCGGAAGTCGCAAATATGCACATGGTGGTTTGAAGCCCTCGAAGATTCTTCTCGATGAAAACATGGAAGCTTGTATTGCAGATTTTAACGTAGTAAAGCTTCGGAGCCTGTGTAGTGTATCCTCAGCTGGTTGTCACGGATTGCTAGTCCCAGGCTCCAGGGCTTACAGCAATATCACAGAAATAACAATGGATACAATACATCTATTTAGGTCTTCACCATATCAGCCTCCAGAAGCTGCAGAAGATCCTATACCAACACAGAAGTGGGACGTGTATGCTTTTGGTGTCATTTTACTCGAGCTCCTGACAGGAAAATCACTACCAGTAAAGCTTGCATCATCTGAGCTGGATCTGGTGGCATGGGTTCACACGTCGTCTCAAGGGAGTACATCATTTTCTAAAGTACTGGACCCCTCACTTCTTTTAGAACGAATGCATGTACAGCATGAAATGTTGGAGGTACTTCAAATAGCTCTTAGCTGTGTTGCAATTTCACCAGAACAGAGACCAAGAATGAAGCAGGTAGCTGAGTCTCTTGAGAACATTGGCTGTTCATCTTCCAAGTATTGACACTCCATAGCTGGAAGACTAGCGAAGATGACTTATCATTTGCAGTGACCTGTTCCAATGCCTGTCCACAGTCATATCGCATTGGTAAAATCCTTCAGATACTCTTAGCTAAGAGATTGAAAATACCATTCGATCACAGGAATCGCAGAAGAAGATTGGCATTCAATACAGGTCATCTTCAGCTTCAAGATTGATGCCCCATCATCTGATGCTGTGGTTAACATTTTTCCCATGGTGAAGAGGTACTATGCTTAAGCATGGCAACGGCCTGCTATATAGATCCATATTCATTTAGTTCAGTAAAAGAGGCAAATATAAATTTGTTGTAACTGTAGATGAACTGATTGGCTTCACAATAACGGAACCCTCATCCTTTGGTGGTCCTTCAAGCATGTAGTCATCTTTCGCCGCATCTTCATCCTTGACAGGAACTTCCTTCAATTCCCAAAAAAATCATGTTAAGGAGGCTGGAATCCAAGATTTGTAGATGAATTCAATAGAATTAATTAGTCAGCAGTCAGCATCTGCTTTTGTGAATGCCACATGAGCAAACCCACCTTATGTTGGTGATATACAGAAAATTTTGACTCTTTATGGTTTGACTGTAAGAATTCAACTGATTCCTTCCACCTTTTGGTTCATTTGATGAACTAGACACACTACACAGTTGGTATTCAATCAACTGATAACTGCAAGTACATTTGCTGGAAAGATTCCTGTTGCTTGGGAAAGCCATCTTCAATTTGTCCTCATATTCAATTGAACTGCTTGGCAAAATCTATATGAAATTGCTTTGAACACATAATTGACACTTGATATAACACATGCAAACAACTGGCAAATTGAGTAATTTGATAGCCAATTCTCCTTGGAAACTATATCCATTTTGAAATTGCCTCGAATATGGTTCAGTGCTGGACATAGGAGTAGCAGAAGATTGGAATGGTGACGAATTTAACATGCTCTCAGGAAAATGCCATGTTCAAGTTAATGGCCTTTCCAATTTTGCAACCTTTTCTCCCAGCATTGCATTCTCAAGTCCAAGAGCTTTTGGAAGCCACCCAGGATTGTTCATTTGCAGAAGCACGTAAGAGCATGAGGTAGATAAATGTTAGATTGAAATCTCTGTTTGTAGGTACTCTGATTGTTTTGCAGCGATGGGCCCAAGTAGATCATGCAGACTTGAATTACGATGCAGTTAAGTAGTTCGTGGAGCTTGTGTGTAGAGGATAAGTTATTTCCTGAGTTATTTCATGCCACACACATGGGTGGTTTCACATGGACTGTAAGTCCAAAAGGCCCAAATACTTTACATTAATTGGTGGAGCCACTCCAAGAGGGGTTCCCCCTGGTTGAGAGTTG
This sequence comes from Diphasiastrum complanatum, assembly GCA_029204225.1. Taxonomy (NCBI): domain Eukaryota; kingdom Viridiplantae; phylum Streptophyta; class Lycopodiopsida; order Lycopodiales; family Lycopodiaceae; genus Diphasiastrum; species Diphasiastrum complanatum. Next base: position 27,015,406 of record CM055093.1, read on the forward strand.
TCGCTAATGCCAACGATTACTCATACCAAGGGAGTACCTTGGGCCTCTTGTAGTACTAGGGGTAAGTGGTGGGCCCTTGCTCTCCCCTCCAATGAAAACCATAGATTCATTATCTAATTTGAATTTAGACAATAAATGCTATTGCCTTTCAAATGAAAGGGCCTTTCACATGGAATGACGTGAAAGGACTTGGGCTTTCAAATTGGGAGGTAAGTGCAAATTTTGAAATGGCCCTGGACTTTTCCATGTGAAACCTCAGTATGTTATAGTGTGTCTTCTCATCTTTCAAGTTGCTTTGATTCCTTTAGCTATCCCCTTTTAAACTCATTGGTCCTCCAATATAAGTTGGTTTAATATATGACTGCAACATGGCAGCAGGGGATAGGGGGTTGATTGAATTGGCAACTCAATAGTAATGAGCTAGCAGATGACATTCTGCACGCTAAAGAGTCACAGGCGAGGCCTGCTGGAGAGGTCGAGATTGATTCTTTATTAGGCATAATGTCATTTGCTTGGCTCATTCCATTACGTAAGGATAGTGACTATTTTTTCACATGACCATTATGCAATTGAAGTTGCATTTGAAAAACATAATCAATGTTTTCAAAATTGAGAATGTTGATGTAAAAATTTCAAAACCATAAATTTTTGTGAATATTTTCATTACAATTCTCAGGTGGAGAGCCAAAGTTGACACATAGCACATGAAAATTATGGTTGAATGTGCATGTGGAAAGTGAACCAACTGTGCATGTGCCATATGTGATAGCCTCTCATTGGTTATCCACATGCACATTCCGTCAAAAAAACAATCAAGAAAACATGTAAAAGAAATTTCGCACATGATGGGAAGACTAGGAAACAAAAAAAATTGGGGAAAAAATAGAAAAAAAAAATGGAAAAGAAAATTTTGAAGGAAAAAACAGAAGACCCTTTTTTTAAGAGAAAAAAAAACTAAAAAATATATATATATATATTCAAAAAGCAGCCCCCCTCTCCCGGCCCCCCCCCCCCAAAAAAAAAAGAAAAAGGAACCTTTGCATTCGGCATTACGCAGGGGAAGGTTTATCCCTTTCGAAGTTCCAGAGTTCTAGAGCCTCAAGTTTGCCGAAATGACCTTCAAAAGGCTACCCTCAAAGCAAAATTCAATGTTTTGTTTTGAAATATATCCTCGCTTCTCAAAATAACTTTTGTAATGGAAGGTGGATTTATTTGAAAGGCACTCTCCTTGTCTTACATAAATTTTTGTAAGTTTCTCTCAAAGGTCAGGTTCTTTGACGGGTCTAAAAAAATACTTCCTCTATCTAGTTCACACTTCAGAAATGAGAGACTTCATATAATTAATTTTTTTTTTAAGATTCTCAAATTTATTGACTAAGATCAAATGCATGTCCTTAAAAGGAAGTATTAAAATTTATCGAAAAATTTAAACCCGATCCAATCCGATCCTGGGTCGAACAAGTTTGAAAACAATTGATCTTTCATATTTTTCCGGTTGCTGCACACATACCATTAATATTCCCGGCGGTTATTTAAATGGAAATATTAGTTGTCCTAGGTTGACGTCATGGAAATCTAGACCTCCTCTTCTTGTCTCTTCCACCACTTTTCCTGACCATCGTTGTTACTGCTACCATAGCGGATTCTTCAGTGATTTTCTGATTTCCTTGCGCAAAGCGTTTTTCTCCAGATTTTACAGTAGTGCTATAGAATTTTTTATCTTTTTCTTACAAAGAAATGGCGTCTACTCGTGCGTGGAAAGAGATTCCATTCGCAGAATGGAGAATGGCTGTAGAGCTCTTCAAATTGACTACGATTAAGTATAAAGATAATTCATTGCTGTTGACCGATATTTGTGATGAAATGGCAGATGGAGTTCGAATTAGAGAGAGCGTATGTTATTTCTCAGTACAAAACAGTACTATTGAGCTTACAAGAGATGACTATGAAGAATGTTTTGGATTACCTACGCAGGGTTCGATGAAGAAAACAAGAAAAATAACAGATTCTACGCTTCTTGACGAATGGTTTGATTTGTCAGAAGGTGAAGACTCCATTTACCAAGAGAAAAAAGGCTACAAGGTTAGCTACTTGAAGGACTCTACATCCATAGAGTTTGAGAAATGGATGTACGACACGGTGTTCGGAGCAGACCAAAATGCTACTATTTCTACTTCCAGTTTAGGGTACCTGTTGTAGTCATAATGAGAAACCGATGGATTTGGCCACAGTTTCATATCAGATGTTCGTGAAAGCTTTGAAGAAATCTCAGCACATTAGATTGTGGGGATCTTAGCTGAGTCATCTGGCTTCCCATCTAGAATTATTGAATGAAGGTGAGATTGGAATCATTACTCGCACTATGGACCATATGATAGAAGATGTCGTGAAGACAAGTGAAACCCGACAAGCTGCCGAAGAAGAACATAATTCAGAAACGGAGACAATCCAGATTGATGATTCGCAGTCATTGATGGATCATATGATGGAGGAGCAGCATGGAATCGACATGGTTGGAGATGTGCATACCATAGAGAGCCCTAATCGAATGGGTGGAGCTGCCGAGGAGGATATTGAGGATTTGGGGTACGAAAATGCATACAAGCCTTCATGAGGAAGTTCGAGATAACCTAAAAAGGGTAAACATAAAGGCAGCTGCCAAAGAAGCCCTAAAATTTCATTTGGATGACTTAACTAATACTGTAATTTTTCCAACGTTGCAATCCTTCTTGAATAATACTCAGAGTTTTTTAGAATACGTTAGAAAGAGCCACCAGAAAGATATGGTGGAGTGCATTAATCTTGCGGACCACCAGTGAATTTGAGAACTGATCAGTATGACTTAAGCCCTGACATGAAAATGGGTGGGTTAAACCTATCACTATAAACTTGACATAGCTAGGGAAGATGGGACTAAGAATTTTGGTAACACACACATTGATTAGTGATAAGACTTGTTTTGTACATGGATAACAACTGACATTCAACTATGAAACATGTCACGTATCAGCTAGATGTTTTAAGATGAGTTTTATTTTATGGTGCTTTTTTGAAATACTATATATACTTTTTGGCTTTGTTTTCCTTTGAATAAAGGTTTCAAAAAGTTTGGTCTTGACTTGTCAAGAGGAACTAAGTGTCATTCTGTTATATCTCTTTGTGCATCCTTGTAAAGACTATACTTCATCATATACTACATAACTACAAACACCTTACAAGATATGGTAGCCCTTAAACATAAGGCTCTTTACTTACACTTATGTTTGATTGGACCTTTTAAACATCCCTTATCAATTACTTGTTGAACAAGTTTCATCCTACAGTGTAGATTGGCTCATCATAATTCTATGGACAAGAATAAATGCTTCTCTTACAAGCTACCTTGTTGCTTATCTAACAAGTTCCTGCTTCAACCCTACCATACACTATAAAGAGGTGATGCGACTACTAATTATGTTCAGGGTACTGCAACAGCAGCCCAACAGGATAGACCAAAGTTTGCCAGAATCTTGTAGTAAGTTCCATCCACCATTCTTCCAGCAATGAAGCAACATTGAAAGAGGCTTCCACATCTCTAGTGCCCACCTACCCACTCTTTCGGAGCTGTGTGACACACATTTGGTAAGCTTACTTGTTATCGTTACTCACTACAGGAACTAGCACTTGTTTTGGAACGATTTACACTTTGATGTGTTTGTCCCAGCAACAACCCACCACTCTCTCCTAATTCCTATTGCTAAATCACTGTATGTAAGAGATCAATTCTAGTTTTTTCACCTCTTTTTGAGCACACACATATATTCAATAGGTACAATACCGAACCGTTTGCAGGCAAAGAAGTCCTTTTTAATGCAAGAGTATGAGAAGAACATATTGAAAAAGCCATCTAACTACTTTGCTACATGATTGCCACATGTAACTTGAGATGCACCTACATCTGGTCTAACAAATGTTGGTTGGGCTATCACATTATGAAACACTGGTTGTATAACTTGCTGCACAAGAACCATTAGAGTATAACTATAGACTAAAACCAAGATGTGGTTGGAAAACAATGGATTTTGACAGTATATCAGGGTGTTTTCAAGGCAGGGTCAGAATTCGTGGAGGTGATAGAATGGAAGATCAGTGTCTGTTATGGTTGCAGATACCTCGGCGAATTCTGATATACTTGTTTGGTAAAAAAAAAATGTCACTTGGGTCACTTCTTTCAAAGAAAATGTTCAAGTTGACACTTCTGTTGCATTCCCTCGGCTTGATAGGTTGCTCGACAGCTCGTGGAGGACCTGGAGAGAAGTCTTGTGCTACAGTGTAAAGAGGAAAAGCAAGCAAGAATACACACAAGCACATTAGTGAAAAAAAATGAAGGCGAAGAAAGCTATGTAGAAAAAACTTAAAAAGCAGAAATGGCGCCAATGTTGGAAGTTAATGTTGTTTATGCGATGGCTAGATCTACTCACGGATGTAGTATAGTGGTGTACAGGATCGTCCACTTTTTAAGATTTACAATGCTTTCAACAAAATAAACATAAACAATTAAGGAGCACTAAGGCTTTCCAACTAGTGCTCGGAAACAAATGGTGTGGCTAAGGCGGTACTCAACTAGCCACTTAAAAAACACAAGATCTTGCTAAGGCTTTCCAACTAGCAAGATTTACTAATCTAAATCCTACTTTAACATCCAAAGGGTAATAGAAATAAGATTGTGGCTAATACTAAGCATAAAGCAAATACAAACATGCCACAATAAAAACCGATGAAAAGGAGGCAAGAAAAGGCCCGAGCACCTGCCCTCAAGCTGTGCACCCTTCCAAGGGGAACACAAATGAAATAGAATGATAATTCTCCAAAATAGAGAGCAAGACAGCTTAATCTCACGAGTGTTTCATACATGAGAAATACCTCTCCTCTTATAGCAAAGAGGGCCTTCCATAAGCATCCATTGGCTTATGGGATTAGTTCTAAACTAGCCATTCTAAGGCTTCTAAAAACTTCTAACTTAGAACTTAGAACTTTAGAAGTTTCTAACTTGGGACTTAAGATAACTTAAGATAACTTAGAATCTTTCTAAGCTTAAGTTTATTAAGTCTAAGTTCTAAGTCTAAGTTTAAGTTATTTTATTACTTTTAAGCTTTTACTCATGAACTTACAAAACACATGCCATAGTAGAAATTTATTGGCAATTACTCATACGTGGGCTTACAATACACATGCCACGGTGTTTTATTTCTTTTTTTTATATTTTTCACTGTGTTTGCACAGTTGCTAACACCCTCTCGTTCTGTGTATTGGCAAACCAGATATAGTATTGTTCTTTTAACTAGGATTCTGATATAAATGTTAATTCTTTTAATCTCAAATATTCCAAGGCATAAAGAGAGAAACTGCTTATTAAAATCTTCAATAGGCCAGGCCTTTCAATCATAAAAGAGCCCTACAGTATAGCCCAAGATAGGCATCCTTTTCTTCAATGTTTAGAGTTGTCCATAATGTCAAGAATTCCCATCCCATTCCTTATTACAATAACCTTTTAATCTGGGAAGAAATGCATATTCAATCATCCACATTTGCTCAATATCTCAAAATTGTGACATGTAACTAAACATTTTTTTTTGGAGATGTAGGATTTCTTGCATCAATACCTGATTAGGATCAATTCTCGGCCTAACTTCCCTTCTTCTTTTCTTGTCCTTCACAGTTTCTGCTTCTTCTGCTCTCGAATGCTCGCTTTCTTGCATAGAAGGGTCGATAAAGTGGTCATCCTCATTATCAGAATCGATTTCTGATATCACTGTTATGGTCTTTGTTTCCTGATCCTTCGTCATCGGCTTAGCTGTCTTTTCGGCTTAGTTGTCTTTAACTGCTTCAACTGTTATTTCGATAGCATTCTTTATATGGATGGATGTTTCAATATCCGACAATCTTCACAAGGATAGAAAGCTACAGGAATTATTTGTGGATCAAAGTAATTTCATAAGCAGTCAGCGCCTTTGCTGAACGTTTGATGAGGTACTCTGTTTGTTGTTTGCAGATTCCGTATACCTGATCAAGAGATTCCCAAAGATGCAGCTTATCAAATTATAAGTGATGAATTGATGCTGGATGGCAATCCAAGACTCAATTTAGCATCCTTTGTGACGACTTGGATGGAGCCTGAGTGCGACAAGCTCATCATAGGATCTTTGAGCAAGAAATCAAGTATTAAAAGTACGTATACTAGCTTAGCCGTAGTAAGTAAGAGCTTAGCAATAGGTTTACGCAGGAACACATAGCAAGGTATTAGGGCAAATCCATGTCATGCTAACTCTTATGACTTGTTGAAAAATTCCAACCCGTTAGGTGCTAGTGTCATTTTTTCTTGTCAAAAATCAGAGAATAAGACTCAAATAGATCTATAAAAGATCAATAAGAGTGATTGGCAACTTGGAATGTTGATCTATCTCCAAACTAGCATCCAAAACTAGCTTCTACTTGACAATTTCTACACATCCAAGCAAGAAGAATCATGAATAATGATCAAAATGGTTCACGCGTGTGAAGTACAGCTAATGTATGGCCTGCTAATAGAAAATATGTTTTTATCAGATCCTAAGCATTCATTCACAAAGAACATGCATAGAGAAGTGAAATTACCAAGATTGCTCCCAAATCAATGTTTCTCATCATTTTTCTTCAAAATGGATCTCACATGGATGATATATAAAATCTTCATAATCTCTCTCTAAGCCATATCTAGCACTTGTGAGGCAGCTCATAGTGCTTATCTATATCCACTTTGGTCTACATTTGAATGATATTTGCCAGGTCGAATTTCTATTGTATAATCAAATTCCACTAGTAGAAGAATCCAACGAGCAATTCGACCTGATAAGTCTGGTTTATTAACCAGATACTTTATAGAATAATGGTCAACATGGAATGTGAATGCATAACTCAACAAATAGTGTCAAAATTTCTTTACCGAATAAATTATTTCCAAATTCTCTCGCTTAGTAGCAGAGCTTTCGAATCTGTCTCTGTCTTTGGAGATTTTTTCTTTTTCTTTGGCGATTCTGTTACGAGTCGAATTTGATTTTGTCGTCTCTGCTTAGTCTTGTTCCTTGTGCTTACTTTCGATACTTCAAAATCAATATCACTCGGCCAATTTGTTCTTTTTCAGAAAATTCGACCTGTTGCACCACTTCATCTTAAATTTCCATATCTGTAGTTGCTTCAAGTTTTACGTATTTTACCAGCAACTTTTTAACTGGCGGTTTAGGACATTCTGAAGTTACATGTCCTTCTGTCTTGCAGTTTTTGCACAAATGTACATATCCAATCTGCTTCTTTGGTTCAAGACATTCATTAGAATAATGTCCAGGTGTTCCACAATTATAACATGTAGGTACAGGCTTTGTCCTTTGGACATCATTCTTCTATTGACTGGGTACATATTTTTGTACTGGAATAAACTTCCTTGTAGGAGGTTTAAATGAAGTAGAGGCTAGCATAGAATTAGTGTTTGCATTGGTAGTTTGCACTTCATATACATTTTCACTAGGATCTACCTCCATTAGATAAACAACTTTAGTATCGAAATTTTCTCCCTCATCACTTTCTTCCACGTAGAAAACCTACATTTTAGCTTTCCATTCAAAATGATGGCGACCTTCTTTGTTACACTTTGTATTCCATACATTCGATTTCCCTACAATGTTGACAGATTTTCTCTTATTCTTTGGTTGAAGAATCTGAATTTTTAAATCATCAAATTTCTTTCCAAGTTCTGAAATTATGGCATGTGTTTTGTAAGTCCATGGGTAGAAGCTTAAAACTAATAAAATAACTTAAACTTAGACTTATGAAACTTTTCTTAGAAAGATTCTTAGTTATCTTAAGTTATCTTAAGTCCCAAGTTAGAAACTCCTTAATTTCTAAGTTCAAAGTTAGAAGTGTTTAGAAGCTTTAAAATGGCTAGTTTAGAACTAATCCCATAAGCCAATGGATGCTTATGGAAGGCCCTCTTTGCTATAAGAGGAGAGGTAATTCTCATGTATGGAACACTTATGAGATTAGGCTATCTTGCTCTCTATTTTGGAGAATTATCATTCTAATTCATTTGTGTTCCCCTTGGGAAGGTGCATAGCTTGAGGGCAAGTGCTCGGGCCTCCTCTTGCCGCCTTTTCATCAGTTTTTATTGTGGCATGTTTATGTTTATAATAGTATTATTTTTGCAACCTTCACCGACTTCTCTAAGGACTCTATGTATAGTAAATCATCATTTGTGAGTTTGGCGAAGATTATATCTATTAGAATCTTACAAAAAGTCAATTTTTACTCTTGCCAAGCTACAAAAACTCCAATTTTTATTAGAAAGAACCTTCGCCAGGTCTACCACATATTTATCTATGTTAGATTTATCCACTGTAAGGTCAGCGAAGGTTAAGTTTGTCCGATTTGTCAAAAAACAACCAGATCAGTGAATTTTTTTTTATAAAAAATAGTAGTGAAGAATCTTCGTCGAGTCAACCCTCGTCCGATCAACCTTTGCCTGAATTATTTTTAGGTTCTGATTTACCAGATCTAGCCTCTTTCAAATTTTGAAACCATCCTGTTATATTTTGATAGTGATTCTGAAAAATCATCATTTTAGTGTCAATCGCTTGATCAAGATCTAATTTCTAAAAATTAGAAAATTGATTATTTTCAAGTGATAGAGATTTTATAGATCTGATATGATCTGATCTGAGATAGGATTTTGTTTGAAAAATCTAGATCCAATCTCATTATCTGATTGACGTAATTTGGAATTATGGTTGAAAGAGGACCAATGAACCCACCACCAATTATTGTTAGAAGGTCTCCTCGTTTAGATATACCAACCCATCAGATTTCTCCAAATCTTTTCTAAATCATGTAGGGTTTATGGCGAAGTCTTTTCACAAGATAAACTTCAGTTATTCCCTATGGCCTTAACCAGGGCTTCTCAAGATTGGTTTTATAACCAAGGGGAAGCAAAACATAAAAATTTGGAAGTGGTTAAAGTCGCTCTCATTACAAGATTTAAGCCTAGGAAATTTATAAAAGATCTTTTTATCTTTTTAAGTAAAGTTAAAATGGAAAAGAGAGAGGCAGTACGAGATTATATTGAACGGGTTAAACACCTCAAATCTGAGTGTGATTCCGATCTAATCAATGACGATGCTTTGATTGTGGTTTTTAGCAGGTCTACAGATATACCTACCGCATCAGGGGTGTATCCGAAGCTCAAAGCAGAAAAAAAAAGATATCAAGATATGAGGCAGTGGATTAAATAGTTGCAAGAAGAAGAAGCCCAAGAAGCCGCTAAAGCAGCTACCGAAGTCCATTCTCCTTATATGCCACAAGTAAATCCAAGAACAAATGCTAATACACAGTTGCACCATTATGAAAAGCCCTTCAAGATGATGGAACCTGAAGTGCCCCAAACTGAAATGATTGTAAATATTATGTCTAGCAAGATGGGTATTATATTGGGAGAATTTCTTAAGCTGGTGCCTAAAGCATAAGAAGTATTAGTAGAAAGATTGACTCAAATGGAACCACAAGTCCATCAGAAGCCACTTTGTTATGCCAGAAACAAATGAAGTACTCAATGTGGGGACAACTTGGGAAAGAAACCAGAAAAACATCACCCTACCGATACAGCATAGACAGTTTGGTAAAGAAGTAGCCGTGATTGATGGAGATTCAAGAGTTAACCTGAATTCAACCAAGCTATGCACAAAATGGGGACTTACTAAGCCAAAGCCTGTTACTTTTGCCATAAAGCTAGCTGATCAAACGACAGTCCATCCTAGAGGAATGGTTGAAGACATACCTGTGGAGTGCAATTTGTTATGACTTTTGTAGTAATGGACTTACCTGACACGCCAAATGTATATCGAGTTTTATTGGGACGTCCATGATTACGAGTTGTGCAAGTAGTTCATAACTGGGGCACCGACAAAATTACTTTTGAGAATTGTGAGCGTGCGGTCAAAGTAGATCCAAATGATTATAATTTTTTTGAAAAGTTAGATTGATTAAAAACTTAAAAAAAATTATAAAAAAACATTAAATACTTAATATTTTCTAGATTTTAGTATAATAAAATTTGCATTTTTAAATTTTTTGTGATATCTACAAATTTAGATACATAAAAAATATTTAAATAAAAAAAAATTGTGGCATTATCATAATTTTTAATAAGATAAAAATTTTATTTAACATGACAACATATGTTTGCCAGCAATGTTGACTATTAATTTTTTAAAATCTAAATTAAGAGAAAAAGTATATTGTAAGTCATTTTTCTTTTTCTTGGTCACCATGTTTAATCATGTAAAAAAGTACATGCGGTGTTCCATGTGATAACTAGGTTGGATAAATTTTGGGTTTTAATCTATGAAAATAGAAGTTGAACTTTCAACATTCATGCTAGTGCCACTTTCAATATGTTGGAGCATATGCACTTAAAAACACGCCATGCTTATCTATAGGTAAACTAAGATAGACATAATGATATAATATAATGAGTTGGCAAAAAAAGAGGGCATGTATATATTTATATATACAAACAAAAATTGGAAATGCCAAATGCACACATATATATCTACATGTATATAATATTGTATATATTGTTACACATATTGGATAATCACAAAGGCACATGTTGGATGTTGCTAATTGTTAAGATGTCATTTTAACAATAGATTGCATGCTTGTTTGAATTGTCTAAGTGCATGTTGTGTTTCCTAGATTATCCCTTGGAAGCATAAATCAATTCGACCGCACAGTTACCTAGCAAGAATAATATATTGGTGATAATAGCTCTAAACATGTGATTGAATTTGTCAAAATTAGGACATCATTGATATAGTCTTGTTTAGATGCCTCTTCATATATTTGTACTTATGTTCGAACATGCCACATTGGGAGAGTGATAAGATTACGAAATTGGATACGATATATCTTCCTATGTATAGAGTCAACATAATTACACGTTCTTAGAAAAAAATCTCTATTTTATCACTTTTACAAATCTCTAACTTGAATATCTTTGAAGTTCATTTGCGTACTTTTTTTACTTGCACATGTACTATTCCTACAAGCATGATTGTATATAGTAGGACTTTCAACTTAAAGGAAATAACCTACAATCAACTACAATACCAAGACAAGGCCTTGAAGGATATACATGAATGTTATTCAATCTCTAAAGGATAGGCAACAATGACTTTTGGCCTTGAAGAGTCATCTTTAACAATCTAACAACCTTGAAGAGAAACCTCCAATAGCTCCACAGTCTCGAATGGAGGCCCTTGACAAATTTACAACCACAATTGGCAACCTTCAAATCACAACATGTCATTATCAAAGAGATCCAAAGTCCTAGGTGTTCTCCACATAGAGTGAGGAAATAAATGTGGGTAGTCAAGGTTGTATCCATTATATTTAGTCAACAATTATCTTGGTATTATCATTACAATTAATTTCAATTTTATTAAAGCTTTTATTCTATAGAGGAGGGAGGTTTACAGGGAGTTGAATTCCGTGAGATAAGGAAAAAAAATGTTGCATCTCATGCTTATTATAACATACAAAATGAGCTATTTCATGGACCCATTGTGATGCCATTTCCCATTTAAGTGATATTTTGTTTTAGGTTTCTTAGAAAAAGAGCAAGAAAATGTTATTTTGTAGCATACTTTGACGAAGTAAAAAATATTCACCTTAGGAACAAATATTGCCATAGTCCATAGCCAAGTTCGAGGTCAACAAAGTCACAACTCTTTGAATGTGAAAGTGTTTTCTAAGTTATTTAAAGTAGAGAAAATAAAGGAAAGTTGTCGATGAAAGTGTCAACATCATTCTTTGCATGAGACATATTGCATAAAATCGTAAGGCATTTCCCTTATATTAAGGAATTGAAATTTTGAAGATCATGTACGATGTAGCATGATAAAGTACGTAATAGAAGTATTTAATAGATGGAAAGCTCGTTAGCTTTCATGAAAAGATATGATCACTTGGCAGCTTCTATGGACATGCTACATAGATGGTTTTACTTTTGAGAACATGATGAAAACTCATAAATGGTGCATGTTATGAAGTTTGTTATGCTTCTGAGATAACATGCAAAGAACTTACGATTTAAGCATGTTATAGAGCTAATTTTGATTTTAAGATAACACATTAAGACATCATGATGTGTAAACACAATGAAAGTTTAGGCATTAAAAATTAATAACCCTATAGAATGACTAAAACTAAACCAAAGAAAATTGGTGGTGGTCCAAAATAGTTACTCTTTTGAAGTTGGCATTGCTTTTTACTGATGAGTTTGTGCAAACGGTTCTATTAGTGATAGATAGCTATCCAAAACCAAAAGAATCATATATAGAAATTCAATACTTAAGAACATTCTCAATGCTCACCTCAATGGTCATTGGAAAGTCAAGACACCACTTGAAGGCATTGTACTCTTTCATGTTTACCCCTTGGGATCATAAGAATGATGGTATTTTTAAATGGAACTCATCACACAATCAAGACATGGAAGGTAGGTTTTCCTCCTGTATTTTCATCAGAGATGACAAGTGTGTGAACCAACATTCATGAAAACGAATTACCTCAAAACATTAGGGAAACAGATTGAAAAGAGTAGAGAAAAATGGAAATTGCACAGAAACGAAGGCACTAGGGTGCCAAGGTTCCCTTCATGCATAAGAAAGATCTTACATGCAATAGAGAACAAGTGTTGTAAACATATATGAATAACTACTAGGAATACAACTTGCATTGCCAATTTGCATGCATGGCTAAGTAGTAAAAGTTCCATAATTTTTTTTTTTGATTTTCTAAAGAAGCCTAAATTTTTTCTTTTCTTTGCCTCTCTTCTCCCTTGTAGTCTTGACTCTCTCATTCACACATGAGTGCAATACACATTTGTCGGGGATAGTCTTCAAATTGGCTGTAGTGGCTTGATTTCCTATCCTATCCTCAACCCAAGGTCCAAGCACACAAGCATCAAGGAGATGAAGTTAGTCATCACGCAGAGGTTCGATCCCATGAGAGCGATAGCATAAATCAAAATCGAGCATGCATGGATGATCCATAATTAATAAAAAAGAATAGATAAAGAAATATAAATTTTCTGTATTGCTAATAAAATTAGATAAAAAAAAACACAATAACAAAAAACTCAAATAAATGACAAAGTGAAATAAATAAATCTTTTTTTTATTTTTAGAAAAATAGAATATAGTTTATGCAACCCAAAAGTCAACAACATCATTTGGTTCTTTCTCTTTTTCAGTACGAGCATTAGCAAGTGTAACTATTTTCTCCTCTGTTTTAACAATTTGTAATTAAACGTTGTGATTTCAAACTAAAACATGTGACATATTCCTCGTGTCCCCGACCTTCTCACTAGTAGGAGGTTGTGGCTCCTTTTATAGGGGAATGTCAAACTCTTTATTATCTAAAGATGTTTTTGACCTCTCCTAACTCATTGGACAAAACAAAGAGATATTTCATTCTCATTTTAATAAAATCTACTAATTTAGAATCTAGTTCTACTCCAACAACATGTTTGTCTTTTTGAACAACACAAGCACTTGTTGCACCACTATCGCTAAATAAATCTAGCACTAAATCACTCAAGTGACATTTTTTTTTTAAAATTATATGATTTATTAATTGTTGTGGCCTTTGATACAAACAAGCCAATGAACCGTCCATGAGATTTTTAAGCTTATTCGTAATTCATGAAAATTTGAATAAGTTGTCGAAACTAGTTTTGCCACTTGTGCTATAATGCATACTATAATGCAGCATGGAGTGCTTGCCGTTAAGGAAATAGTAACCAATTTTTATATAAAAGTAGATATGTTTTTTTTTTTTTTTGTCACAAACTTGTTTTTTCCTCTTCTTTAGGTTGGGTACCAATGGATTAGCCTGAAATTGCTTCCTGGATGCCACCACTGTGGAATCATAAGCTTTCGCGACTCGTACGACATCATCAAAAGTTTGAACCACGTTTCGCTTACATTTATTTTGATAATTTGTTGGTAGACCTAGGATGAACTACCAAAGGGCTAGTTTTGAACCAAATGGTGGAATTTTATTCCATAAATCCATGACTTCTTGGAGAGATGAATCTAAACTTCTCAATTACATTCTGAAACTAACAAATCTTTGGTAATAATCTGAATCATCTACAACCACAAATAATTTTCTGAACACTTCCATGCATTTTTCTTATGTAGTGGGCCTGGGTTGCAAGTCATGCCTCCATGACGAAGCCTTTTCTTGGAAGAATAGAACCATGCTCTCAATTTTTTTCTCTTCAAGAATTGCATGTAGACTAAAATAACTAGTCCACTTAGTTAATCAATCATCCACAGCCTCTGGCTTCTTCTCTTTCTTTTCCCCTGAATATGGTTTTGGATGAAAGCCCAATTCGGTGAATACAAAGTCTTTACTTGATTTAACAACACTCCATTTGTCGATCCCTCAAATTGTTCCAATTTTTCATTCCATTAAGTTTTTGACTTAGTTGTTGGCAAATCTATAAATAGGTCGGCATTAGTACCATTCCTTCTAGACCTACATTATCGTCGGCCATCATTAATTAACTGAAATAAAAAATTAGCTTAAATCAATCATTCAAAATCTTCAACCGAAAGTGAAAAAATGATGGACCTTATTACTGGTTAACTACATCTCAACAAGGTCTTTCACATTTTTAAGCTAATTCTGTTCAATCAATAAATGATAGATTTTGAATAATTATTAACTTTGACAAGACTTTCAAAAATTTATATATTTGAGATTTTTAAACTCCGACCAAAACTATGAAAATCAATTACTAGTACTGATTTGTCAGTTTTACAGTTGAGATCACATTTTGAACTGACTCTGAAATGTCCGGCATGCATCAAACATGATGTCATGCAATGATTTATCCAAAAGTGTTTTTTTTTATAATGTAAATCGCTCAACAACTGGGAAATCATCTTTTCGACTAGCTTTTATGAAAATTGTATTCATGCATGAAATTTCTTCGATCATAATTAGAACATTACATAAATTTTGCACATTTAGCACTAAAAGCTACCATAACTTTTGCTATAGGACACCAAATTGGTCACTATAAAGAACAATATAGAGGGAGAGTGGATTAGCAAAATGATTGTCATGTCACCCTACCACCTGAACTTCACATGTGTGAGCATCGACTCAAGAGCAACCTCACACATTACCTGCAACAAGAAAATACTGATCAACTACAGAGAACTTGATAACAATAGAGCAGTGATTCTAGGAAACAGGAGCAACTCGATGTGAAAGGCATCGGGACTCTACAGCTACAAACACTGTCATGACAAGCTGAGTTGCCAGGAGCACTCTATGTACCCTCACTGAGAAGAGACCTGCTGTCAGTCTCGAAGATGGAAGATCTCGGAATTCGAGTCTTGTTTGATGGCAATACATGCTAGATGATCGAGCAAAGTTCAAATAAGCTACTGACTATAGGATCCAGAGAAGGTAACCTATATCAAGCCAAGATTATCAGTAGTTCTAATAGCATATTGAATGCATCAGAAAATGAAGATCAACTTTGGCACAGAAGAATGTATCATCTGAACATGAGAAACCTTTACGAGATGAGCAAAAAAGACATTGTAACGGGTCTGAAGATATCCAGACCAGACACTGACTTCTATGAAGCCTGCCAAATGGGCAAACAACATCGAAGTCCATTTATACGTGAAGGAAAGAGAGCCAAGGAGGTCCTTGAGCTTGTCCATTCAGACGTCTATGGTCCAATGAAAGTCGATTCGCTCTCGGGATCAAGGTACTGTGAAGAATTGAAAAATATTATCTATGTTAGATATAGGGGTCTTATGTTTTTTACATCAAGCATCTAGGTGTAGGATGTTGATAGGAATAAATTTGGCATAGATGGCAAATTATGCATTTCCACTTGTAATGCGACTATTGAGCCAAAATAGAGTAAGAGGCTAAACACTTGCTGATTAGAGTGTAGACAAGTGTAAAGTTTTTGTTTGATGAATTCCAAGAGGTCCAATAGGATATAGAGGTGGAACCTTGTGAGGTCCAATAGGAAATTGAGGTGTGCTTGAATATAGTCCAATAGAATTAAGAGGTGCATAGATCAATGATCCAATAGGATCAAGAGGTGACAAAATGTGGTCCAATCATAGTTAAGCATAGTGGTAGCTCGTGGACCTACTAGTATCATTGTACTCCTCATTTTGAAATTAATTGATTTGGTGATTTCATGGATTTTGTGAGTTATTGGATTTCTAGCTTTCTCTCTCTACCCGAGAGCTCTTGATGCATTTTCTCTCTCTACTCGAGGAGAGCAGCTTGTTTTTACTTAGATTATTTTTTGAATACTTCCCACACGTGTGAGTGAGAGTTGGAAGTGATTGAATGCATGTAGTAGTGTGTTTTTGCCATAGGATACAAGATTGATCTTGAATCTCAATCTAGTCTTGATCTTGGTGCATCTACACACCTTAGGAGATCACAAGTACATGTAGTGGACAGTCCACACGTGTGAAAATCAATAGGTACTTCTTGACGTTCATTGATGACTACATCTAGATGACAACAATCTATTATTTAAAGAAGAAATCTAAAGTGTTTGACTCTTTCGAGAAGTTCGTGGCATTCGTAGAGAGACACACCTCGAAGAAAGTGCAGACCATCAGATCTGACAATGAACGTGAGTACAAGAGCAAGGAGTTTTCAAACTTTTGCCAAGAACAAGGCATAAAGCATCAATTCACTCCTGCCTACACACCCGAGTATAATAGTATCGCAGAAAGGAGAAACAAGACACTAGTCAAAGGAGCGAGATGCATGATGGCATAGGAGCAGCAAAAAGCTGAAGATCAACCTGACGAAAAAGAAACAATCGAGCACTGACAAATGGTAGACAATCAACAAGACAAAGAAGGCCTCCAGAATGATACACTGACAATCTTCAATGGAGCAAAGATACAGAGTTCAAATTTAGCAGCTTCACTGAAGAACCAAATACATATCAAGAAGCTATCCAGAGTCTAGAAGGAGAATTCTGGAAGCAGACAATGCCAGAAGAGATCAAGTTAATGAGGTCCAATGGGGCGTGGACACTGGAGCCACTTCCCAAAGACAAAAAGATCATCAACTACAAATGGGTATACAAAAGAAAGATAAAATCAAATGGCACTGTTAGACGCTTCAAGGCCAGACTTGTGGCCAAGGGCTACATGCAAAGGTACGACATCGACTATTTAGATACATACTCACCAATGGTTAAAATGGTAAGTATTTGATTGCTCCTCGCATACGCAACGCAATACAATTGGAAAATACACCAGATTGATGTGAAGACAACCTTCCACGGAGATCCAGAGGAAGAAATCTTCATGAAACAGTCTGAAGAATTCGAAGATCCTAACAATCGACAATATGTGTGTCAGTTACAACAATGTATTTATGGTCTGGAGCAGACATCACGAGCTTGGTTCAAGAAGCTCAACAATCTTCTGAAGTCTCTAGGCTTCATTCCTACTCAACCAGACTGCAATGTATATATAAAAAGAGTGAGAAGAAGTTTTGTAATTCTGACTATTTTTGTGGATGACTCCCTGATAATAGGAAATTCTTTGATACTAATTAAGAAAACGAAGAGTAAGATATCTGTAAGTTATGAAATCACGGATCTGGGTGAAGCAACTAAGTGCCTTGGGCTGGAGATTTGAAGAGATCGAGTAAAAGGAGTCTTGCATTTGAGTCAATCTGAATACGCCGAAAAGGTGCTGAAGCAGTACCAAATGATGGACTACAAAGAAAAAGCCACACCAATGATAGCTGGAGCCAAACTGACAAAGCAGGATTGCCCAAACACAGATGAAGAGAGACAAAGGATGGAAGGCATTCCATACTAGAACCTAATCGGTAGTTTGATGTACCTCACAATCTGTACCAGACCCGAATTGGCCTTCTCTGTCTATGCATTGAGCCAAGTCTCCTCAAATTCTAGCATGGTGCATTGGTAAATGGCGAAACAAATTCTGCAATATCCGAAGGGCACCCAAAATGTGAGATTGACCTACAAAGCAGGCAAAGAAGAAAAACTGTTCAAGCTACAACACTATAGTGATGCAAGCTGGGCAAGCTATAAAAATGACAGCAAATCTAACAGGAGGGTGTTTGGCCTAGAAGAAACTCGAGCTATATGGGTTTCTCAAGTCTAGATGGTAGTATACAACTTGCATATAGATTATAGACTTAGAAATGTCATTAATATGCTTGTAGAAACTCGTGGCATATCACATGCAATGGTTGTAAGTGATCCACAGTGACATGCAAGGCATGCACAAAGTGAAATGGACACATGCATGATGATTTGTACAATTCTAGTTAGAAAAATGAGACTTGGTAAAAGTAGGTAGAAATGCATGCATGAGATGTGACAAATGTTACTAATACTCTAGTGTTGACATTCTCATAATCTTTGATGAAGAACCAAGCTTTGAAGCTATTCCATGCTATTTTGGATCTACACTATCATTTGCTTGAATATTGCTCTCTCTTTCTCTCTCTCTAACTCGAGTTGAGGCTTGTGCTCATGCATTGAATTCTTGTACATTTTTTCTCTTGTATATCAAAGCTATCATTCTTTGATTCTTAGCATGCTAGATGGTGATTAGGCCATTAAATTCTATACTAGATCTTGATATTCAATCTAGAATCAGTTTGTGTGCTAATCATAAAGCTTAATAAGTTCATTCACATTTGAGGATCATTCCCCACACATGTGAACTTGTTGGAAATTTTGTCATGGTATCAGACCCAAATTAAGCTTTGCATGCTATTATCTCTGATTGTTCAAGAATTTGTGAGCTAATTCAAGCAAAAAAACAGTTAATGACTTTTCTTTACCTTTCTTTGAAAAGTATTTGGATCAAAGAGGATAGAGACCAAATTTTCAGATCAAAACTGACATTGTACGGAATTTTGAAACTCCGCACGTGTTAAAATCGGGGATTTTCAGTCCCCTTTAATTCCTTGCTATTTGGTCCAAAGATATTGAGTTATAGCTTGATGGAAAGTTATGAAAAGTACTTTCCATAGCAATTGATCCCAAATCAATCTAATGTGTCTATCAAGAGTTATACGCTCTTAAAGAGGGTAGGGAGAGGTCCAAAATCCGAGTGACCACTTTTTGATTTGATTTAATCTTGCTTGATTCTTAATCCATTGTTTTGAGTATCCAACACAAGAAATTGAAGATCAAGAAAAAGTTTGATGTTATTAAACACCTTTGAGCCTTCTGTGAATCATTAGTGTTTTCTTTTAGAGCATCTAACACGTGCCAAAAGTATAATTCAAACTTGTCTAAGTGCCTCAATCCATTTTGAGAGACTGATCTATATTATCTTGTTTTGTGGAATATTTGAGATCTATCTCAAATATAGTTGCAATTTTTTCACATAGGAAGGTAGTACACCCTTGAAATACCTATAGTGAAAGAGAGTAGCAACATCAAGTCTAATTGGAACAAGCTCAAACATATAATTGTCCAATAACAAGAAGTCTTCACAATATGGCATTTGTGGGAGGATATCTCCTAGAAGCAAGTGAAATATTAAGTACCTCTAATTACTGAATATGGAAGGTAAGAATAGAGTCTATTCTTATACTCCAGGATGTTATGGACATAGTACTTGGTATTGAGGAGGAGCCTCAAGCACAGCTTGAAATACCAAAGTATAAGAAGAGAGCTAGAATTGCTCTACACTTTATTAAAATGAATGTCTCTAATGAGATTCTAAGAGAAATAGGATCTTGTACCATTGCCAAAGATGCTTGGGATGCACTTAAGTCCATCGATGAAGCTAAGAACACTTCTAGAATACTCACCCTTAGAAATCAGATTTTCCAAAGTTTTCAAAGAAGTGAGGAGAGTGCATCAAATTATGTTCTGAGAGTAAAAGATCTTCATAGGGAGCTTGCTTGTGTTGGTGTGACTATCAATTAAGATGAGCTAGTACAAGTCATTTTAAATGGCTTAAAAGAAGATTATGATAATCTTGTTCAATCCTTTGCCATTATTTGGAAACTCTTCAAGGAATTTTCATCCTTTGGAACTAATTCACTCGGATGTTCATTTTATTTCCTCTACAAGTATTGGTGGTGCAACTTGTTTTTCACCTTCATTGATGATTTTACAAGATATACTTGGTTGTATCTACTTTCTTCAAAAGCTATGGTATTTGATCACTTCCTAGTCTTCAAAGCTTATGCTGAAAAATAATTTTCTTTCAAAGTTAAAGCTTTAAGATGTGATGGAGGAGGTGAATACATCTCCAACAAGTTATATGATTATTGTGAGGGTGAAGAGATTAAGAGAGAGTTTTCTTGTGCTTATTCTCCATCTGAAAATGGAGTTTCTGAAAGAAAAAATTGATCTCTATGTGAATGTGCTTAAGCAATTCGAGTTGAAGTTTCTTTGCCTATTGAATATTGGAGAGAGGCAATTAATTAAGTGAAGATCTTTCTATAGTTGACTATTCTAACTCAGATTTTGCAAGTGATAAAGCAGATTGGAAATCTACAAGTGCATATGTCATATATCTTGGAGGAAACTTGATATCTTGGCTTTCCAAAAAGCAAGATACTATATCACTCTCATCCTGTGAGCTTGTTTCTCAAGAGAGAAAAATCGAGCATTCAAATCTCAAATCCATGGATGTTGGCTTTGATGCTAATTTCAAGAATGTCATTTAAAGTGTTTATGAAAGTGTCCCTAATGTTATTGGTGTCAAGGATCTTGCAAGGCTCAAGGAGGATTGAAGTGAATATTCAGAAGGTGTAGAGCATCAATCTCTACAACCAAGCTGTTATGTACCATAAAGGTACGCCCTTCAGTGACGGACTCACAAGAGGCATGATGCAGATTTGGCATTATCGACATGTTTTGGTGCCACACATCGCCATCCTAGGTGGTCACGTGTCACCGGTAGGACCATGCTTGATGGGACCCACTATGCTATGCCTATGTACTGGTGGGGCTTCCCTTTGCCATTCAGTCAGTCTACCCGGGAGTTGGTGGATGGAGAGCACGTGCATTAGCTAGGATGTATCTCCAAGCCAGGAGATGTGTGCTAGGGAGAGCCAAGGGCGATGGCTGGTGCTATGGGACGCCAGTTACCATAGGAGGATTGATCAAGCATGTGATGTCGATAGCTCCAATGCATGGGGGTGGATCGGTTGTGACCCTATGGATGGGTGGATACGGTGCATCATCACTATTATGGGGTGTGTCAGTCTTCAAGGCAATCGCAGATCTAAGGGAGTTGTAACACTCGGTATTAGAGCAGCGGATTTTCTTTGATAGGTGCACACGTTGCCCTTTATGCTTTAGCGGATTGGTATTCTTTTAAAAAATATGGAATGTCGCTGTTTGGTTTTTATAACCTTTGTACAAGTTAATTGTTGAGAAGGTTGGTTTGTGGATGAAAGCTTGGTTTCTTTTAATTTTGCACTTGTCCTTTTTGCATGGAGGAAGGGGAGAAGCTTTGGAGAGGGGGCCATCACCCCATTTTTCCAAGTTGTTTTTGAGTGCTCTATAAGCTCAAGTTTGTTTATTTTCTTGGGCTTTTGTGCTACAGTTGTTAGTTTTTAACGGTTTGGACACCGTTGCTCTCCGTTTTTCCTCTAGTTTTTTCCTATATTTTCCCCTTGCCATGGAAACTCCTATGGATGTTACCCAAGCTCCAAGTCCTACGAGGACTGATATGGAGGAAATGGTGCATGCAATAAATCTATTGCAGCAACAGGTTGTCAACATTTAAGCATGAATGGGCGAAGATCAAGTTGAGAGCTATGTCCAATCTCGGTGTGGTAGCCTAGTCATTATAGATTTTCACAAAATCAGTGAATTAAGTAGTATAAAAGGTTTTATTGTTCCCCAAGAGAGAGAGAAATCTCCTCTTTCAAATCGATAAGTGTACAAGGGTGATGGACAGATGGTGAATTTAATATTTAAGGCATAATACTACAATGACAAATTTGGTTATCCAAAGGTATTGAGTAAATTGGCTTCTAGAAACACCATTGATGAAACGATTTGGTCAACATTAGAAGGTATAGAAGGGTACGTTATCTTCCAGGCTCTTGGACAACAGTAAGCAAATTAATTTGACAACAACAAGCAAAAGATCCTTCACACAGAATCTTTTCGGCTTTTGATTCCTCTTAACAAGCACAAGGAATTAGTTCTTATCACAGCAAGCAAACAAAGCAGAATATCAAATAAGTTCTTAATTTAAACACATAGCTCATTCAGAATTAAAAGAGGTTTGATTAGAGTTAAGTTCAAGGCTTCGGCTAATTCCTTGCACACATTAGTTAGAATTTTCACTTTCGAATGTCGTTTGTAAATCCAAGTTAGAAAATTTGGAATTCAGTACAAGTGAAGAGTGAATGTCACAAACAAATGCTATCAAAATCGGTTACAGAATAACTCAAAGTGTGTTCGCTTAATCGATAAGAAGTGCAACTGTAACAGATAACAGAGAAAATGAATGCACAAGCTATGAAACTGGCTCTCTTCTCTCTATTGATAGCTAATCTTTGCGTAAGTACAATGGCTCTGAGTGTCACCCTTATGGGAACGAACACCAACCTAAGCATCAATCACCAACCATTAAGGTGTCGGTTGGGATCCACTAATGTGTCGCTTTAGAACGTCGCACAAAATGTCGCAAATTCTTGATTACAATGAATTCACAAAATGCAAATAGGTCTTCACATGAATTTAGGCACTATAGCATATTTTCATGTACAAAAATTAAAATTTTTACAATATAAAACATTAAATTTGGATAATGTGGGATCATAGGCCTCCACACTCGGTAGACACTCCTCAACATTGTGTTTACCTTGGAGTTTTTCACTAGGGAGAAAAAGGATAGATACCAAGACATGGTCTTGGTCTTGGCTTGATTGGTGGACATCTCATTTTTCCATGCACGATCTGCCAGACAGCTCCCGATTGCGATTGCCATTATGTTTTTACATGAAAAAGCGTATTCATGGTGGCATGATCTTAAAGAGCATTCTATAGTCCTAACTACTTGGGATGATTATCAGGTAGCCTTTAAGACTGTCTTTATGCTAGTCCTCAATGATTTGGAATATTATCGTCGATTAGCTACGTTGCAAAATGGGAACAAAACCTTTGGATGTCTATTTGCAAGACTTCCAAGAAGTTGCTTCGCGATTTATTAACCGCATCGACAGAGTTTCCCTGAAGCTGCATTTCATTTTGGGCTTGCCCAAAGAGTACCAGTTGGAAGTCGACCGCAATCAGCCACAATCTCTTGAGGATGCCATGCGTTTCGTTCGAATTTTCGATGATATGCATACAGTAACCTGCAAATAACAGCATAAGCCTGAATCTAAGGACAACTCTTTGGGCCCTTCCTTTAAAAAAGACAAAGAGAGAGTTGTTGACGAAGCTTCTCCTTCGGAAAAGAAAAAGAAGCGCGCTCGATTGGAGAGAGCTGACTTTGACAAGGCCAAAAGCGACGAGTTGTGTTTCTCTTGCATGGAGAAGGGGCACATTTGGAAGGACTTCTCGAAGAAATCAAAGAAGGGAGGTCGCTCTTTCAAGGCTCCTGGTAATTCTTCTATTTCTTGTATTGATGTATCCTTTTTATGAATAAAGCTGTATGTAGTAATTGGTGTTTGGACCTCACGACCTCATCCGTATGAGTGGGTTTGTAGGCAACCAACCCATGAGTATTTTGTTTGACAATGGTTCTACTCACAATTTTATTAATGCTAAGTTGGTGCAAAAGCTGCAGTTGGAAATTGCACCAATTGACCACAGATACATAGTTAGAATGGCAGCTGGTGGAGAGCAGCAAGTCTGGGACTAGTTTATTCCCCATGTGCTGTTGAAGATTCAAAACTATGTAGATAGCTTGTCTTTTCATATTATGAATCTTGATAAGGTAGACTTAATCCTAGGCAAGGATTGGTATTATACTAGGAATGAGTTGATAGTATCATCTTTCTTGCATAACGGCTCTATGGTATATCTTAAAGGCAATGAGCCTAACCTACCTTTTGTAACTACTCATGAGGCTAATCAATGTTTATGGGATTTTGAGTATCACTCATATTTATGTTATTTGAAAGATGAATCTTACATGGATGCTTTTGTTACTCATAATTTCAATGTTGATGTATCTTCTTTCCCTAAAGCATTGTCTTTTCCTAATGTTAATTCAGAATTAACGCCTAAGGGCAAAATCTTTAAAAGACTTAGGGAGGAATATAGTGATATATCCCCTGAGCAGTTGTCTGCGGGTCTTCTCCCCTCTCGAGGGGTAGACAGACCATCACATAGATCTCCTTCCCAACAGCTCTCTTGTATCATTTTTTTCCTATAGGATGAGTCGCAAGGAAGAAGATGAGGTTGCTAGGCAACATGAGGAGTTATTACGTAAGCGCCATACTAGACCCAATAAGTCCCCTTGGGGAGCTTCTATTTTGTTAATCGACAAGAAAGACATTGGTATTCATCTGTGTGTTGATTACAAGAAGCTTAATAAAATGACTATAAAGAACCGTTATCCCTTACCTCCGATGGACGACTTAATGGGCCGATTGAATTGTGCTAAGTATTTCACCAAATTGGACCTTAGGTCGGGGTACCATCAAATTAGAATCCTAGAGGGGAATGTTTCCAAAATTGGTTTTCGTTCTAGGTATGGTCATTACAAATTTTTAGTTTTACCCTTTGGTCTAACTAATGCCCCAGCAACCTTCCAACATATGATGAATGATATTCTTTGTCCTAGGGAAGTTTCTCGTGGTATTCTTGGATGACATTTTGATTTATAGTAGGAATTTTGGGGAGTATGAGGCACATTTGTGTACGGTCTTAAATATTCTAAGGCAGACAAAACTTTATGCTAAGGGGAGTCTAAGTGTGATTTCTTTCAAACAAGACTCAAATATTTGGGACATATTGTCTCTGATCGAGGTCTTGAGATTGATTACGATAAGGTCCAAAAAGTTCGTGATTGGCCTATTCTGAAAACCATTAGGAAAGTTAAATCCTTTTTGGGCTTTACAAATGTTTTTCATAAATTCATTAAAGAGTATTTCTTAATTGCATTGCCTCTAACGGATTTTCTTAAGGGAGTAAAGAAAGCCAAAAGAAAAACTAAAAAGGATAATAAGAAGAAAGCCGGAAGGCATTCAAAAATCAGTCTACTTGTTATATGGACCGACGAACTTAATCAAAGCTTTGAAGCTTTGAAGATGCTAGTGTCTACAGCCCCTATCTTACACATAGTGGACCCTAGGAAAACTTTCTTCGTGGAAACAGATGCTAGTGACTATGCGGTGGGTACAGTCCTTTACTAGGATGGTAGACCTTTGGCTTTCGAAAGCAAGAAGTTGGACCTAGCTCAAAGTAGATATTCTGCTTATGAGAAGAAACTTTTTGCTGTCATCCACGCGTTAAAAAGATTTGGAGACATTATTTGTATGGGTCTAAATTCATGGTTATGATGGATCACGAGTCTCTTAAGCATATCTGTGATGCCTCATACCTTAGGGGTCGTAAGGCCCATTGGTTGGAACTCATTCAAGAGCTCAAATTCGACATTAAGTATCATTGTGGTGCGTCGAAGTGTGTCATTGAATCTTTGAGCCAGATTGAAGAGGTTAATCAGTTATGCTTTGCTGAGTTGTATCTTTCTCTACGAGACCTTTGTCGAACCGATGAGTTTTTCAGTCGTATTTGGCAAGAAGTCCAAGCAGAAAGCTCTATAGTGAGAAATAATCATGGAAAGCAGGATTCCAAGAAGTCTCGCGAAGAGAAGATACTTGATTATTATTTCATAAGGAATGGTTTACTTTTTTGTAGAGAAAAAGTTTGTGTGTCAGATATTGCGAACATTACGGCCCAAATCCTGCATGAGTGCCACAATAGCCGTAGTGCGGGACACCCTAGTATATAGAGAGGACACTTGACCTTGTTAAGAGAGAATTTTATTGGCCAAAAATGAAAGGTCGTGTCGAGACTTATGTTCATAGGTGTGAACAATGCCAAGTTAATAAAGCGAGAAGACTCATAGCAGCTGGTTGTTACATCCATTGGAAATTCCCAACAAGAAGTGGAAAAGCATTTCCATGGATTTTGTGGTCGGACTTAGAAAGGGTCACGATGCCATTTGGGTAGTAGTTGACATGCTTACCAAAATGGCACAATTTATTCCAACAAAAACTATTGTCAAAGCTTATGAACTTGCTCAACTCTTCATTGAAAAGTTGTTCAGGTTATATGGTTTGCCGAATGATATTGTTAGTGATCATGATTCCAAGTTCACTGGCAACTTTTGGTAGACAGCCTTTGAAAGACCGGAAACCACCTTAAGTCTACGAATCACCCATAAATCGATGGTCAGATCGAACATGTCAACTAGTCGATGGAGGATAATCTTTGCACATATGTTTCTAGGCGACAATTTGATTGGGAAAAATACCTCCAAATGGTTGAGTTCACATACAATAGTATGAAACATTCTACCACTGGTTTTAGTCCTTTCATGCTCTTGTACGGCTTTCAGTCTCATGCCTCTAATGTCTCAAGGTACAAGCTATAGCGGATTTCTTGCATGATATGCATGAAATGTTGTAGGTGGCTAGGGAAATTATTAGATCAGCTCAGGATCGAGAGCCCAATTCTATGCTAACTGAAGCCACTCTCCTCAAGAATTTGAGATCAGTGATTGGGTGTACCTTAGAATCCCAAAGGACTCTAAGACACTTCAAACGGAGAAATGTCCAAATTTATCTCCATGTTATAGTGGTCATTTCAAGATTGGTAAGGCTGTGTATCGACTACAACTCCCAGTTGGAACTAGGGTTCATCTTGTATTCCATATTATTTGTTTAAAGGAACGACTTAGTAGAAAGGATAACCTGATTCCAACAGATGATCTAGTGTTGTTGGAAGATTTGACTGCTTTTACAAGATCATGGATACCCGATGTCATCAACTGAGAAATCGTTTGATTTTTGAACATCTGATTCGTTGGAAAGGTAAGTTAGATGATGAGGACTCTTGGGAGAAGGAAGACGATCTGAGACTTAGGTTCCCTGGTTTTCTCCCATAGAAGGAAGTTTTTATGGGTGGGAGAATGTTATGTACCATAACGGTATGCCCTTTAGTGACAGTGTCTCAAGAAACATGAGTTATTTTATGAGATTCAATTTAGACTATTAAAGTATTATAAGTGTTTGTCAATATTTTGTTCTCTTTGAATATTTTTAATTTTTAAAGTTTTCTTAGAAAAATTTTATTTTTTTGGACATGATGTATTGATGTTTTTGGCCAAACTGCTTATATTTTGTAAGAATTTTTTGTGATTTTCCGAATTTTTTTTCATGAAAAATTTGTCGAATTTCGACATCCAATTTAAAACTATATTCCCGCCAGCTACTGGAGGCAGCCAGAGTTCTTTTCTACAGGGATTTGACAGAGATGTCAGATACCGACATGTCAAATTTCGACATTTTATGGGATTTCCTGAAATCCGTTGCAACCACATGTCGAAATGAGGGCATTTTGTAGTAGTGAACTGGACTAGAAGTCTCGGTGTAATCTATTACATACAATCTTGTTCATAGCCTTTCACTACTATTTGAGCTTTTACTTTGGATATAGATCCATTTGGATTAAGCTTCGATGAGTTTCGCATTCGCAAGAGGGTCAACAAGACTCCAAGTCTTGTTCTTCATTAAGGAATTATACTCAGCATCCATAGCCACGCCCATTGTGTGCATCTGAGTTTGACAAGGCTTCTACAACTGAGGCAAGTTCTTTTCGAATCACAAATGCTTGAGGGATGAATCGATCAGACTCTTGTTTGATTCAAGAATATCTTCAAACAATTGTCATTTGCTGGATAGGTAGCTCTGTTAAAAATTCACAATTCTAGCTTGACTAGTTTTGGTCATATGACTTGTAAATAGTTAGATGGTCATGATGTGGCTTGTCACACGTGCCAAATAGCATAGGATTCCATTCATAAGGATGTTCTCAAGTAGACCTAAGTGTTAGAACCTTTGGAATGAGTCCAAATTATGCTTAGATACAAGGGAGAAAAAATAGGAGCTATTTTTGGTAATTTTTGCATTGTTGAGGGATCTCCAAGATTCCAACCCTAACTTGGTAGGGATGAAAGATCCACCAAAATTAGCATTAGGGATAGGTTTAGGGCTACTCATACCTGCCCAAAACCGTGATGGATCATGTATATATAGGTGATGATATCTCACCAAAATCAATCAAGCAATTTCATGTTTTTTCTCTCATAATGGTGCAATTGCTTTCTATGTTCATAATTGTTTGAGTACTTGTGATTACTAATGATTATAGGATTGAATGTAGGTCTGGTGTACAGTACTCAGACTGTGGGAGGCCGTACTTTCACACGTGTGAAGCCTTCTTCAAGGATTTGGGCCATTTAGTGAGGTTCAAGCATAGATTTTTGATGGATTTTGATGGTTCAACTTGTGCTAATCTTATGAAATCATAATCTATTGTTTCCCTCATCATTTCAAGTGTTTTAGGATCCTTATTTGCTGTAATTTTTACATGGTATCAGAGCCTAAAGGCTGAAATGAGCTAAATCCTTGGTTTTCATTCAATTTGATCACAATTTTTGATCTAAATCTTGTGTAGATTGGATCTTAGCATCTAGTATTGATTCTAGAACTCAAAGTGAGTCAAATTCATTGGAGATTGGTGTTGTGTGACTTCATTTGCAGGTGTTTAGGTGTCTAAAACCAGAGGCAAAGTTGAATTCAATTCACATTACCAAGATAGCAAGTTTTGCTTGCTCCAAGCATTGATTTCTAAGCGAGTTTTGGAGGTGATTTCATAGAGGAGGCTTTCTAGCATTCAAGGAGAGGGAAGATCAGAGTTTTGGGGACTCTTCAAGGCTGTTCTAAGGTGTAGTAGGCACTTCCTAAAGTGATTTAGGTTTAGTCCAACCATTGCTTGACTTATGCACCAAATTAGATCAATTTTTCATCATTTTTGATCATTTTTTGCTTGTGATTGGATAGTAGATTGTGTTGCATCCTCATTAAATTCCATTTAGATCTTTTACAAGTGATTTTGGAAGTATATTAGGTTGCTGAAATTCACTCTTGATCAGATCATTTGGAAGCTTTAATGTTCTTTATAGAAAGAGGGGCAATTCTACTAGTATTGTCTACTTCAATCAAGCAAGTGCATTGTTTCTAGTATTCTATGATTTGATTTTGTTAGAGATCATTCTTAGATCTTTATAGGAAGTCTATTACTGATCTTTTCAGGTCCCTAAGAAGTGGGATAAGGTAGACCTTCAATCAAATCAATAGAAGTAACCTTCATTTGTGTCAAGTCCTTGATTAGGAGACTAGATGGCATCTATAAATGCATATCTTTTGGATACTAATGAAAGGCTCAACAAAACTAACTATTCCATATGGAAAGTTAGAATGGAATCTATCATGATCATGCAAGATCTGATGGAAATTGTAAATGGTAAGGAGGGTGAACCTATTCATCCTCAAGAAAAAGCCAAATACATCAAGAGGTGCAATGTTGCACTACATTGCATAAAAATGAATGTTGCAAATGAACTCTTAAGAGAGGTAGAAGATTGCACTTCAGCTCAAGATGCTTGGGAGACTTTGCAAAAGGTCTATGAATCCAAGAACCAAACTAGAATGTTAGCTTTGAAGAATCAAATCTATAGAAGCTATCAAAAGAAAGGAGAGAGTGCACATACTTTTGTCCTAAGAGTAAAGGAATTGAACAAAGAGCTAGCCTTTATAGGTGACCCTATCAAGGATGAAGAGCTTGTTCAACTCATATTGAATGGACTAAGATTTGAATTTGACAATTTGGTTCAGGGATATGCAATTATGGGTAAGCTACCCATACTTGAAGAACTCCAAGGCACACTCATGGCCGAGGAATCAAGAAGGAGCCAAATGCAAGAGAGGATGGATAGGCTTTCTATCCAAGGTGGAGATGACCAAGCTCTCTTCACCAAAGGCAAAGGCAAGTCCAAAGGCAAAGGATCAACATTCAAGAAGTCTACAAAGCTTGAGGATCAAGAAGGACCCCCAAAGGCATCTCCATCAACCACCAAAGTCAAGAAGGACAAATCAAAGGTGAAGTGCTACTATTGTAGCAAGATGGGGCATTATGCCTCGGAATGCTTCAAGAGGAAGCGAGATCAAAGCCAAGCCAACATGAGCAAAGAGGAGGAGGAGGAGAGTTCACATGAGGACTCTCTCATGATGTCCATATTTTCTTCAACAAGCTTCAAAGGAGAAGATCCTTGGTGGATTGACTCGGGTGCTAGTTCACACATGACTAGTAAAAGGGAGTTTTTCTCTTCTCTCTTATCTTATGATGGACCTATAAAGTCTATCTATACAGCAAATGATGAAGCTTGTAAGATTGAAGGAGTTGGTAGCATTCCCCTTTGCTTAGGATCTTCCAAAAAGATCAACATAGAAGGTGTTTTGTACATTCCTACAATAACAAAGAATCTACTAAGTGTTGGCCAAATGGTAGACAATGGTTTCAATGTTGACTTTGCTTCAAATGAATGTTTCATCAAGAAGAAGGGTAAGATAGTGGCTAAGGGCACTAGACTTGGCAAACTTTATAAGCTAGATGCATTTGTGGATACTAATGTTGTCATGTTGGCCGAGAAGAGCAAGATATATCTACCTTTACTTTATGGCACAAAAGACTTGGACATGTCAACTCGGGTTCCATGGAGGCTATGATCAAGGAGGAGTATGCTTTAGGCCTACCAAGGTCTATTGGGAAGAAAGACAAGGTTTGTGAAGCTTGTGCCTTATCCAAGGCAGATAAGAAGGTGTTTCCTAACTCCATCACAAAGTCATCTCATCCTCTTGAACTCATACACTCGGATGTGCACATTGCTAGCACCAAATCTAATGGAGGTTCATCCATGTTTTTAACCTTCATTGATGACTACTCAAGATATTGTTGGGTGTTCTTACTTTCTTTCAAGTCTCAAGTATTTGATACTTTTGTAAAGTTCAAGTTGTTTGTGGAAAAGCATCATAATCATAGCATCAAGATTCTTAGAAGTGACAATGGTGGAGAATTCATCTCCAATGAGTTCAAGGCCTTTTGTGAGGAGGAAGGGATCAAGAAAGAGACTTCTTGTCCTTACACTCCTCAACAAAATGGAGTTGCTGAATAGGGTGTCTTGCAAAGCAATTGAAGGCAAAACTCCTTATGAGATGTTGTATGGAAAGAAACCCAATCTTAATCACTTGAAAGTTTTTGGGTGTATATGTTATGTGCATGTGCCATTGGAAACAAGAACCAAGGAGGATCCATCTTCCACAAGAGGGATCATGCTTGGATATGCAAGCTCAAGCAAGGGCTACAAACTCTATCTCCCATCCTTGAACAAATTTGTTGTTTCAAGGGATGTCATCTTTGATGAACATCATATGCATATGCTTGAAGAAGGCTCAAGTGCTCCAACAATCAAGAAGAAGATGGCCGAGGAGCAAGATCTTGGTTTTGAGGAGGAGCTCATGGAGGAGCAAGCACCAAACCCACCTATCACACCAAGGAGATCTTCAAGGGCAAAAGTGGAGCCATCAAGGCTCACATATCAAGGCAAAGGACAGCAAGTTGAGGGTATCTCATCCACTTCTTATGCTTTATCTAGTTTTGAAGAACCGTCTAATGTTGAAGATGCATTGAACTCCAAAGAATGGTATAAAGCTATGTTGGATGAGTATGATGCCTTGATTGAGAATGAAACTTGGTTGCTTGTTGAGAGACCTCAAAGGAATGTAATAGGATGCAAGTGGGTCTTCAAGCTTAAGTTGAATGCAAATGGGAGTGTTAACAAACATAAAGCAAGATTAGTTGCAAAAGGTTATGGTCAAGAGAGAGGGATAGACTATGAGAAAACTTTTGCACCGTGGCCAAGATGGTCACAATAAGACTAATCATTGCACTTGCATCACATTTTGGATGGATTCTATGTCAAATGGATGTCTCTAATGCTTTCTTGAATGGTTTTTTGGAAGAGGATATCTATATGGAGCAGCCACAAGGATTCATCAAGCATGGAATGGAGAACAAAGTATGCCATCTCCAAAGAAGCATCTATGGCTTGAAGCAAGCCTCGAGATCTTGGAATTCAAGACTACATTGCTATCTTATTTCACTTTCTTTTGTTCAAAGTGAATATGATCCCACTCTTTACATTAAGTTTGATGATGTTGGTATTGTACTTCTACTCATTTATGTAGATGACATCATCATTAGTGGAAATAGTGTTGATGGTATTGAAAAAATCAAGATAGATCTATCCTTAGAGTTCAAGATAGATCTAGGGTGTCTTCACTTCATCTTAGGCATAGAAGTACTTAGAGGGTCTGATTTTATCTTTATAAGTCAAGTAAACTATGCTCAAAGTCTTTTGAAGAAGTTTAAGATGGAAGTATGCAAAAGTGTTGACACACCAATGGAGCAAGATGTAAAAGTGCCAAATGAAGATGATGAAAGATCCTTCATGGACATCACTTTGTTTAGGCAACTTATAGGTTCCTTAATGTGGATCACTATAACTAGACCAGATCTTAGCTTTAGTGTATGTAGGTTGAGCCAATCCATGCAAAAGCCATTGAATATCCATTGGAAAAAGGCTAAGAGGATTCTAAGATACATCTCGGGTACATTGGATTTTGGGATTCTATATAGAGGAGATGTGATTAACCTTCATGCATTTAGTGATTCAGATTTTGCAGGGGACAAGAGGGATAGGAAATCAACAAGTGCCTATTCAACTTTCATAGGAGAAGGTGTGGTTTCATGGCTTTCAAAAAATCAAGAAACTATATCTCTATCTTCAACCGAGGCCGAGTACAAAGCTTTGACAACCACTACAAAGGAGGTACTTTGGATCAAGAGATTATTGGTGAAACTAAAGATCATGGATTCAGAGGAGGCACCAATCATCTACAATGACAATATATCAGCCCAACACCTTGCATCTAACCCAATCTTCCATGCAAGATCTAAGCACATTGAGATATGCCATCACTTTGTGAGAGAAATGGTGCAAGCCAAGGAGATTGCTTTGGAGCATATTCCAAGCAATGAATGTGGAGCTGATCTACTTACTAAACCACTTCAAAAGACACCTTTTATGAAGTTC
The DNA here is from genome assembly GCA_029204225.1 of Diphasiastrum complanatum. Lineage (NCBI taxonomy): Eukaryota > Viridiplantae > Streptophyta > Lycopodiopsida > Lycopodiales > Lycopodiaceae > Diphasiastrum > Diphasiastrum complanatum. The sequence continues at coordinate 27,048,741 of CM055093.1, forward strand.
AGATCATCACTTGGAGTGATTAGTAAAGCAATGATTGAACCAAGCTAGATAGTGAGGAGGAGTGTTAAAAATTCACAATTCTAGCTTGACTAGTTTTGGTCATATGACTTGTAAATAGTTAGATGGTCATGATGTGGCTTGTCACACGTGCCAAATAGCATAGGATTCCATTCATAAGGATGTTCTCAAGTAGACCTAAGTGTTAGAACCTTTGGAATGAGTCCAAATTATGCTTAGATACAAGGGAGAAAAAATAGGAGCTATTTTTGGTAATTTTTGCATTGTTGAGGGATCTCCAAGATTCCAACCCTAACTTGGTAGGGATGAAAGATCCACCAAAATTAGCATTAGGGATAGGTTTAGGGCTACTCATACCTGCCCAAAACCGTGATGGATCATGTATATATAGGTGATGATATCTCACCAAAATCAATCAAGCAATTTCATGTTTTTTCTCTCATAATGGTGCAATTGCTTTCTATGTTCATAATTGTTTGAGTACTTGTGATTACTAATGATTATAGGATTGAATGTAGGTCTGGTGTACAGTACTCAGACTGTGGGAGGCCGTACTTTCACACGTGTGAAGCCTTCTTCAAGGATTTGGGCCATTTAGTGAGGTTCAAGCATAGATTTTTGATGGATTTTGATGGTTCAACTTGTGCTAATCTTATGAAATCATAATCTATTGTTTCCCTCATCATTTCAAGTGTTTTAGGATCCTTATTTGCTGTAATTTTTACAAGCTCTCCTTGTTGCATGACTGGGATGTCTTCGATAGGTGTAACAACATTCATAGGTCAAGGCCTGTCGATGAAAAATGGAGTTGTTGGAACAAACTCATGCATTGTTCTGCTTGAAATCATAGAACTTGTCTAATAAGAAGGCTACATCTTGACTAACTGAGAATCATCTTGAATCTATATTGTAGATTTTTGTGAGAAGTTGAATATACGATAAAGATATTCTTGTAGCTGACAGGATCGAGCTTCTTTATCGTTAGAAGAAATTTGTACGTAGCATAGACATCCGAACACTCGAAGATGTTTCAAACTTGGCTTGTATCCATAATAGGCTTAGAAAGGAGTCTCCGAGTCGACATCTTTGGTGCTCGAATATTTCTACAGATAGTAAGTTGTAGAGATAGCTTCAGCCCAAAATTTCTTGGGTAGTTGAGCATAATTTGAAAGCATTGTTCACACTGCATCTAATAATATTCGGTTTTTCCTTTCGGCTACTCCATTCTACAATGGGGTGTAGCTGGTGGTGAACTAATGATGCGTACCGCACGAAGTAAGATAGTCATACATTTCATCTAACATATATTCTCCCCCACAATCGGTACGAAGGGTCTTGATCTTCCATTCCGTTTGTGTCTTAACAAACTATTTGGATTCTTTAAAATAGTTGAATGCCTCAAACTTGTTCTTGATGAACATTGTCTTGGTAAATTTGGAATAGTCTTCAATAAAAGTGATATAGTTGAATTCCTTTAAGAGATAAAACACCAAGTATTTGAATTTTAAATTGGACTATCTAGGTGATTTTGATTTCCTCCAAACCAATTGGCCTCCCCTTTATAAATTTAGATGTGTCACAAATAGTGATGCTAATATAAGTAGTGCATAAGTGAATCACCTAATGTATAGAGAAAACATTCAAATTTCTACTTATAAGTAGTGCATAAGTGAATCACCTAATGTATAAAGGAAACATTCAAATTTCCATAAAAATCAGTTCAATCGATTATGTGATTGTAATTTTTCAACCATGAGTTTACTCATGTGCTTCATTTGTGAGGGTCTAAGTAGATACCTAGGGAAACTACATACAATTTCAAAGTTATATTATGTGAGATGTCACGAAAATTATAAAAGCTATCTATCTTGAGTTTTGGGGATTCTATGTCAAATCCACCCCTTGTACACTTGTAAACAAATAATTAGGCCAAATTTGGACTTAGATTAGCTCGTGATAGTGTAGGTTGCTTACACTTGGCTTGATGGTAGAGGGCTAGTGAAAATGCACCTCAAAATCTCATTTGTCAATTTGGACCAATCATAGTAAGAGATGCACCAATGGTCCAATCAATGTAAGAGGTGGCATGTAAGTGGTCCAATCATTGTAAGAGGTGGTAGGAGGGTTGTCCAATCATTGATCTATGTTCCCACCTATGTTGGATCTCGAGCTACTATGAGTGTGAGAGTGTTTGAGTCAACACTTAGTTTTTTTGACGTGAGATGTAGGAGAGAGCTCCAACACTTACAATATTTCTCACATTCTCTCTCTACCCGAGAGCAATCTCTTGTGTTCTCTCTCTACTCGAGAGCAATCTCTTGTATTCTCTCTCTACCCGAGAGCAAGCCATTTCCATACTTAGTTTTTTTCATCAAAAGTTGCCTCTCATTGTGAATGATGTATGGTGAATGATAGATGCATGTTTTGTGCGCTCTTGCCTTAGAATTTTCAAGCTAGATTGTCCTTTTCCAAGACATAAAGTAAAAAATTCATCTCATTTTCTTTGCGCTATTTCACAGTATCTAGCATTGCAAATTCCACCAATCATACAAGTAATTTGTGAGTATTGTGTGCATGCAATCAAACACCTCTTGTATTTAAACAATTTCTATATTGACAATCATAACATCTTAACTCAAGTTATCCATATCGATCTACCACCATAAACCATACACATCTAGATATTTTCTATCTTCACACAACAATCAAAAGGAGATATCTAAGCACCTCACTATGGTGAAATTTCCTGGCACAAACACAATTTTGGAGTGTTTTACAAAAGGTTGCAGATAATTCAACAAGAAGCAAATACAACTACTATGTAGATCTAGAAAATAATACTTCCTTTACCATGTTTCCCAAGAGTTGCTCTTCTACAACATTGAGTGCAACAACAAATTGTCATCCATGCTAGAAAATAATAAATGGTGCCAAATTTATTAGAACGAGACAGTCCTATAGCAATCAAAAGAAGAAGTGCCCCAAATGATGGAGGTTCATATAGTCTAATCCTTATCTCATAAACCACTCTCACTTCAATTGATTCTCACTTAATGGAAAAAGTAACGCAATGCAATGGTAAGTTCTCATGCTCTCTTATCCTTGTGTACATTTCTCCACAAAGCGATTAATCGGTGAGTGAAAATTGTAAAGAGCAATGGGGTTTACATCCTGAAAATTAACATGGTAGCAAAGCAAGATTCGATATGAAGTGAGCATTGAAAATTTTGGAGCGTTGAAGAGACGTTCCCAACGTAAAGTCCAGTGTGTAGGAAGGAGTGCCCCGTTGATCAAAGCATGTGTAGAAGTCAAAAGGAAAAACTACGTGACGCCTCATGAAAATTTTGCTTTGTGAAGCCAACAATCGATCCAAGAAGAGGCATAAATTTGCGCTGAACTCTATCGGATATACAACTACAGGAGGGCCACGTTGAAAAGAAAAAGGGAATGATCGATATGGTAGGGTGGTGTAGAATACTTGTGAAGACATGCCACAGACAGCTACGCTAGCGTGAAGATTCAAGATGAACAGGCTGCATGAACAAATTAATGCAACATGCTTGATGTCCACATTGCAATCAGATGGATTGTCAAATAGCCGCAATGGAGTGAAGCAGAATCACTCCATTGCGACTATTTGACAATGTGCTGCTGTGTTGGAAGATGGTGCATTCCATGAAAGCTTCAAGTTAAGAAGTAAGCCCCTTATTAAGGGGGTCAACCCACAGTCAACAGTCCTGGTCTTTGATTTAACAACTGAAGGGTTCTAAAGTATGCTTATTGTAGTTGAGAATTTATAAAGCTTCATTTTAAAAAGAGAAATCTATCTTATAAAGAGAACGGAGAGGTATTCATCCAAAAACTGTTCACAATTTATCTGTAAGTGCATATGACCAATAAATAACCTTGTAAGTCTTTCCCGTTTTCCTGATATACTCTGAAATGAAAATGTGTTTTACTCTATATCTTACCCTTTTAGTAGCACAGTTTTGGTGTGCTTTTACATGGTCATTGTGAAGCTCTTCTTGTCCCCACTTGTGTCACAAACTAGTTGACTTCAAATATAGTACAAAATGATTGCTAATGCTTACTTGTGCTTAATCTTTTTTGTCATCATTTCACCTCATGTTGCATTTTGTTATTGCATAACCTATATAAGTTTGGCTCCTCATTGTGCTTTGGCTATTGTCGCAATAGTATGAACTCCTTAATATTGTCACAAATAAGTGGGAATAGATATTGAAGTACCTTCTTGTAAATTCCAGCCTTACTTCAAGAAGATCTGCTTGGATCTAATCATCAACCATCTGCTGCTTCTGTTGGGAACATAGATTTCAAAATGGAGAAACAAAACAACCCCAAAGAACAACCAAAAAAGGCTTCTTCAAGGTGTCACAAAGCAGCATACATATATATATCAATGTTATGTCTAGGACAGTACATGACATAACAAAGGAGTCTAGAGACTCCACTGCAATCTTCAACCTTACGGAGCCCACCAGCAAAGTCTCAGACCATCCCAAACAAAGATATAGCACACATCATGCAAAGGTGGTTGGCAAGACAATCAAAGTCAATACATATAGTACATGAAGATGCATAGATTCGTGGGTACAGCAATCACGTGCAAATGCCTAGAGAAAGTGCACTCCGGTGTTTTATAATATCAATTCCAAAAAATTGTCATTATAAGAGGATTTTTGAAATAACAATGGTGTAATCTCCATTTTAGTGGCACAAGGGCATGATCCCGAGTGCCTCAAGTAGTGTAACTTAATAAAGTTTGGACCTTCTCAAAAGTATGACAAGACTTATACTATGTGGAACATATATGAGTAGAAACAAACAAAATCTCACCCTTTGGCTCATTCTTTGGTAATGCAAAAAGGCACGAAGTCAATGGTAGCGTTTTAGTTTTCTCTCTTATGCTTGTGTGTGTACATCTTTCTACAATGTGATTGATTAATGATAATTGCAATGATGACAACTAGAAGGATTTACACCCTAAAAATTAACCACCAGACATCATGTATATCTTCAAGAGATCTCCGACAAATTTATCTTGTTTTACACTGCCCTTTCAAGAGAACTTTTACTTCCCATACAAACTTTCATACACTGATTCATGACCTCATGCTTTTGTGTTTTCTAGTTTAACATCAGCTCCTTACCTAGTCCACAGGGCTGGTGAACCATGCAGTGAAAATTTTTCATTTCAACACAATATACTCTTTATGCCTCTGAAGACCAATTTGTGTCATTTTCGTCAAATACTGAATTCTCCTTCATGCCCTATATCCAACTTGCAAAACTTGCAAATTTCATGTCACTACATTTTTGTACCCATTCCTCAGGTAAACAGCAGCATATACCAAGCATTCAATCTCTTGTAGCACGCAATAAACAAAGAAATACAAAATTTGACATGCCATTCTACATATTCTCTAGGCATTGAATGTGACAAGTGATTCTTGTATACACAAAGTGGCATGTGATTGGATTCTTCAGATAGATATCTATCTTCTCAAAGAACAATAACTACTTCTTTGCATATGAGATCTGCATGGCATTTTTAGGAGTAATTTTGAAATTTTGGAGTGCTTGCAGTGCAGAAGTCGACTGCCCATCATCTAGATATTCCACAAAAGCAATACCAGGCTTTGCCTCGATCATTCGTACTTCCTTGAAACCTGGAAATTGTTGAAACAGCATTTGTAACATCATGCTATTTGCCTCATTAGGAAGATTTTGTACAAAAAGTATGTTGTTGGGTGGAGCTGGAGGTTCTTGCACCGTAGGCTTCGTATGCTGTGCCTGAGGAGCAACCTGCAAAAAAATTTCAACGTCTCAGAAGTACTAATTACTGCAGAACTGTCACTTAAAAAAGATGAAGTGTAAAATAAAATTCACTCTCAACACCTTGCAACTTCTACAAATCCCCATGAACATATGCAGGCTGGAAGCCCAGACAGGTTGTCACTTTCTTTAAACTGGATACCCAAAGCTTAAAGACTTGAAATTCAGAAATATAACATGCAAGACAAGGACGCGCAGCTTTGAGGGACCAAGAACCGAAGAACCGCCCCTCCCCCGCTTTCAAGAATCTTCATTACTTGAAGATAGAACACCTAAACAAGTCCATGACTAGTTGATAAAGTTAGCATCCCACGGATACTGTTACTAGGACTGGGAAGAATTAGATACTTAGATAATAAACAGCAACCAGTATTTCACTAACATGCAAACCCTTGGAGGCTAAGTGGGTCCAATATGCTACTACCAAGGTTGCAAGCCTGCGTTCCGGAACGCGATCCGGGATTTCCCATTAGGGTTTCCCGGAACGCAAATTTTTTTTTTGTATAGTTGCCAATATGGGTATCATGTGAAAGGATATCAAAAAAGCAATTGCTATGCAGATCTGTTGCTTGGTTTCAGATGGCTGCAGGCTACATTGATTAGAAATCTGGACATCAGTAGATGGTTTAAGAAAACTGGCTGCATTTTCATATGGTTTCAAAAGTTTGGACATCAATAGATGGTTTCAGCTATTCCAAAAGAAGTATACAATTCCCGCCAGTCTAAGGAAGGCTCCTTCTAACTCTTTCTATCATTTTCTAATAGAAAACGGAATCAGTAGATCTGCAAACCATTGGCATCTAAACACCATTCAAAACTGATTTTTGATATCTATTGGAAAAGCATGTCCACCATTCAATTACGGTTTAGTTAGCATTGAACTCAAAAAAAAAAAAAAAATTTGGCCATTACTCCTTTTTCCACAAAAAAAAAAAAAAAAAAAGTTTGCGATCCGGGTTGCGGATCGCTGACATCCTGGATCGCACGATCCGAAACGTTTTTGCAGCGGATCGCGATCCGCTGCAACACAGGCTACTACCCTCTACACAATACCCATTGTACTTATCATAATCTCTCCTAGACCTAATTGAAAAGATGAAACATAACAAAGCCAGAGACATCGATGACCTAGAATCAGAATTGCTAATTCATGAATCAGAAATCATATCGCCCAATGTGCCCATCTCCTGGTGCACGAGTATCATTCACGCCCTTCCAAAAAGTTGGTGACCTCATCAGACCATAAGACTACCGCACCATTGTGATGGGCCACATTGCTACTAAACTTTATGGGATCGTACGTCAGCAACAATAGGCAGTGAAGCAGAGTCTACAAGGTTACAAGCTCTACAACAGGATCATATATTTACTCTCAAGGCTTTGACTGAGGAACCCAGGTCCAGGAAGGAGAAGGTATATTGATGTTTTGTGGACTTCAGACCTTTGACTCACTACCAAGACACAACTCATACAAAGACTGATAGAATAGCTTTCACTATGTCTCTGTCAGGTTTCTACATTTGTTACTTCTCTAGATGAAAAATTGCAAAGTCGTGATAAGAAACAAGGATTTATAAAAGATGGATGATGGATTACATCAGCACAGATTGGATTGTCTCATATGTCCTCATCTTGAAGACATCAAATGCCATATCCAAAAAAATGTCCATGTTCCATTAATGTGGAAAATATTACCAAAAGAAAAAAAAAAAGGCTCTTCGAGTGTTTCTCAAAATGCATAGAAGTGGGCTTACCACCAGTCGTCAATGTTCTAGCATCAAACTGAAAGATCAATTATACAGATATCATGAGCCAAAACTTCCAACCTTTGGGGAGTTATGTGGCCTTCTATTACAAGAGGAGATGGGAGGAAGAATCTTCCCGAGAGAGAAGATATCCAGACCATGCATTTGCTTCTAAGAAGAAGCTGAACTTTCAAAAGAAACGCAAAGATAAGGGGAAGAACTCAAAGGTGTCTAAGTTACAGATTGGAGAAGAGGCAAGCACCAATTCCTCATCTACACCCAAGAGGAAGGGCATAACTAATAAACTTGTACACTTGAGTACCGAATAATCTAGGATTAAGCTGAATCCTATACCCTTGCTTTCAGAATTGGACTGTCCTCACAGAGTTTATGCTAGCCTTCCAAAAATGCAGGTTTGAGCTTGTTATATGAGGTATCAATAAATTTCTAATATCGCTTTTTTGAGGAGCTTAAAAGCTATGTGGAAGTCTATTGAAATGCTGAGCATATGATAGTTGCATTTCAACACTATCGTGGTAAGGATGGGCATTCCACTTTTGAATGCCGAAAGAAGCAAAGTGATCAAAAGAAGGGAAAGAACCAACAGGGTCACTTTGTTGATAAAGTTGCTGAAGAAAAGCGATCTCGAGAACAAAAAGAAGACCCTAAGTCGAGATGTCATCCTTGACGAAGACCGTTCACCCAAAGTACAGGAGCGACAGAAAGATGGAACCAATGAGTTCCTATCCTTGATTGATTCCATGGATGAGCCTAGTCAAGAGTCTTGTTAGCATCAAGAAGAACAAGAAGAAGATTCTGAACATGCTAGTTTGAGGTCTCAATTTGGCCAACTACAAGAAGGTGAAATTGGAGAAAAGTGGAAGACTAGGACAATACCATTGGATACATTGTTACTATCCACATTGCCTACCACTAGGAAGAAGCTATCTAGGCAGTATTGGGAAACAATCAAAGAGGGGCATATTTTGGAGGAGGAAAGAGCAGGGTTTAAGAAGATCTCTTAGGTCTCATGAGAGACAAGAAACTAACTGTGCCCTTATGTCCTGAAAGCAGATGAGTCATAGTTCTTTCACAATGCCGTGAAGGAAAAGGTATGGCGACGTGCCATGCAAGAGGAGTATGACTCCATTGTGAAGAATGATACATGGGAGCTCATTGCATTGCCATGAAGGAAGCAGCCAATAGGTTGCAAGTGGGTCTATAAGACCAAGTTTCATGCTAATGGAACCATGGACAAGTACAAGGCAAGGTTGGTGGCAAAAGGCTACGCCCAATAGGAGGGGTTAGACTATGATGACACCTTTGCACTTGTCGCAAAGATGACATCTATCAGGACTGTATTGGCCTTAGCCTCATACTTTGATTGGGCTGTCCATCAAATGGATGTCAAGTGTGCCTTTCTCAATGAGCAACTTCAGGGAGAGGTTTATATGGAGCAACCGATCTTGCAATGCCTAAGCTCTTGCACGAGATGAAAACATATTTTAACACTTCAAACAAAGGGATCTGCGATCGTACGAAAGTCAAAATGTGCCATCCACATTTTTCGATGGATTTTTCTTGATCCTCAGCCATTTTCAGATCAATCTAAAGCTATGAGCAAGGTAGCCCATCTCCATCTAGAGGATTCAAGCCTTGGATCAATGATTTTGATCCAAAAATTCTTGTATTAAGCTGATCTTCCGAAACTGCTTATGAAAGCTGAAAATAAAAGAAAATGACTACTTCTTTTTTCCATTTTCCACTACATCCGATCCAGTCTGAAGCTATGGCTACCTCTAGCCAACCTTTACAAACTCTATAGCAACTTGTATCACTGTATTTGACCAAGAAACGAGGATTCCAACTTAGTTTCTTTGAAACACTAAACAAATTTCACGAAAAAATTGAGGTTCACAACTTTCTCCACTTTTGTCCAATTGTTTGATCTTGCACAAAGTCTATATAGCTTCTTAGCTCTCCATAAAGTCTTCCACGCCTAAAGCAATGCTTTAGCACTCTTAACATAAACATTTGAATGAACAAAAGTAGTGAATCTTTGCCGTCACCACTTGCTTTCTCCTACAAGGGACTTTCTCAACTCGAAGCTCTCCACAGGCACTTCAACTAATCTCTAATACCATGAAAACAAATTGACAGAATATCATAAGCATTCAAATTAGAGGGAGCAAGAGAATGAGAAATGCACACATACTGAGGAAGAGCACACACTCACTTGTGTCATCTCTTTATTTCAAAATGATAGGAGCACAATGCTAAAAGTAGAGAACCCTAACCGAATTAACTAGTTACCAACAAATATCCCTGTTCACACTGTGCTTAAGTCTAGGTTGGTTAGGACCTGTGTTGCAGCGGATCGCGATCCGCTGCAAAAACGTTCCGGATCGTGCGATCCGGAACTTCAGCGATCCGCGACCCGGTTCGCAATTTTTTTTTTTTTTTTTTTTTTTTTTTGTGGGAAAAGTAGTAATGGCCAAATTTTTTTTTTTTGAGTTTAATACTAACTAAATCAGTTTTGAATGGTGTTCTGATGCCAATGGTTTGCAGATCTACTGATTCCGTTTTCTGTTAGAAAATGATAGAAAGAGTTAGAAGGAGCCTTCCTTAGATTGGCAGGAATTGTATACTTCTTTTGGAATAGCTGAAACAGGGGGTCCGGGGGGCGGTAGCCCCCCGGTGGGGGGTTTGGGGGGCAACGCCCCCCAAAGGCGGGGTCCGGGGGCTGCGGGTAGACCCCGGCCCCAACGGTAAGGCCTCTTCATGATTTGGCCTTCCAACTCCCTGAGTGAAAACACACTTTACTGTTTCGCACCCGAAACAGTTGGCATACTACATAGTCCAAATTTCTGAAACCATATGAAAATGCAGCCAGTTTTCTTAAACCATCTACTGATGTCCAGATTTCTAATCAATGTAGCCCGCAGCCATCTGAAACCAAGCAACAGATCTGCATAACAATTGTTTTTTTGATATCCTTTCACATGATACCCATATTGGCAACTATACAAAAAAAAAAAAATTTGCCTTCCGAGAAACCCTAATGGGAAATCCCGGATCGCGTTCTGGAACGCGGACTGCAACCTTGGTTAGGACAACATTTAGAACGTATATTGATCATCGCTTTCTAATAGCTTTTGACTCAACACCTTCTCATATGCATATCCAAAACTTGTGAGATCGTCACTTCTCATTAGTTATTATATTGGTTATCGTGACACTATACAGAAATTTGGTGGGATGTTCAACTCTCCTAAGGGCATATTTGAGTCTAGTTACAGCATTATATGAGTGAATCAAGGTTCTTCGCTCTCTCCTACACTATTTAATCTCTATATTGACAAGCTTGCTACAATCATTGGTCAACATGGAGCCCTTTGGTTACAAATTGGACCTTATAATATTATTCATACTTTCATGGCAGAGTGCACTCATAAGTGTTCATGATGCAATAGCCACCTGCAATTCTACTAACATTGTAAGTAATGTTCCTCCAACCATTGAAGATCTTTCACTCTCAGCACATGTTGGATGAACCACATTATCATGAGATGCAAATCACAACATCAACTTGCTTCTGGGAGCCGTACCAGTATCCAGACCAATTATAGGCTTATCCAGGTTTGAAAAGGATGAAATACAACAGCAAGTGTCAGCTCTATTGCAGTGAGCATTAGGTGCTTCTAGTCAAAGTCCATTTGGGCTGCCAGTATTGCTTGTTGACAAAAAGGACGAATCAATTGATTAGGCATTGATTATTGAGCACTAAAAATGACTATAAGGAACCAATTCCAGACTCTGCATATGAACGGCCTTCTTCACAGCCCTCATTAGTATCTGTGTCCTGGTTTACTTTGATGATATTCTTTTACAACATCGCACTTGGCTCGCACACGGACCATCTAGCTTCTGTTTTACAATTATTGTCTGCAAATCAACTCTATGACAAATGAGCTGAATGTTCTTTCATTGTTTTTGAGGGAGAGTTTTCAGTTTTCTTGGTTTCTTATGGTACAGCTTGTATAGATACTGCCAAAATCAATATTATCCAGTTTGGCCCACTCTTATTGATGCCTATGACATCCATACTTTGTAGGACTCCCACCAACCGAGGAAAATACCTATGTTACCAGTCAAAAGTGTTGATTAAGATGGGGTGACGCGCTGGTAACGGTTGCAACTTCCATTTGCTTAGGTTCTGAACTGGACTCCAATATTAAAAACCAAATGCACTCTTTAAACCGAACATTGAAAATACAGCTGAAATCAGAAAACTTGATATTTGAAAATAGTGAACGTTGCAATAGCACCAGTAAGAAGCCAGTCTGCAGTGTGCATCTCCACCTCTGCCTATATTCTGATGCTTTAGGCGAATAACTAAAATTTCCAAGTTCTGCGTACTAGTATACATCAAAGTAGAAACTACAAAAGATGCTCCAATTTCAAATGAAAATTCCAAAATTTTAGAGTTTCAAGGGAAACCTAGTTTGCATAGCAGATGTTTATTGTAACTACTGGTTCCATCCAGCCATAGTGTTGAAATGCTAAAGCTTTTGATAAATGATGTAATGTAAGGGATTGAGTCAATTAGATAGCTAATTATCAATGATGAAAAAACTATCCACCATATCAAGAAAACATGGTAACGGGAAACATGTTTCCTGAGCGTTTTGTCATGGGGGAAACAAACAGACTTGATTTGAATACAATCTTCCCCTTGCAGTGTAAGTCACATTCTCACTCAATTTCTCCCTCTCTTCCACGTGCACTGTTCTGATTCCCTTGCATTAGTTGGCTTTTATGATGATATGGTGTTTCCCCATATCCCATTTCCCCGTTATTGTCTCTTGTTTCCCAAGGAATATGCATTTCCCATGTGGGAAATGTTTCCCAAAACTAAGCAAGAAAATGTACCCGAAGAGAAATATCTTGACCTTAAGAACCTGCTACTAAACAGTTTTCAAGTAATTGAAATTCAACCTAGAGACCTTTGGGCAGAGATGCGTAATATTGCAAGTTATCCTCATGATGTAACACTCATTGTATTCATGCATGCAAAGACTAGACCAAAAACAGAACAATCAGGTAGATCTGAAAAATGTTAGGTAGCCACTTAAAATAGTCATTCTGATCATGGTTTTGCAGATTTACCATAAATAACCCCAACATTGTATAGATACTGGCCCGTTCAGGTAACAACAGGTGCTATCCTCCAATGAGGTGGTAACATTTCTGTTTGCGAATATGACATACTATACAAACTTGTGATTGCACCTTCACTACCTAAGGTTATGTTCTCGACAATCTCAGGTGGAGACATTTTTTACAATCAAATAAAAACACCAGAAGGAAAAACATGCAGCAATTTACCGAGGGAGCAGCTCCATGGGTAGGTGGATGAGCTGCAGTTGGTGCAGGGCCTGCAGTTACTGTCTCGGATTGCTGCTCGCGCCTTTTCTTTTCAGCTGAACACAAGGTTACACATTGATCAAATCCCTCGCTACAGAGCCCTTTCAGTGAATCATCAAAATATGCAGGAACTGTCAATTAACAGATAAAAATGTCGCCTTCAAACCAAAAGCATCATGCAAGAATGATGGCGTTCAATGCAATTATCAAATCTACCTTTTTCTTCAATTTTTCTTCTCTTTTCCTTGGGAACAAATGTCCCTTCACCTTTTGCTATGGCATCAGACTTGGTCTTTGCATATTGAATTTTCTGCAAAAAAATGAATAAGCTAAAATTATGATACTTGTCAAACAAAAAGTTGCTCCAAGACCTCTACTCTAACAGAATTTGATACTCAAGGTAATGGAGAAGTTTGCAATGCTCTCTCTCTCTCTCTCTCTCTCTCTCTCTCTCTCTCTCTCTCTCCCCTAGCCTACCAACTGAAAGAGCTAACAGCAGACGTCCAAGCCTTGAAATTGGAAGTCATCCACTTACGCACAGAGAACCAACTGCTTCGGACAGAAATGGATAACAAACATGCTTAATCATGGGCTTCCATCCTCATCAAGGACAAAGGTACAAGCCCACCTTCGACAGCCGATGGCAGAAGTAAGTCTGCCCCCTTCTCATCATTCATTTCCGCTACTCTTACGGAAGAAAAACTTCAAGATTCCAAGACTCGCAATATCAGGGTACTTACTGGCCATGGACATAACATTCTTCCCTCCTTAAATTGCTTTTATCCTTAGAAGCTCTCTAAATAGGAAAGAATAACAGGAAAAATCATTATCCTTAGTTAAACTTTCACTTCGAACAAGTACTCAGAGATAATCCTATCTTCCAAATGATAATCTCTACACTGGAGTACAACTCAGGTTTGAAAAGTACACTAAGCGATTAATTTTCCATCTGGGTTATCTTCATCACAAGTTAGTAACATCACCTTCATGTAAAACACTTACATGAAACACTGGGTGAAATAACCTAACTTAAGAGATTAAAGTTAAAGAAATAATAAAATAATTACAATTACAGTTTGAAATTATCCACAACTCTGACAGATAATTCATAAGCTTTCAAGTACAAATATCCTTAGAATCCAATTCTAAGATATGATAATTCATTCAACTAGAATCTCTAGGAGAATCATTAAGATATAGAATGATTAAAACTCAACTCTGAGTATCCCAGATATTCTTTTGAGTTAAATGCTCCTGTTTCTAGCACCAAATGCAAGAAAAAATAACATTCATTCATCTTAATAGACTTGTCTGTCTCCTATGATAACTAGAGATCCAATCAAACGAAAAACTGTACTCAAGCATCTACAGACCATAAACTGTAGCAGAATAGCATCCACTAGATAAATAAGATAATGTGCGTGAGATCCATAGGTTCTCAATTAAAATACTGGAGTAGAGAGATTCAAAAACACTGATCTGAATTCTTACTCAAATAATAGGAATTAATCATCACACTCAAGAATCATCACCATTCCTTTGAATCCTCTGACTATAATTAAGTTACTATTTATGATCCGTCAATCATAAATATTTTGTTTCATATAATTCGTCAATCATAATTTTCTGGAATCCAAAACCGTACTTAATCATTTACATGATACTGGAGTGCGCAGCGGAAGCGTGGTGGGCCCATAATCCACAGGTCCCATGATCGAAACCGGTCTCTGATACTTGCAGCGATTCATCTGATGTACTTCAATGATCTTTGGCAGAAGCAAATTTTCCAAGTTGCAGCGATCAGCGAGCAAGAGTAGCACATGATCCTTCCGGCAGACATCTTCACCCAAAGACAACGTACATGCATCTAGCTTTGCTGTCCAGCACCTCTAGACAGCGAACATGCAGAAGTAGCTTAGCTACTCCCTTAACAGTTCCGTTGCCAACTGCTGAACTGTGACCTACTTCCTCCAACTATCTGAAGCAATCCAGATGAGTATGCTGCATCGTACAATCTAGGTAATGTTGATGTTCATGTAAAGGACTAACCTGCTGCATTGGTAACGTATGAGAGAGCATCCACGTTAGCTCCTGGTATTGCTGGATATCGACTGAAACAAGCTTTAGTTCTGATTCAAACATGAGATAACGGAGTTGTAGCAGCAAAGCAAGATCAAATGCAACGAGGCAAAAGTTCCATTCAGAAGAGGGAATGCAAGGCACATTGAAGGAGGTAGAAGAGTTTTACCTGGCATTAGTGAGGAGCTTCTTTTTATAGACTGGAAAGTAGTCCTTCTAACGGGAATTATCTTTGGAGCTTTGCAAATGACTGGCCTTTGCAACCTTCACATGCCATTATTGCCTAGATCCTGACTCCTGAATTCAGAGGATTCAAGCCTGTGACTTCAGCAACTCATTGAAAGGGAATCGGGCCACTTTCTCACTCCTAGCCAGCTTTCCATCTGCATTGACACCACTCTCCGCTTCTTGCCAGCACCGTAGGTTCTGGAAAGGAAGAACCATCTGGAGCAGTTAACGTAGCAATCGAGTATTTCCAAGGCTCTGACGGGTTGGCCCTTGTCATACCTGCTCGCCTTGTCCCTGCTCGGATATGGAACCAGCTACACCTCCCTCTACTCTCCCTCCTAATCCTTCTACTCCTCCTCCATTTGTGCTATCTTAGGTCTCACCTCCAACTATCCCTCCCTCTATTCTACCGGAAGACGTTCATTATCATGTTGGGCAGTTGTATGCACTATTTTCAGAAGTACAAGGAGAAAATGCAGCACTCAAATTGGAGGTTCAAAAATTGCGGGATGAGATCAGCCAGCTGCGAACCCTATTACCATCATCTACTACGGATCTTGCAGAAACTTTTAACAAGATTTCCAGCCTTGAGAAACAAGTAGAAGAGACGAAATCTTGGGCAGCACTGTTTAAAGGTATAATAGATTTGCCTACGAATATTTCAATTGACTCAAGATTAGAAAGCATGTTCTCGGAGCAAGAGAAAAGAGCCAAAAAAGCCCTTAGTATTAATGTGAGAGGCATCCCAAATGCTGGAAAACCTTTTGAGGAAGCCAAGGATTTACTTTGCAATAAACTCTCACACTCAACTGAGGGATTTGAAACTGCTTGGAGAGGCAAGTATGATGAGAATGTTCTATTTATTAAATTCCGGTCTCTTGTACATCGTAATGCTGCCTTGAAACTTTGAGCCAAGCTGAAAGGGACTCTTATTTTTATGGACGATGATTAAACTCATACGCAATGGCTAGCAAGGAAAAAAATCATACAAGAAGGCTGAAGCTAAGGGAACAGGGCAACGGATGGTGTTTATTGACGGCAAACCACGATACTATGAGCGCTCACTATAGGGACTTGGGGCTCCTGGGCATGGGAGCAGCTCGAGATCCCCTATGTCGCTTTGTATTGGCTTTTGGAATTGTAATGGCTTCCACTCTTCCTCTACTGCAGGTGACTTGCAATCCTATCTTGCTCGTACAGATATTTTACTGCTAGCAGAGACTCATGAATCTCAATTTCGTCCTCTTCCTATGATGACAGATTTCTCTTGGCACTCAGTTTTTAGACCATTCCTACAAGGGAAGACCTCCAGAGGCTCAGGTGGGGTGGCATGCTTATACAGAGACCAGTATAGTCATACTTTTAAGCTGGTTAAGAAAGATCCGTACGCACGTTTTATATGGTTACAGTTAGTTGGGCATTCCCTAGGCTTGGCTAGAGATATCTTCCTGGCAGTATGTTATATTGCTCCTCAGAGTTCGACATTTGCAGACTATGGTGGGGACCCTTTTCAGGTTTTGTCAAAGGATATTTCTATCTTTTCTCCCCAGGGATATGTACTTTTGGTAGGTGAATTTAACGCACGCACGGCCACCAGATAGACGGAATTTCATGCGATGACGGATTATCTCCAGCTTCATGCTTTGGATACAAGTCTTGCGCGGACATCTCATGAAGGCTACCCCCCTTCTACTACATTTGGTGAGCAGCTACTCAGGATTTCCGAGGCACATTCATTCTGAACAGTTTATCACAGTGGCCAGATTCAGCAACATTCACTTGTCATCCACATAGTGGCGGACATAGTGTGGTGGATTACTTCATTGGCTCACCAGCCTTGATTCCTCTCATTCACAGCTTTACTATACTCTCTCCTACCCTTGCTAATAACTCACTGCTCTTACTCTCTGTCCAGACCTCTCCCCTTCCAATCATTCGACCCAAGACCGCTACACCTCACTTTTCTTTTCATACACATCTCATCCCACGCTACATAGTCGCGCTCAACTCTCTTTTGCAAGATTTTCCCTTCTCCTCTCCTATTGAGCAACAGGCCACCGCCAGTGCCTTCCAATTGCATCCGCGACTACTTGTCAAATTGCATCTGACAGTGCCTTCCAATGCCCTCCATTTTCATTTGCATCCGACGTATTCCCAGTTACATCTGACAATGTTTTTCCGATCCATTGTATTTTTGCAAACCAACACTGTTTTAGTAATATTGGGAGAATTTCTTGATTTTGGAACAGATTTATTTTCTCTCTATCCTCTCTAGTAAATGCTTGTGTGCTCGAACTCAAGTTCGAGCAAAGGAGCATGTGCTCGAACTCAAGTTTGAGCATATATGTAATTGAAATAAATGCCAAAATCATAATTAAGCTGAAAGTCTCTTGACTTTGTTTTGGGCCATGGCGGCCAGTGCTCCGGACTTTGTCAAGTTTGTGCAATCGAACTTAATTTTGAGCATAGGACCTCATAAAAGAAAAGATTGAGACTTGGGATTCTCCCAAAATTACCAAAACAGTGTTAACCAATGTATTTTCTGCTTTAGTAACCCTTTGAACTATTAGTAAATAAAAAGAAAAGTGACTCTCTAACAAGAGATGGTCAGAAACTTATAGACTCCACTCCCTTTTCTCTTCCTCCTCCTCTCATTTCTAGAAAATCTTTTCTAAGAAATCTTCCTTACTTTCACCTATTGATATTGACTCTTGGGTGGAGTATGCTACTTGCTTATACACTACAGATGCTCCGTCTATCCCTATCACTCGACCCGCTACATTCTCTCTTTTTTCCTCTCACCAAATTGAATTCGCGATTTGTAAAGCCCAATCCCATAAAGCGAAGGACGTCGACTCTCTTAACACGGACTTCCTCAAACCTGTCTACCAGCTTCTCTCTCCTTACATTGCCCACACTTTTAACTTGGCTGTTACCTCGGGCTTCCCCACCAACTGATCCAATGAACGTGGATAACTATGGCACTCTCATGATCAGTCACAAGATGGCGAAGCTTTATGGCTCAATTCTGCAGTCTATGGTTGGATCCCAGACGGAATCAGATGAATTATTTGCTCTTGGACAGGCTGGCTTTAGACCCGGATACTCTACTATTGATCATGCATTTGTCCTACGCTGCATCATAGAGGAGGCTCGACATTGGAGACAGAGAGTATACTGCTGCTTTGTGGATTTCCGCAAGGCCTTTGACTTAGTTCCACGGAACCTACTACTTCAGTGCTTATCTTCACTTGGCTTCTCACAGGATATCATTATGGCTATCAACGCCCTATATGTATTATGAGAGGGTTTTAGCACGTTTCAGAGATGGCAACAGCTGGTCGCCTTTTATCCATAGCACAGTTGGAGTCAAGCAAGGATGTCCACTCTCTCCCACTCTTTTTTTTTCCCCAAAATTCTTTAGGCAGAGAAGCTTCCAGCCTAATGGATTTTGCACATTCACACAAAGTTCTATTTTTTCTCTCAGCAACTCCATTTTGCTGAGGAGTATATGAACTCTCTTTGAATACCCTCTCTCTCACAAAAGTTTTCAAACTTATTGGAAGTGTATTCCCCTCCACTATCACTTCTTAAAGCTTTTAACTTGAAAGGAAACTGCTTCTCTACATAAGCTTTAAAAGTAAGAAAAACATCATAAACCATGGCTTTTGAAGACAACATATAGATCCAAGAATGTATAATCATCTACAAAAGAGACAAAGCAATTGGCTCCTCCTTTGCTCTTAGTTGATGAGAAATGAACATCTGAGTGTACAAGTTCAAATGGTTGCTTTGTCTTGATACTTGATCTAGGAAAAGGCCTTCTGTCATTGTACATTGATGATCTAGAGCGGATCATCAAGGAGGAGGGGGGTGATGGATGTCCACTTGCTGATGTTATTATTCCTATCCTAGTTCATGCGGATGATGTGGCATTGCTATCCTCTACAGCCTCTGAATTACAGCGACATCTTGATGCTCTATATGGTTTTTGCTTAGTGTGGGGCTTGACGGTGAATATTGCTAAGACCAAAGTTATGGTGTTTAACACAAATCGACATCATATGAGAGATGATGCTTTTTATTATGATGGACAGCAGCTGGAGATTGTTACATCATACACCTATCTAGGTGTATTATTCACCGGCCCCTTACTCATTTTTCGCTCTACTGCTCTATATCGCCTCTCTTCGCATCAGCTTGCTATTGAGACAGGCAGATATTCAGGCATTTTGAGAGAGCATCGGATATGCCAGGTATGCACATTGGGTGTAGTGGAGGATGAGTTTCATTTTATCTTCATATGCCCTACATACTATGAGATACGTGGCCGATATCACTGTTTATATCGTGACACCCCTATTACCCTCTGTACATTTTTGGAGTATCAGGATCCCAGATGTGTCGGCCTTTTACTACAGATGCTTATGTTAAAAGCCTCTTTGCTACCATCGGAGAGTATTACTGATTCTAGCCAGCATCTCATTACTAGCTTCTTTCACAAGCGGGAGCGCAATGACCTATCAGATGATGAAGCAGTCATACCGGTGAGGGCGAAGGCCCAGCGTGCTCAGCCACCACCTCTTGCCAGATCTACGCGCGCCTCTAGAGCTACCTTAGCTCCTCGATCATAGCCCACAACTGCTATGGGTATCAGACGCTTTTTTCGAGATTGATATTTATCCTTTCACTTTCCTCAGCAGAGCAGGCAGTTAAGCTCTTGCACCTGTACCCTCTTCAGAGCTGGAGGCTAAGCTCTTGTGTATTTTATGATTCTATATTGGCTATGTCTTTTCCTAGCTCTAGAGAGTTCTATATTGTCTTTTTCATTTAGACTAGCGTTTTTTATTATTATGTTGTCCGACATGGACAGTAATCCTAGGAGACATGTACTTATTCATTCTGTCTTATGTGCCCTTGGGCACTCAACAGACATTAATACATTCTCTCTCTCTCTCTCTCTCTCTCTCTCTCTCTCTCTCTCTCTCTCTCTCTCTCTCTCTCTCTCTCTCTCTCTCTCTCTCTCTCTCTCTCTCTCTCTCTCTCTCGCTCTCTCTCTCTCTCTCTCTCTCTCTCTCTCTCTCTCTCTCTCTCTCTCTCTCTCTCTCTCTCTCTCTCTCTCTCTCTCGGGCGCGAACAGACAAACAGACTCGTTCGGAAATCCGAAATCGGGTTTAGGGCTTAGCTGACGGTTTGAACGATTCGAACCGGGTTCGAACCGTGAGAGGCGGTTCGAACTGCGGTTCAATGCAACCTTGATATGAGGCATGCAAATTATGTTCAAGTTACTATATTCTGGCTGCAGACTTTTACCAAAAATATCAATCAATAAACCTGACCTAGCTTGGCTTACAAACAGGTCTAAAAAATTGCACTTATCATCACTAGTTGTACAATTAAATCCACAGGTTTTTTCTTCTAAAGTACGAGAGGAGTTTAAAACCTTTATTACTTCTATAAAGACATAATCATTTGAAATCTAACTACAACGAACATGAACATCTGCATCCTTAAGTAAGTTTATCCAAAGCTCATTAATAGAAGGAAGCAACACTTTGAAGCAATTACTTAGCCACCTAGAAAGGTCAGTCAACGTAGTTTTATAGGCTGATGCAAGAAACCTAGGCCTTTTAGGAACTTTATGAAATTTCCATGCAGCACAAAGAAATGGAAGATTTCGGTAACAATTAAAGTTATAAGAATGACAAAAATCTTGATGATATTTAGATTTTTCAATATGTTAAATGAACTTATTGATACTCATAGTTATAGATTTTAACAAGCAAGCATCTACTGAAAGAGGAGGACGAAATTTAGTGCCTTTAGAAAAGGACTCTTTCAAAAACGATGAGGGAAGGATTGATGTATCTGCAGTAACAATATGACCTAAAGAAGGATGACAAACGTCGCATAAAAGGAGTCACCACAAGAACAAGGGCTATTAAGGATAGACAACTTTTTCTTTTCTAAAAGATTCCGACCAATATCAGCATAATTAAAGGCTTTTGGTCCTATAGTTCTAACATATTTCCAAGCAACCACTTGGTGATTCAAATTTTCTTTACACAAGGAGGAAGAGCATTCACAACTTCAGGCTTTCTAAGAATAGAGCTCAAACTCATTTTGTCAAGATCAGGTGAAGAAGATCTTTACTAGAGGTAAAACATTTAGTTTTAACATTAGCTTTGGAATTTTTTAAGCGACTTAAAAGAGTCTTGACTATGTGTAGAATTGGGGCTGTAGACACACAATGTTTCAAAGGTTCAAAGATTTCATTCAACTCTTCAATCCAAGTAACCAGAGGACTGAATTTATTGTATCGGCTAGTTCTTTTCGCCCCTTTGAGGAAATTCATCAAGGGCAATGCAATTATTGTGTAGTCCTTAATGAATCAATGAAAAAAACCAGTGAAGCCAAGAAAAGATTTGACTTCTCTGATGGTTAGGAGAA
Source organism: Diphasiastrum complanatum (assembly GCA_029204225.1). NCBI lineage: Eukaryota > Viridiplantae > Streptophyta > Lycopodiopsida > Lycopodiales > Lycopodiaceae > Diphasiastrum > Diphasiastrum complanatum. Next base: position 27,070,544 of record CM055093.1, read on the forward strand.
TAGGCCATTCACAAACCTTCCGGACTTTATCAAGGTCAATTTCCAACCCACAGTCCGAAATAATGTGACCGAGATAAACTAGTCTTGTCTGTTGGCGTAGAGCTTCTCCTGTCTTAGTAACTTCAAGACAGTCCTGAGATGCTCCTCTAAGGTCTTCCTATAGATGAGAATATCATCCAAGTAAACTATTACGAATTTACCCAAATATGGACGAAGAAGATCGTAAGGTCGTGGGAGCATTCATCAATCCAAACGACAAGACTAGAAACTCATAATCGACATACCTTGTCCTAAACCCGGTTTTTCCAACATCCTCACTCTTATTACAAATCTAATCATACCCTGATCTCATATTGATTTTGGTGAAGTACTTTGCACCATGTAATCGATCAACCAATTCATCCATTCGAGGTACGGGGTATCTATTTTTAATACTTAATTTGTTCAATTTTTATAGTCTACACAAAGATAAAACTGGCACGCCCCCCAACATGGCCCATTTTTAAATATTGTTGCAACTGCCTAAAAACTTCTTCTTTTGTGCTCATCCTATAAGGGTACAATTGTATAGGCGAACTTCCGAAAAGAAGCTTTATGCCATGGTTGACACCCCAAGAGGGGGGAAGACCCTTTGGCAACTAGTTTGGGAAAACATCCTAAACTCATGCCTAAGTTTTCTAAAGGTTTCAACTTCTAGTGATTGTTCTACCCTTAGATTATTAGTCATTAGTGCAAGTTGCATGTTATACCTGTATAAATTGCATTCTTCCTGATAGGTAAATCCTTTAGCCAACATAAATAAGAATCACAATCCACCATATTCATGCATTCAACCGTTTCCAAAGCAGAAAGCATATAAGGAAAAGAAATATCCACATTTCCATTAAGTTGTATGAGTGAGCCATTATGCAAGAACGACAAACTGAGTTACATAGTTTTTCTTTAGCGACTCATTCCTCTCATAAAACCACTCTTTACCAAGTATAACATCTAAATTCATTACAATGGAAATCTAATCTATCTTTATATCCCTTAATTTGCAAAGGAAGACGCGGACTATCCGGTCCCATACTTAGCTCTCTGCTCCCATGGCCAGCTTCACCATGTACCGATGGCCCCTTTTAAGCACAAATTGTCGCTCTTGGAGCTTCAAGAAGGTCCCTTGGTCCATCGTGAATCATTTCTTAGATCCGCTAGGTCGTGAAGTAAGTATCCTTCGACTTTTCTTTTCCTTTCTTCAAAAAATAATGGTTTCTTACCCTTTACCTCGAACTGTCCAATAGGCTCCAGTCGAGCCACTACATGAGTATCATCGTATAGCTTGGTGTAACGAACAGGCATCCTCAAGGGTAAGAGGCTAGTTCCTCCTAATCTCTAACTGAAAATCGTTGGGTAATATCAAAATTAAATGCAACTTGAATAAGGCAGGATCTATTCTAATAGCAAAATGAGAATATACCTCCTAGAAGCCCTGTAAGTATGCATCCAAGGGCCGGTTCCCCATGTGAATCGTCGCATACTAGCGATAGAATTCGAAGTCGTCCAAAAAGGGTAAGAAGGCCACCTTAAAGGCCTTGCAAAATTCCTCCCAAGTTTTGGGCACTTCCATTTTCCCTCATAGATCCTGCCACCATGTAAATGCTCTCCCTAGCAGATACATGACAGCCATACTGATATTATTGTCATCCGTTGAATCATGCATGGAGAAGTGCGAACTCCACCAATCCAGCAATGTCATGACATCATTGGGGGATCTATCCGTCTTTTCTCCCGAAAAAAGATCAACTATGAAGAGGGGGTGATGCAAAGCTTGCCTAGTTTGCGCCAATTCCCTCCAACCTTGCTGCACCCTATTATGTTTTGCTTGCAAATCAAGAATCTGCCGTTGTAGATAACTTGAAAGAGAACAAGCGTTATATGTCCCATTGGAGAATGGACTTCATCCAATAACGATTCCAAATAGAATTTCTTGCAAACAAATACAAAACTGCTTAAGCGTTTATCCACATACAAAATGGCAAAACATCTATGAAACTTACGAACCTCATTAGAAAATGAAGTATGAATATTAGATGGGACAGATGAAACTTTTTTCAAACTCAAAGTTACATAATTTACAACTTTAGGCTATTAAGGCAATTCAAAATTCTGATATTGTTATTCGTATAATGAGTACTCCGACCATTTACTAGGGCCTTTTCCAAAATTAGGAAGTTTATTCAAATTACATCTAGACAAAAAGTTAAACCTTTCTCTATGATTTGTACCATTTCTACTAGCAAAACAAACCTCTAAAGTGTTGATAAATTATAGTCAAGCAATTGTTTAAGGCCAAGCCCTCCTGGAAGGCGAAGGCTATTGGAGGTCAAAATTAGTGTTGACCACACCCCTTGTTTGTTTAACAGGGCTATTGCAAAGCGGTGAGGTCCCTAAATAGGTCCACCTATTACACTCGAAATATCACTGACAATAGCATGCGATCAAGTGCCCACGACTTCTTGAAGTAACACTACTTGACTCCCTCACACTGAAAGTCTTTCACTAAACTAACAAAAAGCCCTTGATCCTAAAAGGACCCAAAGAAAGGAAACTTCATGTAAGTATGGTTCAGATTCTAACATGGTGAGACAAAGTTAATTGGACCATGAGAGAGTCAATCACATGAAATTTCTTCGGAAAAGGTTTTATAGAATTTGCGTAAATGACTCTTGTAAATTACAAGAACCACCAAAGAGCCAAATGTACAAAATTCTTTACAAGAGGCAAGAAATAACATAAAGCTTACTTTGTTACTTTGATACCATCAAGAACAAGAACCTAAACCTGAAGATTAAGGAATATTTATCTAATGAAGCGCAACCAAGAAAAACTTGACTACAACTATACATGAAAGAATTTTATTTCATTTTATTTTTATTTTTACCATTAAAGGAGTAACCAATGTTGAGAGTAGAAAAGAAAGGAAGTAGAGCATCAATTACCCAGGAAAAAACAATCTACAAATTAGACTTTGAATATGAAAAGTTGATACTTAGAAGAGAACCAAAAAAATGATGAAGGCACAACGCAACTTCTTAATAGGCAATAAATCACAAACTCCACCAAACTTTAAAAACTTTTTGACACTAGAACTAGGTAGAGGAAAGGAGAATATCTGGGTGAACCAAAAGCAAGTGATTAACCTAATAAGCAATAGATTATTATGAACAACAAGAAACTTACCAAAAGGACATTGAGTAAGAGATGTTAGTTTTGGTTAGTAAAATATCATATTAGTTGTCAGGGCATGTGCACCCTCTCAAAATATGTAAATAAAAACATACAGCTAGCCACTACTATGTCTGCTAAAGTGACAAAAAATATCTATTTGTGAAATTGGAATATTTTTTTTTTCACAAATTTATATAGAGAAGTTAATGATGTCATAAGGTAAAGCTTAGAAACAATATACAAGCAACTCATAAAATCAAAGGATCTAAGTCAAAACAAAAATATAAAATTAAACTAACATAAAATCTTAGCCAAACAGCATTGCTTATATCCATCAGTACCCAAGCATAGGTTACTAACTAGTAACTGGGTTTCGAAAGAATCCGGACTAAGAAATTCTCTTGGGTAGACCCAGTGCTGACTAAGAAGCAAAAGACAATCAATAACAAGAAAGAAATAATAATAATAACGATAATAATTCAAAAGAAATGAAATTTTAGATTTAAATTAAACAATATATATAAAGAAAATAAAATAAAATAAATAAATAACAAGGACCATAATATGTAGACGAGTTACCGAGAAAAAGACAAAATATAAAATAATTTTGTTGAGAAAGCATTAAGCTGATAGTATAGGCACTGAAGTATTTGCAAACTGAAATATCTCACCCAATAGATTTCATCGTCTTTAGGTGTCAAAAACTCTAAGTTCACATCAAATTATTGTGTTTGCGACCTCTTTGCTTCTAAAAACCATTTGTTCATTCCAGGTTCAAATTTGAGCTGCATAACTTGCTTTTCTCAAATTTTTACAAGCTGAAAAATTTCAGCACACATTTCCTATCATTTGTAGGGCCTCAAAGACAGTAAATGCTCTTCAAGTTTGCTTCACAATGTGATCATAGCTAGGACTTATTTGGATTTATTCGCACCTAAAATGGCATGATTTATTACCTCTTGGTTCTAAAATTCTTGTAGAAAAATTAGGATACATTTCTGCTCAGCTTTGACCATCAAATTCAAAGTACTTATTAAAGACTTCAGATACTCTTGAAGTGTCTTCCACAATCACCTAAAAAAGCAGATGACTCCCTAATTCCAACTAGTGAAGACTTGAAGAAAATGACCATTTGTGGCATGTTCAACACTTTAGATTGATTTCAGCAGTTCATACCTATACCCCAACTCTAGAAGTGAGCACCACCATCTGCTCTAGGATGGAATGCATTGTTGTATGATAGAATCTAATGTCTTGAAACCCTAGGGCCCACTTCCTCGAGCCCAATAAGTGCTCTAATACAAGGGTAGGACTCCCTAATTCCAACTAGTGAAGACTTGAAGAAAATGACCATTTGTGGCATGTTCAACACTTTAGATTGAATTTCAGCAGTTCATACCTATATCCCAACTCTAGAAGTGAGCACCACCATCTGCTATAGGATGGAATGCATTGTTGTATGATAGAATCTAATGTCTTGAAACCCTAGGGCCCACTTCCTCGAGCCCAATAAGTGCTCTAATACAAGGGTAGGAGCAAAATCTAGTAATAAGAGATATATATATATCTAAGGAAGCGGGACCTGAACGCGCGTCCGCGTCCGGGGTCGAACGCGTCCGGGGGTCAGACACCGGACGCGGATGCGGGCATTCCGGCCCGGACCCTCATGTCTGAGATATATATATATATATATCATAGTGTCCCCTAGTACCGTTGTTATGGTACCGCCGATACCATAACAGTGGTACCACCGGTACGGTACCGCCCTGGGATCCGCGATACCAGGGCGGCACCATAATATATATAAAAAATAAAAATAAAAATTTCCCGTGTTATTTTCGCAAAAAAAAAAAAGTTTTTTTTTTTTTTGGTACCGCCGACCGATATGGTACCGCGGTACCATATATGGTCCCGCAGTACCTGGTACCGCGGGACCTATGATATATATATATATATATATATATATATATACACTAGTTGTGAGTGCCTGTCATTGACGGGCAATGGCGGCCGATCTAGGTGGCGGCCGATGATTTGGAAATTCAGTATGTCGTTGACGGACAATGATTTTTTCGATCTAGGTGGCGGTGGTCCCTATGCGGCCTAAATGCGGTCCTTATACGGCCTAAATGCGGTCCCTATGCCTTCGTTCAGACCGTATGTTAGGCGAGACCCTTGCAGTGCGGTTTGCGGTTCGTTCACTTTGTTCAGACCGTAAGCAATACTTTACAGTGCGGTTGAGGTCAGAGCATAGGCGAGACTTTGCGATTGTGCTTCGTATGTGACCGCAATTGTTGACTTTGCGGTCCTTTGCAATGAAATGCGGTCGTATTCAGTCAAAATGGGATCCTTTGTGGTATGAGAGAGAGAGCATCCGAGAGAGAGAGATAGAGAGAGCATCGTTTCCTTCGTTCAAACCGTATGTAGCCGTAGGCGAGACCCTTGCATGTGGTTTAGAGTTTAGGGCAGAGCATTAACGCCGCACAGGGACCGTGAGAACCGTGAGTGAGAGCATTACGCCGCATAGGAACCGTGAGAACCGTGAGAGAGAGAGAGAGAGAGAGAGAGAGAGAGAGAGAGAGAGAGAGAATCTGAGAGAGAGCGGTCCAGCCAACCTGCTTGCTATTCAATAATCTTCATGGATTGTTCAGATTGCTTCTTCAAGCAGTGTGCTTCGTGCAATGTGTAGATAATGTGAGACAGACAGAGAGAGCGAGAGAGAGAGAGCAGCCAAATGTAGCCGTAGGCGAGACCGTATGTAGCCATGGATAGGCGAGACCCTTGCATCCAGTTTGCGGTTCGTTCAGACTGTAAGCAAGACTTTGCGGTGGGTTCATTCACTTAGTTCAGAGCATTTAGGCCGCATAGGGAGCGTGAGAACCGTGTGAGAGAGAGAGAGAGAGAGAGAGAGAGAGAGAGAGAGAGAGAGAGAGAGAGAGAGAGAGAGAGAGAGAGAGAGAGAGAGAGAGAGACCGTTTGTAGTCATCGGCGAGACCCTTGCATGCGGTTTGCGGTTCGTTCAATTCTTTGAGAGCATAGGCGAGACTTTGCGATAGTGCTTCGTATGTGACCGCAATCATTCACTTTGCGGTCCTTTGCGATGAAATGCGGTCGTATGCGGTCAAAATGGGATCCTTTGCGGTGTGTGTGTGTGTGTGTGTGTGTGTGTGTGTGTGTGTGAGAGAGAGAGAGAGAGAGAGAGAGAGAGAGAGAGAGAGAGAGAGAGAGAGAGAGAGAGAGCATCGTTTCCTTCGTTTAGACCGTTTGTAATCATCAGCGAGACCCTTGCATGCGGTTTGCGGTTCGTTCAGAGCATTAAGGCCGCACAGGGACCTAGATCGAATGAGAGAGAGAGAGATAGAGAGAGATAGAGAGAGAGAGAGAGAGAGAATCTGAGAGAGCGATCCAGCAGAATCTGAGAGAGAGAGAGAGAGAGCGATCCAGCCATTCTGCTTGTTATTCATAAATCTGATCTGATCGATGGGCGATCTGTGGACTCATCCAGGTGCATAACCTTCATGGATTGTTCAGATTGCTTCTTCAAGCAGTGTGCTTCATGCGATGTGTAGATAATGAGAGAGAGAGAGAGAGAGAGAGTGCGAGCGAGAGAGAGAGCGAGAGAGAGTGAGAGACCGTATGTAGCCATAGGCGAGACCCTTGCATGTTGTTTGCGGTTCGTTCAGACCGTAAGCAAGACTTTACGGTGGGTTGAGGTTCATTCACTTTGTTCAGAGCATTTAGGCCGCATAGGGACCGTGAGAACCGTGAGAGAGAGAGAGGAGAGAGAGAGAGAGCATCGTGAGAACCGTGAGAGAGAGAGAGAGAGAGAGCATCATGAGAACCGTGAGAGAGAGAGAGGAACCGTGAGAACCGTGAGTGAGAGAGAGAGGGAGAGCATCCGAGAGAGAGATACGTGAGTGAGAGAAACCGTGAGAACTGTGAATGAGGGAGAGCATCCGAGAGAGAGAGAGAGAGAGAGAGAGAGAGCGTCATGAGAACCATGAGAACCGTGAGTGAGAGAGAGAGGAACCGTGAGAACCGTGAGTGAGAGAGAGAGGGAGAGCATCCGAGAGAGAGAGCATCGTGAGAACCGTGAATGAGAGAGAGGAACCGTGAGAACCGTGAGAGAGAGAGAGGGAGGGAGCGCATCAGAGAGAGAGAGAGAGAGAGAGAGAGAGAGAGAGAGAGAGAGAGCATCGTGAGAATCGTGAGTGAGAGAGAGGAACCGTGAGTGAGAGGAACTGTGAGAACCGTGAATGAGAGAGAGGGAGAGCATCCGAGAGAGCATTGTGAGAACCGTGAGAATCGTGAGTGAGAGGGAGAGAGGAACCATGAGAACCGTGAGCGAGAGAGAGAGAGAGAGAGAGAGAGAGAGAGAGAGAGAGAGAGAGAGAGAGAGAGAGAGAGAGAGAGGAACCTTGAGAACCGTGAGTGAGAGAGAGAGGGTGAGATAGAGGAACCGTGAGTGAGATAGAGGAACTGTGAGAACCATGAGTGAGAGAGAGAGGGAGAGCATTCGAGAGAGAGAGCATCGTGAGAACCGTGAGTGAGAGAGAGGGAGAGCATCCGAGAGAGAGAGAGAGAGCATCGTGAGAACCGTGAGTGAGAGAGAGGGAGACCATCCGAGAGAGAGAGAGAGAGAGAGCATCGTGAGAACCGTGAGTGTGAGAGAGAGAGGAACCGTGAGAACCGTGAGTGAGAGAGAGGAACCGTGAGTGAGACTCGAGAGAGAGGGAGAGCATCGGTGCCTAAATTTCTGCACGTAAGCAGGAATCTAGAGCGACTATATCATATAGCAAGTGATGCAGACCACAACGGCTACATACGGTCTCTCGCTCTCTATCTCTCTCTCTCTCTCTCTCTCTCTCTCTCTCTCTATCTCAAATTTATGGCAAGGAATTCTTTATTGATACTAATATTTGTTCCATGTTGCACGTGCAGGCTACACCATTTTTAGGACTAGAGTCTGGAACACAATCGCATGTGTTGGAGCTTTTGTCCAACAATATTGCACACTCACAACCTGATGACCCATTTATTGGTACTGTTTTATGAGAAAGTATTTCATTAATCTATGTTTTCCTCTAAAAAGAAAACCAACTGAAAGATAGATCGTGGGGAGAAACAGCTCTCTTCCTTGCCTACGACAGATCCATCTTTCAGTTGGTTGTCCACGATCCATTGAATAGCCAGGGGGAACGGCTACATGAATACCAGATCACGCAGCTCCGAGCGCAATAAGCTCGAATAATGTGGAAAACTGTTGGGATTCATCTACATGGGAGCAGGCAAAGGTCCATACGGATAGCGCTGAGAGGGAGAGTGGGGAGTTTTCAACTGATCGCTCTGTGGACTGGGTGTTCAAGCCCTCAAGGTAAGACATGGATTGTGTTATGTTTTTTCCTGGGCGTGGGAGGGAAGTTGAAAGAAGACTGCGCAGTAGTGTCTGCAATTTTCCTTCTTGTACTCTAGAGGCTTCAGGTGCTGGAGAAGACCTGGCATGAACCACGAATTAGATCAGTCCTTGTGCTGGGAAATAGTTTTATAGAAAATGACGAAACTGAGTCAAGCAATAGCAGAAGAGAGCTTGATAAAAAAACCCTCTAAAGTTGAGGGTGGTCAAGAGCAGAGGAGCTTGGCATCATTGGAGCTAGGAAGTTGTTCTCCTTTGGATGCAACCATGGCGTGTTCTGTGGCATTGAGAAGAGGGATCCCGGAGAAGCCTAGCCTGACTCGATTGGTGAAGATCATGCATCCATTATTTCACACATGATTTCGATATTGCTTTTTGATCAGGAGAGCTCCTTCACATCTGGCTTGATCCAGCACTTTGGCTTCAATCACCCAGAACGACCTATCCCTCGATCAACACTATTCGCTAAATTTTCATCTTCAAACAAAACCACAATAATTTATCCTGGATCAAAACTCTTCACAAAGTAGACGAAGATATACTGACCCGCTATTCTTAACCAAAAAGCAAGACCAAAAAATCTGACTTCAGCTGTTGTTGATCCAACAAAAAGTGGCTTGAAAATCTTCAACTGTAGGGCGAATCTAAATGGGAACAAAACTGTAGAGGCAGAGAGGAGGCAAGCAAGGGAATGGAAAGGCAGGAAGGAGGAGCTATGGCGTCATCGTTGCGATGGAAGGAGGTGCTTATACAACTGTTATAAAATAGAAGGTAAATAAAGTAGCTCTCCAGGAGAGTAGGAGAGCATACGTGACCAGAATGTGAGAGAGAGAGAGAGAGAGAGAGAGAGAGAGAGAGAGAGAGAGAGAGAGAGAGAGAGAGAGAGAGAGAGAGAGAGAATGAGAATGAGAATGAGAGGGAAATGAAATTTGAAATTTAAATGCATGGGGAGGAGTGCCATGCATGTCTTTTCCCATACATGCATCCTCCTCCCCATCCTTTTAGTTGAGAAAAGTCTATGCATGAGTGAGGGGAAGAGGATGTATGGGTGCACCCATACACATGCGCACCAATAGTTTTATATATAGATAGATATATATATATATATATATATATATATATATATATATAGAGAGAGAGAGAGAGAGAGAGAGAAAGCTAAAAGATGAAGCTTTAGAAGTTGAATTAATCAAGTGTCTAAGAGAACAATAGCTTGGAGAGTTCTTTCCAAGGTGAAACCCTGCAATCTACTAAAATTTGCAGGAGTCCTTGTCTGTGTCAACTGGAACCCTAATTTGTCCGAACTGAATGGCATGTTCCATCTCTTGATTTTTCAAGGCTAACCTGACAAGGCCCTCCTTTCCATCTGCAGCCCTACTTAATAGGACTTGAAAGTGATGGTGGGTCCTAAAGGAGGCCCAGATAGCACTATTAGGGCCCAAATGATATCAAAATGTTGCAGGTCTAGTTTAGGGTCTTCAGTCTTTGTAATGCTCAGGATTCTACTTGAAGATCATCTCTTGAAAACACATCATCAGGGTAGGTTTTTTCATATTGTTCTTAATAAAGTTACATAATGAAGTTTCCTTATTGTATTGGCTCATGATCAAACGCAATCTACTCAACTGAATGGCGACCTGAGATCAGGTCATGGCGTAGCGTGGCATGACATCAATTGCAGTTTTGAAATACTCAGAAAGTCAAGCCCCAAGTTGGGCATGCACAATAGGAGGAAGACAAACAGTGGTAAGGCTGTAGTTTGGCCGTTATTGACCTCAGGGGACTTTCCTTGTCGATGGATAGCTTAGCTGTACAGCTCAATGCAGCTTTCTCTTATGGCTACACAAATCTAGTCTCTTTCTTACCACAGATAAATATAACAGAAGAAAAGCTACATAGGCTTGAATAGAGCAAAATAGGTCAAATTTCTTCTTTTCAAAGAAAGAAAGAGAGACCAATGACAATTCAGACTCCAGAGGCTTCATTTATTTCATAAAAACACCAATTGGACATGTGGGAGAAAAAATGGTCTGCTTACAATAGGTTTGTCATAAAATGGAAAGCCCTGCATCTGCCGCAAAGCATTGGTGGCAGCAGTTACTTCGTCAAAAACAACCCAGGCTTGCCCTCTCAACTTCATTGTCTTGCTAGCAACAACGTCAACGATCTTTCCAAATTGGGAAAAGAGACCATAGAGGGATTTTTTTAGCTCTGTTCATACACCCAGAGAAGGTTATAAGTACAGTAAAGATCTTGTTGATCTTGCAGGAAGTGACTATTTAACTCATGAAAATGTAAAAAAAGTTTTGAAGAAATAATCAACATAAGGAGACCACAGTTCGTACGTCTTTTCTCGTGCCATTATGAATACATGACACAAATCAAACCAGACGAGGCAGCTATGCTATCTATTGAAACTGGCTACATCAACAAAAATTTATCAGAATCAGAGATGCTTAGATTTGACAGGCTCATATGTAGCTATACGGTGCAGCAAATGCCTAAAGATTAGAAAGCGGTGAAAAGGCCGTAGTTAATCGACTGTAACACTCTTGAAGCACGGAAGCATCCAGTAATGAGATCATAAATCAGCTGCCAGTTAAGTTCTTGAATGCATTAAAGCGACATTTCAAACGTGCTTATTTGGTCCAAAATGTCAAACACTACCAGAAACAAAACATTTTCATGACCCCCATTCCTACCAAACTTAAAACCTAACAAAAAACACAAGAGTGCGCATGTGTGCGAGTCAACATTCAAGAAATGCATCTCTAAGACTAAGCTTCTGAATGATGTGAGCTAAGAGGTTCATCATCGTCAATGTGAGACAACCAGCAAGTGACGGCATCACATACAAATAAATGATGACTGATCTAAACGATTTGCATGTCTAAACTTAACCTTCAAAATGATGCAAGCTAAAAGGTCCATCATCGTCAATGTGAAGCAAGCTGCAAGTGATGGCTTCATATACGTGTAAACGATGACTGATTCCGAACGATTTACCAAACTGACGAAATCCATTTGAAAAAGCAACATGAGAATGAAATTTGTAAGTACCATCCTTCTTGATCTTTTCATTCAGATTATTGACGTAGATTGTTTGGCTGGGGGGAATGTCAGCGAGCATCATCTTTCTCTGCTCCGCTCTGCTCTAGCGTCTCGTCAAGTATTATTATGAAGGCAAAGGGGTTGCTCGTTTCGTTACAAAGCTACTATAGCTCATGAAAACTTGATCGTTGCCTAAAAAAGGTTCAAGTGGGTGAAAGAAACCTTACTATATTCATGTATTCACACATTGGGGGGTTTAGGGTTCTTATAACACCCATTGGCACAAGGGACCCGAGACCATTGGAGCTTTAGAGCGGTCCTATTCTAGAGAGAGAGTGTTTTGGAGGAACTACTCAAAATCGGCATGCTTGACTTAACCGCAGAGAAGACAACCTATTGTATGATTGTTGGAGGCAAAATGGGCTTTGGATGGCTCACAGAGAAACGAGAGATATGATTCTCCTTTGCACCACATTAAATCCCAATCAAAACAATGTTGTTTTTTTTGTGTGTGGTGACAATTTTGTACTCCAGCAAGCAATATAGAAAGAATATACAAATTCTACAGAATACACACTCACCCTCTACTCTATCTCTCTCTATAACGCTCTACACAGAATATGGATTATATAAAGACTATGTAGACTCGAGCATGTACAAGATTACATCTGACATATATCCTACCACATTCTATACAAATAACAAACCTAGATATAATACATATATAAATACACTCTGTTACGGCATTTTCCACTCATGGTATTAAAGCTGAGGGGAAAACAACATAACAGAGTACAACACCACTAAGTGTTCAATGTTGTGCTGTTACGAGAATGGTTGTACACGTCCCATATAGAAAGCTAACTAGGGGATCCCTGACATGTTCTATTAACCAAGCCGTACATTTATAGCTAATAAAGGTTTTCTAGACCTCTAAAGACATAGCCTACAAAGGGTTATACTCACTTCCTCAGTCTTCTTGAAACTCCCAACTTGCTCTAGTGATATCTTGCTCGCTTACGAAGCTCCTAAGCTACCTCCCTTTCATATTTTTCTCGAGGACCTCTCCCAGAATCTTTGACGATATCATTTAAGTTCTCTAACACATACTCTGGCAATGGATCGGAAAGCCCTAACCGCAATTCTATATATTGAGTAAAGGATCCTCCTGACATTTTCCACGTAATTTCTTCACTCAATTCGTAGACTTCGTAGATGTCTATGGAAATCCCTAGAATAAAAATAATGATAAACCCTTCCATTTCTACTCGACTGGCAGAAGTCACCTGTGGTAGAGGTAGCTCTCGCAATCCAAACCCAGTCATAACAATTCAGGCCCAGATCTCATCCTAATAGCACTTTGGAGTTCTATGGAGCGTGTTGCTACCAAGATCCATGAGTCGTTTCATTAGAGAAAATATGGGCCCTATAAGAAATGCCATGTAGGAGAGAGAAAAATAACTATAAAGTAACTATAATATCATTTTCTAACTTCTTTACGCATATGCCTGCACTACTTTCCATGTAAATGAATGCACCTTAGTTTAGTCACATCAAACTTCACTGGTGCTTAACCATAGTTAAACTATAGTTTTCAAAATGCTGAAATATTCCCTCCCAATAGTTGGGAACACTCAAAAATTTGAATTACGAGTGACATTTCTGAAACAAAGCCTATGCCATCTCTATCTCCAGGGTCAAAAACAAGTGTTTAGCGCCATCTCTATCTCCAACAGAGTCGTAAGCGCCATCTTCAGCTTTGTTATTGTCATTGTGTTGTTTGTTACTATACTACTGTACTGATGACAAAGCTTTATCATCTTCATGTGGATCTGTCACCAGAATATGCTCCGCTCAGGACAAGAAATTCAAAGCAATCCAAATTGTCAACTTCTGATATGGTCCGATACAGGGAGCGAAAGCTAAAGCATGTAGATTTATGGTCATCAGGAACATTGTATCCTATTGATCCATGTTCATTGCAACATCCAAATTTTCATTGGTGAGTCAATTAATAATCTATATGTGTCATGGTAAAATTGGCCTTTTGGGTTATTGTGAGAATTTGATGCTCTGGGAATGCACAATCAATGCAAAGAATACATTATTTGGAAGAGAAATCAAGGAAAATATCAAAGGAGTGCGAAGAAAAATCTACAAAGTTGAAAACTTGTTTGGATGAAAATGAGATGCCCAAGAAGGAGATCCAAAGGTTGAAATCTTCTTTGCATCATTATACAACTAATAATGATAAGATAAAAACTGCATTTCAATCCATGCATATCTCATATTTGTCTCTTGTTAAAGATATGGATGTGCTCAACAGAAAGGTCCGAAGCAACAAGAGGAAAAGACTGGTAAACAACGATATATGTGATCTATCATCCAGAGGAGGTCAGAAAAAGATGAATCCGTGCATTCAAGTAAGTTATAGCTTATCTGGTATTGAATATTGCTTGAACTATTTGATTCATTCATAATCACTAATTTTGTTATTTATTCATTTTAGCTTTCTGTTGATTTGCTTATTATATACTGATGTGAATACTATGAGCGTCCTAATTTCTACTGACATTTTCATGAACATTATGTTTGCAATACAGATCAACATTGGTTGTTGAAAACCATTTGGGCGATGAGATTTCAATCGGAAACTCACTAGGCTCTATCTTGACTTCTAACTCTATGAAATAAATGTTAAACAATAACAAAATGAAAAAGATTAATGCTTAAGTTACTGATAGCATTATGGATGAAGTTGGAAAAATATTAGACACTACATTGCTTCAGTGAGCATGTGACTTTTCTAGCATCTATAGGAAAGCATGTGCAACAATGTTTAAGATGATAAAGGAGGCATTTGCACAAGTAAATATTAAAAAGTTTCCAATCTCATGACCATTTCATCTTTTAAAATAAAGAGACATGTTAAACCAAGGTATGTAGACAATAGTTGGTAATCCATCTCATATCAATGAAGGGTATTGCTCGAAAGGAGAAAATGTAGCTTAGAACAATACAACAGTTTATTTATTGACATTAATAAGCTATTAACATTCATCATAAATTTTTACGGTATTACAAATGAGAATGTCAATAACAAGTTGATAGTTGTTCTAAAGTTAGATGAGTCTGAAATTATAAAACGACAAAAAATAAAAAGAGTCAGTCTCATGATCATGAATGGAGCACTTTCAAATTCAGAAGACTCAGAAGGCCTCAATTTCAGTGTTCAATCATAAAATGATATCTGGTGGTTGGCAGCATTTCAGGTATAGTAGTTCCTTTGCATTGGGATAATCATTTAAATATGGATTTCATTTGAAATCTTCTCTATGTTAATATTATGAGACTAATCACGTCTTTCTATTCTTTTATAGGTGATGAAAGAAGACCATGACATTCTCTCATGGATATTTAATAGAACATCATATCCTGCCACCATAAAAAATCACATGGAGGGAGTTCCACTCAATATTCCTGGAATTGGCACTTTCAATATTGAATGGCATTTAGCAGGAGATCTGAAGGCATTAAAATGTATGTTCAATGTATCTCATGGCGCTAACTCTAAACACTCTTGTTTGTACTGCATGAAAATAGCAAAAGCCATGACAAGAAGTATAGGAATATCAAGAGATCGAGAAGATTCTTATTGGAAACATGTACTACTGATTCCTCTTCGAAATGTTCATATCTGTACATTGCATGCAGAGGTGCGTATTATAGAAAAAATAATATATCTTCACATCTTGTTTGTATGGAATTCCGAGCCAGAGACCTCTGCGAAGGAAGCTATTTCCAGATTAGAGGATGTGTTGTCCAAAGCAGGCTTACCTAAAGGCCACGTTAAAATAAAAAAAGATGACAAGCTATCAGGTAAAACAGGAAATATTCCATGCAAGCCGAGCATTGGAGGATCCAAAGCTCGAAGATTTTTATCAAATTATTCTGGCAAAAATCCAAGGTTCAATACACGGTTTGGAAAGAAATTATTGCAGCAACTCAAGATTTCAAAGAAAAAGGTTCTACTTGTATACACAAAGTAGAAGTTTGGAAAAAGTTAGACAACATAGTGAAATACTTGAGAAAAGATAAATTTTCAAATACTGATGTACAAATGATACAGAAAACAACCAGTGAATTTGTGGATGCAGTTCAAAGTGCATGGGGTGTTGATCATATAACACATTATATGGTAAGATTTTGATTTTACACTACGATAGACAAATATGTGCAATTAGATTAGATAGGTACTGATTTAGATTATGTTTTTATGACATGCAGCACATATTACGACATCATTCGACATTCTTTGCAAGAAATAGTGGAAGTCTTAGCATATGGTCATCGCAAGGAATGGAAAAATCTCATTGGCAAGCAAGAGTGGCATTTCATAAAAGTACACAACATGGTTGGACTACTACAAAAAATAGCTATATACTGTAACTTTTTCAATGGTTTTACAAAAGAATCCAAATTCGTCATAATACAAAATTGACGGATTATAAAAAATTTCAAAAAACATGCAAATTTATACAAGCCAGTAGGCTATCGACACACAATAAAATTTCGTATATTAAATTTCAATATTTACAAAGTACAATTCAACAGTATCTACTTTGCTTCCACAACTAGAAAACTCTGTGTTTATCCACGCAGAGTATCCACGCGAGACCCGACACTTAGTCGATTTTCCGAAATTTTGTTTGCGTGGAACATCCACGCGTGGATTATCCACGTCAAAATTCTTTTGAACACGTCTCCAGCCAGTCCACCAGTGTTTTTCTGACACGGTGCTGAAAAATTTACGCACGTGGATTATCCACGCGAAATTGAATTTTGAAAATTTCGACAACTGTTTGGGAGGGAAGGTTGGCGACGCCGGAAAGCAGGTTTTGCGTGGATAATCCACGCGTGGATTATCCACGCAAATTCCAGTTTGATCACCGGACCGGACCGGAAGTTAAAGATATCCACACATGGATATCTTCTGCGTGGATTATCCACGTATTTTTTTGTTTTTTTTGTTTTTTGCATGTTGATGATGACATTAAGTTAGTTAAATAAATATATTTCTAGAGTGAATTATATTATGATGAAGTTATATATATATATATATATATATATATATATATATATATATATATCATAGTGGCATGTGGTGCTGTCATTATGGTGCCGTCCAAAAATTCGCGGTACCAGGGCGGCACTATTTTTTAATTTTTGTTTTAAGAAAAATTAAATTTTTTTTAAATTTTTTTTTAGTGAGCAATATGGGTATCAGCTTGAAGCTCTTGACGAGAGCAGTGCATTTATGCAGGTTGCCGGTGCTTTCAGTTACAAATTGTGTTAGACAAGTAAATAATACACCTCTTAGTTTAGTGGTTACTAGTTAACCGTGAGCTCAGATCTGTAAGGCCCCCATTATGAGGAGAAGCCATTACTGAACATGGTTGTTAGTATAGGGTCTACTGTGAGACCATGATGGTTATGAGATGGCTAGATTATAGTTTCTATATAGCAGCAAGTCTTGGGGGGTTCGGGGGGCGGTAGCCCCCCGAGAAACAGGGGGTCCAGGGGGCGGTAGCCCTCCGATAGGGGGTTTGGGGGGCAGAGCCCCCCAACAACGGGGTCTGGGGACTACCAGTAGACCCCGGGCCCCCGTCCCGACGGTACGACCTCTTCATGATTTGGGGTTTGGCTCCCTGATCGAAAAGACACTTTTTGGTGTTTTGCATCTCCTTGGTCCTTTGGCTATTCGCTCTCGTCAGAACCGACAACCTGTATAAATGCACTGCTCTTGTCAATAGCTTCAAGTTGATACCCATATTGCCCACTTGATTTTATTTTATTTTTTTTAAATAAAAAAAAAATTATATATTATGGTACCGCGGATCCGCGGATCCTGGTACCGCTGGATCTATGATATATATATATATATATATATATATATATATATATATATATTCTAAAGTGAATTATATTATGATGAGGTGTTTTTTTTTTGCATGTTCATAAGGAAATGAAATTAGTTAAATAAATATTTTTCTAAAGTGAATTATATCATGATGTTCCTAAATGATTGAGATTTTTTATGAGGTCGACCACCTACTTTTATAAGACAGTTGACTCGAGCTACCAATAGGGTAATTATGCATGATCCAAGGCTTTGATAGCCAAGGGTTTAGGGTCTATCCTAATGGCACTCTATCTAATCTCATATCCGAGATCATTTGATATGATTGAGAGCTCATTTTGTACATACTTCGAGAGATTATCAAGAGATGGTGATTTTGACAAGTTTGCTCTTTAATGAGGAATTGATGAATGATGAATGTGATATTTTTTGAGTCTAATGAATAGATCTGAATCTGAACAAAGTATTATACTTTCCACGTGTGTGACAGGATGTGAAGACCAATTATTTCTAGTTTTATTGTGGTGTTCAAAAGCTCTTGTCAATTAGATGCAAAATAGGTTGAATTGTGTGTTAGTTTTCTATCTATTAGATATAAGTGAAACCTTTGATGCTTTTTCAAGGTTTTAGTATCCAAATGAGATTAATAACCTTTGATTTTAACATGGTATCAGAGCCCAAATGCAACCATCAAGACTCAAATACAAGAAAAAGAGAAGCAATTACAAGTTGATGATTGTTTAATTTTTATTGCCCTTATTACTACCTTAAGTTTGATGATGTTCCTTCAAGTATGAATGAAACTATAGCAACAAAAAAGTGATTTGATGTAATGAAAAGTGAGTATATGATACATTGTTTGAGATACTTGTAAAATTATTGATCTTCCATGAAAGATACAAAATGTTACTATTTGCAAATGGGTCTTTAAGATCAAGCTTAATCAAAATGGTAGTGAAACAATTATAAAACAAGACTAGTTGCCAAGGGATATGCTCAATTCAAGGGGATTGACTATGATGAAAAACTTGATTTTGTCATAGTTTGTGGTGGTGATTTCATTAACTCACATGCTTTTAGTGATTCACTACCTTTGCAACATTTGTTAAAAAATGAGAATTTTCTTGGAACATGAAGTCGTACATCTATCTTCACCGACATTATCTCCAAAAAAATGGGATTGAAATCAAACTATGCCTATTCTTTTCACTTACTTGACCATAAATGAGATTTTATTTTGGCTAAATAACAATCATATGAAAACATTGCAAGAATCAATTTCATTCAGAATCGTGATAATCATTTTTATTCAGAATTACAAGAATCAATTTCATCAGCGACAACATCTTGCAATTCATCTCCTCTTAGATGATTTTCATCATCACTCTCACTTTCAGAAATTATTTCATCATCCTGACTATTAGAATTTCTATTCTCAACATCTATGGAAGTGGGTGCTTCAAGTATGGTTTGACAATCTACTACATCTCTAGGTAGTTCAATTTCATACTTAAAATGAAGGTTTTCCATTTCATTCTCAACATTTGCACCCTTAAATACTCGTCATGAACATGGTTCAACTTGAGCTACAAACCACCATATCTTGTTTAGTCGATCTGGTTGAAAAAACACCTGCACAAATCACTATTTTAGAACATATCGAAAACTCAAATACTGAAATCACTTGCAATAAAATGAAAAACATTATAGCATAGCATGTGCACCTGCTCACAGTGACGAGGCAACACCAATGTGTCAAAGGACTCCATGCTCAATGTTTTTGATGAATCAATCACAAAAAATCCACTTGGATCCGATTTTACAGTTGCATTTGGCCCTCTACAAACTACCTTGAACCATTTCACATCAAATAAAAAATAGTGTCCACTTTCACCAAATGACACATCATAAATATTTTGTATAGTTCCTACGTATTCTATATCTTCTGAAATGGGATTCCGATCTCGTGCACTGCTTTGACTTTCTTGTTGGAAAGATGCTATTACACCACAATTGTGTGTGCGTCTCTTGTTATCAATCCTTTCAACACGAAAGTGGAAACCAAAAGCCCATATAGCATTATACATTTTGCATTGCCACATGACAAACATGAATCTCATAAATAATCACTGTGAATGAGCATGGTGTTTCAAAATGATTAAACAAATATTGTTATGAACAAGAATGTTCTAATAATAAAGTATCTAAAGAATAATACCTTCCATTCGCATCCTCTTGTAAAGTCCCATTCTGCGTTTGATATTTTTTGTCCCTCTTTTGTTGCTTTTTGTAGTGTGTCATGCATCCACTCTATAGTGCATTGCTTGGGCAATCGCTCAAGATCACGTGAACTTGAGGCCATGTGTCTACCTCTATTCTATCGTTGGCACTTTCTAGACAAGGCCCTTTTTTTTTTTTTTTCTTCATATAGGTCTAACCATTTATCCATAACTCCACAATTATAAAGCATGAATGTAGAAATTTTTTCTCATTGGAAGGGTGCCAACCTATGGACCTTTCCCATCCCTTCAGGTTTTTCACTAGTTACCTCTTCGGCGTCCTCATCACGCCACAATAGTGGAGCAGATGGATGTAGTTGGTGCAAAATTTCAGTAACATAAAAGAGAGATTCATGTGCTAACCATCCCTCTGACATGCTACCTTCAGGCCTTGCCTTTTGACGCACAAAATCTTTTAAGACTTTCATGTACCTTTCCATAAAGAATATCCACCTAAAAAGTCATAAATGGTTAAAACTGAGTGTTTTATTTAATGAGTTCATGTATCAATTAATTTAGTTTAAATACACATGCAAAAGATAATTTATGCACTTATACCTAGTGTGCACTGGACCAACAATAGAAACTTCTTCAACCAAGTGCACCAGTAAATGCACTTGTGAGTCCATGATGGAAGTCAGAAAATATCTCTCAAACATGCACACAATCTCCACCATATCCTCATGTCTCTTGCAAAGATCCAGCTCACAGATTTCTTTTGAACACATCCATCTGCAACATATTCAATCCAGTTTATGTCTATTTGAATTTCCAATCAATAAATACTAAATAAAAAAATGCACCAAGTACATGTAAATACCTGACAATGATTGATAGTTTGTATATGGTTTTAGAAATATCTTTTGACAAGCACCCACGAATTGACAATGGATAGATGAATTGAATCATCTTTAGCCAATCATGAGATTTAAGACCTTGCAACTTTCCATCCACTGTGAATGATGACCGTAGAGGATGGGCAAAACCAGTTGGTGTTCTAATGTCATGAATAATGGAGTGCACACTAAGCTCCTCCTTAGTGAATGTCCAAGGTACTTTTGGAGCATGATCTTCACCATCCTTTATCCAATATATTTTTTTGGTGTTTGATTCTTTTAGATCGTGCCTTGCAACAATGGTATCTTTTTCACCAATCAAGTGTTTCCAAATAGATTCACCCACATTTTTTAATATGTGCATGGGATCAAGTAGGTGATTAATCAAAAGGTTATTCAAATATTCCAAACGATGAAATATAGATAATCTTTTCATACCATCGATTAGCTTTGTTTGAGATTCCTCCCACAATTTTTGTCAATCTTTCACGGACATCCTCTTTGGAGGCATCTCTCTCTCAACTCTTCCTCCAAAACCTCTTCTATGAGTGTCTCTGAATGGATGGCCTTCATGCAAGTATTTACGATGATTTTCATAAACCACTTTTTTGAGACTATAAGAGTATCTTCCTACAAGATTTGGCCCGCACAAAAAACAAGCATTTTTTCCAATCGTTTGAAAGCCTGCCCAACAAATGGATATTATCAATCACTATTAAAAAAAGTATATGTCAAAGAATAATTATAGCCATTGTAGTATATCATGTAAATATCAAGAATTACTAGTTGTATGTAACTGTAAACAAACTCCTATGTATACAATATAGACATTGTTTGAATGATTACTTGAGCATTCACCTAATCCTGGATAGTCATGCATTGTCCACATTACAATGGCATGTAGTGTAAACTCCCTCTCATGTAAGGGGCGCGAAATGTCATATGCTTTTATCCCCTTCCACAAATCTTCCAACTCGTCAATAAGCAGCTCAAGATACACATCCATGTTCTTAACCCTGCGTTGGCCAGGAATTAAAAGTGCCAGCATAATGTGTCCCTTTTTTGTACTCAACCAAGGAGGAGTATTATAATTTACCAAGCAAACAGGCCAAATGGACTACATAGTTGCTCGTACACCAAAGGATTTCACACCATCTGTTGCAAGACCAAATCTCACAATTCTTGACTCATTGGCAAAGCTTGGATACTCTTTGTTGATGTGTTTCCATGCAGGTGAATCTGAAGGTACCCTCATCATCCCATTCGTAGAGGTATGGTGTGTGTTGGAGAGAGAGGGAGAGTTGAAAGAGAGTTGAGAAAGGTGTCGTATAAAAACAAATTAGCTCAGAGGGGTAAGACAAACACGAACGAGACACGAAACATGAACGAGAAATGAACTCGAACAAAATTTGTTCGTGCGCAACGGAACGAGCTATGCGACTCTCTCCGAAAGCATGACTACTCCTATCAGAACGAATAGAACGTTAGTGATGGAAATCACAGTCATTCTTGATTACGTACCCAAACATTAATAAACGAAACGCCAGAAAAATAATTTGTCACGAATAGTGAGACAAATCATTGTCGTGAATGATTTGCAAAGAGCTAGACAGTGCTCGACTGATAATTAGTCGCGCATTATTTGTGAAAGACAAGACTAAATGTTAGTCGTCTATTACCAGAATGAGCAACTAGAAAGATCAGACAGAATGAATAATAAGCATAGCAATATTAACACAAATCTGAACGCAGAACAAAGAAATGTATCAGGTTAAGTATATCAAGTATACATGTCAATAATGCGATAGTGCACAAGACAGTAGCGGACGAAACCGCGTGCCCTACGAAGCTTATTCAAATTGTAAAAAGGAATGAAACCTTATTGCTGACAAATTAAAGCATCAATTCACAGAGCATCTACTTTTATCTATCTCTGATAAGCTTCTCTTCTTAGTTCTCTCTCGCTTACTAACTTCTTCACTTGTTTATCTTCGTTAATGAATACACAAATGGTATTCAATATATATAAAATGTTACAAGTGTGCAGATGAAGAAAGTATAGGGTGGCTGTTTGTAGGAGATCGTGGGTGGCTGCAGTCCTTGTCCAATTTGTTAGCGCAGCTGCATGGGCGTGAAGAGGGTTTGACATCAGCCTTTGCTTTTTGTCTTTTCATCGCTTGTGAGATTTAGCACGCAGACTGCGCGACAACGCGAGTAAATATGCAGCATAAATGGAGGCAGATTAAAAATGGGATTTAGATGACTAGAGGAAATAAATCCAACACCCTCCCTCTTAATCTGGATCCGTGAATGCCTTGATCTTTAGACTAAGCAATGCACAAAATTTGTTGTGTGCATTAACATTGAGTGCTTTCGTGAATATGTTTGCAACCATGTCCTGAGTTCTACAGTACGTTAAGCTTACTTCTTTGTTGAGAACCTTGCCCCTGATGTAGTGATATCTGATTTCAATGTGCTTACTCCTAGAGTGAAATCTAGGGTTGGCCGATAAGGCAATAGCACTCTGATTATCACAAAATAAAACTGTAGGGCTATACTGATTCAGATTAACATCTGACAGTAAATTTTTCAACCAAAACGCTTCCTTGATAGATTGAGAAACAACAATGTATTCTACTTCTGTACAAGAAAGTGCGACAAAAGTTTGCTTACGATTGTTCCATGAGATAGGACCAGCGTTGAAGAAGAATGTAAATCCAGATGTGGATTTATGATTGTCTACATCTCCTCCCCAACTTGCATCAGAATAACCACTGAGTTGATGAAGATTGTCATTGTTGACATCTCCATAGTAGATGCACTGGTCCGTGGTAGCTCAAATATATCTCATGACTCGTATGAGAGCCTTCCAATGGGTAATGCCAGGATTAGCCACGTAATGGCTGAGTGAGCTTACAACGAAAGAGATATCAGGTCTTGTACAGACCATTGCGTACATGAGAGATCCTAGTATCGATCAATAAGGGTATTCTCTCATTTGTTCCACTTTCTGCTTGGTCTGGGGACATTGGTCCTTTGACAGATGCAGATTTGGATCCATTGGTGAGTGAGCTAATTTACAATTCATCAAATTGTATCTATTAAGAACATTGTGAAGATATCTTTGTTGAGTGATGTAAATCAGTGGATTTGCTCTGTCTCTGTGGATTTGAATTCCCAAACAGAAGTGAGCTTCGCCCAGATCAGTCATGTCAAACTCTGAAAATAGCATCTGTTGTACAATAGCATGACCAAGTCTATAATGCCAAAGTAAACCTTTATTTGAATGAATTGAAGTATTGAGAGCCTAACTAGAGGCATAAAAACAATGACTCAATTTGTACAAGTATCCGTGCCTCTTTTCGAGTGCTAGGACCTTGCCTGTCCTATCAACTACTTTACATTGATCACATTCAAAATCAACTCTGTGTCCTAGATCTGTGATTCTGCCTACAAAGAGCAGATTCGTAGATAAATTTGATACATAAAGGACTTTAGAGAGTAGCCTAGACTGATCATTAGCAAAGTTTGATATTATAGTGCCTTCACCTTTAATAGCTTGTGTGCTATTGTCACCAAGGTGGACATATTTCTGGGTACTGTAAGGCGTATAGGACTCGAAACAGCCAATGAGGCTAGTCATATGTTGAGTGGCTCCGGAATCCAGGAACCAAGAACTGTCGCCAGATGCTCCTTGATGGCTGGTCATGAAGGCATCATGATCCGCTTCTTGAATAGGCTGTGGAGCTTCTACAGCTGCATTTGCCACTTGATTCGACTGCCCTTGTTGTTATTCTTTGCTTGAAGTATTCGGCAGTCTTGTATTTCACGGTTGTTTCGTTTGTAGTATCTATAGAACAATTTTTTCTTTGTTTGCGGATTCGATTGTTCCTTATGCTGAGCTGGTTTCTAGTCTGGCTTTGATTGCTTTGGGCCTTTCTTCTTCTTCTACTTTGTCGTGCTCTTGTTGGTGTACAAGGCATGAGAATCAGCTGAGGAACTTGAGACTTCGTTCCTCCACGTGTCTTCCTGCAACAACATAGTAATGACTCTCGAAAGAGTCAATTCTGGATGAGTCGTGATGATCATCACCCAACTATCGTAAGAGCTTGGCAAGCTTGTAAGCAATTGCATCACTGCGTCTTGATCGTCAATCACAGATCTGACAATGGCCATTTGTCTTAGTGGGTTCTTGAATTGATTAATGTGATTCTTCAGAGAATCACCATTCGTCTTCTTGAGGGAGTAGAATTTCTTCCTGAGATGTAGCTTGGAAGCTGTATCTCGCACTTAATATAGTGTGCTCAAGATGTCCCAGACTTCTTTCAATGTCTGAGCCTCAGATACATGGCCGATCTGGGTATCCGTGATGTTGAGGATGATCAACGTGAAAGCCTTTCCATCCTTCAACTTCCACCTGGCAATTGCTGCGTCGTCTGCATCGGGTTTCCCTTCCGCACCTGTAAAAACATCATACAATTCCTTAGCCTTTAGTATAGTTTTCATCTTAAATTTCCACAAATGGTAATTGGCTCCATCAAACTTGTCCATGATAGGACTGGCTTTTCCTTGGGAATCCATGTGGAGGAAATAGTCTAAGTGATAGGAGAAACTATCAGTGACTTAAGTATGAAAATATGATGCTGAAATATAGAACAAGAAAACAATCACTCTGTCAGCTAGTAGAGTCTTGTACTGTGGAAGCTTATCAAGCTATGAAAATAGCTCTGATACCATGTTGGAGAGAGAGGGAGAGTTGAACGAGAGTTGAGAAAGGTGCCGTATAAAAAAAAAATTAGCTCAGAGAGGTAAGATGAACACGAACGAGACACGAAACACGAACAAGAAACGAACTCGAACAAAAATTGTTTGTGCGCAGTGGAACGAGCTATGCAACTCTCTCCGAAGGCATGACTACGCCTATTAGAATGAATAGAACATTAGTGATGGAAATCACTGTCGTTCTTGATTACATAGCCAAACATTAATAAACGAAGTGCCAGAAGAATAATTTGTCACAAATAGCAAGACAATTTATTGTCGCGAATGATTCGCGACAATAAAAAATGCTTGACTGATAATCAGTCGTGAATTATTGGAGAAAGACAAGACTAAATGTTAGTTGTCTATTACCAAAATGAGAAACTAGAAAGATCAGACAGAATGAATAATAAGCAGAGCAATATTAACACAAATATGAACACAGAACAAAGAACTGTATCAGATTAAATATATCAAGTATACATGTCAATAATGTGGTAGAGCACAAGACAGTAGCGGTCGAAACCGCGTGCCCTACAAAGCTTATTCAAACTGTAAAAAAGAATGAGACCTTATTGTTGACAAATTAAAAAATCATTACACAGAGCATCTACTTTTTTCTATCTCTGATAAGCTTCTCTTCTTCATTCTCTCTCGCTTACTAACTTCTTCACTTGTTTATCTTCGTTAATGAATACGCAAATGGTATTCAATATATACATAATGTTACAGGTGTGCAGATGAAGAAAGTATAGGGTGGATGTGTTGTCTGTAGGAGATCGTGGGTGGCTGCAGTCGTTGTCTAGTCTGTTAGCATAGCTACGTGGGCGTGAAGAGGGTGTGATGTCAGCCTTTGCTTTTCGTCTTTTCATCACTTATGAGATTTTGCATGTTAATATGCAGACTGCGCGACAACGCGAGTAAATATGCAGCATGAATGGAGGCAGATTAAAAATGGGATTTAGGTGACTAGGAAAAATAAATTTAACAATGTGCATGCCAGTCCATAAGTTGGACAAGAGATTTACAACGAAATAAACGTTGCAATTGTGGAATTACTAGAAAATGTCATAACACTTTGCACAAAATGGTTGCCCCTTGCAAATCATCTCTATATCGAGGAGTATCACAAATGGGACATTTCTTGAGTGATTCGTACCTTTCTCGATATAAAATACAATCTTTTGGACATGCATGATATTGCTTGTAGTCCATCTCGATGTTAGACAACATCTTTCGTGCCTCATCTCTTGTCTCAAGCATGACATTCCCTTCTAGGAGAATTTTGTTTTTCAATAATCTGTACATGACAAAAGAAGTCATTGTAAAAAAATTATCACTCAATGTCCAAATTGTAAATTTTGTTTCAAAGCAAAAATGACAAGTAAATGAATTTTTTTTTACTCAAATAATGATGTGAGGCTTTGGTCACTCCATCTATATTTGGCTTGAAGATTTATTAGAAGTAGAGAAGTCGCCAAATAAGATGTCTTTGCTCCAGGATACAATGCGGTCTTTGATTCTTCTTGCAATTTCTTTTCTTCTCAAGACAAAAGTGCCTCCTCATCTTGTTCATTGTGTCTAGCTGCACTATTGTTCTTGTACATTTCATCCAACATATCTCCCATGACTTCAAATTCATCATTCATTGGAAGCTCTTTTTCATCGTTGGAACTTGTTTGCGAAGAAGTAGATCTAGATGAGCTAGATTCAGATGCATTAGTCTCTTGATTAATGCGCTCATCAATTTTCATCATCTCTTTTAAGCCTTGATGTAGATGACGAGATGATTGCTTTATATGAGGACCATTGTATTGCATTCGTCGTCTACGTCGACCATTATGAGGATTATTGTCTCCAACACTAAATGAGGATGAAGATTTCTATATATCAAAATAACAAGTAGTAGGTTGAAACAATGCTTGATAAACATTTTCTCCCAGTACTTGATAGATCTAAATGTTGCATATGAATATAAACCACCTCTTAGTTTAAAAAGTATGAATATACGAATGTATCTATTAGACAGATTTGTCTTTTCAACTTGTTAACATTCAATGAACTCAAAGAATTGCACGCTTCTACATATTTACATATTTATGAATTTCACATTCATTAGCTTTCACTTATTATCTTATGTAAACATCTAGGCAAATGACAAATAATGTTTGATGAATAATGCTCCTAACATTTGACATATTTAATGACACAAATCAAATACAATCAAGATGCATGGATTATACATCTCTACAGATCAACAAAAACTAAATAATCACATTTGACTTATTGTCTTTTGCAAACATTTGGGTAGAGGATGGTTGAAACTATACTTGATGAACAATTACTTCATGTGCAACATCTAGGACATGTGTGGTTGGGTGGTTAGAATGTTCTAAAGATTTGGAGACATGGATTGAATCACAAGACATTGACGAACTAATTATATCATACAAGGGGTCATCATTAACAAGAGCATCATCTAGGGCCAATGATGATCCAAAATCAATATTCATGTGATTTATCCTATCAATAATATTTGCGATCTCTCTTGCAACTCTTTTTCTTGAAACCAACTTATGTTCCTTCTTCTGCAAAAGTTGAAAATGTTAGATGTATCAATTTTTTTTTTCTCTCTCTCAAGCATGAAACATACATTAATATATAACACAAACCGTAAACCAGTAGCATGAAACACACACACAAACACACGCACGCACACACACCCTCACCCACACCGACCCTAAACACACATAAAGAGAAAAACAGAGAGAATATTATAGAGTGCTAATCAAAACTTCCGAACCACACGATTATATTCTACTCCAAAATGTCACCACATGCTCTCTCCCTGCGGCGTTTGGGCTTTTTTGTGAAACTCATCTTCCAAGAAAAAACATTTGAACCATGTCTTTAATGGAAAAAAACAAGGGCAACACACCTTCCTAGAATTGAAAGTGTTGGTTATCTTTATCTCTCTCTCTCTCTCTCTCTCTATCTCTCTCTCTCTCTCTCTCTCTCTCTCTCTCTCTCTCTCTCTCTCTCTCTCTCTCTCTCTCTCTCTCTCTCTCTCTCTCTCTCTCTCTCTCTCTCTCTCTCATGTGAATGAGTCTATTATGGGTGATTGAATATGGAAATCAAGATTAACTACATCTAATCGTTCTATTTGGATTTTTTCTTTTAGAAGCATGTGAGAGATTAATTTCATCTAATCATTCCATTTGGATTTTTTCTTTTAGAAGCAAGTGAGAGATTAACTTATCTAAATATTCTATTGGAATTTTTCCTTTTAGAAACAAGTGAGAGATTAACTTCAAAATACCGTGGCACTCATCCTATCGCTCAATATTTATTGGCCAAACTATACTTGAAGTGTCATTAGGGTCAAAGATTAAAGCATTTCCAAAAAACACTTTAAAGAGTTTACCTCTTGCACTCTTGATTTTTCTATGTGCACTCCATTGGCCCAAATATGATCGTTGACAATCCTCCTTGTCCGAATCCTAATAAGGCCTTTGCATTGTGTGCATGTACATGGTATCCTCTCATCATATTATCTGGTTGAAACTGGTTCAATTAGGATAAAGTGGGAGACAATCTAGGAGAAGAGCTCGTGAGGAGCCCGAAGAATATAATGAAGAGTGGTTTGAGAATCTATCTCCTCAACAAAGCGATAGAATAAAAAATCTTGTGTTATCTTCTTCGGATGAATCATCCGAGAGAAGAGCTTCCGAAGATGACCCTTCCCAAGAATCATGTAGTGTGTATTATGATCTTAATCCACGTGGTGGAGTTATAAAAGATATGTGTGGCAATTTAGTTCATGCCCGTTTGCATGATTTAGTTGCTTCATATTTTGGTAAAGATTACATGATCGATTGGTCCTCCCAATCGCTTGAAGACAAAAATAAAATAATAGGGACTTTATATTCTAAATTCCCTCAATCCAATGCTTTTAGTAGGACTTGGGCCTTGAATACAATGTGCCTTTGGATTCAAAACAAAAGGCAATTGATGAGAAGAACTGTGAGGAATCCCAAGAATCCCACGAAGCCTGGATGGTGTTCCAAAAGGGATTGGAGGAGGGTGAAAGGTGAATTGATGCAAAACAATCTCCAAAAGTATGAACAACAACGTAGGGCCACCGCCAAGAAGCTCTTAAAACATGGCTAAAGTCACTTGGGATCGGGAGGAAGGGGCAATCTAGAGGCCCAATTCGTAAGTGCAATATTTTTTAGTATGATTCTATTTTTGTAGTGAGATTGTTAATGTTTTTTTATTGCTAAACTACATTGTATTGCTAAACTATGTTTTTTATTGAATGTAGCTTAGTGATTTTGGAAGACACATGACTACCGCAGAGTACAAACAAGGTTACGATCATGGATATGTTGGCCTTAAGACTTTTATGGAATCCCATGGATTGTTTCCAATCGTAAATTCTTAACCTTTATTGTTTTGTGATTATTTACTTTGTGGTTTACAAGTAAGTTTAATCTCAATTTAATTAAATCTTTGATTCTATTTTGTAGAGAGGCTCTACAACTTTCAAGAGTTCGTGATGTGTAAGAAAATGTGAAAAATGTGGAAGAGAACGTGAATGCGAGCGATAGGGAGTTTGAAGATGTGGACACCAACGTACACCTACAAGATGAAGGAGACGATGAGGGAGGAAGTGATGATGAGTAGAGATTTTTAGATTAAATGTAAGGCCTTGTAGAAGGCAATGTAGGAAGAAAGAATTCATTATCTCATCAATGTACTTTTTTTTAAATCAATCAATATAATGTTTTGGCATCACATTATTCTTGCAAAATTTTTGAATGCATATATTTTTATTTCATGAATGCGAATGTATAGTCTATTGAATGCACATCTATTGACTGCAAATGTATCTATTGATGTATTCAATGCAATGTATAGTCTATTTAATGCACATCTATACAATGCAAATGTATCTATTGATGAATTCAATGCAATGTATCTATTAGCACATGATTTGCATGCTAGAATGCACAATAGAAAGTAATGGAAAGCACAATGGAAAGTAATGGAAACCACAATATAATGCATCAATAGATAACACATTAAGTTATCAACTAAGTATCAAATGAATCAAAATAAATGTAAATTTACCTTTACTATTGTATCTCCATTGTTTTGCAATCTTTGCTTTTCCTTTTGCATGAACTTGATCTTTAAATCCTTTGCAATGAAAGCTCTTTTTTCATTTTTCATATCCAAACCTACATCACAAACAAAAGAGATCTTAAAACTTATGATCACAAAACACATACTATTAACATCCATCAACGAACTAAAAATCTTAAACACTATCAATCTTCTCACTCACATTCATCATCATCTCATTCTCACTCCCATCTATACTCTCTTTTTCTAAGAGAGTTTGTATCCCCGTTTCTCAAGATAAGCCTCTTCTTGAAAAACTCTGCTCTCCGCAATGAAATCTGGTTTAGTAATTGGCATACTGCCATCCATAGGCAATCCTAAGGCATGACAGTAAAACCCCTCTGTGATAACAATCTCTTGATTGCGGACAGTTGTGGAAATATGTCCTTCTTTTGTTTCGTCCAAATTTCGGATCAGCTCATAACATAAATCGGTAAGAATTACTGATGGATTGAATTGAAGAAGACCTTCAATTTGCGCTCGAACAGCTAGTGGTTGTAATACTAGTATCACTGGCTTTGGGTGTGTTTTGAATACAATCGCCATAGTGTTTGCAGATGTAAACGAGTGATGGCAGGCAAGAGCTTGATCGCAACAATTCGCAATTCGGAGAGCAATAGTGATGGAAAGTGGTAGCGACAACAACTGAAGTGTTTGAGGTTCTAGGCATATTGATGGTATTTCGACGGATTAGACTAATATTAAATGGAAGCGTGCCCTTCGTTTTGAAGGTATATACTCAATAATAAAGTGTCTAGTCCTAAAAACAATAATAAATAAATAAATAAATAAACAAAATACACGAATGCTTCGCTTGGTAAATCAAAACGAAAATTATTATGCAAAAAATACGAAGGTGTCGAAAGGTAGAAAATCCCGAAAAATGTGAAGGTAAGTGTCGCAATTTCCATATTTCTAAAATGGTAAATTTCAATGTAGTGTCGGGTTTTTTACAAAGTATAAAATGTAGCGAAGGTCTTGGGTTTTTTGCAATACAAACAATACAACATGCTTCGGCATTTTTGCTAAAATGTAAACTAGTTTCGACATTTTCGCTGATACTTTGGTAAAAACAAAAAAACAAAAAAAATAATTGGACAAAAAATGACGGCCTTAAAAAATTGATGTATCGAACATTAGTCATAGTAGCGCTTTACCCTTGAACCATTTACTCGAGTGTCAAGTAAATGTCCTTGGAGATCAGCTAACTGAAGTGATCCATTATTAAAAACTTCTATAACTTTATACGGTCCCATCCATCTGGTATGTAATTTTTTAAAAAATAACATGTGTCTGTTATCATACAGAAGTACATAGTCCCCTTGTTTA
Source organism: Diphasiastrum complanatum (assembly GCA_029204225.1). Classification (NCBI taxonomy): domain Eukaryota; kingdom Viridiplantae; phylum Streptophyta; class Lycopodiopsida; order Lycopodiales; family Lycopodiaceae; genus Diphasiastrum; species Diphasiastrum complanatum. The sequence goes on from CM055093.1 coordinate 27,102,530, forward strand.
ATTTTTATTTTCTTGATGGATTGATCAAAAATTTCTTTTCTTTTATTCTGAACTCGTTCAGTCTCGATTAATGAAAGACGACGATCCTCTTCCAGTTGCGTCAAAGAAATCATCCGCTCCCAGAGACTATCGTGTTCATCCATTCGTTCTTTATTACTAATGTGAAACGTCGGAACTTCGAATTCTATCGGTAGTATGGAATGCATTCTATACACAAGATAGTATGGAGTCTGCCTAGTTGTAATCTTTTCAGCAGTTCTATATGCCCATAAGACAGATGGTAACTTCTAATCCCAATCAGAAGAATGTGTTTCCATTACTTTATTCAAAATTTTACATAGAATTCCATTTGTCCGTTCCGTAAGCCCATTTGCTTTTGGATTATATGGAGTGGTTTGACGATGTGTAATAGAAAAATATGACAACATGACTTCTATGGTCTGATTAAGGAAATGGGTTCCCCTATCACTAACGAGTTTTAAGGGACAACCATATCGCGTGATAATGTTTTGGAATAAAGACTTTGCTAAAGTCTTAGCATCGTTCTTAATTGTGGCTTCGGCCTCTACCATCTTGGTAGCATAGTCCGTGGCAACGAGTATGTAACGACGACGAGTTTTACGCGTGATCGGTTTAATAGGCCTTACAAAATCTCTCCCCCACTTCTCAAAGGGTGCTAAGAGAATAATTGGAGTAAGAAGCCAATGTGTTGCGAAGCTGGGTTTCCCCATCCTCTGACATGCATCACATTTTTTAATGAATAATTTAACATCTCTATAGACGGTAGCCCACCAATATTTAGCATTGAAAATTTTTTTTTGCAGTGTTTTTAAGAGCATAGTGATCTCCCGAATCTTCCTCATGTAATGCACTTATTACAACGGTTGTCTTGGTTGGTTCTAAACATCGGCGGAGACTATCGTCAGCTCCTAATTTATACAATATACTATTTACAATCGTGTAAGGTCCTACCTTAGAAAGAAAAATAGTTTCTTGCTGTTTATTGAAATGTTCAGAATATATCTGGTCCTGTAAAAAATTAATAATGTCCCTATAAATTGATATTTCTGATTGAATACGCATTATATGTTCATTTGAAAATTCATAAAAAAATGGGTTCTAATTGATTTTTTGTTTGGAGGCGGGATATATAGTCGACATTTTGATGATCCTTGGCTCTTCTTAATTCTACTTCATAATTAAACTCATCTAATAATAATACCCATCTAGCTATTCTACCCGAAAGATCAAGTCTATTCACTAAATGTTTTAATGCGTAATGATCTACGTGAAAAACAAAAGGGTATCCTAAAAGATAATGTCTAAATTTCTTTACTGAAGAAATCATCCCTAGTGCTTCTCGCTCTGTAGCAAAATAATTCTTTTCTGATGCAGCGAGTTGCCTCCCCGCATAGTAAATTGGATAATTTATATTTTGGTCATCTTTCTGACTAAGCACTACATCTATCACAAAAGATGATGTGTCTACATATACATGGAACTTTTTAGCCCAATTTGGAGGTCTAACCCCAGTGGCTTCTGCTAATGATTGTTTCAATTGATCAAAAGTTTGCTGCTGGTCCTGTGTCCAATGGTACTCAACATATTTTTTTAGTAAACTTATTAAATGAGTTACTACTATGGCATAATCTTTAATTATCCTCCGATAATAACCTACACGTCCTAGAAAACCTCTAAGATCTCTTAAATTGGTTGGTTCTAATAATTCTAAAATCATTTTTATTTTCGATGTCGGCTTGTATACCATCCTTCAAAATTTTATGCCCTAATAGGATGCCTTTCCTCATCCCAAAGTAACACTTAGCTAGATGCAATCTAAGAGATGTCTTTTGACATCTTCTCAATGTTTTTTCTCTATGCATCTAAATGGTTTTTAGTTGATGAATAGACACAAAAGTCATCCATAAAAATTTCTAAAAACTTTCATTTTGAAAAATATTTGTCATCATACGTTGGAATGTGGCAGGTGCATTACAAAGACCAAAGGGCATTCGCGTATATGCGTACGTCCCCCAATCAGTGGTGAAAGTAGTTTTGGATCTATCTTCCTCTTTTATAAAAACTTGGTTATAACCTGAGAATCCATCTAAAAAACTATAACGTTCATGTCCAGCTACCTGGTCAAGAATGGTATCTATATACGACACATCTATCTAATTCGTTTTACTAATAAGGAGTACTTTGGATTCAATCTATATTGGCACTGCCTAACAAGTATTGTTCCCTGAATGAGATCTATTCTATGTTCACCCCATTTAACCGGTATACCTATTAAATCATCCATCGATCAAGCAAACACATTTTGGTATTTTTGAAGAAGCAATATATACTCTTCACATTCTTGGTCCGATTGGTGTCTATATAGATTCAAAGTCTTACCTTTATTAATTCCTATTTCTACATAATCTATTTTATCTACCATCTCCTCGGTCAGACTTGTCAGAGAGACCAATGAATGTAGAGAACATAAAATTTATTTTGAGGCCATAAATGTCCCAGTCAAAGTGTATAGACATGAGCTCTCTCATGTGTATAGACATGAGCTCTCTCATGTGCGCGATGACCAGACATGAGCTCTCTTATGCACGCGATGACCTGCTTACTACAAGCATTCTCAACTATGCGACCATCCATGTCTATGTCATATGAGGGCAAGATGTCAGTTGGTGGATATGTAGCCATGAGAGTGTCTACGGGAGTGGCCTTAGGCAAAGGAGAAGTCTTAAAAATGGGAGAGTATTGGGAGGGAGAGTGCAGGGGAGAGTCGAGATGGGAGAGTAATGGGAGGGAATAGAGAGGGGATGATAGCCAGCGAGAGTCTGGAGGAGAGACCAAATGGGTGGAGTGGCCTGGTAAGAGGGACCGACCTGACCCCATGGAGTATAGGAAGGATAAGTGAAGTCCAGGGCAGTGGGTCCAGAGGGAGGAAAAATATGAGGAGTGAAAGTAGGGGTGCCAGAATACTCAGGTGTGATAAATGCAGAAGTCGCAATATTATGTGCCCAGAGTGCTGCCTCCTGAGCAAGTGTCTCTCGAAGTAAGGAGCCTCTATGATGAGATGTGCTAGGATGACATGCTGGACTCATGACTACCTTAGACAGATCACTAGAATGGAGACATTGAGGTAGCTCCTCCTACACTCTGTCTTGTCTCAAGAATGATGATTCAAACATTTCCATGATACTGCTATTGGATTTGATGATTCTTTCTAGATCAACCAGCAAGATCAAGTTAAAGCCGCACCAGACACCCTTAGGGTCGATCATGCTATTATATCTCCAAAGCAATTTGACGCCACAGTGTCAGAGGGTTTTGAAATCGAAGATACATTTGAAGAAGAAGAACTGGCCACACACCAGAGGCCAGTGAGCATGATTCCTACCAGAGCTGTTCTTGTTGCTCCTGCTATTGCCAAATAAACAAACATAGCAAATTTGACTAAACTAGTTGAAATATTTCACACTCCCTCTTCAACTAGTTTTAGCATAGACTTTGATAACACTCCAAGTGAAGTCCTATGCTTCATAAACAAGTCTTTTCCCAATGCTTTGGTAAAGATATCAGCCACACATTCCTTTGAAGAAACATGTTGAACCTCCACCTCCTTTGCCATGAGTTGCTCCCTCACAAAGTGATATGATTGGACTCTCTGAAAAAGCTAGTGAAGATCTTTGATCATCCTCTTGATCCATACCATCTCCTTGTTAGAAATCAATGATAAAATTCATTGTTACACTTCTTAGTTACTATTCAAGATGCACTTTATTATTGACAGCTATTACTAGTTGTAACTAGCCGTAGGCTAGTCTAGTAGTCTACGCCTAAGTTTTCTCTCTCTATCAGGGTTCAGGACTTATGTACATTTCACATTCAGTATGAAGGTAGTGTGATTGAGTGATATTGCGTGTTCTTCTTCCGCCTCCCTACTTGGTGATTGCTTATGGCGAATGCTTGATGTTGCATATCTGATTCTTGGGTGCCTGATCAGTGGTTGTTTGGATCTCAAACAATGCGTCACTGTAAGAGAGTTACTCTCTCTTACAAATAGCTAGTATCGTATACTAACATTCTTGTCTAATCCCTTATATAGAGAATGGAAAGACAATTGATCTAATCTCTAGTAATTAAAAGAACATCCCAACTCTAATTACTTCTAGTTAGTTGTCTTTGTCCATTATTGCTTTCCTAAATTCCGTTATTTGCATTATCTATTCATGCTTTGGTACCCTATTATTACAGAATCATCAACAAATAGTGTCATGAATACAAAATTGTCACCATCTCTGATTGTATATATATTACAGTCAGATAGCAAGGCATGCATTTTGATTGACTTAAAATAAAAATCAATTCTATTGTGCCATGCTCTTGTAGCCTATTTCAATCCATAAATGTATTTTGTCAGTCTGCATACAAATTCTGGATGAGCTTCATCCACAAAACCTTCTGGTTGTGTCATATATATTTCTTCATCAATGTTCCTATATAGGAATGTTGCTTTGACATCAATCTGGTGAATTTCCAGATTGTACCTTGTAGCATAAGCTAAGAGTGTTCTTATGCTTGCCATTTTTACTGTGGGAGAAAAGGTTTCGAAATAATCGATCTCTTCCTTTCGTGAGAAACCTCTTGCCACTAATCTGGCTTTGTAACAGACCACTGCATCTGTTTCATTTGTTTTCATTTTGAAAACCCATTTGTTGCTTATAGCTTTTCTTCGAGCAGGTAACTTTGTGAGTTCTCATGCTCTGTTCCTTTCCATGGATTGTAGTTCTTCATGCATGGCTTGATGCCCTTGCTCACTTTCACTGGTCTGGTCCGCTTCCTGGAAAGTTTCTAGCTCTTCTGTGATCCCACAAAAGTTTGTATATACATGACTCATCTCAGCATTCTTAATCACCTTCAGTGAAAGTGTTCACGACCTCACTGGTCAAGTGACTGTCATTTGACGCCCTTCCACTTGTGCTAATTCTATAATTTTAGATTGTCTTGCTTGTACTTGAACTTGTACGTTCTGTCTCTGCCCCTCATCTGGTGGCAGTACTAGTCAAGCTGGAAAATTTGTAAATGTCTCCTCAGCTTCACTTGTGTCTATTCTGGCAAAATATGGGTACTGATGAAAATCAGCACCAAATTCTCGATCAGATCCCGAGAACTGTCCTTCATCAAACTTGACATCTCTACTGACAAGAATTTTCTTGGTCAGTGGATCATACAACTTGTATACAGTTGTCTCAGACGGGTAGCCAATAAAGATGGCCTTGAAAGACTTTTCGTCCAATTTCTTTCTCTTTTGATATGTTGTGTGCATGTAGGCATCAACACATGATTTGGCTTTGTTGATGAAATGTAGCTCTCAGGCTGCTCCACGTACACTGCTCTTCAAGATCACCATTCAAGAATGCATTTGAAATATCCATTTTTTATAGATCCCACCGATAAAGTGTAGCAAGTGAAATGATGACTCAAATGCTTACCATCTTTGCCACGGGTGCAAAGGTCTCATCAGATCCCTTGTTGTTGGGCATATCCTTTTGCCACTAGCCTTGCCTTGTACTTGTTGATAGATTCATCTTGGTTTGTCTTTACCTTGAAGATCCATTTGCATCCAATAGCTTTCTTGTCCTTAGGCAACTCCACCAATCTCCATGTTCCATTCTTCATTATAGCTTGATACTCAAGATCCATTGTTTGAATCCACTCCTCTTCTTTTCTTGCTTGATTTAAACTTGTAGGCTCATCCAAAGTGGTTAGGAAAGCAACATAATTTCCAAAAACTACTTGCTTACCCTTTTGATCATATGTGAGCCTTGAAGGTACTTGTCTTTCCCTTGATGTTCTCCTTGGATTCTGACTTGATGAAGGTCCATCATCATCACCATCCAAAGTAGGATCCTTTTCATCAACATCAAGAATGTTAGATCCATCCACACTACCATCAATCATGCTTGAAGACACTTTTGGAATGTTCCCCTCATCAAAGATGACATCTCTACCAACAATCACTTTGTTAGTAGAAGGAATGTAAACCTTGTAGGCTTTACTCACCTCACAATATCCAACATAAATACCTCTTCTTGAAGATGGATCCTTCTTGGTCCTATCATCAAGAGTAATGTTGACATAGCATGTGCATCCAAAGGTTCTTAGAAAATTGACACTCAGCCTCCTCTTGAATAGCATCTCAAAAGGTGTCCTTTCATCCAAAATACACTCGGCCACCTATTGCACAAGAAATGGGCACACAACAAAGCTTGATCTTTCAACCACTCCATTTTATTGTGGGGTCCTTGATTTTGTATACTCCCTCTTGATCCCATGCTCATCACAAAAGGCCTTGAACTTGGTATATATGTACTCACCACCATTGTCACTCCTTAAGCACTTGATCCTTGTAAAAAATTAGTTCTCGCTTGCATTCTTGAACTTGATAAAGACATCATACACTTCATCCTTGCTCTTTAGTAGATAGATCCAACAAAATTATGAAAAATGCAAAAATAAGTTTGGTAGAGGCCAAAAATCTTGTATATAGATAAACACACATGTGTGAAGCCTGTTTCCACGTGTGAAACTAGTGTACTTGTCATGTACCATAATCATGCATGTTGTACATATGATTTAATTCAAGTTCTAGTGGCTAAAATGGCCAAAAACTAGTTTTCTAGACATATGACACATGGCATCAATCTATTGATTGCATGAGCCACATCCTTTGATTAGGTGTCATATCCCATGTGTAGGGGACAGCTCACACATGTGGAATAAGCTGAAGTAGTCAATTTTTGACTTCTAGAAGATTTCCAAGTAGATCTCCATATAGAAGGAAAATGGACCAAAAGTGCTCAAAATAGAAGGTTTTGTCCAAGTGTCAGTTTTGCATGATGAATCATCATATGACAAAGCACGTTCACACATGTGAGATCAGAGGGATGATCAGTACCACGAGCTCTCACTTATTGTATATATAGAGCCACATTTGGCCATAATCATTGTGAGACACCAATCTTGGTCTTGGAAGCAATTTTGAGTGATTCTCTCCATTTTGTCTACATTTTTTTAATTGTTTTGAGGTTCTATTAATGTGTACTTGATTTTCAGGTTGGAGTCTGTACTCAGACAGGTTTCACACGTGTGAAACCAGAAAGTACACCTACCTTCAATTGATGATTGTTCTTATTAGGATTTTGTGTCTAGAATTGATCTAGATTGATCTTAATCTCAAGTAGATTGATAGATCAAGTAATCTGACAACCAATCCCTCTTAAGGATTAGATTAGGATCCACTCTTGGTCCTTTTTGTGCTTTTTGCACATGGTATCAGAGCCTAGTACAAGAGGTTTTGTTGAAATTGATAGGGTTAATCCAAATCAAAGCCAAAATTAGCAGTTTTTTGGAGGTAGTCAAATTTTGTGTAGCGAGTTGGATTTGATAGCTATTCTCAAAAATTTTGGTCCAGGTCTTGTTGTGGCCTGTAGGAACCCTTTTCACATGTGTGAAGCCGTACAACTCCGGTTTTGACTGAGAAATTTCAAAAATTTGTAGAATTTGACTGACATACCCTATTTGAGTGATTTTTGGTGCAAAATCAAGTATTTTCTATAGTAAATTTAATCCCTTGATTAGTTCTTGGATTAAATCAGTCAAAAAATTAAAATTGAAGCTTTAATTAGGTGCATAAATTGATCATCTATCTGAGATTAGCATGGTAAACAAGCATGAAGATATGATGCAGACACTTTGTTATTATAGCATGCATAGTCTTGCCAATTTGGATGAGTCTAATTCTCTAGATCATGGTAACATGATGTGAGATCTTTGCGATCCTAATAAATCAAGAAGAAATCTTTATTTTCTCATGAAGGAGCATGCACATGAAGAAGGAGCAACCCTCAAGGTCAAGCATCTACATGAAAATCGGAAGGAATCAATTTTGGAGGTGCTACGATGGTGCAAAGCTCTCAAGCTCATCAAAGATGTCAACATCAAAGAAGCACTATCATGGATATGGTAATTTCAGATCAACATCAAGCTCATTGGCTGATCTTCACACCTTTTGAATCAGCAAAGACCAATTCAGCCCATGGAGTCAAGTTCAAGATCATCATGTTTTAGATTTACCAAACTAGATTTTTGAGGAGTGTGAAAAATGCAAAAATAAGCTTGGTAGAGGCCAAAAATCTTGTATATAGATAAACACACATGTGTGGAGCCTGTTCTCACATGTGAAACTAGTGTACTTGTCATGTACCATAATCATATATGTTGTACATATGATTTAATTCAAGTTCTAGTGGCTAAAATGGCCAAAAACTAGTTTTCTAGACATATGACACATGGCATCAATCTATTGATTGCATGAGCCACATCCTTTGGTTAGGTGTCATATCCCATGTGTAGAGAATAGCTCACACATGTGGAATAAGCTGAAGTAGGCAAATTTTGACTTTTAAAAAATCTCCAAGTAGATCTACATATAGAAGAAAAATGGACCAAAAGTGCTCAAAATAGAAGGTTTTGTCCAAGTGTCAGTTTTGCATGATGAATCATCATATGACAAAGCACCTTCACACATGTGGGATCAGAGGGATGATCAGTACCACGAGCTCTCACTTATTGTATATATAGAGCCACATTTGGCCATAATAATTGTGAGACACCAATCTTGGTTTTGGAAGCAATTTTGAGTGATTCTTTCCATCTGTCTACATTTGTTTTGATTGTTTTGAGGTTCTATCAATGTATACTTGATTTTTAGGTTGGAGTCTGTACTCAGATAGTGTTTCACACATGTGAAACCAGAAAGTACACCTACCTTCAATTAGTGATTGTTCTTGTTAGGATTTTGTGTCTAGAATTGATCTAGATTGATCTTAATCTCAAGTAGATTGATAGATCAAGTAATCTGACAACCAATCCCTCTTGCGGATCAGATTAGGATCCACTCTTGGTCCTTTTTGTACTTTTTGCACATGGTATCTACTAAAATCATCAATGAATGTTACATACATCTTAGTTCCACTATTGCTAATTATAGTAAATCCATGAATATCCGAATCTACAAGTCGAAAAGGCTTTGTAGATCTAGATATAGATCTAGTATAAGGTTGTCTATGTGACTTAGACAAAGCACAAGACTCACAAACATTTTTGATGTCACTTAAGAAACTTGGAAGACCTATCACACTCTTCTTCCTAGCCATTACCTCCAATGACTTGAAGTTGAGGTGTCCCATCCTTTTATGCCCAACCTCTTGAATAGGTATTTGCTCCTTTACAACACATCCAACTTGGTTAGCAATCACACAAGCATCTAGTTTGAACAACTTCCCTTGGCTTTCCAATCAAGACATCATTCCTTTTGATCATACAAGCATCTCCATCAAACTCCACCTTGAGGCCTTTACCTAGCATTTGACTCACACTAAGCAAATTCTTGGTAATAGATGGAATACACAAGACATCCTCCAAATGAACATTCCTATTTGTTGGGAGAGATACAGGAATTGTGCCAATCCCTTTGATTGCACACTTACCATCATTGGCCATGTAGATCACCCTCTTGTCATCTCCATATGCTAACAAAGAAGTGAAATAATATTTGTGAAAGGTCATGTGCGAACTTGCTCCACTATCAATCCACCAAGGATCTAGATGTCCATCATTAGCAAGCATACATATCAAAACAAAAGTACTTGGACTTTCTTCATTATTTTGCAAACAAGAAAAGATTTGCCTTCTTAGAGTCAACACTCTAGAAGTAGACTTGGATTCATAAAGCTTCTTCAATGAATTCCAAGTTTTCAAAGATGATATGCACTTACCAACTTTCTTGAAAAGCACATTGGTAACATTCATCTTTATCATGTGTAGAGTTTTCTTGGCCCTCTTATCATACCTCACTTGATATTGTTGTGTTGCTGGTCTCTCCTCCAAACCTACAACAATATCCAAAACATCATTCATATCAAGAAGTGACTCCATCCTCAGTTTCCATAATGAATAGTTACTTGAGGTAAGCCTATCACACTACAACATTTTGGAGGATTTTTGACCCTATTACCGAGGCTTTTATGAAGAATTTCTTTGTTAAAAAGACCACAACCCTCGGTATACACCCTGAAGTAAACCTCGGAACGAGATCCTTGATACTTCACCTCATTTTTGTGTTGTTTATAGAATAGGTATACCGAGGGATATACCAAGGGTCCTTGATATATCCCTCCCAAATAAGCGATTGGCGACATGTCGTTTTCGAGGATTATACCGAGGGTGTTCCCTTGGTATATCTCTATAAAAAGTTCACCCTAAACCGAGGGTTATTTTGAGGGTAGAAAATTAGGAAAAAGAATTTAGGGCAGAATGGAGCCAGTTTACTAGCTTTAATCTGTCCTAAAAATGGACTCCATCTGACCCCATGAGTCTTTTGCACCACTTCTTATGAGGTTGGTAAGCAAAATCATTTGTTCATTATTGTCAATAAAAAAATTTGCAAAATTTATTTGAGTTACATTTCAGACACTTAAAAATTGATGAAGGAAACTTAAAGTCATTCATAAATGTTCCAAGTACAGAGATATGTTACAAACTGGATTATTGAGATATACCAAATTATAATTAGATCCAGCTGAGTCATCCTCGTCCTGGCCATTGACATTGCAATCCGACTCGTGTGACTGCTATGCATGGGATTGAGACTATGATACCTGCATCCATGAATATAATATACTTATTTGAGAAATGTGATGAGAGCGAAAGTTAGACCACATGAATGTAGTAAAGTTAAAGTATATCTTGAAGCCATATATACCTCAGATCTAAAATATCCATCCGAATCAAGGCACAAGGAAGACTTGACATTTGTGAAGAAAAGATTCCCTGAAAATCCAGATTGTGTCAAACAACAACGAGAGGCCGCTAAAAAGGTACAGACTTTAGGGACCTTCACACCTTGGGAGTGGTGGCCAAGGTTCTCCCATGGACATCGTTATAACCTTGTCAAATGGCTCCATTCTATTTTAAAACTGGACTACATACAATTGAAGAGCCTTGTGGAGGACTTAACTTAAACAAATTATATATATATTGATACATAAATGTTTGAATTACAAATATATATCAAAATGAAATGCCTAATTATTAGATCCAGCTGAATCATCCCCATCCTGGCCATGGTCATCAGACTCATGTGACTGTGATGCATGAGACTGGGACTGCGATACTTGTGTGCAACGAAGATGTGTAAATTTTGTAAATGATGTTGTTAGAGTGTCTGACCGAATAAATGTAGTGAAGTCAAAATATATGTTGAAACCATAATACATACCTCAGAATATCCATCCCAGTCAATTCTCACTCCTTGTCTCTCCAATAATTCGACTAACAATTGCAAGTTGTTGGAATATGCATACTTGTACTCCTCTTTTGTGGGAGACCGCTTTACGGCAGATGTTTGCATGAACCGACAAATTGGAAATTGTAATTTAATTTAAACAAATCCACAAATCAAATATGAATTATGACCAAAACAAGTTCAACTTATAAGTGAGGAGACTTACGAATGGGCATGAAAAGAACTTGGCCACCACTGCCCAGGTGCGAGGGCCCTACCGTCTCCATTCGCTTCTTAGTTGCCTCTCTTTGTTGCTTCAAATGATCTAGATCTTCTCAAAATTCTTTCTTTGCAAACTTCCAATCGTCCTTGTGCATGTTGTATGGCCTAGATTTGCCTATACAACTGGTCAATGACATAATTCTTTTTCTCATCACTTTGTTTGTGCCAGTCCTTGAAAATGTCCAGAGCACATGTGTGAGTTGCCTCATGCGAGTGATGACGCAACCACCGTGGTCATCCTCCACTATGTGCTTCTCCGCATCTATGTCATAGGATGGCAAGACGTCAACTGACGGACGTCAACTGACAGAGAGCTGGCAAAGGGAGTGTCAAGAGGAGTGGGGGAGTTGACTACAATGGGAATGATTCGGGGAGGAGTTTGAAGACGATCACTAGAAGAGTGGGGAGGGGTATGAAGAGGAGAAGGTTGGGGAGGAGTTTGGGTGGGAGTGTAACCAACAGGGGTTTGAATGGGAAAAAAAAATGGGTGGAGTGGCCTGGCAAGAGGGATCACGGTGCCATGGAGACCCCATAGGGGATGTGGGTACTGAAGAAAAAAGAATGTGAGGATAGAATGTGGATGTGTCAGGATAATCAGGTGTGACAGATGTAGGAGTGACGTGCCATCCACATTTCTTCTTGAGTTAGGGTTTCTCGAAGTAAATAAGACCTACGACGAGGCTTGCTAGATGGATGTGCTAGACTAGAGGCTGCCTAAAGCACGACATCATCAGTGTCACCTCCACAATAGGAGCCGTCGTTGAGCCGACTCCTCCTACGATCATTCTTTTCTTTGCCGGACTGTCGGGAAGAGGCACTGGCATTAGAGTGCGTGGGGGACTCCCACCGGATAGACCCTTGTGGAAGGGGGGAACACCTCGGTCGGAGGGTTGTGGGGATTGGATCTCCTCAGAACGAGATGATGTAGACAGCCTACCTGAACTCCATTGCATCCCAACAAGCCCATAGTTTCTCCATAGTCCTGCCTGCACGCGAGGGAGACATCCCATCCATATAATTGAGGATCTCGTCGTCACTTATGGATGAAAAATGGGATGACCCACGATTGCGGCCAGATCTGTGACTTGGAGATGTGTCATGAGACATTGCGGACACGATTTGGAATAATCTCTGCAAGTAATAAGATATATTTTCAAAACATGCAACCATGTAGAGTTAATTAGTGCAAGAAATAAATTCAAATAAATGAGTTAAGGGTCTAACGTAGAACAAAAAAGTGATTCTATGCATTCAACCATAGTTGAATATATTATAGTACACCACAATAATCACACGTTAACCACAATAATTACACTTTATAATCAATAAATTAAACATTTCTATATGGTTTTAGAGCCAAATACAATTCAATTACATGATTAGTCAAGATTCAAGATTACATAAAAAAACTAGCTACATTGAAAGATGGCTGAAATATGTACGAATAAAAATAATAGATGTAAAAACATGTACACAAGTGTTTGTAAACATGGAAAGGCTAGCTATAGAGCCAAAACACTAGCTAGACCTATTCTAATCCTCCTCATCATCTCCGTCATGTGGACCTTGTTGTTTCTGCACATGCAAGACACATGAATTAGTCTTCCGAACAATCGTATGGGATTCAGAGAGAATAGCAAGTTTAAAAAACATAAAATGGATTTTATTTCATACCTAAGGAGCTGCATCCCAATTTATATGCACACTCTGCCTCTCCAATAACTCGAGTAGTGTCTGCGTACCGTGGGAATACGCATGCATGTACTCGTCATGTGTAGGAGAACGCCCCATGGTGGATCGCTGCACAAACATTCCAAATTTCGATCATATAAAGATGGCATTTTATTCCAACATGTTTTACAAAAAACTCCCAAGAGCAAAAAAAAAAAAAAACAATAAATAGTCAAATATCACAAATGGATATAGGGTAGACTTACAAAGTGGGCTCGAAAATATCCCTCGTCGCCACTGCCCAAGTGAGAAGGCCCCGTGGTCTCTAGTCGGACTCTGGTTGCCTCTGGCTACTGTCTGAAGCATCCTGGATCATCTCGATACTCTTTCTTCGCATGCTTCCAGTCCTCTCTCTCCACGTAGGAAGGCTAGCCTCTATCGGCTTTCACTGCATTTCGGATTTCCGATTTGCGGTGGCTCATCACAGCTCCCATGCGGCTCCTCATCCATTTTTGTGCGAATTCCATGTCCTGGGATGGGACAGAGCATTAATACTACATCCACTAACACTAGATCCACAACAAGATAACTTACTCTTTCTCTCCCTCTCCCTTTCTCCCTCATAGAAAGTATAATAACATGCAATCCCAATAACAATCAGATCCAACAATTAGCAAACAAAATAAAACATGAGAGATGGAGGAGGAAAAAAGAAGAGCAAGGACATTCCACATCCACTTCACAAGGAAATCAATCAGCTTGTATTGAAGAAAAGATGGAACGTGTGTAGGAACTCAAGTTGGTCCCTTTTTATAGTAGAGGGGACCTTGGCCTCTGAATCCTATTGGTCCATTTATGCCTGCCTAATTATTGAAATTTAAAAAAGAGTGAGAACCATCCAAATTGGAGGGAAACCCAACTTTATTCACTAACTTGACATTTAGGCCCTGCGACATTAAAAGTCCCGCAAAAAAGGCCTAAAGTCCTTTTATTGACTTGTAAGTAATCAAATAACTATGTGATCATCAGGTTGGACTTACACACGCAGGGTGCCAAATCCCTCACTTATTAACTAGGGTTAGGGTTGCCTCGGGATCCGCAAACCCTCCAACAGAATCCCCCACCAAAACTGGTGGCGGTCCCACGACACCTGCCTCGAAGATTGAATGCAAATTTTCAAAAATAGCCATATGGGTCCGATGGCCATTCATTATATAATCTTGTTCATTGCCAAATGGGTAGTTGACACCATCCAAAAAAACATCCCAAGATAATGCTTGTTGATGTTGATCCTTGTAAATAGGTGCACCTGCTAGCAATGACATTGTTGAAGCTAATGGCAAGGTCACAGAATATTTTTTTTGACATTTTCAAAAATTTATAATTTCCTCAATACTTAATGGAATAAGAAAAAAATTCTATCTTTAGCAAGCCCTTTCAATGCTCTACAGGTGTAGTTATTCAGATGGAATTATAGAGAATAGAAGGTAGGGCGAAAAATAATTCAAACAGGGCAAAAAAAACACAAAAATCTGAAAGTTTCTGGTTTCTGACAAGTTTACAAAATTTTGTGGCCAACTTAAAAAATTTGTAACTTGCTCAATACTAAACGAAATTCAAAAAAAAATTAACGGAAAAGAAACTCTATCAATGCTCTTCAATCCTATTTATTCAGATTGAATTACAAAGAATAGAAAATAGGGCGGAATCTGAATAAAGAAGAAACAAAAAATTAAAAAACAGAATTTCTGGTTTTTGATAAGTTTACATAAATTTGTAACTTGCTCCTTGCTCAATACTGAACGGAATTAAAAAAAAATTAGATGGAAATAAAGCCTTTCCAATGCTCTATCTATTCAGATTGAATTATAGGGAATAGAAAATAGGGCGAAAATTGAATTAAAAAAAAGCGAAAAATTAAAAAACAAAAAATACAGTCACCACTCATTTTTTGAACGTTTTTGGACATAACTCTCACAAATCACATCCATAATGCAAAGCTAACCCTAGCATGCCAAGACCAAGATGCCTAAATGCAAGCTAACCATTAACACTACGATCCACTAACACTACTTCAGTGAAGGAAAAACTTACTTTTCTCTCTCTCTCTCTCCCTCTTCTCTATCGCAAAAAGTATAATAAAGATAAATCCCAACAACTAACAAATCCAACAATTGATAAATCCAAAGAAAGCACGAGAGATGGAGGAGGAAACAAGAAGAGCAAGGACATTCCACATCCACTTCACAAGGAAATCAATCAACTTGTATTGAAGAAAAGATGGAACGTGTGTAGGAACTCAAGTTGGTCCCTTTTTATAGTAGAGAGGAGGACCCTGGCCTTTGAATTCTATTGGTCCATTTATGCCTCCCTAATTATTCAAATTTAAAAAAGAGTGGCAACCATCCAAATTGGAGGGAAACCCAACTTTATTCAATAACTTGACATTTATACCTTGCGACACTAAAAGTCTCGCAAAAAAGGACTTTCCTTGTAACTAGTCAAATAACTATGTGATCATCGGGTTGGACTTACACTCGCAGGGTGCCAAATCCCTCTCACTTATTAACTAGGGTTAGGGTTGTCTCGGGATCCGCAAACCCTCCAACAGGAGCACAACTTGGGAGCACTTGAGTGAGTTGAAAGATAAAAAAGGTGCACGAGATGACCTAAAAGAAGTGAGAAAGATGGCCAAATTATGGCCACAGACGGTGGAGACTTCGATTGTCATACCAAAGGTCCCATGGATGCCTTCACAAGGGACAAAAAGCTAAGTGGACTAAAGTCTCATGATTGGCATAAATTTTTATAGGTTGGCATGGCATGTTTTTTGACTTTTTTTTCACATCAACATTGTCGATTACATTTTATAGCATGTCTTGTGATTTCAAGATGATCTCATTGCGCATATATGTATCTCAATGATCATGACCAAATTGTTTTTTGTGCGTGCAGTTTGTGCTTCCCTTGGTGTTGAGAGGGTTCTTGACGGAGGAGTTAAGGAGTGCAATCTACAGAATCAATGGTTTGGTGAGGTACGGTGAATGCGCTTGCAATTCACATCATTTGTTATTGGGGTGATTCAAGATGATGATGTTACTAACACGTATGTCATTGTTGTTTCTCTTTGTTATGAAGACGCATTTCATCCAAAGAGATACCGCTGGCATCCATTGAGGCGGCAAGACAAAGCTCCATCGAGGCAGCATGTTTGCTCGAGAAGCACTTTCCCACATCCATTCTCACCATTCAAATGCATCTCATCGTGAATTTGATAGATGAGGTGGCCATTGCAGGTACATTATCCACTTGCGTCAATTGCCTATTCTTAGTCCATCCTAGACTATTGTTATTGTGGTAATTCCCATGTTTCCTCATTAACATCAATTCATCTTTTTTAATTCAGGCACGGTCCATAGCTGTTGGATGTTTTTCTTGGGACAATTTATGAAAACATTGAAGGGCTTCGTAAGACAAAGAACAAGGCCTGAGGGTAGCATGGCGGAAGGATGGCTAGTGCAAGAGTCCATGGTTTACATCACGGAGTTCCTTGCTCATAGCGATCCTTCTATTCCTCATCTTTGGGATAGGAAGGACGATGAGTGTGTTGTTGGGGGGGTTCCTCAAGGAAAAGGAGCGATCATGAGAATGAGTGAGTCCTTCAAGGAGAAGTAAATATGTTTTGCATTCTTAATAGTGAGGAAATACAAAAGTGGATTTTACTATACGAAGATGCCAAGGCTCATAGACAAATCGCTCGAGCCACTTTTAGGAGAGGGCAAAGAAGACAACCTTCCTCATCTGACCTCGCCCTTCTACCCAAGGACATGATGCTTGATTGGCTACGTGATGCTCTTAGAGAAGCCTTGGCAAACAACCATGAAGTAACAGAGAGAGTGGGAATATGCAAGGGGTTGCGATTTACATGAAAGCTATGATGATCAACCTTCACATGTTTATTGATACGTGCAATTTTGTACATGTTTGTTGTATCCTTAACACATTAAGTTCCATTTCGTTCAATAAAAAAAATACAATGCATTGTGGATGCATGGATGACACTTTCGTATGGAGCGCATTGACAAAAATAGAAACACGTACAATTGTGAAGTCATGGCAAATTTTACCCAAGAGAGTCAAGCAAGCACGACGGACACCAATTTACTCTCTTCTCAACTTGATTATTGTGGGACAATCAATGACATCCTCAAAGTTGGATTTAGGCAATTCAACTTTTTCATATTTGATGTCAAATGGTTCAAACTTATTTGCAGTGGTCCCAATGCAATTGTCAGGAAAGATGAGAGTAGTTATTTTGCCATTGACTCCACCAAGCTTTGGATAGATCAAAGTAACACATTTGTTTTTCTGCAACAATGTGAGCAGGTACATTTCTTTGATGTCTTCAAGATGTCTATGCTCTTTTGTTGTCAATCAATCGATTTTCCATGTACTACACAAAATGTATATTGTGTATAGTAATACGCAAGCAACTATAGCATAGCTATGGATATTAACTACGAGTCAATGTTTATGGTAGCATTGATCAATTGCAGGTGGTCTTTCACCCCAATCGTTCAGATCCCAGATGGTGGTACGTGATTTAAGTCGCTCATCGAAGTAAAAGAAATTTTGAAGATAGAGATGTTGCGGAGGACATCACGCTGCCAGCTGATGCACCTCATGAACAAGATTGTGATGATGGATTTAATGTCACAATTTTGGAGGATGATCATGTGCAAGCTTCACAAGCTAATGATGACGTTGAGCATGATGCATCATCGTCGGATGCTTCGACGACACACGACACACTTTCACGATCTTACTCGTCATCATTGTCGCCATTAGCTTTTGACGATCGACTTATTAATGATGAAGCTATAGGAGATATCCGGGTAGAATTAGAGATAGACTCATTTGGTTTGGCGGATTTGTGGCATGATGATGCGGCAAATGATAGCAATGAACCACCAAATGAATGAGTGAGACAATACGATGTATTTCAATTCATTGTAATATTAATCATATTGCTCACAGATGCAGTTACACTTTATTAATTGACTAGTTGACATCGAACAAGAAGTCGATGCATGTGAGTACACAATTTGTGATCATCATTTTTTTGTGACACATAAATTTCTTTATTCACTTGTGCATATGGCAACCAAAGTTGATATAAAATGGAATTCAATGTGTTGATAGGTAATAAATTCCGAAAGTGAGATTCATTTACATTCTGTTTTATACTGTGGGTTATACTGAGGGGCCCTTTTTCATTAGTCTCAGGATTACTCTCGGTTAGTAGAATGTCCTGGAATGTCTCTGGCCACCTGGACCCTCTTTATAACCCTCTCTATAAATGTCTCAAAAACAAGCTCAAATTTGGTAGGCTTATACCAAGGTCAGCCTCGGTATATCCCTCAAACTAGATTCAATATTTTGATGTATGTTCCGAGGCCTTCTAGTGGATTTATAAACCTCTCTATAAATGTTCCAAAACCAAGTTCAAATTTGGTAGGCTTATTCCGAGGCCAAATACCAGACCCAAGGCTTGAGCATTCCACTCCCCGTGCGACTCATTTTAAAAACTATCTTTCAAAGAAATGCTCAAAAAACCCTTGGAAATTGCCCGTCCTCTTGTAGTGTCATTGACTTCCAACATGACTCCAGTTGAGGTTGTCATGTAGCAATGACCTGATCTTCTTTTTCAACTTGTTTCAATGCACAAAGCACTCCTTTGAACAACAACAAATGCTTACAAAAGAAATCACCATGATTTGAAACTATCTCACAAATTCTCTTCTAACACTTATACCAAGCAAATCAACACATAGAATCATGGAATCTTGATCAATCTATGATCTAACCTCAATCTAATGACTTTTGCCACTTTCTACGATTGAAACACACTCAAATAAAGTCCAACAACCTCAATATCTAGAGATCCCATCAAATTAGGATTTTTTCAAAATCACAAAAGATTGACTATTTCAAATCTACATGCAAATGTTAAAATTTTGATTATGCAGTCTAATAGCCACCACTTAGGTGATCTAATGATCCAAAAATTGACCAAATCCAGTATGTGGAATCAAAAATTGGAATTGATCAAGTTATAGACCTATATAGGGTTTTTCTCTACAAAAGATCCAATCTACAAAAGCAAAGAACTCGATTTTGGTGTAGAATCCTCTCTAGCATGCTCTAGCCTTGATATTTTTATCAAATCATTGATAGATCTGATTTCCTCTTTCATAACCTGAAACACAAGGTCTGACACCATGTGAAAGATTTCAAATCATTAAGATCCAATCCACTTGAAAGATCTTTGGTTAGAAAGAGAAATACACTACCAATCTCACTAATGTAAAAAAATTAGCATCTACATACAAAATGAGATGCAGACTCTAATAGAACTTGATCAAACTTGAATGAAATGATAAAGTACTATTGATGTCCGTACAACACCAGAAAACTAATATATTTTACATGTGTGGATTCAAAAATAACAAATATAGATCATTCTACACATAAAATTGCATGCAATCACAAGTATAGTGCACCAATGAATAGTAGAACCCAAGAGAACCATGTATAAGCATGAAATGAGATAGAGAAGAGAGAAGATCACTCTCTCCATGAGTTACATCCTTTTATAACAGGTCCAAAATCTATTTGGCCACTTTGCTTTCTCTCCAAAATGCTAACCCTACTATTTTTGGGTCTAGATTCAAAGTACCCAACATTCAAATTTGAATCTATTAAAACTTGCCTTCGAACTTTCCCACACTTTCAAAAAGTATTTATTCAAATGACATTTAGACTAATGAACTTTGAAAAGTCAATCCTTAAGTCTAAAAACAAAGTTGGCCTCAATATGCCAAATATGAAAATATAGCAAATACGATCAAACTAGTTGAATCTTTCACACTTATGAGTCCCTCCTAGTTATGGGACAAGCTGATTCATGAGTTACCTGCACTAGAGATCTGACTGATGATTGCTCACGATATGAATGAGTGAGCTCTGAGCCTACCATCTGAAGGAGAGCCACCTTATGAAAAAGCAATGACTAGTACTACATCCAAATAAAGACACTCCATCGAAGTCTGCTACTGGCCACTGACAAATTGAGAGCTACATGAGCTGCTAGTACCAAGTCACTTGAGATTGAAATAGTGTTGTGAAATACTATCAAAGCTTTGAACAGTGAGCCACCACATTGTGACTGGTCTCTGATTTCCTGTGGGCTGGAGCTAGAGGGGGGTTGAGAAGATAATCTCACATGTAAGCCTTCTTATCTCCTTTTCATACTCTGCTACTTGTGTATTGAATCTGTGAGGAATGATATAACTGTGCATGTCATAGGTACAGTAGCAGTGTTTACAATTTCTATTTGCTAAAATCATTGATGTAAACTATCTTCTTTCATGTCTTCATAAAGAAAGTTTGTAGCATGCTAAAGGGAATCATAGATAGTGTATTGTTATGTCTTATGAAAAAGTTAAATGCAGGTTAGTTGTGATTTGAGATGATGATAATTTAGACTCTAGCAGGTGCTAGTTTGCTCAGAGTGATTGTTTTTTATGTGAATGTGTAAGAAAGTCTTTAAGAAAGGTTGCTTAAGTGAATGTGATGAGTAAATTAAGCAAATCATCTTCGTCTCCTTAGAACACAAGAGCAAGGCTAGGCTCACCGTAGTTGGAACACACTATGTGAGTTAAGAACTAACCCATTGTCGGTCTTCATTTAGAACCACAATAGTCAAGATAACCTATTGGAACACACGGTTCTTGACTATTCATTGTCGACCATCTAGAAACCAAGATGGTTGGGGAATTGCATGCTGCACTTGGATTGCTCTCATGACTACTTAGAGGGAAAGGGTGTCCTTATCGAGTACTTTGAGAAAGGGTCATATTATGCAACCATAATTCACTACCTAATGACAATAAGCATCGAGAATATTTCATACAAGCCCTCCCATAGGTCCTAATATTCCGTGTACTGCAACACCTTAACCATCCTTACAGGTCTAAAAATTATGTACCAACAATGGATTGTGTCCATCTTTGGTGCCACTAGATTAGCAGAGATCTTGGCAAGTCCAAAGCCCTTCATATTACCGTTGCTTGACTATGGCAGGACTAGGGATGTCTATATTCCGATCCTCTTCTAGAAATGTCAAAAGTCCACACATGCATAGAGGTTCAAGTTGATGATTATTGATTGAGGAGTGTTAGTTACATGGTGAGCTTGGTATGTCAAAGAAACAGTCAACTAGTATATGGCCTACATTTCAAACCCGAGGAGGTATTGTCTTGTAGTTAGAATCATTAGTAGAACTGATATCATTAGACACAACCATTGGAATTGTAAGCGCTGAGGATTTAGCCATTGAAGTTGATAATGAGGGATTTAGAGCCAAAACAACCGTGTACATCAGAATCATTAGAGAAACTTAGAGCCCGAAGAGGGCCTTTTAAAAAGATATTTTTTTCTTATTTTCGTTGCCACGTGGACCAATTGAAACCTTGAAATCTAGGTTCTACGTAACGTAGAATTTTTCAAAAATAAATTAAATAAAAACTTCTAGAATATATTGCTGTTTCGTCGGGCAGCATGTGGAAATGCTATTGGTTGATGAGGCCTGCCCTTCCAGATCAACACTACCCAAAGATACCCAAAAATATTGAAAATGAATATGATAGATAGTTGAGATGAGAAAATCGATGTACCATTAATGTATGCATTGTTAAATCATGGTTAACAGGGTTAACTAGAGTTAATTCGTGGCACCAAATAGATCAGTGTTTCAAATTTACACCAATACATTTTCTCAGATTCATGGTTTTTTGTCTATGCAAATTTTCAGATTCATAATTCAGTGTTTCAGATTTTTGCATGCACATTACGAATGGCGCCATCAAGGAAGTCGTGCTCCTCAATCGACTCTGTGCTTCTATTCAATGAGACAGATGATAATGGATTATGGATGCCAAGAAAATATTTAAAAAACTCTTGGGTTTTGATGCATCCATCATCAAGAGGAGCATTTCGAAAAAAACAAAAAATCAAAACTATCATTTCCATTTTATTGGAAGGCCAAAATTTTGGATTTCAGAACATCATCAGGAGAAAAATCTATTTCTGAAATTCTAGTCCAACATGTATATATGCATTCAGAGATAAATGTGTAAGAATTCAATCGTCAGGATCACAAAAAAAACAATTGTGAGTATTGATATTTTTTATACTTAGATTTTTGTCATTCATAAATATCTATTAGTAAACTTGCCAATCTAATCATTTTCTCTTGCAGATTTATATCCATCCAACAACAGAAATGAATGGGAGCCGAGAATCAATGTACATTCTTGATACAAAAGAAAATTTTGGACAAATAATACCAATTCCATTACCTAGTTTTGAAAGTGATGAATGAATTGCACCAGATGCTACAGTTTCAGAATCATTTCGTTGCAAGATATATAATGATGTAAAAAATTTATTAAAGATAAGAACAAAATAAAAAACAGTCAGATTGAGTTGGTTTATTTTCTTGAATATATTTGTGGATTTTTTTTCAAGTGTCAATGTACACAAAACCCCAACGATGTTTGTATGCAAAAATATTTCAGATAGTTTATTATCTGAACTTATAGTTGAAGGCTGGGACAAAAGATCAGATGGAGAAATAGAATGCAGAATTAAAATGTCTTCCATGTGCTTCCGTTATCAAATTGAAAAACAAATGTTGAGTTTATGCTTCCATTATCAAAGATGGAAAAAAAATAAAGGTAAATGAGTGTCACTCGATCAAGACTTGGAAGCCAGTGGACATTCAAAACATAAAAATATTAAAATTATATACAATGATGTCATTTTGATGTGTGTTGAGGTGGAAGAAGATTGGAGTCTAAACTACATCAGGCGGGAAATATTGCTCTTACAAGTTGATGTACTTTCAGACTTCAGATTCATTTTCAATGGTGAACTCGTAAGTAACTATAAACATTCGATCTTTTATGAAAAGTTTCAATCAAAACTTTCTAATACAATCTTTGTACTAATTGTAACTAACTTTGTATTAGTTTTATGCAGGTACGTAAAAGCTCAAGATCAAATGTAGAGATATTGGCGAAACAATCCAACTTATGGAAGAACATTGAGATTCACTATCAGCAAATACATGCCAATCATCATGTCTTTTTATCAATATATAAAATTACATTCTTGTATTACACTATGGACACAACCTGATTGTAAGAATCTATATTGATATCAATAAAAAAACCCATAAACAGGTTGTTTACATGTAAAATAATTGTATATATATATATTTTTTGATGTATCTCTATTTACAAATAGATCTCTATTCAGTCAATTTTTCTATATTTTCTTTATTAGTATTAGAAACTGATAAGAGAACAGCCCCTTCTATAATCTCGTCTTCCTCTGTTTTGGGAAGGGCCTCAATGTCTTTTAAGACAAGTGGACTCTCTATTATAATATTGTCTTCCTCTGTATTAGGAAGGACTTCTATTCTTTTTTTATCGTATATAATAAGATCTGCATCTTGAGCAATCTGAAAGGCTGTTAAGACAAGAGTAGCTTGTTTTTGAGGGCCCTAGATCTCAGGTGCAACGCTTAAACCGTTCTGGGCATAGGTTCTGATCACCTCTTGCCGAAATCTATATACATCATTAGGAGTATACGGCTCAAGAGTGAATTGCCATCACAAAACACGTGAATTAACAAATTACAAACAATGATAGTAAAAAAATATGAATCAGAATGAAAGGAATTACAAATGAACAGAATATTACCTTTTCAATATCTACATTCACTTGTAAATTATATCACTCAAAAAATAGCTTTGTATTGTACAAGATGAACCATGCACAACTAAAAGCGTCGTTTTGTTGTACACACTGCATATATAGAACGAAAATTAGTAATATTATGATAGAAATTTTATTTATGCTATGACGATAGATTTGAACTAAAAAAAAATACATACATATCAGAGATAAATTGAATATACCTTGAGAGATCTAATGGTTATCTCTCCAATTGAAGTTGCCATTGTTGATATTTCCCGAACGACATCATGAAGTAGTAAAACAAATTCTCCATGTGTATTTGCAGTTGAGTTTAATTTTACACAGAAAAAATTTGATACTCCCTCCTTATTTATCTTTACAGAAAGAATGTTCCGGCTCCAATGCCGAATGCAACAACCAAAATACAAATATCGATAAATCCATACTTATGAAAGCAATCCTTACTTATTAAAGCAATGAAGCATGCAACAATCCAGATTAAAGCAACAAAAACAAAAGAGAAATCCTTACTTATTTTCATATGGAATCAAATAAAATTTTGCCACAGGACTGCATTCGATAAAATATACAAAATTCTCAAAATTGGCTTCTTTTGCCTTTATCGCTCCCATGAAAAATGGACTAACAACAAAAACTATACCATATGAATCGGAACTAATACTATTCTGCAAAAAAGATACTTCGGCTTCTACTATTACATCAAAAATTTCTGAGGTTTTATCTTTCAGCTCGGCACAAGATTTGGGACCTAATCTAAAGCTTGTACGTCAATCTGGAAGAAAAAATCAAAAAAATTGCCGAGAAGATCAATTTTATTAGCTAGATAGGCCTCGTATTGGTTATAATGGTCAGAATCAAAATAAACTTGGGTAGGATCATATGGAATTCTTACAAAAAGATTATGTACAGGAGCAGAAAAAGAACTAGAAGCAATATTTATAGATTTCTTTGTTATTTTGTTGAACTCCTCTTGGGTAATCCACACTTTTGGTGAAGAAACCTGCTAAGGAGGTGGACGAATAACAGGAGGATGAAGGGGTGAAGATTCTCGATCTGAATCTGATTCTCCAGCATCTGACTCAGAGCTCAGGACGATCCGGGGTTTCTTGGCTGGGATAACTCTAGGAGGAAGAGAAGCAGCTGGCCTTCGAGATCCAGCCTCCTTGGGGACAGGTTGCTTCCTCTTCCTCCTAGAGGTAGTTGGCAAGTTGGTTCTATCCAGAGACAGGTCTCTGGAAGTCTTGGCATTATCAACATGCAGACTAGAATAACGGTCCCGAAGCCTTCTGAGAATGACGAAATCTTTTGGCATGATGGTGAGACGCTTACCATGCATTGTCAAAAGACAAGTATCCTCAAAAAATTGGGACAGAAAATCTTCTGCAGCACCTTGAAGGCCTGCATGACTGTCACGTCAAAACAAACATTTAGCCCAAGTGACAGATTGACATTCCTTACAGATCGGCTGAAAGGGGCTCTAGGAATCAACAGTTCAATTGATCTCTGGAGTTTTCTAATCTCCCTCAGCCAGACTTACTTCTTGCCACGTCTACAACCAGTACCAAGGAGGAATACGCGCATGGGATGGTTGTAGAATGGTTATGGCATGGGCAGTGGATTTGATCCTGGCCATCATTCTGAGAAGAAAAAAATTAACAAAAAAAATGTTTGAACAAAAGCAAAGGAGATGAAAACAAAAAAATTTGTAATAAAAGGGCGCTTGAGATCGATACCAGAACTGAATATCGGTTTTGAGCGCAAGATATACACAAAATATTTTAAAAAACCAGATGCGCATTCGAAAGTGATATTGGACTAATAGCGGTATCGGTCTTGAGCGCACTGTGAGAAGGTGGACAATTAAACGGTGAGAGGACATGCTTGAGAGCGATATTGGGAGCGAAAAATTGAAAATTTTGCGAAAAAAATTGAAAATTTTGAGGACTTTTATATACGAAATTTTTGCACGTGTGAAAAGACGGCCAAAGACACGTGTCATCAACTAATTGGTCCACGTAGATTGTTCGTACTAACAATGATGACTCAATTATGAGGCCACGTGGATTGCGACACATGCACGAATCCCTTTTTGACGCGTGTCATTCTCGCATGTGACAGATGTCTAATCAATCATTCTCTGTACGTCGTATTAATTTTGATCAATCATACGCCGACACGTGTTCCTTCGTAACACTTCCACACGTGCGAATTTTTTTTATAAATAGGTCATTTTCGGCTCAGATTTTCACACAAATTTACGATTTCTTGGCCGGATATCAATTTCAAGCGCGCCGTTTGCACTGATGACCCTCTGTTGACTAACTTGCACCTGGAACTGATATTGCCTCGTCCGCTATTGTATTCAAGCACGTCTTACATCTCTTTTCTTTTGTGCTCTTTGTTCACGTGCTCGGATTCGATACTCTAATTTCCAATATCTCTTTCGAGCGCACATTGCCTTGAGGTTCTTGCTTGACCTGCAGTTTGCGCCTGAGAGCGATATTTGGAATTTCACATCTGTTGTTTTTGTTTAAAATGTCTAATTTTGATTCTAGTTTGCTTTCTTTTTTTCATGAATTTGGTATTATTTATAGATTGGAGAATTTCAAGTCTCTTTTTTCTCCTTTTCTTTTTATTCTTCCTTCTATAACTGAGGGCCCTGGTGTGGACGCATTTTCTGAGATATATTTCAGATTTAAGTCCCTGCTTAGTATTTCGTTATTCGGATCTTAGAATAAGGACATGATTCATTATCAGGACCTAGTGGCACTCGACAAGCATATCTATAAAGCTAAGCTTGACAGAATGTTTACCAAGTTACATAATGATTTCAAGTCTATAGATGAGTGTCCACTTCACAATAAAAAATGTGGATTTGTTGATTCTCAGTCTGCATTTGTTTTTTTCTTTTGTTAAATATTTCTAACGATTCGAAAGCTGTCCCTTCCACTTCTAAAGCTGCTTCTTCTAGTGGTACAAACTCTGAAAAGTCACAGATTGTAGATATAGATACTTTTTTCAATGATATGAGCGTTGATTTAGATGGTTGTTCAGATTTTGATCCTGCTCGAAATAGGACATCGTTTATAGGCCTAGAACACCCACTACCCTTTCTTCTTCTGATAAATCTTTGATCACTTTGCCTACTTATAATATAGATAATAATTGTTTTTTTACTTCATTGAAGACATGTTTATGTTGAACAATTCTGCATGCAGTTTGTTAGCTTGAAACTCAAATTTATAGCTTGATTGGCAGAGTCACTAGAAACTTCATCTCTCATTGCTATAGGATTCATATCATGAGCATACCATTGTTGTTGGAACTTTCCAATCATCACCTGTACTAGATTTTTCCACCCAACGCATGTAGTCTTTTCAGAATCCTTACTCTTAAGCTTTTGAAACTATTCTCTTTCAAGTTTGTCTATATGTAGAAAACCCTAATTCCTTCACGAAGCAATAAAGTAAGTAGCACAAATTCAAACATTGAGTTTTTTGTTGAATTTTTGTTGTTGTTTGGTCGTACTTGTTCTTTGAAGTAGGAACAAGCAAGCTTTGTTCAAATATAGGCAAGCTTGAAAGAAAAAAAATTCAAAAGCTCATGGGATAAGGATTCTGAAAAGGCTACATGTGTGGTGAGAAAACATTCAGCACAAGTGACGATTATAAAGTTCCAGAAATAATGGGAAGCTCATGATTTCATATTGAAGCCTAGAGCCGTGAGAGGTAAAGTTTCTAGTGACTCTTTCAGTCAAGCTATAAATTTAAGTTTTCAACCTAACAAAGTGCACGTAGAATTGTGTAACGAGAATGTGTCACATCTATTGGATCAAAGAATCTGACTTTCCAACAAGCCATTATGTGAAAGTTCAAAAGAGGAAATGACAAAACACAGAAACACCAACACAATGGCTAGACAGACTTCAACACAACCTAGAAGATGTCGAGAGTGAGGTTATTGAAACTATTATACATATTTCAAATTGGAATTTGAAATATGAAAACACGTTCACTCAAGAAGTTTCCAAAGAAAGCTTCAATAAGGAGGGCCAAGTTATAGGTTCGGAATAAACTGTCGTCGCAAATCTACAAAAGTCCCAAGGCAATGAGAACAAAACAGAGAAATTCCTTACAATGAAGTTATACGTGGCTTTTCAAGTGCATTTGGAGATACAATTGGTGTTTTGAAGGCATATGACTTTGGAGTCATGAAGATCTTTTGCAATTGCTCGAGTTGTTCTAATATCCTACTAAAAGTCTTCACTACATTACCTTTTTCTTTTTAAGCTTCTTTCATTTCATATCAAGAGTCATGTCCAATGTGAATACTCCATTTTGTAGAGATAAGCATATTTTTCTGAGCAATTGCGGAAGATCTTCATGACCCCATAGTCATATGCCTTATAATGAACTTCAGTTGTGTCATTCTCATTTCGTTGGAATGTTTTTTTAGATATTCGACGATGCTTTTTTCCATAACTATTACTTGGGCCCTTTATATTGTAGCTTTCTTTGGAAACTTCTTGAGTCAATGCCATTTCATAAATCTAATTATGGGTTGAAATATTTGTAAGAGCTTCAATAACCTCACTCTCGAAATCTTGTCGGTTGAAATTTGTCTCGCCGCTGTGTCTAAGTGGCGCTTCTATGTTTCTACATTTTCTCTTTTGAGCTTTTACATAATGGCTTGTTGGAAAGTCTAATTCCTTGATTCAATAGATGTGACACACTTGTGTTGAACAATTCTGCATGCAGCTTGTTAGCTTGAAACTCAAATTTATAGCTTTATTGGAAGAGTCACTAGAAACTTCACCTCTCATTGCTATAGAATTCAATATGGAATCATGAGCATCCCATTGTTGCGGGAACTTTCAAATCATCACTTGTGCTAGATTTTTCCAGACTTGAGTAGTTCCTGCTTCAAATAACAAGCACAACCAAATAACATTGACAAAAAATCAACAAAAAGCTCAATGTTTGGATTTAGGCTACTTTTTCTACCGCTGCATGAAGGAATATGGGTTTTCTGCATATGTAGCCAGAAGTCAATAATAATCAATGCCATACTACCTTTGCATGGATCTACATAGAGGCCAAACAGCAGTTTCAATGCCCAAAAATATTTTTTTTTAGGATAATAGGTTTAGGTTTGTTTAGTTCTAGGGAAAATTAAGTAGTTATAGGTCAAACCTTTTAGTTCATTACAATCTATTGAAGTCATACTTTTGGGCTAGGAGGCTTGGAAATGGAGTAGAATAGAAAGGTACATTTCATACCGATTTCTCTTTCAAGGAGTAGAATATTTCCCCCTCTCTCCTAATCCAGGAAAGTTGCTGGACGTTGAGCAACTACATCGTGACTCTAATGAATGTCTAGAACCATACAGCAATGCAAGACCAATGCATACTATGATCAACACATGCTATGAGTCCACGTAGTCTTCTAACACAACATTTTATCACATTCACAAAGGAGGACCAATAGGTGGAGGTTCAGCCAAGGAGGCATTGCACAAGCTCTAGCGAGTAGGGCTCTGATACCATGCTGCTTTAATCATCTAATGTAGTAGCAGAGAGAGAGAGAGAGAGAGAGAGAGAGAGAGAGAGAGAGAGAGAGAGAGAGAGAGAGAGAGAGAGAGAGAGAGGAGGGAGGGAGGGAGGGAGGGAGGGAGGGAGGGAGGGAGGGAGGGAGGGAGGGAGGGAGGGAGGGAGGGAGGGAGGGAGGGAGGGAGGGAGGGAGAGAGAGAGAGAGAGAGAGAGAGAGAGAGAGAGAGAGAGAGAGAGAGAGAGAGAGAGAGAGAGAGAGAGAGAGAGAGAGAGAGAGAGAGAGAGAAATAAATTAGCAATTTATTCAATGATCTGAAAAATGAAGTATAGCATCTACATTCATGACAAACAGAACCTAAATCAAAATGAAACATTAAAGGAGAGGTATATTCGTAGTCTGGCATTTTTTGTGACATAAAACTACTTAAGGTGCCCTAAACCTGAACAAATCAGTGTAAACCTATATTCCAAACAAGAATAATTTTGGGCATTGAAATTGTCGTCTGGCTTCCATGTAGATTAATGCAAACATAGTATAGCATCAATTATTAGTGACTTCTGGCTACATATGTACAAAACCCTAATTCCTTCCTGAAGCAATAAAGAAAGTAGCATAAATTCAAACACTGAGGTTTTTGTTGAATTTTTGTCATTGTTTGGTCGTATTTGTTCTTTGAAGCAGGAACAAGCAGGCCTTGTTCAAATACATGCAAGCTTGAAAGAGAATAGATTCAAAAGCTTATGGGTAAGGATTCTGAAAATGCTGCATGTGTGGTGAGAAAAAATTCAGGTCAAGTGACGTTTGGAAAGTTCAAGAAACAATGGGATGCTCATGATTTTGTATTGAAGCCTAGAGCAATGAGACATGAAGTTTCTAGTGACTCTCCCCATCAAGCTAACAATTTGAGTTTTCAACCTAACAAAGTGCATGACGAATTGTTTAACACAAAACGTGTCACATCTATTGTCTCAAGGAATCTGACTTTAAAACAAGCCATTATGTGAAAGTTCAAAATAGAAAATTTCAAGACACAGAAACACCACTAATGTACTTTTCTTCGCCATTAGGCAAAATGATGGCTACAATTCCAATTCCATGAATCACAATGGCTAGATAGACTTCAACACAGCCAAGAAGATGTCGAGAGTGAGGTTATTGAAACTATTATACAAATTTCAAATTGGAATTTGGAATATTAAAAGGCGTTAACTCAAGAAGTTTCCAAAGAAAGCTTCAATAAGGAGGGCCCAAGTAACAGCTTTGGAATAAAGCGTCATCGCAAATTAAAAAAAAAGTCCCAATGCAATGAGAACAAAACATGTGAAGTTCCTTACAATGAATTTATATGTGGCTTTTCAAGTGCATTTGGAGATACCATTGGTGTTTTGAAGGCATATCACTTTGGGGTCATGCAGGTCTTTTGCAAGTGCTCTACTTGTTTGGAAACCTCTAATGGTATGTGTTCTAATATCCTACTAAAAGTCTTTACTTACAGAAACGAAACAGTTGCTATAGTTTTGAATATTTATTCTCTCTCTATATATATTCTCTAATTCTGTGGAGTCAGATACTCTGAAGACCAATTTTGGTCGTTTGATCTCTGTCGTGTAGACTTCAAATCAATCTTCTATCAATTACGAGTAATATTTCTTCTCCAATTGCTTATTTTCTTATATAGCAGCTAGATCAGCTTGTGCTATTCCAACTTTACAATTACAAGATCGTTAATAGCTGTTTAACTGATCAATTAGGTTAGTGATTATTGGAGTGTGAAGACGTAACGAACTGTACTTGAGATCCTATGTAAATCCGTAGTATCGCATTTTTTGAGAAAAATGTTGCATTTATAAAAATGCCCGAAATGACCTGAAATCCTGAGTGAACACTGTGTCATAGTTTTTGCTTTGTACTCAAAATGACCCGAAAGTGAAATAGAAGTCTATGTTGGGTTTTTCGCCTTTTTTCGGTTGTTGAAATTTGCGAGTAAAAATGCAAGTTGTTGCGATAAACAATTCAAAAATGCAGACTTCTTTGAGAGAGTGATTTATTTAGAAAGGAGGAGGGTAGGTAGGATGAGTAGGAGAAAGATTAAACTCTAACACTTTCAACATCTTATTTTTTTATTGTTGGCCTTTCAACTTGTCTCCCAAACACAATATATGAGCCTCTAAATCAGACACTCATGTATGACTCTGGAACAACTTAGGCCCATCCTCTTCAACGTTCTTCAGTTGTTCAATCTTTTATAAGTACAATTGATGCTGGAATATCACATGTTATTTCAATGTATACCTGATAATGGCATGCCAACTGCATATCGTAAGCTAATCTTGGTGAAAAAATTTCCACTATTTGTAGAAAAATTTTCAACGCATCATCATTAGCAAAAGAAGACTCTGTCTCAGCCATAATGGTATCAACTTTCTCTATCATATGCAAAATCCCATTTGCAACAATCTGCTGAACTTCTTCCCCATCAATTTGGTCCCTAGTGGAGTCGCCAATCAATGCATCCCCTACTGTGCCATCTGTTAAAGGCCCCGAATTCACATCACTGGTTTTCACCTCCATATCACTGCCTTGCAAAGTCAACAATGACAATATACTGCTCATAGCAGTCCTTTGTATGCCACTATGTTGCAACAAAGTTGATTTCTTATCTGTTAAAATACCAACATTGTCACAAATCTTGGCAACATGCACATCCCACTTAATATGTTTATGGTTACTTTATAAACTTTTCAAAAATTGAGCAAAACAAATTTTTCCCAAGGTATGTTTACACCATGCAAAGTAGTCTGGATCAACACAAATGACTTAACAGACATGTTGTGCTCTTTTTTCCATCCAAAAATTATTTGATTAATCCATTTATAGAGATATATCCAATAGCCTTGATCCTTAGTTTGAGCTTCAAGAAAAAAAAGTTCAAACATTACAACCACAAGAACTTCCAACTCTAGAAATACAAAAGGTAGTTCCAAAACATTGTAGTACACCACTTCAGTTATCACCATGCGACACTCTCAACCTATTGTATACAAAGCTCCATCCTCACCAACACCTAGATCAACAATAAACTCCTTTGCTAGACCTTTCACCACCTTGTTAGGCTGAAAAACTACCAAGTTCTGCAACCTCATTTTTGCCGAATAAGACTGAATCACCGAAACATTAACTTCCATTCGTCGAATAAAACCAAAACCCTTCGTCGCCATTTTCACTGTGAAAAAAATTGTCGATTTACCAGAGCTCAAGAAAATACAATCCTAACAATTGCAAGTAGAAAGCAAAGAAACTAGAACACATTTGAAAGAATTGCAAAAACTGTCGTGAAAGAAGTCTCTTAATCCATCCTTAATCCTAGACACACTAAAATAAATACAAGTACAACACCAAATGAATGACATGTATACTACTATGTTGCTTACAAAACAAACAAACCTCAAAAAGACACCTTGTATTATTGTCATTAAGTGTGTGAAAAAGGTAACTACACGACACCTAAATGTAGTGACGAATTACACAACTCCTCAATTTCCTCAGAAAAACTAGGCCATTGCGCCCGAACATCATCTATTATGTCCTCCTCATTTGAAAAAGCAATCTCTGAGGAACATGAATCTGGCACATCTTGTAACTCTACACTAGACACTGTAGCAGATAGATTCACCACCGATTACAAATGTGCCTCCCCAACAGGTTTATAATTTGAAAAAAGTCTAGTACGATGCATATCCTCCTCTAATTTTTTTATTCATGAAGTGAATAATAACTCCTCGACTATCTCGACACCAACAAGATGAATCTCTGATGTGATTCTTCCCTTGCGTGTTTGCAGTTGAATTTTAGGGCCTTCCACTGTAATCTGAACAGTAACTTTGCAGATTTCTCCCATTGGAGAATCTTGCATACAATTCACCATACAAATCACCAACTGAATTTTATACAATGGTATATTAATCAATTTCCTATACATTTATTTAGACATAGTGTTAACACCCAAACCTCCATCAATCTGCACACCACCAATTCTAAGGTCTTGAATAACAATCTCTAATGTAGGAATAACATCTTGTTCCACAAGTTGTACAATAGTATTAACTAGTGTCGAAGATGTCACAGAGGGTTGTTGGAATCCCAACAATTTAGCATGTATCGAATCCGCTAAATATGGACTAATTTGAATTAGTTATCTCATCGTCACTTGAAATTTATAATTACTAACAAAGTCAGCAATCTGATTCATAGCAATATCAACCAATTCAAAGGATTCAAGGACCAAATACTTCTCAAGAATTGGTTAATATTGTTGTTAATATTGGCAACAATATTAACCAATTCTTGAGAAGTATTTGGTCCTTGAATCCTTTGAAGTTGCATCAATACCTCTTTGGTAACATTTTCCAACTAACTCACATCACTATGAGATGCAACACTTGTAGTGGGACCAATATCATCGATCAACACATCCTTCTACACCTCTTTACCCTTATCCTTATTTCAGGTAATTTCTTGAAGATCAACATGAACTTGTTCTTCCACAATAGTGATTTGTACAGGTTCCTGCTGCTCTGGCCATGGCACATTACTCAGTACTAAATTCTAGTGCTGATTTGCCCAATATTGGGATCATTAAATCGATTATTCAACCAGGGTGGAGGTAAATGATGCTTCCAAATTTTCAACACATTGGCAATGATATGCAACACATGTACAGTTAAAATACCTATGCCCCAACTGGTTGCAAAGTAACCAAACATCTTTTGGTAGATTTGGACGAAAACGAACCTACCTCTAAAATGGTCGTTGTTGCATCTGCTGACCTTGCTGATATTGCAATGTTTGTTGTTGTTCTTGTTGCTACTGCTATGGCTATGCTGCAAATGCCCAACAACCCGTACTGGTTGCAATCGCCTGCAATCATTTGTCCAATGGTTGAACATGTTACAGATGATACCATCTCTCAAAATATTTGATCCGTTTAGCATTGGTCATTGTCTATTGAAATAGCTTCTTCAACACTTTAAACCGTTGGACATAAGCTAACACATCTTCTTTGTTTCGTTGCTTTATAGCTTGAAGTTTATCAAGAATTTCTTCATCCATGCTCCTTCAGATAACGCTTAAGAAAAGCATGTTTCAAGTCATCCCAAACCTGAAACTCATATAATCCATATTGTGAATACCAGTGTAGAGCATTACCCTTCAGAGTCTCACAATTTGTTGACATGCAACTAAAGTTTTGTGAATATGCATATTAGAATCATCATCATATACAAAATAACCTTGTATTCCAATTAATAAAAACAACAACCAGTACATTAGTAATCACTTCGCTCTAGCTATTCTGCCACAATAGGTCTTACACAAAGTAACTGCTTGTTGTTGCTGGTAGAAAATGTCTAAGGCATGTGTAAGAGAAAGCTCCCCAAGATCCTGCTTACAAGACAAAACACAAGAGAACAGATTGTGGAGAAACTACCCAACCAAGTAGAAGCAACAGATCAATCTCTAGAAGCTTCACCTCTAAGCCAAGAAATATGAAGCAAGATTAGAGTGAGAGAACCTGGCAATGAAACACCAAATGAATGATGTAGTAGGGCAAGTTTCCGATGGATATATTGGCCCAAGACCACCCTGTGCATGCAATCATGCAAGGCCTAAACCCCCAATTAAGAACTTCCATTGTTATTGATATTCTACACATGCATTGATTGTCCTAAACCATTCCACAACTTCTGGTTTCTTCTCCTTCTTCTCCCCCTAATAGGTTTTAGATTGAAACTAGAGGTTTGGAGAAGATAGTAATTTAATCTAGTTCAAGAGAACTTCCATCTCCTGGTCTCTCATATTATTCCGATGGTTCATGTCATTGAGTGTCGTAACCAACTACTAGAAAATCTGCATATCTGATGGTGTAGCCAAATTTGGCACAGCCTGATTTGTAGCTTCTTCGGCCATCTTAAATTATCTATTTCAAGAAATAACTAACTTTAGTTAAGAATATTTTCAGCTATAAGTGAAGTACAGTTGACCAATTCTGACCAAAATTGAGTCAAGTATGTTCAATTCACTAAATTTAGTTCATTTCATAAACAATTCAAAAAACTGGAATAAACTAAAAATTTTGATTTTTCAAAATTTAATTTAAATTTTTTTTTTTACATAAACTAGAATTCATCAAAAAGCATTGTCATTATATAGGCAATCGAAACCGAAAAATCGATATATTGTTCGATTCCTAGTCTTACTAACATAATATCAGTCCAATATGCAAAGCATGTGACATTAAATGCCTTTTTGACATTACGAAATTTTTTACGTAAATTTTAGTGTTACGGAAATTGTCAACCTAATTCACTAATTTGTGACCCAACACTCAAAGCACATGTGTATGACCACTCAAAAGAACTTTAAATCATGCATGTTAGAATCACTCCCAAAATCAACATGCAACTAATCCATACAAGTACAGTACCAGAATTTAGGGAAAAAGCATGCATGCAATCAGAATATTTACAAATTTTGACAATTTTGCTCACAAAATTGCCAAAATTTCAAATCACCATACCTTGAGCTACAATGCACCAAACATGGCACTATAAAGCACATTACGAAGGGAGACCAAGTGACCGAGATGATTGCCACATCAACCTACCACCTCAGCTTCACGCGTGCGAGAACAGAGCATCGGAGATTCTATATTAGGGCACATTTTTACAAGGTCTATGCATGCAAAAATGTGCAAACACCTTTCCAAGCCCAAAAGTGATGTTATCAACAATCTTAAATGGTCTATTAGACTTCCATGAAGCATTCATATAGGTCCTAAGAAATAGTATGGGTTGAGAACGAAGATTCTAATTTGTAGAAGGGTTTTTTGCTTCAAACTCGATGGAGACGAAGCATAAGCAGCAGGCCATCAATTTATTGGTCTTATAGCTTGCTAGATAAGTCAAGAGGATTACTAAACAAGTTGTAAAATCTCCCAGCATGATCCCATTGTGGATTGAGAGCAATCCATCGCCCAAAAATCACCAAAAAAGGCTATTTTTTGGTCGGCCTTCTACAAGCTCAATTCACAAAATTTTATGAAAAATCTAGCAAAAATGATGATTTTTAAATACTTTTTGTTTTTTTTTTCACCATAGAGTGAAAATTTATGACATGCAACTCTTTCTGAACCACATGCACCTCAATTTACGTTGGATTTAGCTCTTACGATCAATTTTTAGCCAAAAATAATGAAAAACAAGCAAATTTTGACCCAGAAAATAGCCTAGAACTGTAAATCATGACATGAACCGACATCATCATTAATTCCATCATTAATGATCCCTAGAATGAATGTAAACTTTATGGAAAATTCATATCTATCAGATATTTGAGCTACATAAGCAAAAGCTCCAAAACAACATCACAATTTGGCTTCCAAGGACAATGTCCCATAAAACACTAGAAAATTTTGAGGGAGTCGAATCTTAACGACATGCAAATGGAAACTGAAAAAATTTGCCCACTTGGAATATAGTTCTCCATGGATGCGAATACCAATTGATCTACACCAAGAAATTGACAAAAAGAACACCACTCCAAGTTCTCCGATCTTCATAGGCTTTGCTCTGATACTAATGTAAGGGAAAGCTCCTCAAGATCCTGCTTACAAGACAAAACATAAGAGAACACATTGTGGAGCAACCAACCAATCAACCAAGTAGAAACAACAGATCAATTTCTAGAAGCTTCACCCATGAGCCAACGAATAGGAAGCAAGAGTAGAGTGAGAGAACCTCGCAATGAAACACCAAATGAATGATGTAGTAGGGCGAATTTCCAATGGATATATTGGCCCAAGTCCACCATGTGCATGCAGTCATGCAAGGCCTAAACTCTCCAATTAAGAAATTCCATTGCTATTGATACTCTAAACATGCATTGACTATCCCAAAACATGTACTAACTCCAATTAGTGTGTCTGGATCTCACAAGGTTATTAATTACTTTATGGCATCACAAAAATATAGTAATGGCTCTCACCGTTCATCAATTATTGAATGCCAATCTGACACTTATCAACTAGCTCCTAGACCGGCTAAATTAGCCGTATTTATACAAAATTTGATAGCTAGCCATAACCGAGGTACATTATCCCATAGTGTGTTGTAACCGTTCCACTTACGGTCACCCACAGTCATTTCAACTTCTAACAATGATCACACTACTTTAAATGTAACAACTTTTGAAAGTGGCTCTATGTAGAATTAAAACAATACGAATAATTACATATTTAAAAATACATTGGGCATTCATTAAACATTTGGCCTAACACTAGCTACAAGGGGTACTCGAGCATGTCATATTATTGTGGCCGTTGATTATATGACCAAATGAGTTAAAGCAAGAGTTCTGCAGATTGATATCGATGCAAGGTCTATTGCAAAGTTCTTGTATGAAAATGTTACAGTCAAGATGTCTTGTCAAAATTGTGAATAATCAAAACACTCTTTTTGTCAATGAAACAATCAAATCTATTTTGGAATAATTCTATGTGATAATTCTGTTTGGTAAACCTTACTACCCAAGAGGAAATGGACAAGCTAAGTGTTCTAATAAGATTCTATGTAGTGTTCTGTGTAAATCCGTTGGGGCTAGCAAATCGAATTGGAAACATAAGTTGCGTGCCACATTATGAGCAGTTCGAATGACTTATAACCATAAGGTAATTTGAAAATAGGCTAGTAGAGGTGGGAGCTGATTTTGCAAGCAAAACTCATGAACGAATTTTAACTCTTGTGAATGATCCTATAACAAGTATTTTAGCTATAAGATCAGCTAATGAATTATGACGATAAAACAATGACTTCATCCAAAAATAGGAGTGGAGATTCAACCCTAAGCATGTGTATCTTGGTGGGTGCTCATGTGGTATTAAAAGTTCCACAACAATTTGAACAAATCACTTGGCTTTTGGTGAGTGTTCATATAGTCTTCAAAACCTCCACAATAGGCTGAACAAGTCTAAAACCAAAATACAAAGTTCCTTCACATAAACTTGTACATTTTATTCTAAATTATACACAACATTTCATTCTAGAATCATAATACAATTTGTAAAAATCAAAAGTGAGTGTAAACTTCAGTTGGACAGTTTGAGAAAAGGGTAAGAACCCAATAGGTGATAACTACAATAATGGAATTCGGTCACAACATGATTTTTGAAATATCTCTGTTTTATTGAGTTAAACTTCTTGTCATGTCTTGCATCATTGACAAATTCTAAAAAAAAATTTGAAGTGCTTATAACTAGTTGAAGAAGAGAGACAATTCCATGTTGGATGTTTTGAAAGGCATAAGGACTTGGCTCTCTTTGACCAACTCTAATAGGTCGCATTGATACCTCTTGCTTACAACTAGTTATGAAGCTTGTTATATTGAGATTAAGAATGAACATTATCAAAAGTTTGAGAAGAAGGTATGAACAATAGTGGAAATTAAAAAAATGAAAAAGAGAGTGAAATTTTTCCTACTTAAGGAATTACATTACAATAAGTTACGTTAGGTAGTACAAGAAAGAGACTATTCAACTTTATGGGAGTTATTGTTGCAAACATGAAGAGCTTGGATATTCTGATATAAGAATGAAATCAAATAGATAACTAATCAAGTTGACCAGATACCTAAAACTTTCAAAATAGCCTTGCGAAGCTCCCTTTAAGGTTTATAGCACAACAAAGCCATGGGCTTCAAAGTACATAGGATACTATGCCCATAAAAATCCTTGAACTTTGTGAATGAAGTGTATATGCCCACACAAAGTCCATTGGCTTCAAAGTGAATAGGATATTATTCCATAAAGTCTTCAAACGTTATAACATAAAGTGCATTATGTCCGTCCAACATGTGCCTAGAAAAGAATGAGCTAACCGAATTTATATGAGACTTTGAGCCAAGATAAATTCATGGCATAGGTGCACTTTATGAATTGTTGTAGCCTTATACTAGTAAGATGTGCACTATTAGTGCCAAGGCAATGCTCCTCATAGACATGATGTGTGTCTACTGAAAGCTTACAAGAATCAGCATTTTCTAATGAGTTTAGGGAGTACCATCGCTTAGGGCATAAAAGTGGGACCTCATTATTCTGTACAAATTTGACGGTGTGTGAGTTTCAGCCCTCAAAATAGGAAGCTATCATTGAATATGGAATCCTGAAAATACTTAGCACTCATGGATGGAACCTTCAAAATACTAAGGGCTCACGTATGAATCTTGGAAATATGTGGCCCTCATAGATGGACTCATTAACAAAAGAATGAAAAAGATTTCCTTTTATTTTTTTTAATATTTCCATGACACACATTGTCTATAGATAATGGGTGTTTGACATTGACCCATGTTAAAGATATAATGGTTTATCCTCTCTTCTTGTGGTGGCAAGACAAGACCATAACATTATATCTGTACCATGGGCCGAGATGAGTTTGAGTCATTATATCCCTACCATGTGCCAGCAAAATCAATTATCTAATTCATAAAGTCTTTTGGGGGCGGGATTCTATGAAATACTAAAAGCTCAGAGCCACATGCCAAACCTAAAAATGCCAATTTTTGGAAACTGCCTTGTTTGAGATCAACTTCTAGATATAAGCACCTTTTTGTTACTCACAATGTACAAGCACCCGAACCAAATTATGGAAAAGGCTCTTTAGATCTATGCCCCATTTTATAGATGCAAAAGCTCTTGTTTTCTTTATTCTAGTACAGTATTTCATTTCCTTTCGATTCTAAATTCCTCCCAAACCTATCTCATTTTTTCTTAGAAACTAAGCAACCATTTAGAAACCAAGCAACTATTTAGGAACCTATTTTTTCTGGAGCATTACGAAGGCTCCGATTCCACTCAGACAAAGCTAGAGTGAAATCTGACTCTGATACTAATTGGACAGCTGTTACTTGACAAAGAGCAGCTACTTGACCAGTACGTGCTTGAATGACCATAGAATTGGAACATGCAAGGTATACTCGCAAGTAAAACACCATAGATACGATTGGGGTTAAGATGGAAATGCTCCCCAAACAAATTAAAACTGAGATACATGTTCAGACCTTGCAGACTTGGCAGAGCTTCTGGATCATGAGTTTCCTAAAGAGAGATTGACATTTGTTTGAGCGCCGTCCGCTAAACCTGGTCTCTCAAAGGCAATAACACATAAATATTGTGGGTAACACCAGGTGCTGAGTCTTCCAACCAAAAGAAGAGCTTATCGCCTTGTCTGAACGTTTGCTCACGTCATGCAATACCAGTTATATTTTCCAAAAGCTAGGTTAATTGCGACAGTTTTCCAGCGGGAGCAGTTTCAGTCAGTAATGTATTGGTCGATAAATAAAATCTGAGTAGTAACAGTTCTCACACTCCTCTCTATCAAATTTCTATAGCTATTACGATGATGACAATATTATGTCGTTCATTCATCGATACCAAGCTTTATTCTACGCGTCGATCGTTACCAGTCATCCTATCTTATTGCCAATATTCCGGCGAACGAAGAGTAGGTAATCTATATCCTGATCTGTATTAAACTGTTTCAGGTCCAGAATCTACCATATTGATTGACAAAACTATATTTTGACGTGAATTTCTTGCCATACATAATTTAATAAATATACGAACATCTCAACTAGAGACTTCACAGCGTCTGAACATTGTCTAGCTACTTTTGAAGAGAAAACACAGACATTCGCGAAAGAAAGCATGCAGTCATAAGAAAGCGCTTGAACTGACATCGCACAAAAGCCGCACCAAATTCTTGTCCTACCAATG
Organism: Diphasiastrum complanatum; assembly: GCA_029204225.1. Classification (NCBI taxonomy): domain Eukaryota; kingdom Viridiplantae; phylum Streptophyta; class Lycopodiopsida; order Lycopodiales; family Lycopodiaceae; genus Diphasiastrum; species Diphasiastrum complanatum. The sequence continues at coordinate 27,144,056 of CM055093.1, forward strand.
CATCAAAACAATATAGATGTACTAGGAATAAAAGAAACTGCATACCATTGATGAGCGTTAGAGCAAAATCGCTTGATGTGCCGCTTGAATTCTGGACTGAAAAGTTATAGAAAAAAAAAGAAGATAGTCAGGGAAGGAAAATGTTATAAAAACTACAAACTAGACGGCGGCAGAAATAGCGATGAAGTAAAAACACAAGAAAGAAATAAAACCTTGATGGCAGACGAGCAGCAGAAGGAACACGCAACAGGAAGAGCGTTAATCGAAAGATTTGAATAGAAGGCGCGCGGGACTAAGTTTGTCCTGTTAATCGCGGGAGGTAAGTCCGTGGTATGTTTTGAATTTATAGCTTCTGGGCAGGCGGGTTAAATCTGATGTGGCAACCCAATGACACGATGAAATCTAGGGTAGATTGCGCTTCTTTTCAAAATCTTATGTATACTTTGTCATTGGGAGATGTTTGAAGAATAGACAACTTCGGGCATTTATTCATAAAAAAAAACTAATAGGTACAATGATGAGAAACATATACATGTCCCCAAGGGCAATTATGACAAAACGTAATCTCAAACAAGAGCGAAGATTGCACTACAACTAAGATCAGTTCACATCCCAGCTTTAAAAAAAAAGTGCGAAAACGATGATGTCAATGGGACTCTGTGAACTGACCGCAACAAATCAAAAAAGTGAAAAGGTGGTTAGTCGGCTAATAAAGGGAGATGAGATGACGCGGACCCAGCGACATTCGCCCTTTGTAGGATTGACAAGGCCTAAGCACATTGCAAGGCAGTGGAAACACAATGTTTGAAAGAAGCCACGAGAATAGAACCTGGCATACCTTGAGACTCCTGCCGCCCGATGACACTACAACATTTTGGATGTTTTCCGACCCTATTACCGAGGCTTTTATGACGATTTTTTTCTTTGAATAAGATGACAAAACCTTAATATACACCATGGAGTATGCCTCGAAAGGAGATCCTCGATAATTCCCTAGATAATTCTGACCTCAACTAATTCCCACCCCAGCTGATAGATCTACCCATTATCAACAGATTTATCATTTTCATAAATCCTAATATAAATAAATTTGAATGAAGTCCCACACTACAAAATGTGGATCTACAACAAAAAATAGGAGACAAACTGCTACAAAACTGTACAAGTACTTGGATCTGCTACTAATTGTGTTAGTCAGCTGCTTGGATGGTGTTTGAGGCAAAAAATCGGCATACAAACACAATAACGTATCGTGGAGATTCCGACATGGGCGTCTGACGTATATTCGAAAATTTCATAATCTGTGGCAATTCGACATGTCGGAATATGACGTCCAAGTAAATAATCCGAAAATCAGAGTCCGACAATTGGGAAATATGGGCGGCAACCAATTTTTGAAATGCATGTCGGAATCCAACATGTCGGATTCCGACATTCAAACGTGGATATAACTTGGCATGTTTTGTCAAAAACAAAAAATACGTGTAATCCGATGTGGATGTCGGAATCCGACGTCCACGTCGGCAATTCGAAAGCCTATCCACGGCATCTGGGACCTGTCATCCAGGCCTGAATGGGCACGGACGTCAAAATTCGACGCGTTTTGAAGTCGTCGGATTCCGACATATGTTTGGTTTCTCGTATTTGCGAGATCAAAGAGCGATTGAGGGCCATTGAAGTTTAGTGCTTGAGGGCTTGAAAATCAGTGCTTCAAGATCAGTGCTTGAAGATTAGTGTTTGAGGTTGGTGCTTGATTTTTGTTTGTTTGTTTGAGATTGGTGTTTGTTTGTTTGCTTTGAGAAGAGATAGAGAGTGTGAAAGATAGAAAGAGATAGAGAGAGTGTATGTGTGTATTATATGTGTATGTGTTTTTAGATTTTGCATTGATTTAGAATGGTTTTGAATATGGTTCTGAATGGTCTTGTAATAGATTGTTAGTATTATTTAAGATAGTGTTTGGTAATAATATATTATTAGATTTGTAATTTGTGAGAGAGAAAGAGAGAGAAGAGGTGGAGTGTAGATGTATGCTTGAAGATATTAAAAGATTTTGGAGTTTATTTTTTGTTCTTTTTTGAGAAATAAAGTTGAGAGAGAGAGAGAGAGAGAGAGAGAGAGAGAGAGAGAGAGAGAGAGAGAGAGAGAGAGAGTTTGTTATGATAGATTGTGATAGTGTTTATAATAGATTGATTTTTAATAGTGTTTATAATTGTTAGAATTATTTAAGATAGTGTATGTGTGTGTTTGAGAGGATGTGTATGTCTTTTGAATTTTGCATTGATCTATAATTTAGGTTAATAGACAAATAGATATAGATAGTGTTGGGTAGTAATAGATTGTTAAATTTATAATGTGTGTGTGTGTGTGAGAGAGAAAGAGAATATGTGTGTGTGTGTGTTTAACAGTTTGCATTGATTTAGAATTTAAAATTATAGATAGATACATAGTCTATGGTAGTAATAGATTGTTAGATTTATATTTATTTAGGACTAAGAATGATAGATGAGAGAGAGAGAGAGAGAGAGAGAGAGAGAGAGAGAGAGAGAGAGAGAGAGAGAGAGAGAGAGAGAGAAAGTGTTTTTGTAAACATGTTTAGCATTTTACATTGATTTAAGATTTAAGATTTGAGAGAGAGAGAGAGAGAGAGAGAGAGAGAGAGAGAGAGAGAGAGAGAGAGTGTGTGTTTTGCATTATGCATTAGTTTAGGGTATTTAAGAGTGATAAATAAATAAATGGTGTTTGATAAAAAATTTATATTAGATTTATAATGTGAGAGAGAGAGAGAGAGAGAGAGAGAGAGAGAGAGAGAGAGAGAGAGAGAGAGAGAGAGAGAGAGAGAGAGAGAGAGAGATTTGATTAAGATTTAGGGTAGTAGATGAATAGATTGTGTGTGTGTGTGTGTGTTTGTGTTTAACATTTTGCATTGATTTAAAATTTAAGATGAGAGAGAAAGTGTTATGGCCATATTCGGTTAAGGACCTGGAATAGTCCTAATATGGTAGACCGGCCCTCTAGTACTCGAGATTATTGGTCACGCCATGATTTAATTCCAAGTCAAGGCCTGTTTGTGACTAATTACCTTGAGAGGACCTAGACACTCTAATTGAGACATTTGGAGCATTACATATCTGTGTGACATATATAGGCAGGAGGACTGCATGAAGAGATGTGATCTATTTATAGTTGACCTGCATGGAGATTGCATGGTTTCATGCATAGGACTACTCTCTGTATAATGAGGTGGGGATTCTCCCGTCGACATATTGGGTTTAGGTTACCAGGTTCTCTCTTCTCCTCTTGCTTCACATGGCATGGCTTGGGGGCTAGATCCAGTTTTGATCTAGGATTGGTTGGGTGGTTTGGCTCCATAGTCTCTCCTATTGTGTTCTTCTATCCTCATCTTAGAGCAATCCTTTTGGGTTCTTACATTGGTATCAGAGCACGGCTAAGATGCGATCTTGGATGGGAGTTGGAGGCAAGCTCTACATGGGATTGGAAGATCGAAGCACTTGGAGTAACATCCCGGTTTGGAGTGTTGAATTCTCAAAGGAGGTTTGAAATTGAATTTGTTAATTCTTGGAGCTATTCAAAATTATTGGTAATGTGCCTAAAGTTGTGTTTTAATTTTGAACGAGAAGCTGAGAATTAAGTCGTGTGATCATTCTGAATTTTCTGGTTTGTTTGAGAAGAATTCATGTTATTGGTTTGCATGTGTGAATCAAGAGGCTTGTTGCTTGTTTTTTGTATACTAATGGAGTTTTGATGACATGCAAAAGACCATAATGTTCAGGGTGTTGGATTCAGGTTGGTCTGGCTATGTTTATTTATAGACTGATTTTGAATCGATCTATTCAGTGGAATAAACAGTTCGTGGCTAGAAATTACGAATCTAACAAATTACTTGTTGAGGAGTACTGTGCTTTCTTACACTAATCAAACGGTAGTTTATGAACATGGAATGGAGTTGCTAAATTGATTAACTCTCTATTAGTAAACAAATTTCAGAGCTGGAATCGCAACCATCTGTTTGAGATTAACTATTCCCTGGAAAAGAACGATTAGCAGGTTCTTGAGGACCTGTAGGAAACGTTCTGGAATAGTTAATGTAGATCATTCCTTCAGATAGTTTGAGCTAACCCAGTGATTGAGGATTGTAGGGGGATGATTTCTGAATCTGCACAAATCCAGAGTGAGCATTTATTTCCTGTTTTCCGCTCTGTTGCTGAGAGCTGAGGAAAATAATGATTAGTGAGTACATGAAAAGCGTTCCAGTGGGCAGCGGGATCTGAATCATGAGTGATTCTGAGAATGACATAGATCTTTGTTGTTGATTGGCGCATTCACAGGTCCTGAATTAGTCTGAGATGACTGTTTCCGCCCTCCAAAAACCATGAAACATGATGTTTCCAGATGGGAAAAGGCGTTGTAGTCTGTTCCTTATTGATGGTGAAGCATGGAGGGGAAACCGGAGAGTAATCTGCTCCTAGAAGGACTGTAGAAGGACTGTTAAGGGGCGCGATCCAACCCTGCTACTGCTCGTTAATTCTTCTCTCTCTTTCGTGATGGAGGCCGACTTTTGGAAACCTTTTTAGTGGGGCAAAAGGTCGAGTGGCGGCTGTGGATCCTTGCACTTATCTTATTGAGATAGGATGCTTTTTAGGGCTTTTGGGCATGCATATGTAGGTTGAGTTGGAGCCTGAGGGCAATCAGCAATGAGGGCAATCAGCAAGCAATTCTGTTAATTGCATGGATTGTTGCATGACAGTTATCCAAGGTTGAATTGGTTTGATGGTTGTAACTTAAAAGGTTGATTCTAGAAATTAACTCCGAAATTTTAAGTTACTCGCAACCTGTTAGAGGAGCTAAGGTTCTTGGTGCTCGTTTTGTCGAATAGTAACCTTGGTTTTGGTATATTGTTTCTCGGTTATGGTTAGAAAAAAATTGGATTTTCTTTTTCCATGGACAATGTGCATGTCATACGCTCTTATCAACTTGGCATTTGGCTTTCAGTGAAGTAAGCCCAGCTTTTTGTGGAACTTAGTACCATTGTATTCGTGGTCACGCTGTATTAATTGGTTTCCGGTGGAAATTTTGTTGAAACCAATCTTGACAGAACGAGGAGTATGGTACGACTCTTAAGCATATACCCAGTTTAGGAATTTGATTCCTTGGTACGATGCTTTTTAAACCATTTAACTCTGGAGGATTAGTACTCCCAGTAAATGGAGTTAAATTGAGTTTTTTCGACTTTTTCTCCTTTTCAAATCGGTGGAACACCGATCAGTTGGTTATTGTGGTTGATGATTGTGGTCATTAAAATTTAACAAACCAAAGCTTTTGAAATACTTGTTAAATAACTAATGAAAAAAAATTCATAATATTTGGAGGTATTTCTTTATTCAACAATATTATTGGGGGAATACAGTGTAGAAACACCTGAATCCAAATGTTATTTCTCATTAATTACAGATAACTTTAACGAAGTAATTCTCAAGCCAGTAAGTGAAAGAGGAGAACAGTCTAATTTTCTTGGAAAAAATTGCAATAGTAGGAATTATAGAACTGATTTCATTTCCAGTAAAATCCTATGGTGAATTATATTCAAAAGATTAGACTAGTAGAATTTTATATACTAGTAAATAATTTTTGATATATTAGATATTCAGCCCATGTATAGGACAAAAATGAATTATTTTAGATTTTTTCCTACAGTATCTAATTTAACATTTACTTATGTCATTAAGTCTTTTTGATACCTTAGCTGAAATATTTTCAGGAAACTGAAAATTCAAAGGAGGGAAGAAGAGTGGACATCAGTGGAAGTAAGTGTGATCAGGAAATGTATTTCACAATTAGGATTTGAGTAATCCCAGAAAATAATTGTTTAATACCAATTATTAATTTTCTGGATAGAATTCATTTAGTTGGATTCATAGTTTATATCTTTGTAACCATTGAGTTATCCGCAGTTTTGGATGTCAATTGTGATGTTTAGAAGTAGAATCTGATATATGGATTACATTGGATCTGTTAGCTGATTGAAGCTTGTCCCTAGAGTTGATGCTCTTGGATCCAGGGGGATTTGAAGCTTATCATTAACATGTAAGGATCAGAATGTAGTGTTGAACCATGTTAATTCTTCTGTCTAAGTCACAGAATATGGTGTGGATTTTTGGTATCCATCTGATAGGCATGCCAGCCATCCAAATAAATAGATTCTCCAGTATTTGGGAACAAGAGATAATATCCTATAGTGATTATAGGACAACTAGAAGGTCAGTGGATCTCTAGAATATCAGATATGGCGGTTAAGGATTTTCTAAAAAGAAAAGCTGATGGGTATGGGACATCAATAATTTTGGAAAGAGAATTCTAGGATTGTAAAGATCTGATGATCAATGGTGTGTTTTAGTACCTAGTTGTGATATGGGAAAGAAAAAAACCATTCAATCAAATGTGGGGTATTTTGGGAAATTTTGAGGTTTAATCTAGATCCCAATGTGGTATCTCATTATTTATAAAATCAGAGGCCCGCAAATCTATATCTCGCTTTCTTAATTAATCCTTTACTTCTTAGTGATTTCTCGATTATAAGACATCAGACTGGTTTATATGATTCTTTCCAGTATGAATTTATTCTTCTGAAAGACTGTTATGTCATATATATTACTACTTGTGCGAATAGACTTAGTATTCAGATAAATTCTAAGGTTAACATGTTTCAATTTCTTAAACCATAGAATATCTCTGTTGCATAAATGAATTTCGATAGAATAGTAGCTTCTATCACTCAGAGTGAAAATATTTGAAGGAGAAGTCCTATGTGTAATAGAGTGAATCCTTTAGTGGAATGCTCTTATTATTGACTTTTTCATGTGTTTGGATATTTGCATATATTATCTTTCCAGTTAACTTTTATTGAAATTGATAATTTCTTTGAAAGGAGGGGTGAAGTGATGGGATAAAATTCTGTTTGGGAATTTGTGGGTTGCATAGTTTTATAAGAGAACCAGCTATGGTATAGAAATGAGGTTTGGTCTGAAAGTAATTTTGGATAGATTCAGAGTAAGATACCTAATTGGAACTTTTCAAAAAAAAAAAAAGAATTCTCTAGGGATTGTATGGACAATCTGGATCTAGAGCAGGTTTAAAAGTTGAATCATTATCTATAAGTAGTACAATGAATGGTCAAAATTTACTAATTCCATTTTGGTTGGAATAGAAGTGAGTTTGATCAAAAGTTAAGTCTGAGAGTTCTGAATTGGATCAACTAATCTTAGTTTGAGGACTGGGATCAGAGAGGGGTTGATTGCGTGGATGAAATTACATAATTAGAGGTAAGTTGGATTGGAAAACTGTTGAAATTGAATGTAATTCGTCTCGAAGATTTTTCAAATATGTTATTTACTCATGAGAAATAGAAAATATTTTGTAGCTGAGTTACAAGATCTCAGTGAGATATGTGAGTAACATATGTGAGAGGAATCTGCCAGATAAGAATGTGTTTATGTACTGGGTCATAGTGAGATTATTCACATATATTAATCTTGTATGAATCTACTGTGTACTCTTGGTTACTAGGGTTATTTGGTGCACTTAACCTAGTCGGCAAACATAGACATATGATCAAGTATTGTTTTGACATATACTTGCAGAGTTAAGAAATCTTTGTGTGAAGATTTATGGATTAACTTATAAATGATTTGGATAGGGATCTAAATGTGGTGTCATACTAGTATAATTGAATTCTTCACCTAGACATTTGAGATTTCTGAATCATTGGCAATTAACTTGAGTAGTTGATTACTCCAGGATGAAGTTAATTGGTGAAACTATCAATGTGATGTGGATTCATCGGGAACTGATGGTTTTTGAATTATATTTCTTGTAAGATGCATGATTAGTGAATCATTTGGGTTCATCAGTGAAAATTGTGTGCATTGGATATACAGTATTCTTGGGATAGAGTATTCCTTAGTTAAGGAATAGACTCAGCTCATTAGTGATTGTATCCCAGTGAGCTCAATTGGATAACGAATCATAATGGATCCAAGAATAATAATGGAATTGATATTCAGCAGGACTGTGGGTACCTAGATGTGATTCAAGATAGTAATCTAAAGTTTTTGTAGTTGAAGATGACTGTCATTTTGATATGTGTTCAATTTTTAATTACCAGTTGTTATAGACCTTGAATCTTGCACTTCAGTTAAACAATCATGTTTGAAGAATATTCCTAAATCTAGTATTTTCTTAGTGAAAAGATTTTGGAATAATTCTTACTTTTCCTGAGTTATGTTGGACATATACTCCAGTATCCTATAAATGTTTAAGTATGGTTTTTGGGATTCCTGGAAAATTATGATTGACAATTATATGAATCTTAATATTTATGATTGACAGATCAAAAATAGATACTTATTGTAAGAGGACTATAAGAAATTGTAATGGTTCTTAAGTGCGATGGTTAATTCTTGATCTATTATTTGAGTAAGAATTCAGATTTGTGTTTTTGAATATCTCTACTCCAGTATTTTAATTGAGAACCTATGGATCTCACGGACATTATCTTATTTATCTAGTGGGGGTTATTCTGCTACAGTTTATGGTCTGAAGATGCTTGAGTACAGTTCTTCATTTACTTGGATCTCCAGTTATCATAGGAGACAGACAAGTCTATTAAGATGAATGAATGTTATTTTCTTGTATTTGGTGCTAGAAACAGGAGCATTTAACTCAAATAGTAGGACATTAAAACACATACCAATAGAGGTTTCCAAACAAGTCGAGCAATTGCAAAAAATCTTCATGACCCCAAAGTCATATGCCTTCAAAACACCAATTGTACTTCCAAATGCACTTGGCCCTCCTTATTGAAGCTTTCTCTGGAAACTTCTTGAGTGAACGCCTTGCCATATTTCAAATTCCAATTTGAAATATGTATAATAGTTTCAATTAACCTCACTCTCGACATCTTCTTGGTTGTGTTGAAGTCTCTCTAGCCATTGTGTTTTAGTGGTGTTTCTGTGTTTTGTCATTTCCTCTTTTGAACTTTCACATAATTGCTTGTTGGAAAGTCAGATTCCTTGATCCAATAGATGTGACACATTTTTGTTAAACAATTCTAAATGCAATTTGTTAGGTTGAAAACTTAAATTTATAGCTTGACTGAGAGAGTCACTAGAAACTTTACCTCTCACTACTCTAGGCTTCAATACGAAATCATGAGCTTCCCATTGTTTCTGGAACTTTCTAATCGTCACTTGCACTGAATTTTTTCTCACCACACATGCAGCCTTTTCACAATCCTTACCCATGAGCTTTTGAATCTATTCTCTTCAAGCTTGCCTATATTTGAACAAAGCCTGCTTGTTCCTACTTCAAAGAACAAGCATGACCAAACAACAACAAAAATTGAACAAAAAGCTCAATGTTTGAATTTGTGCTACTTACTTTATTGCTTCATGAAGGAATTAGGTTTTTCTACATATAGACAAACTTGAAAGAGAGTAGTTTCAAAAGCTTATGAGTAAGGATTCTGAAAAGACTGCATGCGTTGGGTGGAAAAATCTAGCACAGGTGATGATTGGAAAGTTCCAACAACAATGGTATGCTCATGATATGAATCCTATAGCAATGAGAGATGAAGTTTCTAGTGACTCTGCCAATCAAGCTATAAATTTGAGTTTCAAGCTAACAAACTGCATGCAGAATTGTTCAACACAAACATGTCACATCTATTGGATCAAGGAATTAGACTTTCCAAAAAGCCATTATATGAAAGCCCAAAAGAGAAAATTTAGAAACATAGAAGCACCACTGAGACAAAGCGGCTAGACAAATTTCAACCGGCAAGATTTCGAGAGTGAGGTTATTGAAGCTCTTACAAATATTTCAACCCATAATTAGAGTTATGAAATGGCATTGCCTCAAGAAGTATCCAAAGAAAGCTTCAATATAAAGGGCCCAAGTAATAGCTCTGGAAAAAACCATCGTCAAAGATCTAAAAAAACGTTCCAACGCAATGAGAATGGAAAAGCTGAAGTTCCTTCTAAGGAATCTATATGTAATGTTTCAAGTGCATTTGGAGATATGCTTGTTGTTTTGAAGGCATATAACTATGGGGTCATGAAGATCTGCTACAATTGCTCAGCAATATGCTTATCTCTACCAAATGGAGTATTTACATTGGACATGACTCTTGATATGAAATGACAGAAGCTTAATAAGAAAAAGATAATGTAGTGAAGACTTTTAGTAGGACATTAGAACACATACCATTACAGGTTTCCAAACAGGTCGAGCAATTGCAAAAGATCTTCACGACCCCAAAGTCATATGCCTTCAAAACACCAATTGTATCTCCAAATGCACTTGGCTCTCCTTATTGAAGCTTTCTCTGGAAACTTCTTGAGTGAACGCCTTTCCGTATTTCAAATTTCAATTTGAAATCCGTATAATAGTTTAAATAACCTCACTCTCGACATCTTTTTTGTTGTGCTGAAGTCTGTCTAGCCATTGTGTTTTAGTGGTGTTTCTGTGTTTTGTCATTTTCTCTTTTGAACTTTCACATAATGGCTTGTTGGAAAGTCAGATTCTTTGATCCAATAGATGTGACACGTTTTTGTAAAACAAATTCTACATGCACTTTGTTAGGTTGAAAACTTAAATTTATAGCTTGACTAAGAGAGTCACTAGAAACTTTACCTCTCACTGCTCTAGGCTTCAATACAAAATCATGTGCTTCCCATTATTTTGGAACTTTCTAATCATAACTAGTGCTGAATTTTTTCTCACCACACATGCAGCCTTTTCAGAATTCTTACCCATGAGCTTTTGAATCTATTCTCTTTCAAGCTTGCCTATATTTGAACAGAGTCTGCTTTTTCCTACTTCAAAGAACAAGTACGGCCAAACTACAACAAACATTCAACAAAAAGCTCAATGTTTGAATTTATGGTACTTTCTTTATTGCTTCGTGAAGGAATTAGGGTTTTCTACATATAGACAAACTTGAAAGAGAATAGTTTCAAAAGCTTACGAGTAAGGATTTTGAAATGACTGCACGCGTTGGGTGGAAAAATCTAGCACAAGTGATGATTGGAAAGTTCCAGCAACAATGGTATGCTTGTGATTTGAATCTTATAGCAATGAGAGGTGAAGTTTCTAGTGACTCTCCCAATCAAAAAATAAAGTTGAGTTTCAAGCTAACCAACTACATGGAGAATTGTTCGACGCAAACATGTCACATCTATTGGATCAAGGAATCAGACTTTCCAAAAAGCCATTATATGAAAGCTCAATAGAGAAACTGTAGGAAATAGAAGCAGCACTTAGAGACATCGACTAGACAAATTTCAACCGACAAGCTCTTGAGAGTGAGGTTATTGAAACCCATAATTAGTATTATGAAATGGCATTAATTGAAGAAGTATCCAAAGAAAGCTTCAATATAAAGGGCCCAAGTAATAGCACAAGTGATGATTGGAAAGTTCCAACAACAATAATATGCTCATGATTTGAATCCTATAGCAATGAGAGGTGAAGCTTCTAGTGACTCTTCCAATCAAGCTATAAATTTGAGTTTCAAGCTAACAAACTGCATGCAGTATTGTTCAACACAAGCATGTCACATCTATTGGATCAAGGAATTAGACTTTCCAAAAAGCCATTATATGAAAGCCCAAAAGAGAAAATGTAGAAACATAGAAGCACCACTGAGACACAACGGCTAGACAAATTTCAACCGTCAAGATTTCGAGAGTGAGGTTATTGAAGCTCTTACAAATATTTCAACCCATAATTAGAATTATGAAATGGCATTGCCTCAAGAAGTATCCAAAGAAAGCTTCAATATAAAGGGTCGAAGTAATAGCTCTGGAAAAAAGCATCGTCAAATATCTAAAAAAATGTTCCAACGTAATGAGAATGGAAAAGCTGAAGTTCATTCCAATTGTATCTCCAAATGCACTTGGCTCTCCTTATTGAAGCTTTCTCTGGAAACTTCTTGAGTGAACGCCTTTCCGTATTTCAAATTTCAATTTGAAATCTGTATAATAGTTTAAATAACCTCACTCTCGACATCTTTTTTGTTGTGCTGAAGTCTGTCTAGCCATTGTGTTTTAGTGGTGTTTCTGTGTTTTGTCATTTTCTCTTTTGAACTTTCACATAATGGCTTGTTGGAAAGTCAGATTCTTTGATCCAATAGATGTGACACGTTTTTGTAAAACAAATTCTACATGCACTTTGTTAGGTTGAAAACTTAAATTTATAGCTTGACTAAGAGAGTCACTAGAAACTTTACCTCTCACTGCTCTAGGCTTCAATACAAAATCATGTGCTTCCCATTATTTTGGAACTTTCTAATCATAACTGGTGCTGAATTTTTTCTCACCACACATGCAGCCTTTTCAGAATCCTTACCCATGAGCTTTTGAATCTATTCTCTTTCAAGCTTGCCTATATTTGAACAGAGTTTGCTTGTTCCTACTTCAAAGAACAAGTACGACCAACCTACAACAAACATTCAACATAAAGCTCAATGTTTGAATTTATGGTACTTTCTTTATTGCTTCGTGAAGGAATTAGGCTTTTCTACATATAGACAAACTTGAAAGAGAATAGTTTCAAAAGCTTACGAGTAAGGATTCTGAAAAGACTGCATGCGTTGGGTGAAAAAATCTAGCACAAGTGATGATTGGAAAGTTCCAGCAACAATGGTATGCTCATGATTTGAATCTTATAGCAATGAGAGGTGAAGTTTCTAGTGACTCTCCCAATCAAGATATAAATTTGAGTTTCAAGCTAACAAACTACATGCAGAATTGTTCGACGCAAACATATCACATCTATTGGATCAAGGAATCTGACTTTCCAAAAAGCCATTATATGAAAGCTCAAAATTGATAGTGCAGGAACATAGAAGCACCACTTAGAGACATCCACTAGACAAATTTCAACCGACAAGATTTCGAGAGTGAGGTTATTGAAACCCATAATTAGAATTATGAAATGGCATTGATTCAAGAAGTTTCCAAAGAAAGCTTCAATATAAAGGGCCCACGTAATAGCACACGTGATGATTTGAAAGTTCTAGCAACAATGGTATGCTCATGATTTGATATTGAATCCTATAGCAATGAGAGGTGAAATTTCTAGTGACTCTTCCAATCAAGCTATAAATTTGATTTTCAAGCTAACAAACTGCATGCAGAATTGTTCAACACAAACATGTCAAATCTATTGGATCAAGGAATCAGACTTTCCAAAAAGCCATTATATGAAAGTTCAAAAGAGAAAATGTAGAAACATAGAAGGACCACTGAGACATAGCGGCTAGACAAATTTCAAGCGGCAAGATTTCAAGAGTCAGGTTATTGAAGCTCTTACAAATATTTCAGCCTGTAATTAGAATTATGAAATGGCATTGCCTCAAGAAGTTTCCAAAGAAAGCTCCAATATAAAGGGCCCAAGTAATATCTCTAGAAAAAAACATCGTCAAATATCTAAAAAAACATTCCAACGTAATGAGTATGAAAAAGCTGAAGTTCATTCTAAGGAATCTATATGTAATGTTTCAAGTGCATTTGGAGATATGTTTGGTGTTTTGAAGGCATATGACTATGAGGTCATGAAGATCTGCTGCAATTGCTCAGAAAGATGCTTATCTCTACAAAATGGAGTATTCACATTGGACATGGGTCTTGATATGAAATGAAAGAAGCTTAAAAAAAAAAAGGTACTGTAGTGAAGACTTTTAGTAGGATATTAGAACACATACCATTAGAGGTTTCCAAACAGGTTGAGCAATTGCAAAAGATCGTCATGACCCCAAAGTCATATGCCTTCAAAACACCAATTGTTTCTCCAAATTCACTTGAAAAGTCACATATAACTTCATTGTAAGGAACTTCCCTGTTTCGATCTCATTGCGTTGGGACATTTTTTTTAGATTCGCGACGACACTTTATTCCAAAGTTGTTACTTGGGCCCTCCTTATTGAAGCTTTCTTTGGAAACTTCTTGACTAAACGTCTTTTAATATTTCAAATTCCAATTCGAAATCTATATAATAGTTTCAATAACCTCACTCTTGACATCTTCCTGGTTTTGTTGAAGTCTGTCTAGCCATTGTGTTTTAGTGGTGTATCTGTGTTTTGTCATTTCCTCTTTTGAACTTTCACATAATGGCTTGTTGGAAAGTCAGATTCTTTGATCCAATAGATGTGACACATTTTTGTTAAACAATTCTACATGCACTTTGTTAGGTTGAGAACAAAAATTAATAGCTTGACTGAGAGAGTCACTAGAAACTCACAATCAATAAATTACTATATTTAGAATCCTCAAAAAACTTGGCGCAGGATCTAAACAAGAATCAAGAGTAATATTGGTATTTTACAAAAAAAAAGACATTTTTTATAAAAATATGACAATATGACAACTAATCTTTTGGAAAACCTTTGCCCAACTTACTGATTATCAAAAATAGTAAGTGGGAGTGACACAGACTTTGACGAAGGTTTACGCGAAGGTTCTTCTCAGAGAACTGATATTTTTGCAGAAAGTTATGAATTTTCCACAAAAAATTACCAAGAACTAGATGAACAGTCACTTTGTCCTTCTATTTTTGGTATCAATCTTCACCGACCTGGCAGTGGATAGATCTGAATCACACCTATGCATAGTGAATCAGACGAAGGTTATTTTTCTGTATTTTTTTGGTTTTGGTGATTTTTTGGTGTTTTTTGCAAATCTGTTGGGAATTAATCTTCGTCGTTCAATCTGAAGGATCGATAAGCGAAACCGAAACTTCTTGCAACTCGGCGAAGGTTTCCTATAAGAGGATAAAAAGTTATAAGATCTGATGATGATTTTGCCTCCTTTTTGCTCAAATCTGACAGAGTTGACCAATTTTTGTTGTTTTTCCTGATTTTTCAGATCCAAATGGATCTTAAGAATTGTGATCTAAATGGCTATCCAAGTTCAACAATCAAATTAGCTTTCAAACAAGAAGATCCAATCAAATCAAGCAAAATCACCCTCAATCTAATCCTAAAATGCAATTTTAACCCTATTCATGCCAAAACAAGATGTCTTATGCAAGCTAACCATCTACCAAAATGTTTCAATCTGAAAAATTGGCGTAGCTCCCCGGCAACAAAGCCAAATTTTAGTGGCTTTCTTTCCTAGCCTATCCTCAACCCAAGATCTAAGCAATCTAGCACCAAGGAAATGAAGTTAGTTGTCACGCGTAGGTTCGTTCCCATGAGAGCGATAACATATCTCAAAGAGTCAGCATGTTTGGAAGACCCACATCTAACTCTAACATCCATTAACACTACGATCCACAATTAGATAGATACTTGCTTCTCTCTCTCTCTCTCTCTCTCTCTCTCTCTCTCTCTCTCTCTCTCTCTCTCTCTCTCTCTCTCTCTCACAAAAAGCATAAGAACATACAATCCCAATAACATTTAGATCCAACAATTAGCAAATACAACAAAAGCATGAGAGATGGAGGAAAAGGAATAGAGAGCAAGGACATTCACAAGCTCATTCCATAAGAGAACCAATTTGCTTGTATTGAAATAAAGATTTGAACATGAGGAGCAACTTGAATTTGCCTCTATTTATAGTAGAGAAGAGGGCCTTGGCCTAAAAATCCTATTGGTCCATTTCTACCTCCCTAACTATTTAAACCGAAAAAGAGTGGGAACCTATTCAAAATTGGAGGGAACCAATTTGAATTTGAATTTTAAACCAGTTTTGGTGAGAGACCCAACTTTATTCACTAACTTGACATTTAGGCTTGCGACATTAAAAGTCCCGCAAAAAGGCCTAAAGTCCTTTTATTGACTTTCTAACTAATCAAAAAACTATGTGATCATCGGGTTGGACTTACACATGCAGGGTGCCAAATCCCTCTCACTTATTAACTTGGGTTAGGGTTGCCTTGGGATCCGCAAACCCTCCAACAAGTTGCCTTCACTTCAAATCAAGAGTTATGTCCAATCTGAATACTCCTTGATTTTGTGAAGATAAGGACATCCCTCTTAGCTTTGTTGATAAATTAGCTTATTATCAAAAGTTTACTCTCACAACTACAAGTTTAAGTGAATGTTCTCTCAATATAAATTGCACAAGAATTTTAATCAATAAGGTCTGCATTGATACAAGGATTCTCAAGCACAAGAATAGTAGAAATACCTTCACAAATTCTTTCAGTAATATAGTGAATTCTAGGGCACTTGGCCTCAAAGCCTATTGGCCAATTCCTACCTCCCTCCGTATTTGAATTTAATTTTGAGAGAGAACCGATTTTTATTCACTAACATGATTAATAGGCCCCATGACATTTCATTCCAACAATTTGGTCTAAAGTCCCTTTATTAACTTCTAACCAATCAAATAACTATGTGATCATCGGATTGGACTTACACACACATGATGCCAAATCCCTTCATCAGTTATTAATTGCTAATAAATGAATAATCTAATTATGGTTGTCTCGATATCCGCAAAGCCTCCAACAGTGTGTAAAGAATGCATCCATAAGAAACAACTTTAGAGCTACAAGAAACTGTCAGAAACTTGCAAAACAAATTAAAGGCATGATTTTGCTTTTATGTAAGCACGTTTTTGCTTGGCAATTCTGTTAAGACTTGATCTAAACAGTTATGGATGTGCAACCCATTAGTGTAGATGGTCTTTGTTATAGAAAAAACATGTTTTTGCTTTTCTAACATCAACAAACCTATTAATGCATCAACAGAGGACAATGAAACTACATTGATGTTCCACAAATTTGTTGGTTACATGGCCATGAAAAAAACAAATGGTTGTGGGAGAGAGTTGGCTTTTTGGAGGGAAATTGGGGGGGGGGGGTGGGGGGAGAGAGAGTAACATTAGTGTTTGTTAGTTTTTTTTTCCTAATTTATATTCTAAAGGGGATAGCATTTTTGGGTTCAAATTAGACAAGGGTTAAACGATAATTTTGTGCATGTTGGTTATCGTTTCATGCATTTTCCTATCTAATTATTTGTATGTAGGTATTTATTGCAAGCACCATATTTTTATAAAAACCGACAATTTTTTTTTATGAAAATTGCTTGGATAAACATTTGAATACCGGGTACAAACTTGTTTTTGTTTTTCTTCGAAGGTGGGGCAAACAAAGTCCCAGTAATTGGGGGTGTTTTCCACTTATCTTGAGATTCGACTAGGGTCGCCCGGAATCCAAGTGATTCGTCAACATCAAATCCTTCATCTTCCATTCGAATGACATTAGACATAGCTAATTTTAAGCTTGTATATTCATCATTAGATTGAAGCTCTCGTCTAATCCATCTTGGAAGTCCGACTAAGAACCAAATGATGAGCATCTATTTGGTGGGTTGTTCTTGCACTTGATCTTTTAAATGTTTAAAACACTTGACATAGTCGACATAGTCACGTACGCGTTTGTCTTTTGCCATCTAAATATTACTCAATTTGACAAAAAGTCTCTCTATCAAACAAAAGCGTTTGAAATGTTTGGAGTTGTTCGGTTGAGGTTGGAAATGGGCTTCCGGTCAAGATGGGAGCAGGGGGCTCTGACAAGTTTGGAGCATGAAGGTGAGGAAGGGGAGTTGGTCAAGAATGAGTCAGGGAGGCGCGTGTGAGAGATGAAAGAATGAGGCTTGTCTGGTAGGATGGAGGCAAGGGGATGGTTAGCGTGCAAAACTATGGGTTGTAGATGGCGTTGCAGATCGTTTTGTTTTCTTGTAGGTGTTGTGGTGGTCGGTTGCAGATCAACTTCTGCTAAGACACGATGCAGTCAGAGAGATGAGGTACGGGTTTAGTCAGGTCAGGGAGGGAGCGAAGGAGCTGAAGGACCATGTTCAGTCATGTCAGGAATGAAATTGTGTGGAGGTTAGGAGTCGGATGCTGTAGGAGATGGTTGAGGGTGTGGCTATGTCCAGATGGTATTGTGCATGCTGTGCAATGAGGGTTAGGCAACTACATCCAGACATTCGGTGCATATTGTCTGTTCTTGGTAGCTGCTGTGTATGAAATAGGAAACGAGCTAGAATAAGCCTTGTGCCTTCTGCAAAGAGCCCAACAAGCTTGTGTCGTCTGTTGTTTGTGTGGATTGTGTGAGAGCATTTGCAGGTCATTGAACTACCCAACAAGTTGTAGAAAGAAACTGTGGCCCGATAGGTTTCAGAATTAGATTGAAGAGGTACGGTTAGACAGTCTTGTGCAGACTAAAGTTGATGACAAATCTAGATAGGTAGAGCATTTTGGTATAGATCTAGTTGTGAAGAACGTTGCAGTAGGTATGGAGTAAAGATGTGGATGTGTTCAAGCAGCAATGGGCGACAAATGTTTAGAGATTTTCTATCTGTAGAATCTGTTTACTAATTTCTTTGCTTATTTACTTCTTGTTTACAGCTCTAACTTTTTGTTTTGCCTGTCAGCAATGACTATGGGCTCATCTTTAAGCTTATCTTTCTTGTTTAAGGCCCGGATCAAGCAGAAGTCTCAACAATGTTGTAGTAGTTCGTCTTGCTTGTCAGAGGACATCCGGGGAGGGTCTCTCTTGAACCATATCGCATGCATTCAAACCCAAGCATGTAACCAATGCGTTCAACCAAGAAATCAGCATGTAAATCAGTTGAACATCAATGAAAACCTACTTCTACTTGCTGCAAAATCAGAATGGACATATCCTTAAAAGCTAAACTAAATCCAACACATACATTCTACCTAAATGCAAGAAACAAGAATCAAGAAACTAAAACTAAATAGCATCTTAGAAGTTCAAGAATCAAGAAACACACATTTCTTGATTCTTGGACACCCCAAGAACATCAAGAATTGGAATGTAAGGGAATATGCAAGATCTGCACCACAATCCAGCCTATTTAGTTTACTCAAATGCTGATTTCTATTTTAATCCACAAGAAAAAAAGAAATCTAATCCACACTACTTTAATCCACAACTACAATCCACAACCACACACAAAAGGGATGGAAGGGCAAGATCATTAATGCATCACTCAAAAAACAAGAATGATCAAGGAGCTCAAGAATGCATCAAACTCGTGGAAGCTATTCTCATTTGTAGACTCCACAGGCCACGTGAAGCCAACCAAGGTTTATGATGATTGGTCATCCACAACATACGATGCATCTGATAGTGTTCCAATCATGCCGAAAGGACATTATACATGCTCAACCGATATCATCAATTGGGGTCACGTATTGGCCACAATGGACTGTGTTGACTCCAATAGATGCCTCATCGAGACCATCGAAAAAGACACACCTATACTACCATCTTCTACTGACATCTCTTCCAATAATCGATTTATTGGTTGAAGGAATGTAAATCTTGTAATCCTTGCTTACCTCACTATAGCGAACAAACACGCCTTTATTTGAAGAAGGATCCTCCTTGGATCTATCATCAAGAGTGATGTTGATATAGCAAATACAACCAAAAGTTTTGAAAAACTTGACACTTGGCCTCCTACCAAACAGTAATTCAAAAGGAGTTTTCCAGCCAATACCACACTTGGCCATCTATTGCATAGAAAATTAGCACACAACAAAGCTTGATCCCAAAAGGATTTAGGAAGATTAGCACCTAACCTCATGGATTTTGCACCTTCACATAAAGTTCTATTCTTCCTCTCGGCCACTCCATTTTGTTGTGGTGTCCTTAGGCTTGTGTACTCTCTCTTGATATGTACTCTCCACCATTACTCCTCAAGCACTTGATCTTTGTAGAAATTTGAACCTCTTGAAACTGTTGTTTGGCCTCCATGTAGATTCATGCAAAGGTAGTATGACATTGATTATTAGTGACTTCTGACTACATATGTAGAATATCGAAATTCCTGAAGTAGTAACAAAAGTAGCAAAATTCAAACATTGAGATTTTTGTTGATTTTTTGTCGGTTTTTGGTTGTGCTTGTTCTTTGAAGCAGGAACAACCAAGGTTGTTCAACTATAGACAAAATTGAAAGAAAATAGTTCTTACGAGTAAGGATTCTGAAAAGGATGCATGTGTCGGGAGTAAAAATCTAGCACAAGTGATGATTGGAAAGTTCCAGCAATAATTGGATGCTCATGATTCCATATTGAAGCCTATAACAATGAGAAGTGTAGTTTCTAGTGACTCTCCCAATCAAGCTATAAATTTGGGTTTTCAAGCTAACAAACTGCATGCAGAATTGTTAACACAAACATGTCACATGTATTGGATCAAGGAATCAGACTTTCCAACAAAGCAATTATGTGACAGCACCATTGAGACACAACGACTAGAAGGATTTCGACTGACAAGATTTCGAGAGCGAGGGATTGGAGCTCTTATCTTTTTTTTTTAAGTTTCTTTCATTTCATATCAAGAGTCATGTCCAATGTAGATACTCCATTTGGTAGGGATAAGCATATTGCTGAGCAATTGCAGTAGATCTTCATGACCCCATAGTCATATGCCTTCAAAACACCAAGCATATCTCCAAATGCACTTGAAACATTACATATAGATTCTTTAGAATGAACTTCAGCTTTTCCATTCTCATTGCGTTGGAACATTTTTTTAGATATTTGATGATGCTTTTTTTCAGAGCTATTACTTGGGCCCTTTATATCGAAGCTTTCTTTGGATACTTCTTGAGGCAATGCCATTTCATAATTCTAATTATGGGTTGAAATATTGACAGTTGAAATTTGTCTAGTCGCTGTGTCTCAGTGTATGTTTATACATTTTCTCTTTTGAGCTTTCATATAATGGCTTTTTGGAAAGTCTGATTCCTTGATCCAATAGATGTGACATGCTTGTGTTGAACAATGCTGCATGCAGTTTGTTACCTTGAAACTCAAATTTATAGCTTGATTGGCAGAGTCACTAGAAACTTCACTTCTCATTGCTATAGGGTTCAAATCATGAGCATATCATTGTTGTTGGAACATCATACACTTCATCATAAAGACATCATACACTTCATCCTTGCTCTTTAGTAGATAGATCCAACAAAATCTACTAAAATCATCAATGAATGTTACATACATCTTAGCTCCACTATTGCTAATTGTAGTAAATCCATGAATATCCGAATGTACAAGTTCAAAAGGCTTTGTAGATCTAGAAATAGATCTAGTATAAGGTAGTCTATGTGACTTAGACAAAGCACAAGACTCACAAACATGCTTGTCATTACTTAAGGAACTTGGAAGTCACAACCTTCTTCCTTGCCAGTACCTCCAATGACTTGAAGTTGAGGTGTCCCATCCTTTTGTGCCAAACCTCTTGAATAGAAATTTGCTCCCTTGCAACACATCCAACTTGGTTAGCAATAACACAAGCATTAAGTTTGAACAACTTTCCTTGCCTTTTACCTTTTCCAATCAAGACATCCTTCCTTTTGATCAAACAAGCATCTCCATCAAACTCCACCTTGAGGCCCTTACTTAGCATTTGACTCACACTAAGCAAATTCTTAGTAATAGATGGAATAAACAAGACATCCTCCAAATGAACATTCCTATTTGTAGAGAGAGAAATAGGAATTGTGCCAATCCCTTTGATTGCACACTCACCATCATTGGTCATGTAGATCACCCTCTTGTCATCTCCATATGCCAACAAAGAAGTGAAGTACTCTTTGTGAAAGGTCATGTGTGAACTTGCCCCACTATCAATCCACCAAGGATCTAGATCTCCATCATTAGCAAGCATACATGAAGACCTCACAAAAGCATCATCATTTGCATCTTGCACATCCAAACCATCCTCATCAAGAGTAAGATTACGTTGCTTGTCTCCTTGATCTCTCTTCTACTTGTAGCACTCACTTGCAAAGTGTCCTTTGATGCCACAATAGAAGCACTTGAGCTTTGATCTATCCTTCTTTTTGCCACTTGAAGAAGCATCCACTTGATATTGCCCTTTAGACCACTTGCTTTTGGTTTTTCCCTTGAATTTGCCCTTTGTGAACATAGCATCTTCTTGAAGTTCATTGGTAACATTCATCTTTATCATGTGTAGAGCCTTCTTGGCCCTTTTGTCATACCTCAATTGATCTTGTTGTGTTGCTGGTCTCTCCTCCAAACCTACAACAATATCCAAAACATCATTCATCTCAAGAAGTGACTCCATCCTTACTTTCCATAATGAATAGTTACTTGAGGTAAGCCTATCATTGGCTTCCAACATGACTCCAATTGAGGTTGCCATGTAGCAATACCTGATCTTCTCTCTCAACCTGCTTCAATGCACAAAGCACTCCTTTGACCAACAACAAATGCTTTCAAAAGAAATCACCAAGATTTGAAACTATCTCACAAATTCTCTTCTAGCACTTATCCAAGCAAATCAACACATAGAATCATGGAATCTTGATCAGCCTATGATCTATCCTCAATCTAATGACTTTTGTCACTTCCTAAGATTGAAACACACTCAAATGAAGTCCAGCAGCCTCACTATCTAGAGATCCAATCAAAATTAGGGTTTTGTCAAAATCACAAAAGATTGACTAATCCAAACCTACATGCAAATGCTGACATTTTGATTATGCAGTCTAATAGCCACCACTAAGGCTGATTTAATGATCCAAAAATCGGCCAAATCCAGTACTTGAAATCAAAAATCAGAATTGATCAAGTATATTGACCTATTTAGTGTTTTGATCTACAAAAGATCCAATCTACAAAAGCAAAAAATCCGATTTTGGTGTAGAATCCTCTCTAGCATGCTCTAGACTTGATATCTTCACCAAATTGTCGATTACACAAAAAAAATCTGAAAGAAGGAGATCTAGCATTGATGTACAAAACCAAGCTAATCAAGGGGAAATTGAAGTGTTTACCGGTGAAGGCTCGTATAGATTGAAGGAAATCCTAAACTATGGAGTAGTGATTCTTGAACACTTGGATAGAAAATGCATTAATACTCTCGTGAATGGCAGCCGATTACGCAAGTTTTGGCAGCCTGCTCCGCCAGCATGATCCAAATGATTTTTTAATTTAATTTGGTTTTCAATTTATTGTTTTCACTACTTAATTGTTAATTTCTTTTGGAAAAGATAGTATGGAAAAATGGAAATAAAAGTAGGCGAGCAACAAGGGCATGATTCCTAGGACATACAAAGAGTCCTATGAGAGATCAATAGCTTTTATTTAACATTGTGTATCTCGAGTTGCTATTGAGTGTTGAGTTAAATACTCATCATATGTCTTATCGGGCTTGATTTTTCTTAGAGCACCACTTAAACAACCAGGGCTCAAATTTCTAAAATCTACCGACGTTTGATATTTTTCCTATCAAAATTAATTGACAGAAAGTTCAATAGAATTTTTTTCTACTACTTTGAAACAAGTGTTTCCCACATTCAAATTTTTGAATTGTTTAAGTACTGCTCAGACTGTCGAACATATTTGTTAGTGAACTATATCGTTGACAATCTTAAGATGGAGTTCATTGACAAATTGGACCTCACTATTGAACAAGTACTAGAAATTAACTTCGAATCAAAGACTCAAAACTCAATCAATAATTGATGCACATGATAAATTGACTTCAGACTCTTGTTATGCTAGGTTGATCCATGGTATATCACTACAATAAATCATTCGATTGTAAGAAAAGACACATTCGACACTCCAAAAAATTACATTCTTAAACAATGAGTAGTGTTTAGTTCTTTATCATTCGAATCTCATATGACAATAAGAACTGAACAAAGGATAAAAGTGCACACACATTTATAGTCATCTACTGTGCATGATAGAAAAATGATAGACTCATAACACTCTAATGATAGACTAGAGACAAAGTTGC
This sequence comes from Diphasiastrum complanatum, assembly GCA_029204225.1. Classification (NCBI taxonomy): domain Eukaryota; kingdom Viridiplantae; phylum Streptophyta; class Lycopodiopsida; order Lycopodiales; family Lycopodiaceae; genus Diphasiastrum; species Diphasiastrum complanatum. The sequence continues at coordinate 27,167,888 of CM055093.1, forward strand.
AAAACTCTCCATAGTGCATTAGAATACGAATAAGATACATATAGGAAAACATAATAGTTTGAGACATCCTTTAAACAAGGAGGTGTGTTGTTTTGTATCTTAGGAACCCGTTCATTCTAAACCAATCTAATGTTGACATGTGTACATATTGCTTAGTTGGTTATCTGCCATGTCATCATAGACCAGTTAGATATTTACACATGTATGTTCACAACTATCAAAAGAGTCACGAATGTTTCAACTCATATTAGAATATTCTTCATTCTAGCTTATCCGTCTATTAAGGCCATATCGCTTCATTATGTCCTTCATTAAAGTACGTCTTTTAAATAGTATTCATTCAGGTATTTCTTCATAAATGTTCCTTAGAATATACTTGATCTTCATAAGTATCCAAATATGTGATTGTTATTGGGATTGCATGTCTTTATACTTTTTATGAGAGAGAAAGAGTAAGCTATCTTCAATTTGGATAATTATGCCAATCTAAAAGCTGTCAAATTCCTATGGTCCCCAGCCGTACGATTGAATTCAAATCCGCTCTCACTTCCTTCAAACTTTGGAGACTCCCCACTGTAAATTTCTTTGCTCCTATACCTATTGAACTTTGGACCTTGCTTACTCACCTCACTATGAATGAAGTACAAAGCTATAAGCTTGTCGCTCTGCATAAAAACTCTTCTCTAAAAACTCCTATTACTTTTGATACCATCATACGAATGAACAAGTTTGAACCTTCACATTGTTCTTCTGAGTAAACCTGGGCCAGGGTCAGAGGACACTTTGAAACTGGTTTCAACCATATGCATCTCCATCAAGCCTGCATATGGAATTGGAAAAGATCCTTCTTCAAGTGTTGTTGTGGTGATGAATGCAAGAGTAACTCTTCTGTTATCTGGTTTGACCACGCAGTCTAGTTCATGATGAATAATGTCAACAAATTCTTCTCTGGTGCTTCTCTGCAAAATCACTCAATGCCTTTTTTGATGCCTCTATTGAGTTCTACAAAGATCCCAATACCAAATTACTTGCCAACCTAGATGATGCAAAAAATATTTGGGAAATCGAACGTCTCCTAAAAAGACCTAGCTTTTTCACTCTTCAAGACAAGTATTTCCAAAACCCCAATAAAAGAAGTGGCTCTTTTAACATCAACAATCCTTTTTTGGTCATTTCTGAGCTTGGCACGTATAAGAAAAAGAAGTTTACTACTACTAGGGAGAATGATGAACAAGGCAACAGCTCGAAAAGTGTCCTACTAGTGAAAAAGTTAAACTTCTTTAGGGATTGATATGGATGCAGAGTTTCAAGGAAAAGGAAAAGAGGAAGATCATCACAAATCCAGTTGGCCAACTACAACTTAGTACTTGCAGCAACAAGGGAAAGCTTTTTTTACACTTACGCTATCGTAATAGGATTTTTGAGACTATTCATGTGAAGCAGTTTTACGCTCACATTTTTCTACAGTTATTTGGTAATGTTCACAACTTTGTTCATGATATTACATTTGGCTGATCTTATCTTCTTGATGTCAAGCATGATTGGTATTTTCCGTTGGACATGTTTTGTAACTTTGAGATTGAGAAAATGCAACAATACTGGTGTTCTACGTCTAAACGCTTTAATAATTTTTATTTTGAACAAATTTGGTCATGTTGTGTCTACAGACAACGATATTAGAAATACTTTTCTTAGACGAACTTTGGAAAAAGGCTTGAATCATATCATTCCTTAAGTAACAAATATTAATAGTATTGCTTCTGAACTCTACCACGGTTGGTTTAAGCTCATGAAATTATTACTTGAGTATAAAAGTTTAGAAAATGATACTATTAATAAGCATGCTTCATTTTGCAAACAAGATGTTTTAAAATTTCTTAAAAATAGAAAATGGATTCACATCAAAATACTTCTCCCGCCAAATTGACTGAAGCCCACAACGAATGCTTGTGGCTTACCAGACACTTGTATATCAATGGTATAGACAAAGCACAATGTAACCCTTGTTTTCTTTGTTTACACTTTTTAAGAAAACTAGCCATAGAAAGGCTTGGTAGTGCTAATTTCACGTCTTTTCCTGATTATTCAAATAACTTTGTATCCATTGCTGTGCAAATCGTCTAAGTTGAGTGAATGACTACCAGCGGAATTCATAGGAAACGAGGATTTACCTTACCTATTATGCACATATGAAGCTCATAAAAAATCTTTTAGATGGATCACCAATGCCCATGATTGTTGTTTCAGCATCCTCGCTATTTTTCTAACAGGCGTTCTTGGTATGCTGCATCCTTTCCTGATGGAAAATGCAAGCCTTAAGGAAACCACATACAAGAGCTACCTAAATGTGGATACCACTCTATTCTAGCAGTGTGATTCATCTATTGATTTCTATCTCAATATTTTTGAGCGCATCTATAATATGTGGTCTACTGATATTTCCAAATGCTATGAAAACATTCCACCTGACTGTCCCGAGGGCCTGAAAACTATTATGAATAAGCTAATTCGCTCCACTTTCAAACATGCCAATAATACTAAAATTCGGTACAAATGGCTACCAGATAAAAAAGATTTGAAGTGGTCTTGGACCAATAAACTTTCTTTGGATTGGAAAACTGCAAATGTAACCAATGTTTGCATTTGGAATTCTTTTCTAATTGATCATTGTATTGTTAGACTTGGCAATCACAATTGGCGTCAAATTTGGGATTTCCCTATGGGCTTCTCATGTTCACCCATTAGCTATAATTGGTATCTTTCCTTTTTTGAAACACAATTCATTAAGAGACTCGCCAAGCTTGGGCAAAATGCTTATATGGATGCATTCAAGCATTCATTTAAATATATTGATGATATAAGCTTTATAAATAATCCTGTCATCAACCATTTTTTGGATAAATCTCAAGAAAGATTAGCCGATAATCCGTTTTGGATCTACGCCTTGAACTTTCTTGAAATTGATAGCAACATAAAAAAGAAGAATATTATACACTTTTTCAATATTACCACTACTTTTGGGACAAAGCACCTTACAAAATTTGACAAAAGGAAGGATCTGCTTTTTCAATTTTTACAATACATACATCTTTTTTCCAACGGATCTATTCTTAATTTGTACAATGTTATCATTTCACAAGTGATTGCTGCTATGTATTGTTGTGATAAGCAACTCACTTTCATTAATGAAGTACAGACATTGATTGATGCATTTCAAAGAAATGGTTTCATTAGAGGCAGACTTTATCTTATCATTGACAAATTGCTCAAACAAGAAAATTTTCCGGGTTTGTCGTATGAACTACCTAGCAATATAAGCCTTTTGGTGGGCATTTAGCTCTCCATCGGGGAGCTAACTGTCCCTGGGGGATTCACTAACTGTGGGTCGGTTGGTGGGTTCTCTCTCTCTCTCTCTCTCTCTCTCTCATGGGTAGTATCTAACCTTATATCACTCCCTCTTGCTTTAATTTCTCTAAGTAAGTGACATGCCCCTAAATGGTGTGACGGACTCCCTGGCTCCTTCAGGTATGAGACCATAGAGTTTCTTTAGTAGACTCACATGGAACTTATTATGTATTTTCCGTGTGGGAGGTAGTTCAAGTTTGCATGTGACTTCATTGATTAATTTTTTGACTTTGGGCTAGCTTGGGATACAGCTTCATATGCACTACAATATTTTAGAACATTTTTTACCCTAATACAGAGGCTTTTTTGAAGAAAAAAAAAAGAGTCCTCTTATGTCGGTACATCCAACGATGTATTCCTCAATATCAGACCTTCAAAATTTGCATCGGGCCCCAAGGAATCCATGGAGTATTTTTGCCTCGTTAAAAAAGATTTTTTCCGAGGGATATATCGAGGGACCTCAAAATATCCCTCAGCGACTGCCATAGTCACAGAAGAGTGTTTTGCGAGGGTTATATAAAGGGACCTTGGAACATTTCTTGAGGGTTTTCCTGATCACAAAAGATAGTTTTTTAAGGGATATTCCAAAATTCATATAGAGATCTCCCCCAAGGATTATTCTGAGGGGACAAAAATTAATGTTTTTTTAATTTTTGAGGCAGAATGGAACCGGTATATTGGTGCCATTCTACCACACAACCCCAGGAGTCTTTTTGCACCACCTCGTATGAAGTAGGTAAACAAAATCATTTGTTTATAATTGTTATTAAAAAAACTTGCAAATATTTATGTTACATTTCATGCAATTAAAGACTAATGACAGACACTTATGATTAACAAAATAGCCGTATGTTAATGGTCCAAGTACATAAATATATTACAAACTAAATCAATAATCACACATACATATTTGCTGAAATGAAACATTTGATTTGATCCAACTGAGTCATCCTCGTCCTAGCCATGGCCATCAGACTCATATGACTATGATATGCATGAGATTGGGACTGTGATACCTACATGCAGATACTTGTGTGCAGACGAAGATGAATAAGTTATTTGTGAAATGTGGTGAAGTGAGAGTCATACGATATGAATGTAGGGAAGTTAAAATCTATTTTGAAGCCATATCTCAAAAGCATCATCCCAATCAATTCTCACTTCTTGTCTCTCCAAAAATTCAAGTAATGATTGCATATTGTTAGCATATGCATACTTGTACTCATCCTTTGCGAGAAAACACTTTACGACAAATTTCTGCATAAACTGACAAAATTGTGATAGAGAGAGAGAGAGAGAGAGAGAGAGAGAGAGAGAGAGAGAGAGAGAGAGAGAGAGAGAGAGAGAGAGAGAGAGAGAGAGAGAGAGAGAGAGAGAGAGAGAGAACCAATAGAGTTTTATTAGGAGAATAGAGAAGATACATTATTAGCAAGGAAATAGCCCTCTTTTAAAGGTTTTAGAGGTGAATCTCCTTCACTATGATTGGTTACAATAAATTGTCAAGGATCTCTCCCTCTTCTCTCTCACAAAAAGTATAATAAAGATAAATCCCAACAACTAACAAATCCAACAATTGATAAATCCAAAGAAAGCACGAGAGATGGAGGAGGAAAGAAGAAGATCAAGGACATTCCACATCCACTTCACAAGAGAACCAATCAGCTTGTATTGAAGAAAAGATGGAACATGTGTAGAAACTCGAGTTGGTCCCTTTTTATAGTAGAGAGGAGGACCCTGGCCTCCGAATCCTGTTGGTCCATTTATGCCTCCCTAATTATTCAAATTTAAAAAAGAGTGGCAACTATCCAAATTGGAGGGAAACCCAACTTTATTCACTAACTTGACATTTAGGCCTTGCGACATTAAAAGTCCCGCAAAAAAGGACTTTACTTGTAACTAATCAAATAGCTATGTGATCATCGGGTTGGACTTACACTCGCAGGGTGCCAAATCCCTCTCACTTATTAACTAGGGTTAGGGTTGCCTCGGGATCCGCAAACCCTCCAACATGAGCACAACTTGGGAGCACTTGACTGAGTCAAAAGATAAAAAAGGTGCATGAGATGACCTAAAAGAAGTGGGAAAGATGGCCGAATTATGGCCACAGACGGTGGGGACTTCGATTGTCTTACCAAAGGTCCTATGGATGCCTTCACAAGGGACAAAAAGCTAAGTGGACTAAAGTCTCATGATTGGCATAAATTTTTATAAGTTGGCATGGCATGTTTTTTGACTTTTTTTCACATCAACATTGCCGATTACATTTTATAGCATGTCTTGTGATCTCAAGATGATCTCATTGCGCATATATGTATCTCAATGATCATGACCAAATTGTTTTTTGTGCGTGCAGTTTGTGCTTCCCTTGGTGTTGAGAGGGTTCATGACGGAGGAGTTAAGGAGTGCAATCTACAAAATCAATGGTTTGGTGAGGTACGGTGAATGTGCTTGCAATTCACATCATTTGTTATTGGTGTGATTCAAGATGATGATCTTACTAACACGTATGTCATTGTTGTTTCTCTTTGTTATGAAGACGCATTTCATCCAAAGAGATACCGCTGGCATCCATTGAGGCGGCAAGACAAAGCTCCATCGAGGCAGCATGTTTGCTCGAGAAGCACTTTCCCACATCCATTCTCACCATTCAAATGCATCTCATCGTGAATTTGATAGATGAGGTGGCCATTGCAGGTACATTATCCACTTGCGTCAATTGCCTATTCTTAGTCCATCCTAGACTAGTGTTATTGTGGTAATTCCCATGTTCTCTCACTAGCATTAATTCATCTTTTTTAATTCAGGCACGGTCCATAGCTGTTGGATGTTTTTCTTGGAACGATTTATGAAAACATTGAAGGGCTTCGTAAGACAAAGAACAAGGCCCGAGGGTAGCATGGCGGAAGGATGGCTAGTGCAAGAGTCCATGGTTTACATCACAAAGTTCCTTGCTCATAGCGATCCTTCTATTCCTCGTCTTTGGGATAAGAAGGACGATGAGGGTGTTGTTTGGGGGGGTTCCTCAAGGAAAAGGAGCGATCATGAGAATGAGTGAGTCCTTCAGAGAGAAGGTAAAGATGTTTTGCATTCTTAATAGTGAGGAAATACAAAAGTGGATTTCACTATATGAAGATGCCATGGCTCATAGACAAATCGCTCGAGCCACTTTTAGGAGAGGGCAAAGAAGACAACCTTACTCACCTGACCTCACCCTTCTACCCAAGGACATGACGCTTGATTGGCTACATGATGCACTTAAAGAAGCCTCGGCAAACAACCAGGAAGTAACAGAGAGAGCGGAAATATGCAAGGGGGTGCGATTTACATGAAAACTATGATGATCAACCTTCAAATGTTTATTAATACGTGCAATTTTGTACATGTTTGTTGTATCCTTAACACGTTAAATTCCATTTTGTTCAATAAAAAAAATACAATGCATTGTGGATGCATGGATGACACTTTCGTACGGAGCGCATTGACAAAAATAGAAACATGTACAATTGTGGAGTCATGGCAAATTTTACCCAAGAGAGTCGAGCAAGCACGACGGATACCAATTTACTCTCTTCTCAACTTGATTATTGTGGGACAATCAATGACATCCTCGAAGTTGGATTTAGGCCATTCAACTTTTTCATATTTAATGTCAAATGGTTTAAAGTTATTTGCAGTGGTCTCAATGCAATTGTCAGGAAAGATGAGAGTAGTTATTTTGCCATTGACTCCACCAAGCTTTGGATAGATCAAAGTGACACATTTGTTTTTCCGCAACAATGTGAGCAGGTACATTTCTTTGATGTCTTCAAGATTTCTATGCTCTTTTGTTGTCAATCAATCGATTTTCAATGTACTGCACAAAATGTATATTGTGTATAGTAATACGCAAGCAACTATAGCATAGCTATGGATACTAACTATGAGTCAATGTTTATGGTAACATTGATCAATTGCAGGTGGTCTTTCACCCCAATCATTCAGATCCCAGATGGTGGTACGTGATTCAAATCGCTCATCGAAGTAAAAGAATGTTTGAAGATAGAGATGTTGTGGAGGACATGGCGCTGCCAGCTGATGCACCTCATGAACAAGAACGTGATGATGGATTTAATGTCACAGTTTTGGAGGATGATCATGTGCAAGCTTCACAAGCTAAGATGATGTTGAGCGTGATGCATCATCGTCGGATGCTTCGACGACACACGACACACTTTTACGATCTTACTCGTCATCATCGTCACCATTAGCTTTTGACGATAAGCTTATTAATGATGAAGCTATAGGAGATATTTGGGTAGAATTAGAGATAGACTCATTTGGTTTGGCGGATTTGTGGCATGATGATGCGACAAATGATAACAATGAACCACCAAATGAATGAGTGAGATAGTACGATGTATTTCATTGTAATATTAATCATATTGCTCACATATGAAATTACACTTTATTAATTGACTACCTGACATCGAACAAGAAGTCGATGCATGTGAGTACACAATTTGTGATCATCATTTTTTGTGACACATAAATTTCTTTAGTCACTTGTGCATATGGCAACTTAAGTTGATATAAAATGGAATTCAATGTGTTGATAGGTAATAAATTCCAAAAGTGAGATCCATTTACATTCTGTTTTATACCGTGGGTTATACCGAGGGGCCCTTTTTCATTAGTCTCAGGATTACTCTCGGTTAGTAGAATGTCCTGGAATGTCTCTGGCCACCTGGACCCTCTTTATAACCCTCTCTATAAGGCTTATACCAAGGTCAACCTCGTTATATCCCTCAAACTAGATTCAATATTCTGATGTATGTTCTGAGGCCTTCTAGTGGATTTAGAACCCTCTCTATAAATGTTCCAAAACCAAGTTCAAATTTGGTAGGCTTATTTAGAGGCAAATACCAGACCCGACGCTCGAGCATTCCACTCCCCGTGTGACTCATTTTAAAAACTATCTTTCAAAGAAATGCTCAAAAAAAGCCTTGGAAATCGCCCGTCCTCTTGTAGTGTCATTGGCTTCCGACATGACTCCAATTGAGGTTGTCATGTAGCAATGATCTGATCTTCTTTTTCAACTTGTTTCAATGCACAAAGCACTCCTTTGAACAACAACAAATGCTTTCAAAAAAAATCACCATGATTTGAAACTATCTCACAAATTCTCTTCTAACACTTATACCAAGCAAATCAACACATAGAATCATGGAATCTTGATCAACCTATGATCTAACCTCAATTTAATGACTTTTGCCACTTTTTACGACTGAAACAAACTCAAATGAAGTCCAACAACCTCACTATCTAGAGATCCAATCAAAATTAGGGTTTTGTGGAACACAAGAGCGAGGCTATGCTCACCGTAGTTGGAACACACTATGTGAGTTAAGAACTAACCCATTGTCGGTCTTCATTTAGAACCACAATAGTCAAGATAACCTGTTGGAACACACGGTTCTTGACTATTCATTGTCGGCCATCTAGAAACCAAGATGGTTGGAGAATTGCATGCTGCACTTGGATTGCTCTCATGACTACTTAAAGGGAAGGGGTGTCCTTATCGAGTACTTTGAGAAAGGATCATATTATGCAACCATAATTCACTACCTAATGACAATAAGCATCGAGAATATTTCATCCAAGCCCCCCATAGGTCCTAAGATTCTGTGTACTACCACACCTTAACCATCCTTACAGGTCTAAAAATAATGTAACAACAATGGATTGTGTCCATGTTTGGTACCACTAGATTAGCAGAGATCTTACCAAGTCCAAAGCCCTTCATATTACCGCTGCTTGACTATGGCAGGACTAGGGATGTCTATATTCCGATCCTCTTCTAGAAATGTCAAAAGTCCACATATGCATAGAGGTTCAAGTTGACGATTATTGATTGAGGAGTGTTAGTTACATGGTGAGCTTGGTATGTCAGAGAAGCAGTCAACTAGTATATGGCCTACATTTCAAACCCGAGGAGCTATTGTCCTGTAGTTAGAATCATTGGATGGGCTTCAGTAGAACTGATATCATTAGACACAACCATTGGAATTGTAAGGGCTGGTGATTTAGCCATTAAAGTTGATAATGAGGGATTTAGAGTCAAAACAACCGTGTACATCATAATCATTAGAGAAACTTAGAGCCCGAAGAGGGCCTTTAAAAAAGATACTTTTTTCTTATTTTTGTTGCCATGTGGACCAATTGAAACCTTGAAATTTGGGTTCTACGTAACGTAGAATTTTCCAAATATAAATAAAATAAAAAATTTTAGAATATATTGTTGTTTCGTCGGACAGCATGTGGAAATACTATTGGTTGATGAGACCTGCTCTTCTAGCTCAACACTACCCAAAGATACCCAAAAATATTGAAAATGAATATGATAGATGGTTGAAATGAGAAAATCGATGTACCATTAATGTATGCATTGTTAAATCATGGTTAACAGGGTTAACGAGGGTTAATTTGTGGCACCAAATAGATCAGTGTTTCAAATTTACGCTAGCACATTTTCTCAGATTCATGGTTTATTGAAGCTTTCTTTGGAAACTTCTTGGGGCAATGCCATTTCATAATTCTAAATATGGGTTGAAATATTTGTAGGAGCTTCAATAACCTCACTCTCGAAATCTTGTCGGTTGAAATTTGTGTAGCCGCTGTGTCTCAGTGGTGATTCTATGTTTCTACATTTTCTCTTTTGAGATTTCATATAATGGATTTTTGGAAAGTCTAATTCCTCGATCCAATAGATGTAACATGTTTGTGTTGAACATTCAGACATACATGACCAGAATAAAGACAATGAGAGATGAACTGCATTCTATTGACGAGCGCATACGTGATGTGGAGCTGGTGCACAATGCATTGTGCGGCATTGCAGAATCCTATCAGATGTTTGTGAGCAAAATAGCATCAAGAGAAAGATCGCCAACCTTTGACGAGCTCACAAGAATCTTGATGCAGGAAGAGCAACGACAAGAAATGGTGAAAGCTAGACGTCAAAATGCTGACGATCAAGCACTTGCGACACGCCAAAAACAAGGCAAGGGCAAGGGCAAGAAGAAGTCTAAGCAGCAATTTGCCAAATCTCAGGAGGATGAGGAATCTTCCAATGAAACTAAGAAGAAAGGCAAGTGCTTCCATTGTGGTACAAAGGGCCATTGGAAGAGTGAATGTCGCAAATTCTTGGTGGAACAAGACAAGGGGAAACCAAAACAAGCAGGTAACCTTGTCAATGAGAGTGAGATTGAAGACTCTAGCATCTTCATATCTGCATTGTCATCTAATCAAGATGATCAAGCATGGTATACAGACTCAAGAGCCACAAGACACATGACAGGTAACAAGAATTGGTTCAGTAGTTTGAAGGTGTTGGATAATGGAACATCTGTCTCACAAGCAAATGGTGAGGTGTGCATGATCAAGGGGATAGGCACCATTTCAATCCAACTACCCGATGGCAAAAGCAGGATAATTAGGGAGGTACTTTACGCACCATGTTTGAGGAAAAATCTACTTTCTGTTGGAGTCATTACTGATCAAAAGTTGAAAGTAGAATTCGCCCATGATCGTTGCTTTGTGAAGGATGCAAACCAAAAGTTCAAAGTTATTGCGGATGGAGTAAGAGAGCCCAATACAAAATTGTACAGGTTGAATGCTACAATCAAGGGGCAACATGGGCTTGTATCGTCCATTCCTTCGCAAACTGAGTTGTGGCATAGGAGGCTTGGTCACTTGAACTTGGGAAGCCTCAGTTTGATGAGAAAATTGGAGATGGTAACAGGATTGCCTACCATAGAAGATCACTTGGTGTGTGAATCTTGTGTATATGGAAAGCAGCATCGAGAGAAGTTCAATCAAGGGGGTGTTGCAAGAGCAAAGAACATCCTGGATTTAATCCACACAGATTTATGCGGGCCTATGAGGACTATGTCCTTAGGTAAAGCCTTCTATTTCATGACCTTTATTGATGATATGTCATGTAAGACGTGGATCTACTTCTTGAAGCAGAAATCAGATGCATTTGATAACTTCAAGAGCTTCAAAGCACTGGTAAAAAATTAGACAGGTAGGAAGATCAAAGTCCTAAGATTAGATAGTGGAGGTGAGTACAAGTCTAATGACTTCAATGATCTTTGTGATCAATGTGGGATTAAAAGACAATTTACGCAAGCTCATACTCTTGCTCTCAATGGTGTAGCTGAGCGTAAAAATCATGCGATTGTGGAAAGTGCCAGATCTATGCTAGCTGAGATGAAACTACCAAAAGATTTTTGGTCAGAAGCATGTAGCATGGCAGTCTATCTTCAAAATAGAAGTCCTACCATTGCCATACCAAAGATAACACCTGAAGAAGCATTCACGAAGAAGAAGCCAAAGGTGAACCACTTGCAAATCTTTGGATGTAAGGCCTTTGTACACATTCCTAAGGAAGAGAGATGTAAACTTGATGTAAAATCTATCAAGTGCATATTCCTAGGATATGATGATCATGTGAAGGGCTATAGATGTTTTGATCCAGTCGAAAACAAAATCCATATAAGCCCTGATGTTATCTTTGATGAATCCAAGATGTATGAAGACGAGGATGCTGAGAAGATAGACACATACAGTGGAAAAAATGGTATAGTGAGGATACCATCTAATGATGATCCATTCATTGACCTTCTGAGTGATGAACATGAGGATACATCTCAAGATACTACTACTCAACCTCAAGAAATAGGCTGGAGAAGTAGGGACAAACCTTTTGGTGCAAGAAGGATTGAAGTTGCAGGTGACAGATGCAAGGAGAAGGATGTACCATGGGATAAATTTTCACCAGGAAGCCGATCACCTGACAGAAAGCTCCCTAAGTGGTTTGAGAGATTGTTGGAGAGCTGCGACATAGATGACTTTCCAGGATCATCTAACCAGGGAGAGCTACAAAGATCAACAAGAGAGAAGATACTACTGAAAGGTATGAAGCAAATTATGCTATCTTATCTAGCATTATTCAAAGCAAAGAACCTTCGACTTATGGTGAAGCAAAGGATGATGACATTTGGGTCAAGGCCATGGGAGAGGAGATGGAGTCAATTGCTAAGCATAGCACATGGGACTTAGTAGAGCCACTAGTTGGCAGGAAATCCATTGGTTGCAAATGGGTATACAGGACCAAGTACCATGCAGATGGAAGTGTAGCAAAACACAAAGCAAGATTAGTGATCAAAGGGTACGCACAAAATAAAGACATCGACTATGAGGAGACCTTTGCGCCGGTTTGTAAGTGGAATACTCTACGTCTACTTATTGCTTTAGCTTCACATTTTGGTTGGCCATTGCATCAGATGGATGTGAAATCTACTTTTCTAAATGGTGAGTTAGAAGAAGAAGTGTTCATGGATCAAACTAAAGGCTTTGTAATGAAAGGACAGGAAAATAAAGTATGTTACTTGAAGAAAGCACTTTATGGTCTTAAACAAGCACCACGTGGGTGATATAGCAGGACTGATGCCTACTTTTGTTCAAAGGAGATGGTGAGAACACATTCTAATCCAAATCTATATGTCTTATGTTTTGATGGTATGGTTGCTTTGATTGCTCTTTATGTTGATGACTTGATTATTACGGGAAATAATCAAGAGATGATAGACATGATTAAGAAAGACCTCATGGAACAATTCGAGATGACAGATCTCAGCCTGATGCATTACTGCCTTGGAGTAGAAGTGTGGCAAAAAGGACATGAAGTGGGTTTAACACAGGTGAAATATGTCAAAGAGTTGTTGCACATGTTTAGGTTGCAGGATTGCAAACTAGTAAATACTCATATTGAACATATGCTATGTTGTTGGCATTGTAAGTCAGTTTATGGCAGCACATACGGAAACGCATTGGAAGACAGCTAAACGCATTTTGCGTTATGTGAAAGGCACTTCAGAGTATGGCTTGATTTATAGGAAGCATGATGGTTTACCTAAGTTGTGTGGCTATGTGGATGCGGATTGGGGAGGTGACTATGATGATCATAGATCCACCACAGGATATATATTCCAGTTTTGTGGTAGTTGCTTTTCCTGTTCTAGTAAGAAGAAAAGTACAATTGCTCTTTCGACCACAGAAGCAGAGTATAAGGCAATGTGTAGTGCAGCACATGAAGCTATATGGTTGAGACAAATCTTGGAAGAAATTGGCATGAAGCAGAAAAATCCCACGACTTTACATAGCGACAGTCAGAGTGGCATTCAGCTAGCAAAGAACCCAGTGTTCCATGCGAGAACTAAACACATTGAGATTCAGTATCACTTCATACGTGAGAGGCTGCTAAGTTGTAAAATTCATGTTGTTCATTGTAACACAGAAGAACAACTAGCTGATATTTTCACTAAGCCACTTACTGGAGAAAAGTTTGATAAGTTTAGATCAAAGCTTTCTGTACTTAAAATTTGTTGACTTTAAAGCTATGTATATGACTGTATAAAAAGTGACTCTACTTTAAGGGAGAGAGTTAGAATTAAAGTAGAATCACTGTGTTACTATACTGTGGGTCCTATCAGTGGATAAGGATCAGTTGGCCTCGCCACAAGGCAAGTCGACGGGACACGCGTCCCGCCAACGGCAACCTGGGTCATGCATGGGTTGCCTGAGTGAACAACTATATGTACACTGTAATTTCATTTTGAGAAATACAGTTGCTATGTGAGCTTGCTGTGGAGAATGTTTTTTGTCTGTGTTACTGTGTAGCATGATCTGTGTTCTTGTGCAAAGCAAATTCTAAGTCTAACAGTACGATCAACTAACCCTAAACCACCAAGATCAAGCTTACTTTTCTTTCTATCTCTTTTCTCTCACAAAAAGATGGAGCAAGAAAAAAAAGCACGGATGAATTACAAATCATCCCTCTTTATAGTAAATTCTAGGGCACTTGGCCTCAAAGCCTATTGGCCAATTACTACCTCCCTCATTTTATTCACTAACTTGACTAATCGGCCCTGGGACACTTGGCCTCAAAGCCTATTGGCCAATTCCTACCTCCCTCATTTTATTCACTAACTTGACTAAGCAGACGACATTCCATTCTCTCAATTTGGCCTAAAGTCTCTTTATTAACTTCTAATCAATCAAATAACTATGTGATCATTAGACTGGACTTACACACACATGATGGTGCTAAATCCCACTCACTTATTAACCGCTACTAAATGAATAATCTAATTAGAAACTAGGGTTGTCTCGATATCCGCAAACCCTCCAACAATATCCCCACCAAAATTGGTGATGGTCCCATGACATCTCACAAGATTTATTAGGACTCTTGATTTGCCTCATGCTGGATTTTGATCAAATGCTATTTAATCTTTTTCATGAACTCCAGACGCTTGATGTTAAAATCTCTGTGATATGGTAAGAAACACTTATCTGCATCAGACAACCAATTGGATGTCATCAAAGTAGCAAAATTTCTTTTATAAAGGCCTCCCAACATCATTGCACGGTAGTACAATCTAGCGATTGGAAGTTGATCTTAAACTTGCAAGGATGTCATTGGCTTATTTGGATCGAATGTCAATGCCAACAAATAATCATCCCATCTGCATTATATGGATGCGAGACAAGCCAAGTCTTTTGCAGATAATGTTGACTGTCTACTTGTGGAATCTGGTGAGAATTGGTACTCTTACGCATATGCATGTAAAGCTCTATGGAAATCCATTGATATTGTCCATGTGTACAACTAGTGGATGATCGGCTAGTTCGGAGTATTAATCATGATTATGTCCAATGGCACTCCACATTCAGCCCACTTATTTCTTCCTGACTTGGGAACATAGTATGGATTAACCGGCAATTGTCTCGGGCTTGTCACATAGCTCTTTATTGTCTTCTCAAAAACAATAATGTGCCAAGTTGGTTGTTCACCCAATGCTGGCAACTTGTTCAATTCTTTCTCTCTCTCTATCTCTAAAGTCTTGAACTTGACAACCCATCCACCTCGGAAGGATTCATGTGGATGTTGTTGTAGAAATGTCTAGATTCCCTCCTTGATAGTGACCAAACTCTGAAAGGCTTTTTTGGCCAAAATACTTCTCTATGATGGCCCTACTTCTGATGATGGAACTTTTGTGACCTCTTCAACTTTCCTAGAATCCACATCCATCATTCTATCACCCATATCCTCTTGCCCCTAAGCCAAATCAACATGTGGGGGCGAGAAAGAAGGCATTGTAGGCACCTAGATCTATGGAGTTTCTTGAAGCGTGGTAGAGGCTAACTATTCATGGCCATTGATGATCTCTTTGGCCTTTGTCAACATTTGTGTGGCCAAATTTTTATTATCATCAAATTTCTTTTGAAATTCTTCCAAAGTAGCTATGTAGTTGTCTACTTTGTGTAACAACTAATTGATTTTGTTCTATGATACCAGCCTTGGTGCCACTGGTGTATGCAACAGAATTACTCATTTTTGCGGCCACGATATCCAACTCTTGCAATATCCATTCCTTCTCCAACTAAGCCATGTCAAACTGACTCTAGAGCAAAGGCCTCTAAGATAGCTTGATCAACTTGCTCTTGGGCCTTTAATAGTGCACCATGTAATTTTCTTACAAAGTGTTGTAGGGCATCATCATGTTGTTGAACAACTTTCAAGTCTTCTGTCAGCTGGCCTCATGTTGTTGTGCCACTTGCAATTCTGTGTCTAAGTTGATCAGATTCTGGCTTATTATTGTGTTTTTGTTGCCCAGATCTAATATTCTCTTGTCCAAAAAAAAATTATGCTCTATCATTTTATGGATCATTTGTTCTAGGTGTGAATGAATTCCCAAGATATCACCAAAATCAAGAGTGATTTACGGCCCGCTTATTCATCTTACAGCTCCTTGTGGTGTTGATGGTCCAGGCTCAAAGTTCTTCTGACTATCCTCTTCTTCAAAAATATCTTCTCCTTCAAATTTCCTTAGCATTGTTGCATCAAATATCTTTCAAGATCGCATGCCAGAATGATCGAAAAGAATCTAGAGCTTGATAGGTAGCAGGTTAGGATGTTGATTCATCTTGAAGTGTCATGAAACTGATCAAAACTCATTCTAGAAGAATTAAGATTGAAAGAAGGAGGTCTTCGAGGCAAGATGAAGTTCATCTCAGTGTCAAGGAATCATTGATCAGATTCAGGAACATCGGAATCAAGGGTGACACAGCCCTAGGTGGGCGGTAGAAACAAATTGCACTTCTGTTGGTCTGATGGTTAACCCAATTTTGATAGAAGGCAATATCAAAGAATCAGTGGCAAATGTGGTTGTAGAAAATGAATGGATGGGAAGGTCTGATCTAGTTGTGGCAGGTAAAATTGGCGCAGTTAGTTGTGGTTGCTGAGAACAACAACAAGCCACAAGAGGCGAGTAGGGTGAAACAATCTTGCTACGGACCCCTCACCTCCTCTGTGAGGTGCTTGCTTGGTGGGACGACTCTGTAGGTGCCAGTTTGTATATTTCTAGAATGGATTGTGCCTGAAACCCATGCACCTTGCTCTCCAACAAGGATGCGGCCAAGGACGAGAGAAGAGAGCCTATTGCAAATTGATTCTTCGTATTTGATTTAATGGCTCTCTTCAATTCTCCAAAAAATATTTTGTATCAATCATACGGTAGGACTGTCTACGTCTCAAACTCTGCATGAGATTCAAACAAACAGTAAAGGATTTGTGATACAATCAGCTCCTTCCATATGTTTCTCACCATCAATAAACGATTCATGAGCTGGGTAGCTGCCTAAACGATGGGATCTCTGATGGAACCATCATTGGTGTAGTACTAGACGACATTGTGTCAGCGTAATGGCAGCATTGGCCACTTCGTGAGAAGAATTGGACCTCACTCCAAAAATTATGTCTATAGTAGGGGCGGCCTCTAGTACCCGCACCTTGTGCATTACTCCTTGATAGATAATATAAAATTTGGCATTGGTTTCATCCCACGTATCGAAGTCCATATTGATAAATTCCATACACATTAATTGATTTTAAAAAACCAATGGTGTGGATCCCCATCTCTTTGAGTAGAGACTCAACGAAGGTCAACCATTCTACCACTCTTTCAGTGCTAGACAAAGCGATAATGTCCGTTGAGGTTGGAACTTCACGTTGGATGATGGATCAGGGTGGCACAGAGGTGTCAGAATCAGTAGAAGACATTATTGCAGTACATAAGGTATGCAACAATTATATGATCAGAAGGCTAGAAAGTGCGTCAGAAGGCTTTTAGGATATTTTTAGAAAGTTTGGTAGTGAAAAAAATTCGCAAGAGCTTCCCTAGCAATGGTGAGATATGAACTCAAATTCGACCCTTATGTAGACAAATTGGCCAATAGGCTTTGAGGCCAAGTGCCCTAGAGTTTACTATAAAGATGGATGATTTGTAATTCATCCGTGCTCTTTTTTCTTGCTCCATCTTTTTGTGAGAGAAAAGAGATAGAAATAAAAGTAAGCTTGATCTTGGTGGTTTAGGGTTAGTTGATCGTACTGTTAGATGTTGAGTCACAAGCATGTCTATGAATCGTAATTATACTATCGCTCTCATGGGAACAAACTTCTGCATGACATGTTAGAATCTTCTTCATTTCTTGATGCATTGTAGGCTTAGGTCTAGGATTGAAGGCAGATAGAAAAATCCACTACAATTTGTAGTATAGTGGTGAGTATTTCTGCCTGCCACCTGAGTTAGTACCCCATTTTATTCACTAACTTGACTAATCGGCCCTGGGACACTTGGCCTCAAAGCCTATTGGCCAATTCCTACCTCCCTCATTTTATTCACTAACTTGACTAATCGAGCGACATTCCATTCTCTCAATTTGGCCTAAAGTCTCTTTATTAACTTCTAATCAATCAAAGAACTATGTGATCATTAGGTTGGACTTACACACACAGGATGGTGCTAAATCCCTCTCACTTATTAACTGCTACTAAATGAATAATCTAATTAGGAACTAGGGTTGTCTCGATATCCGCAAACCCTCCAACAATATTACCACCAAAATTGGTGACGGTCCCATGACATCTCACAAGATTTATTAGGACTCTTGATTTGCCTCATGCTGGATTTTGATCAAATGCTATTTAATCTTTTTCATGAACTCCACACACTTGATGTTAAAATCTCTATGATATGGTAAGAAACACTTATTTGCATCACACAACCTATTGACATCAAGTAACGAAATTCCTTTTACAAAGGCCTCCCAACATCATTGCACGGTAGTACAATCTAGCGATTGGAAGTTGATCTTAAACTTGCAAGAATGTCATTGGCTTATTTGGATCGAATGTCAATGCCAACAAATAATCATCCCATCTGCATTATATGGATGCGAGACAAGCCAAGTCTTTTGCAAATAATGTTGATTGTCTACTTGTGGAATCTGGCGAGAATTGGTACTCTTACGCATATGCATGTAAAGCTCTATGGAAATCCATTGATATTGTCCATGTGTACAACTAGTGGAATCATGATTAAGTCCAATGGCACTCCACATTCAGCCCACTTATTTCTTCGCGGCTTGGGAACATAGTATGGATTAACCGGCAATTGTCTTGGGCTTGTCACATAGCTCTTTATTGATTCAGGTGTCTTCTCAAAAACAATAATGTGCCAAGTTGGTTGTTCACCCAATGCTGGCAACTTGTTCAATTCTTTCTCTCTCTCTATCTCTAAAGTCTCGAACTTGACAACCCATCCACCTCGGAAGGATTCATGTGGATGTTGTTGTAGAAATGTCTAGATTCCCTCCTTGATAGTGACCAAACTCTGAAAGGCTTTTTTGGTCAAAATACTTCTCTATGATGGCCCTACTTCTGATGATGGAACTTTTGTGACCTCTTCAACTTTCCTAGAATCCACATCCATCATTCTATCACCCATATCCTCTTGCCCTTAAGCCAAATCAACATGTGGGTGCGAGAAAGAAGGCATTGTAGGCACCTAGATCTATGGAGTTTCTTGAAGCGTGGTAGAGGCTAACTATTCATGGCCGTTGATGATCTCTTTGGCCTTTGTCAACATTTGTGTGGCCAAATTTTTATTATCATCAAATTTCTTTTGAAATTCTTCCAAAGTAGCTATGTAATTGTCTACTTTGTGTAACAACAAATTGATGTGAATGAATTGTTCTAGACGTGAATTCCCAAGATATCACCAAAATCAAGAGTGATTTACGACCCGCTCATTCATGTTACAGCTCCTTGTGGTGTTGATGGTCCAGGCTCAAAGTTCTTCTGACTATCCTCTTCTTAAAAAATATCTTCTCCTTCAAATTTCCTTAGCATTGTTGCATCAAATATCTTTCAAGATCGCGCGCCAAGAATGATCGATTAGAATCTAGAGCTTGATAGGTAGCAGGTTAGGACGCTGATTCATCTTGAAGTGTCATGAAACTGATCAAAACTCATTCTAGAAGAATTAAGATTGAAAGGAGGAGGGCTTCGTGGCAAGATGAAGTTGATCTCAGTGTCAAGGAATCATTGATCAGATTCAGGAACATCGGGGTCAAGGGTGACACAGCCCTAGGTGGGGGGTAGAAATAGATTGCACTTCTATTGGTCTGATGGTTAACCCAATTTTGATAGAAGGCAATATCAAAGAATCTGTGGCAAATGTGGTTGTAGAAAATGAATGGATGGGAAGGTTTGATCTGGTTGTGGCAGGTAAAATTGGCGCAGTTAGTTGTGGTTGCTGAGAACAACAGCAAGCCGCAAGAGGCGAGTAGGGTGAAACAATCTTGCTATGGACCCCTCACCTCCTCTGTGAGGTGCTTGCTTGGTGGGATGACTCTGTAGGTGCCAGTTTGTATATTTCTAGAACGGATTGTGCCTAAAACCCATGCACCTTGCTCTAGAACAAGGATGCGGCATTAGAGGAGTTCTCAATATCAAAAAGACCCTTTGTAAAGATACTTTTATTTTTTTCTTTAGTTTTGACCGTCACCAGGCCCAATCAAAATGCACAGATTTGAAATCTACGTAACATAGTTCAAATTAACTAGAAAATAAAAATGCAATATAGAAAACTTTGAAATTTTTGTCCGGGCAGCATGGACATATCCCATTGGTTTCTTCTTCCTGCTCGACATGTGCTAATCTGCCCGACGTCAATTTCTCAAGTTAAATTTACTTTACTATGCTGGTTAGTATAATGAAATTTTCTAACTATACTAGTTACAGTTATAGAAATATAGTATGTACGGTTACATAAAATATGGTATACGCAGTAATTGTGACTATGTTGGCATTCACATTAGATTAAATGTGATATGAAAAATTAAAATTAAGTAACATATCAGAGAGATTTTTGGCGCCCAAGCTTTGAAAATAGCAATGGCAAGGAGACCCAGATCTACAATCGATTCTGTGATTCTTTACAATGAGAAAGATGAAGCTGATAACTAGAAGCCAACAAAATATACGAAGAACTCATGGGTATTGCTGCATCCATCATCAAAGGGCAATTTTTGACAAAAGAAAAGAGCAAAAATGACATACAAATCTTATTGGAAAGCAAAAATTTTGGAGTTTAAGACTACCCCGGGAGGTCAATCGATATCAAAAGTCTTAGTGCAACATGTATATATGCATTCAAAAATCAAAGTACGTGATATCAATCCTCATGATCATCAAAAATGTTATTGTAAGTATATCAAAACATATGCACTCTACTGCAATCATAGATGATTTCTTTTATTGATGCTCTTCAGATTATGATTTAAATGTTTCAACATTGTTTTTTTCTTTTAGATTTATATCCATCATGCATAAGTGAATGGGAGCCTACACAATCACTTGTAGGAATATTAGACGTGATTCACGATGATGTTGGAAAGCTACAATACAGAGGAAAAAGTCCAAAGGAACTTGCAGATTGTGGTATCTATTTTTATGAATCTTTATATACGCCACAAACAGATGGAGGTTTTGGCAAGCTCGAAGCAATTCCATTGCCTAGTTTTCAAAGTGATGAGTGGCCTACTCCTGACAACATTGTTTTTGAATCCTTGAGATGCAAGCTACTCATTGATATTAAAAATGCTACGAAGATAAGCACAGGCTCAAAAATTGTTCACCTAAGTTGGTTTATCTCATTACATACATTTGTTGATTTTTTCTCGAGTGCTAGTGTTCGTAGGACACCAACTTTATTTGTTTGCAAGGATTTATCATATGAGACTTTATCAGATCTCATGGATCAAGGCTGGGATAGTAAAACAAATAATGACATAGAATGCAGGATTAAAAAGTCCTCAATGATCTTTCATTATCATATCGAAAAACAAATGCTCAGTCTCACATTTAGCTACCAGAGATACAAGAAAATTGAAGGTACATGGCTACCACTAGATCAAGACTTTGAACTAAATGGTCACACAAACCGAATGGAGATAAGCATTATCTACAATGAGGAATATTTGACTATGGTTGAGGTGGAAGAGCACTGGAAGCTTGATTCTATCAAAACAGAGCTCATGCTATTACAAACCAATCTACCAACATATTTCAGATTTATCATCAACGGAAGACTCGTAAGTACTTTATGTTCATTGCCATTTCAAAATAGAACAAAATAATAGAAAATGTCATCATTTACAATTGCACATTCACTAATATTTGCCATGTCACAGATGCGAAAAAGACAGGAGCTGATAACTTGCTGCAAAGATCTACCTACAACAATCACCATTGTGGGAGAACAATAGTTTCAAATAAACTTTAGTAAAAATCTGTGTATACACCCTTTCATTCAATAAATGAAAGCCCAAGTTGGGCATCTGTACATGTATTTTGTGCTCCCAAATTCATAAACTGGAGCAACATTTGATATGTCAATGTATATTTTTCTATGAAGTCTATACATGTATTTTTGTTCTATGCTATCTATATTTTTTCTGATCTTACTTTAGTACAACTACATCATCCTTTGCACCATCATCAATAACGGGAGGCTGAAGCCTTGCCCTGGCCAGTATACTCAGGATAATTTCTTGTCTAAATTTGTGCACCTAGCTTGATGTGTACTTAGGAAGTGTATATTGCAAATCAGAACATTCATGTATTAGTAATGGCCAATAACATCACCAAAATAGAAAACTAATCATGATTCCAAAATAAGTAAACAGAATTTATTACCTTAGAAATATCAACATCTTGTTGAAGGATGAACCACTCAAAAAAAAACTTGGCATTGTACAATGTGTACCACCCACAGCTGAATGAATCATTTTGTTGGGGTGACTGCAAAATAATTCAGCACACAAGAAATCAATTATGAAACAGAATGAATTAGATTGAAAATATTTCATTGGAATACTGATTTCAAAATGTTATTAAGAAAGACAAAGTTTACCTCCAAGCTGACGATCTGCCAGTCCACGGAATGGGGAACGTCTGTAGGAATATATTTACTTAGATATGGAATGAATATATCTACATCCTTATGTGTATTTCTCGCCAAATTCATCTTGACACAAGAACATTTAATAATATTATTTACAGATCTCTTAATAGAGATCAGGTTTAAACTCTAGTGGTCACTGCAAAATAAGATTGAAAGTACTTTAGCGGCAATTCTGAGAACTATTTATATTGAAAATGTCAATGTTAATGCATAAAACATGAAGAAGCACTTAATATATCTTACTTGGTATGATAAGGAATGACCAGATACTTTGTTGCTGGTGTGAATCCACTTGTCAGACACTGTGACAATGTGTCATTATTCTCCTTGAAGGCCTGGAGCAAAAAGTTACTCAGCACCAGCAACTCGTTTGATGAATCTCTTGCAATGTCAAATTGCAAGAGTGTCAGCCCGGATTCTATCACAGGATCACTGATAGAAGCTTGTCTGTCTTTGAGATCCATGCAATCCAGAACTCTAAAATTAATACTGAAATCAAGTTCTTCTAGTCTAAAACAAAAGGGAGTACCAATTGTATCTATAGCATCCGATATGTCTTTCTCAAATTTAAGATAATCATCTAAATCTATATATGTATAGAAATTGGGAGGAGGAGGAGGAGGTGGATGTGTAGTATCTATAGCAATTATAGGAGTATCCAAAACAGAGGTACCTATATTTACAACATTATCAATAGCAGCATTATCTACAATGGATTCTGGGATAGGCTTCACTTTCTTAGGAGCACGCTTGGGGGCTGTCTGCTTCCTAGGACGCTTCATAGGAAGATGAGTCCTATCTACAGGAGTTGGTCTAGGAGCAGCAGGCTGAGATACATGTAACCTACAGTACCTATCCCTCATTCTCATCAGAAGCTGAAAATCCTTAGGCATTATGGTAACCCTCTTGCTATGGATGGCAAGCAAAAAAGAATCCTAAAAAAAAAGGCTAATATAATCTTCAACAACCTCCTGAAGGCACTAAAGAGCACTCGGTGTGAATCTAACGTGCTGTCCAAGATCATTTCTTGTTATGTTCCGGACAACACAGTAGAATGGAGCTCTTGGGATCAACAGAGCTGTTGACCTCTGATACTTGCGTATCTCAGAGAGCCACCTGCTGCAGTTGCGCGTTCTTGTTCTAGCAGGTGGTGTGATGGTAACCGCAGGAGATGAGGATGAGCCAGGAGAGAAGAAGTCTCTCCTTGTCTACTTTCTCGTGAACTATGTGATAGCGGACTTGTGCGTGAAGGTCAGGATGAGAAGGAAGGGATGATAAAGAACTCGTAGAGGACCGCTATGTACGGACAGAATGTACAGTATATCGGACCTATGCGAGCCGAATATCAGAGAGAATGATTAGATTTGAGGAAAGACGCACAAGTGCGATATGGGGTGACACGTAGGCAGACATACCGGACTTGTGCGCATGGAAGGCAGTAGGAGAAATTTTGATTGTAAAGGGCGTGCACAAATGTGACATGCGGAGCGAAAAAAAAAGTGAAAAAAATTCATTGAAATTTGTGATTTTATATCGAGGTTCGCACGTGCGAAAGAACGTCCTATCACACGTGTGGGAGTTGTACGGACAAATGAGCAAGTGACACATGTCACCCTATCACATTACACATGTGGGATTTGTACGATCGAATGCGAGAGTGAAACATGTTTATGAGCAATCGAATGAACACGCAACATGTGTTCAGGTGTCATTTCACACGTGTGTAGGTGTCATCTCACACGTGCCTGCGCCTGTTGTCGAATTGAAAGTAAACACATGTCATAAGTTTGTTGACCACACGTGCAAAAATTTAGTATAAATGGCACAGAAACCGAATAATTTTTTACCTTTTCTGTTCTCAAAATTCGCGACATATCGCTTTTGTGTGCGGTCATTGTTGTCCGTTTGCTTGCAAGTATACCTACTCGTGCACAAGTGCAATATTTTGTATCTGTCTACCGTACATATCCATCTTCTGCCCCATTTTGATAGTTAGTTTTGGTTCAGTTCTCCCGTGCGCACAAGTGCGACATTCACGCTACTGCCATGGCCTCTTCCTCATCATCCTCACGAGAATCAGGCTTGAGTTCATTTCTGAGTGAATTTGGGATTACTGAAAACCTAGACTACTTCCACAGTCTATTCAGGCCATATCTACATGTTTTTAGGACTACACAACCAAATTATGACATATTTTATGAACATTATGTCAGATTCAGAGATATACTTAGCAAGCCTATTTTCTCCATAGGTCAACTCCAGTACATGCCTTATACTAATCTTGATCATTTCTTCTCAGCTTTTAGACATAGACTAGATAGAATGTTCACCAAATTGTTTGATCTTTTCAAAAGTAGTTCTATGTGTCCGTATTGCAACAAGAAATGTCAATTGGTTGAATATCAGAGTGGTTTCGTACTTTTTCTGTTAGTTCAGATCCCAGATGATGATGAAGTTCCTGTTGCTGACCCTCCTTTTGCACCTTCCTCTATTCAGTAAGCCATTAAGGATATCAGTCACTTTCTTATCGACACTCCTGATAAAGAAAGTGACTTCATTGATTTAAATACTGATGTTCTCCGGGATTCTTTCATTGGCCAAAATACCTCCGATGATGAATCCAAATCTATGGAGGATTCGAAATGTCTTTTCAATTTGCCTGTATATTATATTAATGACGATGTATATTTTACTACTGCTGATTTATGTAAATTTTTTGACTATCGTGAGGACGAGGTTCTATGTTTATTATCCGGCACAATTTTTGAATTCTCCGACTTTGTAGATTTTGAGACAGATGACCTTGTTGCTGGTATTGATTTTGATGATGAGGAGGGTCTTATGATCGGTGAAGAATGTCTGAATAAGACTTTATCAAATATAGCTGAGGTTGGGTGAGGCAGACCATCCGATGAAGAATTTATGGCATTTCAATCCCAGATGGGCTTCCCTCATCCATCATTAATGCATTTCACTGATGATTCCACTTCAGTACGTGGTCATTATATTGATCATCCTGATCTGGTTGCTGCTGATGATGAAGAATGTGTAGGTGTTAAATATTCCTTGCATTTGAATGTTTTCAATCACTGAATGTGTTTTTGCTAACATATTTCCTATTGCAGGATGCTCTCATAATAGATGATTTTGTTGCGAGACGAGGTGGTTTCAGACAACACGCATCCTCGTTCCAGAGGGACAATGGACTGGGCCACTATCTTCGGCATTTCTTGAAGAATGAGATCTGTATTGCTCATTCCAAGCTAAGCCCAGTCGGGGAGTGCCTTATAATGGCAGTTAAAGCTTTATCATTTTATCTAGGAGGACATAAATTTGTTAAGACAAATAAGATCATTTTTGTCCAAAGATCTTATGTTTTAAACATTTTAGGCTTTACTGATGGGAATGTTCCTTTAAGGAGCTCCCATTATTCATTATATTCCACTTATATTGACCTTAGGGCGGGCGATTTCCAAGGCTTTTTTTGAGCGTTTCTTTGAAAGATAGTTTTTAAAATGAGTCACACGAGGAGTGGAATGCTCGTTCCTTGGGTCTGGTATTTGGCCTTGGAATAAGCCTACCAAATTTGAACTTGGTTTTGGAACATTTATAGAGAGGGTTATAAATCCACTAGAAGGCCTCAGAACATACATCAGAATATTGAATCTAGTTTGAGGGATATACCGAGGCTGACCTTGGTATCAGCCTACCAAATTTGAACTTGTTTTTGAGACATTTATAGAGAGGGTTATAAAGAGGGTCTAGGTGGCCGCAGACATTCCAGGAGATTCTACTAACCGAGCGTAATCCTGAGACTAATGAAAAAGGGCCCCTCGGTATAACCCACGGTATAAAACAGAATGTAAATGGATCTCACTTTTGGAATTTATTACCTATCAACACATTGAATTCCATTTTATATCAACTTTGGTTGCCATATGCACAAGTGAATAAAGAAATTTCTGTGTCACAAAAAAATGATGATCACAAATTGTGTACTCACATGCATCGACTTCTTGTTTGATGTCAACTAGTCAATTAATAAAGTGTAATTGCATCTGTGAGCAATATGATTAACATTACAATGAATTGAAATACATCGTATTGTCTCACTCATTTATTCGGTGGTTCATTGTTATCATTTGCCGCATCATGATGCTTTGATCTATCCAAAGCTTGGTGGAGTCAATGGCAAAATAACTACTCTCATCTATCCTGACAATAATTGCATTGGGACCACTGCAAATAACTTTGAACCATTTGACATCAAATATGAAAAAGTTGAATTGCCTAAATCCAACTTCGAGGATGTCATTGATTGTCCCACAATAATCAAGTTGAGAAGAGAGTAAATTGGTGTCCGTCGTGCTTGCTCGACTCTCTTGGGTAAAATTTGCCATGACTCTCCAATTGTACATGTTTCTATTTTTGTCAATGCGCTCCGTACGAAAGTGTCATCCATGCATCCACAATGGATTGTATTTTTTGTACTGAACAAAATGGAACTTAATGTGTTAAGGATACAACAAACATGTACAAAATTGCACGTATCAATAAACATGTGAAGGTTGATCATCATAGCTTTCATGTAAATCGCACCCCCTTGCATATTCCTGCTCTCTCTATTACTTCCTGGTTGTTTGCCAAGGCTTCTCTAAGTGCATCACAGAGCCAATCAAGCGTCATGTCCTTGGGTAGAAGGGCAAGGTCAGGTGAGTAAGGTTGTCTTCTTTGCCCTCTCCTAAAAGTGGCTCGAGCGATTTGTCTATGAGCCTTGGCATTTTCGTATAGTGAAATCCACTTTTGTATTTCCTCACTATTAAGAATGCAAAACATCTTTACCTTCTCCTTGAAGGACTCACTCATTCTCATGATCGATCCTTTTCCTTGAGGAACCCCCCCCAACAACACCCTCATCGTCCTTCTTATCCCAAAGACGAGGAATAGAAGGATCGTTATGAGCAAGGAACTCCGTGATGTAAACCATGGACTCTTGCACTAGGCATCCTTCCGCCATGCTACCCTCAGGCCTTGTTCTTTGTCTTACGAAGCCCTTCAATGTTTTCATAAATCGTTCCAAGAAAAACATTCAATAGCTATGGACCGTGCCTGAATTAAAAGAGATGAATTAATGTTAGTGAGAGAACATGGGAATTACCACAATAACAATAGTCTAGGATGGAGTAAAAATAGGCAATTGACGCAAGTGGATAATGTACCTGCAATGGCCACCTCATCTATCAAATTCACGATGAGATGCATTTGAATGGTGAGAATGGATGTGGGAAAGTGCTTCTCGAGCAAACATGCTGCCTCAATGGAGCTTTGTCTTGCCGCCTCAATGGATGCCAGCGGTATCTCTTTGGATGAAATGCATCTTCATAAGAAAGAGAAACAACAATGACACACTTGTTAGTAAGATCATCATCTTGAATCACCCCAATAACAAATGATGTGAATTGCAAGCGCATTCACCGTACCTCACCAAACCATTGATTTTGTAGATTGCACTCCTTAACTCCTCTGTCAAGAACCCTCTCAACACCAAGGGAAGCACAAACTGCACGCACAAAAAACAATTTGGTCATGATCATTGAGATACATATATGCGCAATGAGATCATCTTGAAATCACAAGACATGCTACAAAATGTAATCGACAATGTTGATGTGAAAAAATAGTCAAAAAACATGCCATGCCAACCTATAAAAATTTATGCCAATCATGAGACTTTAGTCCACTTAGCTTTTTGTCCCTTGTGAAGGCATCCATGGGGCCTTTGGTAAGACAATCGAAGTCTTCACCGTTTGTGGCCATAATTCGGCCATCTTCCACTTCTTTTAGGTCATCTCGTGCACCTTTTTTATCTTTCGACTCAGTCAAGTGCTCCCAAGTTGTGCTCCTGTTGGAGGGTTTGCGGATCCCGAGGCAAACCTAACTCTAGTTAATAAGTGAGAGGGATTTGGCACCCTGCGAGTGTAAGTCCAACCCGATGAGCACATAGTTATTTGACTAGTTACAAGTAAAGTCCTTTTTTGCGGGACTTATAATGTCACAAGGCCTAAATGTCAAGTTAGTGAATAAAGTTGGGTTTTCCTCCAATTTGGATGGTTGCCACTTTTTTTTAAATTTGAATAATTAGGGAGGCATAAATGGACCAATAGGATTCAGAGGCCAGGGTCCTCCTCTCTACTATAAAAAGGGACCAACTCGAGTTCCTACACATGTTCCATCTTTTCTTCAATACAAGCTGATTGGTTCTCTTGTGAAGTGGATGTGGAATGTCCTTGCTCTTCTTCTTTCCTCCTCCATCTCTCGTGCTTTCTTTGGATTTATCAACTGTTGGATTTGTTAGTTGTTGGGATTTATCTTTATTATACTTTTTGTGAGAGAGAAGAGAGAGAGAGAGAGAAAAGTAAGTTTTTCCTTCACTGAAGTAGTGTTAGTGGATCGTAGTGTTAATGGTTAGCTTGCATTTAGGCATCTTGGTCTTGGCATGCTAGGGTTACCTTTGCATTATGGATGTGATTTGTGAGAGTCATGTCCAAAATCTTTCAAAAAATGAGTGGCGACTGTATTTTTTGTTTTTAATTTTTCGCTTTTTTTCATTTCAATTTTTGCCCTATTTTCTATTCCCTATAATTCAATCTGAATAGGTAGAGCATTGGAAGGGCTTTCTTTCCATCTAATTTTTTTTTAATTTCGTTCAATATTGAGCAAGTTACAAATTTTTGTAAACTTGTCAAAAACCAGAAATTCAATTTTTTTAATTTTTCGTTTCTTTTTTATTCAAATTCCGTCCTATTTTCTATTCTTTGTGATTCAATCTGAATAAATAGATTGTAGAGCATTGATAGAGTTTTTTTTCCATTAATTTTTTTTTGAATTTCGTTCAGTATTGAGCAAGTTACAAATTTTTGAAGTTGGTCACAAAATTTTGTAAACTTATCAGAAACCAGAAACTTCCAGATTTTTGTATTTATTTTGCCCTATTTGATTTATTTTTCACCCTACCTTCTATTCTCTATAATTCCATCTGAATAACTAAAGTTGTAGAGCATTGAAAGAGCTTTCTGAAGATAAATTTTTTTCTTAGTTCATTAAGTATTGATGAAGTTACAAATTTTTGAAAATGTCAAAAAAAAATTTTTGTGACCTTGCCATTAGCTTCAACAATGTCATTGCTAGCAAGTGCACCTATTTATAAGGATCAACATCAACAAGCATTATGTTGGGATATTTTTTCGGATGGTGTCGACTACCCATTTGGCAATGAACAAGGTTATCATGACTGGCCACCGGACCCATATGGCTATTTTTGAAAATTTGCATTCAAGCTTCGAGGCAGGTGTCATGGGACCGCCACCAGTTTTGGTGGGGGATACTGTTGGAGGGTTTGCGGATCCCGAGGCAATCCTAACCCTAGTTAATAAGTGAGAGGGATTTGGCACCCTGCGTGTGTAAGTCCAACCTGATGATCACATAGTTATTTGATTAGTTACAAGTCAATCAAAGGACTTTAGGCCTTTTTTGTCGGACTTTTAATGTCGTAGGGCCTAAATGTCAAGTTAGTGAATAAAGTTGGGTTTCCCTCCAATTTGGCACTCTTTTTTAAATTTCAATAATTAGGGAGGCATAAATGGACCAATAGGATTCAGAGGCCAAGGTCCCCTCTACTATAAAAAGGGACCAACTCGAGTTCCTACACACGTTCCATCTTTTCTTCAATACAAGCTGATTGATTTCCTTGTGAAGTGGATGTGGAATGTCCTTGCTCTTCTTTTTTTCTCCTCCATCTCTCATGTTTTATTGTGTTTGCTAATTGTTGGATCTGATTGTTATTGAGATTGCATGTTATTATACTTTCTATGAGGGAGAAAGGGAGAGGGAGAGAAAGAGTAAGCTATCTTGTTGTGGATGTAGTATTAATGCCCTGTCCCATCCCAGGACATGGAATTCGCACGAAAATGGATGAGGAGCTGCGTGGGAGCTGTGATGAGCCACCGCAAATCGGAAATCCGAGATGCAGTGAAAGCCGAGAGAGACTGGCCTTCCTATGTGGAGAGAGAGGACTGGAAGCATGCGAAGAAAGAGTATCGAGATGATCCAGGATGCTTCAGACAGTAGCCAGAGGCAACCAGAGTCCGACTAGAGACCACAGGGCCTTCTCACTTGGGCAGTGGCGACGAAGGATATTTTCGAGCCCACTTTGTAAGTCTACCCTATATCCATTTGTGATATCTGACTATTGATTGTTTTTTTTTTTTTGCTCATGGGAGTTTTTTGCAAGACACGTTGGAATAAAATGCCATCTTTATATGATCGGAATTTGGAATGTTTGTGCAGTGATCCACCGTGGGGCGTTCTCCTACACATGATGAGTACATGCATGCGTATTCCCACGGTACGCAGACACTACTCGAGTTATTGGAGAGGCAGAGTGTGCGTACAAATTGGGATGCAGCTCCTCAGGTATAAAATGAAATCCATTTTATGTTTTTTAAACTTGCTATTCTCTCTGACTCCCATAAGATTGTTCGGAAGACTAATTCAAGTGAAGAAATGTGGATGGCACGTCACTCCTGCATCTGTCGAACCTGATTATCCTGACACATCCACATTCTATCCTCACATTCTTTTTTCTTCAGTACCCACATCCCCTATGGGGTCTCCATGGCACCGTGATCCCTCTTGCCAGGCCACTCCACCCATTTTTTTTTCCCATTCAAACCCCTGTTGGTTACACTCCCACCCAAACTCCTCCCCAACCTTCTCCTCTTTATATAGTGATCGTCTTCAAACTCCTCCCCGAATCATTCCCATTGTAGTCAACTCTCCCACTCCTCTTGACACTCCCTTTGCCAGCTCTCTGTCAGTTGACGTCCGTCAGCTGACATCTTGCCATCCTATGACATAGATGCGGAGAAGCACATTGTGGAGGATGAATGCGGTGGTTGCGTCATCACTCGCATGAGGCAACTCAGGCATGTCCTCTGGACATTTTCAAGGACTGGCACAAACAAAGTGATGAGACAAAGAATTATGTCATTGACCAGTTGTATAGGCAAATCTAGGCCATACAACATGCACAAGGACGATTGAAAGTTTGCAAAGAAAGAATTTCGAGAAGATCTAGATCATTTGAAGCAACAAAGAGAGGCAACTAAGAAGCGAATGGAGACGGTAGGGCCCTTGCACCTGGGCAGTGGTGGCCAAGGTTCTTTTCATGCCCATTTCGTAAGTCTCCCCACTTATAAGTTGAACTTGTTTTGGTCATAATTCATATTTTATTTGTGGATTTGTTTAAATTAAATTACAATTTCCAATTTTTTGGTTCATGCATAAATATGTCGTAAAGCGGTCTCCCACAAAAGAGGAGTACAAGTATGCATATTCCAACAACTTGCAATCGTTACTCGAATTATTGGAGAGACAAGGAGTGAGAATTGACTGGGATGGATATTCTGAGGTATGTATTATGGTTTCAACATATATTTTGACTTCACTATATTTATTCGGTCGGACACTCTAACAACATCATTTAGAAAATTTACACATCTTCGTTGCACACAGATATCGCAGTCCCAGTCTCATGCATCACAATCACATGAGTCTGATGACCATGGCCAGGATGGGGATGATTCAGCTGGATCTAATAATTAGGCATTTTATTTTGATATATATTTGTGATTTGAACATTTATGTATCAATATATATATAATTTGTTTAAGTTAAGTCCTCCACATGGCTCCTCAATTGTATGTAGTCTAGTTTTAGAATAGAATGGAGCCATTTGACAAGGTTATAACGATGTCCATGGGAGAATCTTGGCCACCACTCCCAAGGTGTGAATGTCTCCTAAAGTCTGTAGCTTTTTAGTGGCCTCTCGTTGTTGTTTGACACACTCTGGATTTTCAGGGAATCTTTTCTTCACAAATGTCAAGTCTTCCTTGTGCCTTGATTCGGATGGATATTCCAGATCAGAGGTATATATGGCTTCAAGATATACTTTAACTTTACTACATTCCTACAATACCTACATATAGTGGTAGGACAATTCTTGTTCAGATGCTCCCCCTGGCAAAATCAACAAACAAATTTGGTGGTTGTAGATAACCTTTGGTTGACTAGGGTCAGCTGGCATTTAAATTTTCCTATTTCTATAGCCAGGGCTAGTACCCTCTCGTTCATACTTAGGACACAGTTTTGTAATTTTTTGACTAGCTCTCTTGCTTCGTCACTAAGATCTCTAGGAGGTTCCAATAAAGCTTCTTGTTTCCGTAATAATCCCCATAACCAAGAGGAAAATCTAACAGTTTTCATATAAAGGATGTCATCTAGCTCAACTACTTGGACTTGGGATATGTAACAATGTTGGATGAGGTGGTTGAGGACAATCTACTCCTGACAGTGACGAGGTTGTAAAATGTATATTCTATTTGTGGGCTAAGCACACATCACTATGTGATGCTAACCACTGTCATATCATATGGTTTATAGCCAAAGGACAAAGAGCAATATTTTGAGTGAACGTCAATGGTTGGGTCTCTTGACTGATGCACTAGGATTGACATATACCTGGCAGGGTTCTCAATACTTGATGGTGATAAACGAAGATACATGCACTTGTGTTGGTGTCTGACGGGTCGGATGATGCTCAACAATGATGAATGTGGGTTTCATAGATCATCTTCTTCAGGATGGTGAAAACGGATAACTACTCAATTGATAATGTAGACAACAACATGGACAACTACTTTCCAAGCAATATTTTGCACAAGTTCTGCACCCCCGGCAGATGCACCAATGTTGGCGTCTGACGAGTCAGATAACACTCAACAATGGCAAACCTAGGTTTTGTAGATCGATTCATCAAAACGGTGAAACTACATAAGCTCACTTCAAGCAGCAATCAGTCAACAACTAATGTAGACAAAAAGATGGACAAGTACATTCCAAGTGATATTTTTATCATGGATTCTTCATTCCTGACCAATGCACCAATGTTGGAGTCTAACGAGTCAGATAGCGCTCAACAATGGCAAAATTATATTGGATTCATGGCTAAAGGAACAACTTCATCAACATAGTGTGAATAATAACAGTCTTAAGATTGGCTTGAAAGGACAAATATCATAATGACCCAAGTGACTAAATTTCAACACGACATTTCGTAGGTCAATGGTAGGGCTAATGGTACTTTGAAACAATGTTCTCTTAATGAATTTTGAAAGTCACAAGGGTGTACTCAGATCAACTTCATCAGAACAGTGAGAATGGATAAGCACTTTACAATAAATAAACAAGCAACAGAGAATGTATGGATAACTACCTTCCGAACAATTATTTCTTCACAGGTCAGTGTTGGGCAGATTTTCCGTCGAGGGACTGGTCCCATCGGAAGATCCCCAGTGGGGGAAGGGCCCACACTGCCCTTATGCGAGTGATCAAAGTAACGCCATTTACAATCCCGGAGGCCGTCCCAATCACCCCGTACTCTCGAATCAATGAGAGTTTTCTAGGCTCTCAGAGGTATGACCGATTGGGAGATGAAATGATTATCGAGTTACGATGGTGTTTTTGTCACTTCTAATCTCTTAGAAATTGGTATGCTAACTCTCTTCTATCCTTGGGGTAGTCGAGTCAAAGTGGTGGACAATAGTACCCATACAAGATAAAGCTTCTTGTTTCCGTAATAATCCCCATAACCAAGAGGAAAATTTAACAGTTTTCATATAAAGGGTGTCATCTAGCTCAACTACTTGGACTTGGGATATGTAACAATGTTGGATGAGGTGGTTGAGGACAATCTACTCCTGGCAGTGACGAGGTTGTAAAATGTATACTCTATTTGTGGGCTTAGGACACATCACTGTGTGATGCTAACCACTGTCGTATCATATGGTTTATAGCCAAAGGACAAAGAGCAATATTTTGAGTGAATGTCAATGGTTGGGTCTCTTGACTGATGCACTAGGATTGACATATACCTGGCAGGGTTCTCAATACTTGATGGTGATAAACAAAGATACATGCACTTGTGTTGGCGTCTGACGAGTCGGATGATGCTCAACAATGATGAACGTGGGTTTCATAGATCATCTTCTTCAAAATGGTGAAAACGGATAACTACTCAATTGATAATGTAGACAACAACAATGACAACTACTTTCCAAGCAATATTTTGCACAAGTTCTGTAGTCCCGGCAGACGCACCAATGTTGGCGTCTGACGAGTTAGATAGCACTCAACAATGGTGAACCTAGGTTTTGTAGATCGATTTCATTAGAACGCTGAAGCTACATAAGCTCACTTCAAGCAGCAATAAGTCAACACTAATGTAGACAAAAAGATGGACGAGTACATTCCAAGTGATATTTTTTTCATGGATTCTTCATTCCCGACAGATGCACCAATGTTGGAGTCTAACAGGTCAGATAGCACTCAACAATGGCGAAATTTTATTGGATTCATGGCTAATGGAACAACTTCATCAACATAGTGTGAATAATAACAGTCTTAAGATTGGCTTGAAAGGTCAAATATCATAATGACCCAACTGACTAAATTTTAACATGACATTTCGTAGGTCAATGGTAGGGCTAATGGTACTTCAAAAAAATGTTCTCTTAATGAATTTTGAAAGTCACAAGGGTGTACTCAGATCAACTTCATCAGAACAGTGAGAATGGATAAGCACTTTTCAATAAATAAACAAGCAACAAGCAATGTATGGATAACTATCTTCCGAACAATATTTTCTTCACAGTTCAATGTTGGGTGGATTTTCCGTCGAGGGACTGGTCCCATCAGAAGATCCCCAGTGGGGGAAGGGCCCACACTGCCCTTACGCGAGTGATTAGGGTAACGCCATTTCCAATCCTGGGGGCCGTCCCAATCACCCCGTACTAGTTTTCTAGGCTCTCAAAGGTATGACCGATTGGGAAATGAACTAATTATCAAGTTACGATGGTGTTTTTGTCACTTCTAATCTCTCAGAAATTGGTATGCTAACTCTCTTCTATCCTTGGGGTAGTCGAGTCAAAGTGGTGGACAATAGTACCCATAAAAGATCTATGCGATAGTAAATACGGATTCGGAACTGTCGTACTTCTCTAACTATTTCAGTGGCTACATCTCCCGTGTTCATGCTCTCATGCTGTGTGTCGAGGGTAACAGACCTTATGGCCGTCCATCCTTCTACGCGTAGGACTAGGCAATATCTAAGCGATGCCGCCATTCATATTATCTAACCTAGAATGAGAATGAAGATTTCTATATATCAAAATAACAAGTAGTAGGTTGAAACAATGCTTGATAAACATTTTCTCCCAGTACTTGATAGATCTAAATGTGGCATATGAATATAAATCACCTCTTAGTTTAAAAAGTATGAACATACGAATGTATCTATTAGACAGATTTGTCTTTTCAACTTGTTAACATTCAATGAACTCAAAGAATTGCACGCTTCTACATATCTACATATTTATGAATTTCAAATTCATTAGCTTTCACTTATTATCTTATGTAAAAATCTAGGCAAATGAAGAATAATGTTTGACGAATAATGCTCCTAACATTTGACATATTTAATGACACAAACCAAATACAATCAAGATGCATGGTTTATACATCTCTACATATCAACAAAAACTAAATCTTCACATTTGACTTATTGTCTTTTGCAAACATTTGGGTAGAGGATGGTTGAAACTATACTTGATGAACAATTACTTCATGTGCAACATCTAGGACATGTGTGGTTGGGTGGTTAGAACGTTCTAAAGATTTGGAGACATGGATTGAATCACAAGACATTGATGAACTAATTATATCATACAAGGGGGTCGCATTTTCAAAAAACACTTTAAAGAGTTTACCTCTTGTACTCTTGATTTCTCTGTGTGCACTCCATTGGCCCAAATATGATCATTGACAATCCTCCTTGTCGGAATCCTAATAAGGCCTTTGCATTGTGTGCATGTACATGGTATCCTCTTGTGAAGAATTGAAAAAGATTATCTATGTTAGATATAGGGGTCTTATGTTTTTTACATCAAGCATCTAGGTGTAGGATGTTGATAGGAATAAATTTGGCATAGATGGCAAATTATGCATTTCCACTTGTAATGCCACTATTGAGCCAAAATAGAGTAAGAGGCTAAACACTTGCTAATTAGAGTGTAGACAAGTGTAAAGTTTTGGTTTGATGAATTCCAAGAGGTCTAATAGGATTTAGAGGTGGAACCTTGTGAGGTCCAATAGGAAATTGAGGTGTGCTTGAATATAGTCCAATAGAATTAAGAGGTGCATAGATCAATGATCCAATAGGATCAAGAGGTGACAAAATATGGTCCAATCATAGTTAAGCATAGTGGTAGCTCGTGGACCTACTAGTATCATTGTACTCCTCATTTTGAAGTCAATTGATTTGGTGATTTCATGGATTTTGTGAGTTATTGGATTTCTAGCTTTCTCTCTCTACCCGAGAGCTCATGATGCATTTTCTCTCTCTACCCGAGGAGAGCAGCTTTTTTTTACTTAGATTATTTTTTGAATACTTCCCACACGTGTGAGTGAGAGTTGGAAGTGATTGAATGCATGTAGTAGTGTGTTTTTGCCATAGGATTCAAGATTGATCTTGAATCTCAATCTAGTCTTGATCTTGGTGCATCTACACACCTTAGGAGATCACAAGTACATGTAGTAGACAGTCCACACGTGTGAAATTCAATATGTTATCAGAGCCTACCTAAGGTTACCATGCATTTTGTGTGAAAATTGTCAACATTTCCTAGCTAGTTTGAGGCCTAAATTGGCTAAAATTGTAAATAGTTTTGGTTCTGGAGTTTCACACGTGTGAACCAGGCCACAATGTTTTTATTTACTGTATTTTTTCAGTATGATGAAGTGTCAAACTTCATACCCTTCAAAATGAGACCATTTTGATGTATTTTGGTCATATAAGCCATTTTTAGCTATTTTTCCTATATAGGGAATATCTAGGGTCAAGTATCTTCTAGAGAGAGGAGAGAGAGTCATCTTCCTCATCCATAAATAGTAGGGAAGTCGTGGAGAACAGGTTGGAGAAACCTTTTGTATGCTTCATTGAGATCAATAGATCATTGTCATTGTTTCTTCCTCCATTGAGAGCATTGTTGTGTGTATTGTCTTCAAGCTATTGTGTATGATCTTAGGTGCTTTCCAAAAGTGGTAGGCTGATGTATTATGGACTGTATAATGCTATTTTGGGCCGCACTTGATGTTTATGGAAGTTTCCATTTGTGATAAATGCTTTTTGATCAAGTTCTTTGCATTCTAGGTAGCATAGAATGTGTTGCCAATTCCTAGCTTATGTAGTTTGGAGTGCAAGCATTCAAGCCAATGATCTTGGAGTTTAGATCCACTTAGGATCTGTATTTTTCTCATGGTATCAGAGCTGGTTGGCTTCTATTTATAGTAAGTATTCCATTTTTGGTGATATTTGGATGTTTGATCAAGTTCTAGCATGATTTTGCATTGCTTTGTTGATCAAATCTTACTAACCTTTGTTTTGTGAGTTGAACTTGTGGATCAAAAGCATATTTCAGGTCTATTGAAGATCAGAGGCTGAAAAGAAACTATTTTGGATCAGATCATAACACCTAATCATTTGTGATTGTGAGGCTTGTGCATATTCAATACTAACAATGTTCTTTTCAATCCTATTGTTGACAATCTCCATTCTTGGATGAACACTCTCCTTAAGTGGATGAAACTTCTCCTTAAGTGGATGACAAATGCTCTTTTGAGTGAGTTGTAATTCTCCTAAAGGCTGAGCAAAGCTCCCATTTGGATGAAAGATCCCCTTTTTTGGGTGAACATATTGTAAGCTCCATTGTGAAGAGCATATTTTAAAGATTGTCATCAATTTTGGCATAAATTTTGGTGTACTTTGTTGAGCATGTAAGTAACTCTCCTTATGTAATTTGATTGGAGCATTTGCTGGAAGGTGTTAACCATTATGCAAGTGTGTTTTCAGGTTCTTAACAGGTTGAGGAACATTCTCATGTGAAGTGATCTTAGATCTACATCTAAACACCAAGATTTGACAAGATAGTGAAGCTAGTCTTGTGATTCACTAAGTGTGCTCATTCATTCACCTCTAAATCTTGTATTTATCACTTGCTGGAGTTTATAAACTTTTAGAAGTGTGGTTTACATGTGGTTTTACAGGTTGAATCAATATCTTAGTGTGTTGATCATATGTTGATCAAGTTTGTTCATTACTAGGTAATCTTGGCATCCTAGTTTTGGGTATTTTCTAAGAATGCAAGTAACTCTTCACACCATAACTTGATTTGGTCACTTGCTGGAAAGTTTGAGAGCTTAAGCAAGAGTGTGTTCAGGTTGGTTTGATTTTGTAATCCATTCTTAGTGTGTGCAAAGTGTTGCATGTGTTTCAATCTTCCTTTCTATGCTTGGAAACCATCTAGGTTCAAGATAGAAGTGTTTTAGGGTCCTAAATCTTCATAGATCTCTTTATCTATCATTTGTTGAGAGAAAAGTGAGTGCTAAGTGCTTTAGGACAGAACCTAAAAGTTGAAGAAACATTAGAATCATGGCTTCCAATGGTGGGATCATGCTAGAGTCTAGTGAAAGGTTGAGTTCATCAAACTACTCTACTTGGAAAGTGAGGATGGAGTCCTTACTTGAGTTGAATGAACTCATGGACATAGTTGCAGAAATTGAAGAGAGACCTCTCACACTTCAAGAGCAACAAAGGTTTGATAAGAAGGCCAAAAGGGCTCTTCATATCATTAAAATGAATGTTACAAATGAACTTCTCAAGGAAGTTGGAAAGTGTCAAAGTGCAAGTGAGGCATGGAATGCCTTAAAGAAGCTCTTTGAATCAAAGTCCACATCTAGGGTATTGACCCTAAGGAGACAAATATTTTCTAGTAGGCAAAGAGAGAGTGAAAGTGCTCATGCATTTATCTTGAGAGTTAAGTCCCTAAGTGATGATTTAGCATGCATTGATGAGAACATAAAAGATGGTGAAATAGTCCAAGTTATGTTGAATGGTTTGCTAAATGAACATGCTAACCTTGTGCAAAGTTTTGCCATTCAAAGAGTCTTGCCAAGTGTGGTTGACTTGCAAGAAATCTTATTGGCTGAAGAACATAGGTTGCAATCAAAGCTTGATGGTGCATCCTTGCAAGGTGGAGGTGAAGAGGCTTTCTTCACAAAAGGCAAATTCAAGGGCAAAGGTAAAGGCAAAGGGAAATGGTCCAAAGGTGGTAACTTTGATCATGATGATCACTCTTCCTCTTCCTCTTCTACTAAGAACAATAAGTCAAAGTTCAAGTGCTTTTATTGTGGGATAAAAGGTCATTTTGCAAATGAATGTTATAAGAAGAAAAGAGAGCAAGGAGAGAGGCAAGGAAATCTTACAATAGATGAGGAAGAACATAACACATGTGAATCACTTGTTATGACTTCAAGTTTGTTAGCCAACATAGATGATAATGATCCTTGGTGGATTGATAGTGGAGCCTCATCTCACATGACAAGACATAAGGAATACTTTACATCCTTATTGTCTTATGAGGGAGAAGGTAACATCATCTACACTGCAAATGATGGTCAATGTGACATCAAAAGCATAGGCACTATTCCTATTTCCCTTTCAACAAATAAGAAAGCAAATCTTGAAAATGTTTTGTACATTCCTTCAATCACTAAGAATTTGCTTAGTGTAAGTCAAATGATTGACAAAGGACTTGATGTGGAGTTCATTGGAGATGCATGTTTGATAAGTAAATGTGGATCCTTGATTGCTCAAGGTAGGAGGCATGGTAAACTTTTCAAGCTTGATGCATGTGTGATCTCTAATCATGAAGGATGTATGGCTAGGGAGCAATTGACAAACCAAGAAGTTTGGCACAAGAGGTTGGGCCATCCCAACTTCAAATCTTTGGAGGTAATGGCAAAGAAAGAGCTTGTTCTTGGTCTCCCTAAAAGTCTTGTTGCAAACAATAGTGTTTGTGAACATTGTGCCTTGTCCAAATCTCATAGACTTGCTTATTCTAGATCTACTTCTAGATCTAAAGAAGCTTTTCAACTTGTGCATTCTGATATTCATTCTTCTAGTACAACTAGCAATGGTGGGGCAAAGATGTATGCAACTTTCATTGATGACTTTAGTAGGTATACTTGGATCTATCTTCTTAAAAGTAAGGATGAAGTGTTTGCTGCATTTGTCAAGTTCAAGAATGAAATGGAAAACCAATTCAATACAAAGATCAAATGCTTAAGATCTGATAATGGAGGGGAATACACCTCAAATAGGTTCAAAGACTTTTGTATAGCACATGGGATTAAGAGGGAGATGTCTAGTCCTAGGACTCCACAACAAAATGGAGTGGCCGAGAGGAAGAATAGAACCCTTTGTGAATGTGCCAAGGCAATGAGACTACATGCTAATATTGCTAAGTCTTTTTGGGGGGAAGCTTTAGCATGTGCTAACTATCTATGTAATAGATGGACAAGTGCTTCCTTGGATGGTAAAACTCCTCATGAGGTTCTTTATGGTAGAAGGCCGAGTGTCAAGCATTGTAGGATCTTTGGATGTACATGTTTTGTCAATATCACACTTGATGATAGAACTAAAGAAGATCCTTCATCAAAGAAGGGTGTGTTTGTTGGCTATAGTGAAGTAAGCAAGGCTTACAAAGTGTACATTCCTTCTACAAAGAAAGTTGTCATAAGTAGGGATGTCATCTTTCATGAAGAGAATGTTTCCAATGTTGTTGATGTTGATGTTGATGTGCCTACTAATCATCATGATGTGCAAGATGTCTTGGATGAAGATGGA
This sequence comes from Diphasiastrum complanatum, assembly GCA_029204225.1. Taxonomy (NCBI): domain Eukaryota; kingdom Viridiplantae; phylum Streptophyta; class Lycopodiopsida; order Lycopodiales; family Lycopodiaceae; genus Diphasiastrum; species Diphasiastrum complanatum. Next base: position 27,209,567 of record CM055093.1, read on the forward strand.
GATGCCACTCCAAAGCAAACTTCAAGGAAGACTCAAAGGCAAAGGGCTAAGCCATCAAGGCTAACCTATGATGAAAAAGGAAAGCAAGTGGTGGACAACTCTAACTTTGCTTTTCTTACCTCTTTTGATGAACCAACTTGTGTAGGTGAAGCAATTCAAAAGAAGGAATGGATCCAAGCCATGGATCATGAGCATCAAGCACTCATCAAAAGCAACACATGGAGGTTGGTAAAGCTTCCAAAGGACAATAAGGCAATTGGTTGTAAGTGGATCTTCAAGATCAAGACAAATCAAGATGGATCAATCAACAAGTACAAGGCAAGGTTGGTGGCAAAGGGGTATGCTCAAGAATATGGTATTGACTATGATGAGACCTTTGCACCCGTGGCAAAGATGGTAACTATTCGAATCCTAATCTCTCTTGCAACTCTTTATGATTGGGATATGTGGCAAATGGATGTTACTAATGCCTTCTTGAATGGTGATCTTGAAGAAGATATTTACATGGAGCAACCCGAGGGCTATGTTTCACATGATGAGCCTAATCATGTGTGCTATCTCCAAAAGAGTTTGTATGGGCTAAAGCAAGCACCAAGGAGTTGGTATGCTAAGCTCAATTCCTTCTTACTTTCTCAAAACTTTGTTATGAGTGAGTATGATCATTCTCTCTACTTTAGATTGAATGAAAATGATATCACTTTACTTTTGATCTATGTTGATGACATTATCTTAAGTGGTGGTAACAATCTAGATATAGATGAAATCAAGATGGCACTCAAAAGAGAGTTTGAAATTCAAGATCTTGGTAAACTTCATTATATCTTAGGAATAGAGATTATTAGAACTTCTAAATCGACATTCATATGTCAAGAAAAGTATGTTAACTCTATTCTAAAAAGGTTTCATATGGAAGATTGTAAAGTTGTTTCTACTCCTATGGAATCAAATGTAAAGCTAACTACAAGAAGTAATGAAAGATCCTTCAAGGACATTACTCTCTATAGAAAGCTAATAGGATCTCTTATATGGTTAACCATCACAAGACCTGATCTAAGCTTTGTGGTTGGTAAACTAAGTCAATTTATGCAAGATCCTAGTGAGGCTCATTGGAAGCTAGGAAAGAGAGTACTTAGATACATCTCGGGATCTAGAGATTTTGGCATCTTGTATGGAGGTACTACACCTAACCTTTGTGGATTTTCAGATTCAGATTTTGCAGGTGATCAAATGGATAGGAAGTCAACAAGTGCCTTTGCAATCTATCTTGGAGATGGAGTGGTCTCATGGCTATCAAAGAAGCAACCAACTATCTCTCTATCTTCCACCGAAGCCGAGTACAAGGCATTAACAACATGCACCAAGGAGATTCTTTGGATCAAGAGGATGTTATTGGATCTTCACTTGCTGGAACCAGAGAAGACTCCAATCATACTTTGTGATAACCTTTCAGCCCAAAGCTTGGCAAGCAATCCTGTTTTTTCATGCAAGGAGCAAGCACATTGAGATTGCTCACCATTTTGTGAGAGATCAAGTCATTGCCAAAGAGGTGGAGCTTCAACATGTCTCTTCAAAGGAGTGTGTGGCTGATATCTTCACCAAACCATTGGGAAAGGACCTATATTTAATGCATAGATCTAATCTTGGAATGTGCTCAAAGACTATGTTGAAACTAGCATCCAATGTTGAAGAGGGAGTGTGAAAATTGTCAACATTTCCTAGCTAGTTTGAGGCCTAAATTGGCTAAAATTGTAAATAGTTTTGGTTCTGGAGTTTCACACGTGTGAACCAGGCCACAATGTTTTTATTTACTGTATTTTTTCAGTATGATGAAGTGTCAAACTTCATACCCTTCAAAATGAGACCATTTTGATGTATTTTGGTCATATAAGCCATTTTTAGCTATTTTTCCTATATAGGGAATATCTAGGGTCAAGTACCTTCTAAAGAGAGGAGAGAGAGTCATCTTCCTCATCCATAAATAGTAGGGAAGTCGTGGAGAACAGGTTGGAGAAACCTTTTGTATGCTTCATTGAGATCAATAGATCATTGTCATTGTTTCTTCCTCCATTGAGAGCATTGTTGTGTGTATTGTCTTCAAGCTATTGTGTATGATCTTAGGTGCTTTCCAAAAGTGGTAGGCTGATGTATTATGGACTGTATAATGCTATTTTGGGCCGCACTTGATGTTTATGGAAGTTTCCATTTGTGATAAATGCTTTTTGATCAAGTTCTTTGCATTCTAGGTAGCATAGAATGTGTTGCCAATTCCTAGCTTATGTAGTTTGGAGTGCAAGCATTCAAGACAATGATCTTGGAGTTTAGATCCACTTAGGATCTGTATTTTTCACATTTTGATCCATCTAAGTGAAAAAAAATTTATCAATGTTGAGCTAGAAGTTGTCAAGGCCATTTTCCTAGCTATCTTGTTCAATCTTGGATCAAAAGAGATCAAAAGGACATTGTTGGGTCTGACCTGGTACTGTACGGAATCAGGTGCTCAGACACGTGTGAGGAACATCCAATTTTAGTTTGGAAGTTCTCTCTCATGTTTGATCCATTTATCTTGCTTGATAGCTTGTTTTGAAGCTATTTTTATCTAGTTTCTGTTGCAATCAGTTTCATTCCATTTGGTTGAGCCAATTAAAAGTTATAAGCTTTTGAAGAGGGTTAGGTAGGGCACCTAGACCTGGGTGGACACATTTGGTTTGGTCAAGAGATTGCTTGTTTGATCCAAAATCATAGTTGAATGCTTACCAATCTCATCTATATGTGATCTAGGCACTGTTTCGAGATCTTAGCCATTTTGTTTCATGCAATATCATTGTATTTGAGTCAAATTTGATTTCTTAGTGTATTTCACACCTGCTAAGAGTGTTTGATCCTAACTTTTCCCATACTCCATCATTTGATGTGAAGTAGATCTAGTTTTGGAGAGATTGAGATAGCTAGTGAGAATCATCTCACAGTTTGTTGCAAAATCTTTCATAGGAAGAGATAGTACTTCATTATTGGATCCTATTGAGAGTGTGTTGCAACATTTATTGTTCATCATTTGAGTTTTCTTCACTTCAAATGGCTTCAACGAGTTCATCTTTGTTGGAACCAAGTGAAAGATTGTCCACTTCAAACTATTCAATTTGGAAGATGAGGATGGAGTCCATCTTTATCCTTCAAGATGTGATGGACATAGTTCTTGGCCTTGAAGAAGAACCACAAGTTCTTCAAGAGGTTCAAAAATACAAAAAGAGAGCTAGGATGGCTCTCCACTACATTAAGATGAATGTCTCTAATGAGATATTGAGGGAGATAGGTACTTGTACAACAACCAAAGAAGCTTGGGATTGTCTCAAGACTATCTATGAGGCTAAGAATACCTCTAGGCTTCTCACTCTTAGGAATCAAATCTTTCAAAGTAGCCAAAAGAGTGATGAGAGTTATGTTTTGAGAGTAAAAGATATTCATAGAGAGCTTGCTTGCATTGGTGATTCCATCAATCAAAATGAGCTAGTTCAAGTCATTCTCAATGGCTTGAGAAGTGAATTTGATAACCTTGTCCAATCCTATGCCATTAAGGAGGAGCTACCAAGTTTGAAGGCTCTCCAAAGTGTGCTAATTTTAGAAGAATCAAGACAAGAGTACAAGCTCTTGAGGATGGACAAGCTTTCTCTCACTCATAATGATGGCAAAGCTCTCTTTGCCAAGGATAAGCACAAAGAGAGGAGCAAGAACCAACATCAACAATCCTCAAGCAAGGACAAAGTCAAATCCAAAGACAAAGATGAGGAGGAAGATGATTCCTCTAATGCTTCATCATCCAAGCTCAAGAAGAAGAAGAAGATCAAGTGTTTTTATTGTGGCAAGGAAGGTCATTATGCCACCAATTGCTTCAAAAAGAAGAATCAACTCAAGCAAGCCAATATTACCAATGAGAAGGAAAATACTATTGCAAGTGATGGAGAGGGATCTCTTATGGTCTCTAGTTTCTCATCTACTCCTTTCAAGAAGGACGGCCTATGGTATATTGATAGTGGAGCCTCTTCACATATGTGTAGCTCCAAGGACTCTTTCTCTTCTATTGCACCTTATGATGGAGTGAAGAAATCAATATACACTGTAAATGATTTTGAATGTCCTATTGAAGGCATAGGGAACATTCCCTTGAAGCTTGCATCCTCTAAAGTTCTTTCTCTCTCTAGAGTTCTTTATGTACCTAAGCTTACCAAGAATCTTATTAGTGTTGGCCAATTGCTTGATAATGGCCTTGATGTAAAATTCAATGTTGATACTTGCACTATCAAGAAGAATGATGAGATACTTGCATTAGGATCTAGATTTGGTGGCATCTATAAACTAGATCCAAATGAGTATGTGAATGCTTGTAATGTTGCTCTTGTGAACAAGCTTTCTATGGAGGAATTATGGCATAGGAGGTTGGGACATCCCAACTACAAATCCATGCTCTCTATGATCAAAGAATCCAAAGCTATTGGCTTGCCAAAGTCATTCTCCAAGAAGATCAAGCCTTGTGAGGCTTGTGCTATTGCTAAATCTCACAAAAAGCCATTTACAAGATCTTCTATCAAAAGCAAGCATCCTTTGGAGTTAATCCACTCGGATGTGCATTTCTCATCAACTACAAGCAAGGGAGGAGCCACTTGTTTTGTTACTTTCATTGATGATTACACAAGATTCACTTGGATATATCTTCTTGCTTCAAAATCTATGGTGTTTGATCATTTCCTTATTTTCAAAGCTTATGTAGAGAAGCAATTCTCATTCAAGATTAAAGCTCTTAGAAGTGATGGAGGTGGTGAATATATCTCCAATAAATTTCAAGATTTTTGTGAGCTTGAAGGCATTAAAAGAGAGTTTTCTTGTGCCTACTCTCCATCTCAAAATGGAGTGGTCGAGAGAAAGAATAGATCTCTATGTGAATGTGCAAAATCTATGAGAATTGAGGCATCTTTGCCCAAAGATTTTTGGGGAGAAGCCATTAACTGTGCAAATTATCTTTGCAATAGGTTCCCACATATAGCTCTTGGAGGAAAGTCACCATATGGAATCTTATATTTGAAGAAGCCTAAGGTTGATCACCTTAGAGTTTTTGGATGCGTATGCTTTGCCCATATTCCCTTGGAAACAAGGAAGAAGGATTATCCTAGTCCATGCAAAGGAATCATGGTTGGATAGTCATCCACAAGAAGGCCTATAGAGTATTTGTACTCTCTACTTCTCAAGTTATTGAAAGTAGAGACGTTGTCTTTCATGAAGATCAACATTCACCTTTTGAAGAGGCCGAGATCAAGAAGTCTATGGATGCATCACCTATTATTGATTTTGAAGATAATTATGATGTGATGGGGTCGAGATTTGAAGAAGACTCTCCTCGGATTTTTTCACCAAGAAGATCCATGAGAGATAGATCCGAGCCTAAGAGGCTCTCATATGTTGACAAAGGCAAACAAGTGGATCTTGATTCCACTAATTATGTTTTTTATGTCTCTCATGAAGAGCCAAAGAATGTACAAGAGGCACTCAATACCAAGGAATGCTTCTTGGTTTCCAATGGAAGGCTCGAACTTGAGACCAAAGAAACTTTGGATGTCAAGCGTTAACCAATTGAGCCAACTCCCTTGGGTAATACCAAGGAATGGTATGATGCCATGAAGCAAGAGTATGATGCATTGATCACCAACAATACTTGGGAGCTTGTGGATCCTCCATCCAACAAGCATGTGATTGGTTGCAAGTGGGTATATCGGATCAAGTTCAATCATGATGGCACCATCAACAAGCATAAAGCAAGATTATGTGCCAAAGGATTTGCTCAAATCCATGGTCTTGATTATGAGGAGACCTTTGCACCCGTTGCAAAGATGGTGACAATAAGAATTCTTATTTCTCTTGCTTGTTTTTTCAAGTGAAAGGTGTTCCAATTAGATGTATCCAATGCTTTTCTAAATGGTTACCTTGAGGAGGAGATCTATATGGAACAACCTCAAGGATTCATCAAGGATGAGTCCAAAGTGTGCTTGCTCTTCAAAAGTCTTTATGGACTCAATCAAGCACCAAGATCATGGTATTCAAGACTTAACTCTTTTCTTATCTCACTAGGATTTACTCTTAGTGACTATGATCCTTCCATGTATCTAAAGTTTGTTGATAGCAATATTGTCATTCTTCTAATTTATGTTGATGACATTATTCTTTGTGGAAGTTGTATCAAGCTAGTTGATGAAACCAAGCTAGCACTTGGATGTGAGTTTAAAATGCAAGATCTAGGAGAGATACATTACATCCTAGGCCTAGAAATTGATTTTTATGAAAATCATGTCTTTATATGCCAATCTAGATATGCTCACTCTATGTTGAAAAAATTTCATATGGAAATTTCTAAGAGCATAGATACTCCAATGGAGCAAATTGTAAAAGATCCTAATAAAGGTGATGAAAGATCCTTTGAGGACATCACACTTCTTAGGAGTCTTGTAGGCTCCTTGATTTGGCTTACCATTACTAGGCCCGATCTTAGTTTTTGTGTGCACAAATTGAGTCAATTTATGCAAGATCCTAAGATCCATCATTGGAAGATGGCCAAGAGGATTCTAAGATATGTATCTTCATCTTGTGATTATGGTCTACTCTTATAAAAGTAAAGATCTATCCATTATTGGCTACTCAGATTCGGACTTTTCAAGTGACAAGATGGATCGAAAGTCTATTAGTGCATACACTATCTTTCTTGGAGGCAATCTAATATCTTGGCTTTCCAAAAAGCAAGATACTATATCTCTCTCTTCATGTGAGGCCGAGTACAAAGCACTCACTACAACTACCAAAGAAGTGCTTTGGATCAAAAGGTTATTAATGGAACTAAAGTGCATCAAGGATGATGATCTACCAATGATCAAGTGTGATAACATCTCGGCCCAAGCTCTTGCCAATAATCCCATATTTCATGCAAGAAGCAAGCACAGAAGTGGCACACCATTTTGTGAGAGAAAAGCTTATTGGAGGAGAAATCTATTTGGAGCATGTCAACTCGTCCTCTTGTATTGCCGATCTACTCACCAAGCCTTTGAGCAAAAGTGCTTTCATCAAGCATAGATCTAATCTTGGAGTTATATCAAGATCAATGTTCAAATCTTCATAGATAATTTTTTAGGAGGAGTGTGAAGAATTGAAAAATATTATCTATGTTAGATATAAGGGTCTTATGTTTTTTACATCAAGCATCTAGGTATAGGATGTTGATAGGAATAAATTTGGCATAGATGGCAAATTATGCATTTCCACTTGTAATGCCACTATTGAGCCAAAATAGAGTAAGAGACTAAACACTTGCTAATTAGAATGTAGACAAGTGTAAAGTTTTTGTTTGATGAATTCCAAGAGGTCCAATAGGATTTAGAGGTGGAACCTTGTGAGGTCCAATAGGAAATTGAGGTGTGCTTGAATATAGTCCAATAGAATTAAGAGGTGCATAGATCAATGATCCAATAGGATCAAGAGGTGACAAAATATGGTCCAATCATAGTTAAGCATAGTGGTAGCTCGTGGACCTACTAGTATCATTGTACTCCTCATTTTGAAGTTAATTGATTTGGTGATTTCATGGATTTTGTGAGTTATTGGATTTCTAGCTTTCTCTCTCTACCCAAGAGCTCATGATGTATTTTCTCTCTCTACCCGAGGAGAGCAGCTTGTTTTTACTTAGATTATTTTTTGAATACTTCCCACACGTGTGAGTGAGAGTTGGAAGTGATTGAATGCATGTAGTAGTGTGTTTTTGCCATAGGATTCAAGATTGATCTTGAATCTCAATCTAGTCTTGATCTTGGTGCATCTACACACCTTAGGAGATCACAAGTACATTTAGTGACAATCCACACGTGTGAAATTCAACACCTCTCATCATATTTTCTGGTTGAAACTGGTTCAATTAAGGTCAAGTGGGAGACAATCTAGGAGAAGAGCTCGTGAGGAGCTCGAAGAATATAATCAAGAGTGGTTTGAGAATCTATCTCCTCAACAAAGAGATAGAATCAAAAATCTTGTGTTATCTTCTTCGGATGAATCATCCGAGAGAAGATCTTAATCCACATGGTGGAGTTATAAAAAATATGCGTGGCAATTTAGTTCATGCCCGTTTGCATGATTTAGTTGCTTTATATTTTGGTAAAGATTACATGATCAATTGGTCCTCCCAATCGCTTGAAGACAAAAATAAAATAATAGGGACTTTATATTCTAAATTCCCTCAATCCAATGCTTTTAGTAGGACTTGGGCCTTGAATACAATGTGCCTTTGGATTCGAAACAAAAGGCAATTGACGAGAAGAGCTGTGAGGAATCCCAAGAATCCCACGAAGCCTGAATGGTGTTCCAAAAGGGATTGGAGGAAGGTGAAAGGTGAATTGTTGCAAAACAATCCCGAAAAGTATGAACAACAACGTAGGGTCACCACCGAGAAGCTCTTAAAACATGGCTAAAGTCACTTGGGATCGGGAGGAAGGGGCAATCTAGAGGCCCAATTTGTAAGTGCAATATTTTTTAGTATGATTCTATATTTGTAGTGAGATTGTTAATGTTTTTTTATTGCTAAACTATATTGTATTGCTAAACTATGTTTTTTTGTTGAATGTAGCTTAGTGATTTTGGAAGACACATGACCACCGTAGAGTACAAACAAGGTTATGATCATGGATATGTTGGCCTTAAGACTTTTATGGAATCCCATGGATTGTTTCCAATCGTAAATTCTTAGCCTTTATTGTTTTGTGATTGTTTACTTTGTGGTTTACAAGTAAGTTCAATCTCAATTTAATTAAATATTTGATTCTATTTTGTAGAGAGGCTCTACAACTTTCAAGTGTTCATGATTTGTAAGAAAATGTGAAAAATGTGGAAGAGAACATGAATGAGAGCGAAAGGGAGTTTGAAGATGTGGACGCCAACGTACACCTACAAGATGAAGGAGACGAGGAGGGAGGAAGTGATGATGAGTAGAGATTTTTAAATTAAATGTAAGGCCTTGTAGAAGGCAATGTAGGAAGAGAGAATTTATTCTCTCATCAATGTACTCTTTTTTAAATCAATCAATGTAATGTTTTGGCATCACATCATTCTTGCAAAAATTTTGAATGCATATATTTTTTATTCATGAATGCAAATGTATAGTCTATTGAATGCACATCTATTGATTGCAAATGTATCTATTGATGTATTCAATTCAATGTATAGTCTATTTAATGCACATCTATACAATGCAAATGTATCTATTGATGAATTCAATGCAATGTATCTATTAGCACATGATTTGCATGCTAGAATGCACAATAGAAAGTAATGGAAAGCACAATGGAAAGTAATGAAAACCACAATATAATGCATAACTAGATAACACATTAAGTTATCAACTAAGTATCAAATGAATCAAAATAAATGTGAAGTTACCTTTACTATTGTATCTCCATTGTTTTGCAATCTTTGCTTTTCCTTTTGCATGCACTTGATCTTTAAATCCTTTGCAATGAAAGCTCTTTTTTCATTTTTCATACCCAAACCTACATCACAAACAAAAAAGATCTTAAAACTTATGATCACAAAACACATACTATTAACATCCATCAATGAACTAAAAATCCTAAACACTATCAATCTTCTCACTCACATTCATCATCATCTCATTCTCACTCCCATCTATACTCTCTTTTTCTCTCTCTCAGACAACACAAAAAAAGGAAGTCACCTCTAGTATAGGAGCAAACCACATTTTGGTTCATGCCAAATGTTTTTTTTTGGGTCAAAAAATTTTGCGTGGATTATTTACTCGTGGATACTCCACGCAAAATCCAAAAACTTATCTGCGTGGATACCGCGTGAATATAATTTTTTTTTATCCACGCGGTATCCACGACCTCAACTCTCTAGATTTCACGTGGATTATCCACGCGGCATCCACGTAGTATCCACGTGAAAGCCGAGCCTTTTTTATTTAAATTTTACTATGGTGTGGATAATCCACGTGAAATTAGAATTCCTATTTTTGGTTCCGGGTGTAGGAGGTTTGCCCGGCTGCCGGTAGTCGAACTTGGCATGGATAGTTCATGCATTTTAAATTTCACGACATCCAGTCGATCTGCCCTCACGGTATATCCATGCCTATCCACGGCTATATTCACATGAAATTTTTTTTGCCCGCGTGTCCTCCTTTGTATTGTGCGTGGATATTTGTGTGGATATTTGCTACATGTGTTCTTGTGTTCCGATACTTTCTCCAATGAAAGTTGCAACTTAGAATCATGCAACAACTTTTTTCTTTCGTATGGATCCAATAGCTCATAGTTTTCATGCTTACTCAAATCAACGTAAGCAACATAGTTACTTTGCACATTGAACTTGTTCTGAAAAGTGGCAAAGGCGAGAATTCCTTTTTGATGTACAGTTAGTCTAGACCATAAAGTATTTATGTTAGAAAAAGTCCAAGGGTTCTCCCATTGTTCTTTTGTGTAACCAAAAATTTAGGTTAAAAAAGGTAATCCATTCTCCATTGGAGTTCTGGACTACAAAAAGGTGGAATAAAAAATGTTGGTTTTTTATGAAATGTCTAAAATTATGACCTTAGTAGTGAGTAGACAATCTTGTTTTTCTTTACCACTGTTCCGCTTGGTGACACGTGAGACGTTAAGCGTCATTCTATACCAAGTGGAACCAAGCGGAACCTCTACAACATCCTTGGTTTCAGTCTGTGTTTCTTGATTTCTCAGGATCTGCCTGCAGATGGTATCCGTTTTGATGGCCTTTTCTAACATTACTGGTGCTGGGTCATCTATCTGCGTCTCATGATCTTGTCCTTGCGCTGGTTCTTCCGCATCAGAAATCTGCATTTGGCCTGATTGGAATTTGGCCTCTTCTAATTCTTCCTTCAGTTTCTCATAAGCAATCATCTACGGCTGTAGATACTGCATCTGGAAGGTCTGGATCATCCTCTCTTGGATTCTCTTCCATGCTACCGGATCGATTCGGTACCTGCCATGAGATACGCAGGCTCCTGCCTTCCTTTCGCTTCTTCAAACTCTGTATCTTTTCTGCTCAGTTCCGTATTAGCTGCTTCAAGCTCCTCATTTCTATAGGCCAACTCAGCATTTGTTTCGCGCAGCTCTGTATCTTTTTGGGTGAGGTCTGTTCGGACTCTTTCATACTTGGACCCCAGCTTCCTGAATACCTTCTCCAAGCTAGCAAGATGCTGAATAGCTTTCCGAGTATCTGGCAATAGTGTTCCAAAAACCTTTTGATATAACTCGGCATCAAGGATTGGTTTCTCGACGTTGCTTTCGCTACCCTGCTGGTCATCAGAAAGCTATTTTCCTCCTTGTGGTTCTAGCTCTTGTGGTATTTCAGCCTGATTATGCTCCTGATCAGTAGTGTCCTCCGTCTCCTCTTCTGTATTACTATTGCCTTCTTTGTTGGACAATGGTGTGTACTGGGATGATGGCGAAGTCATCCTCACCTTGCTCCCTTGACTTGATGATGATGATGATGATGTGGTTGCTACGGTGGTTGTCTTTGATGTCTACATTTGGGATTTCACCTCAATTGATGGGGCTAGCTCTAGTAGTACTGGTGCAATCCTGATATCCTCCTGCATTGTCAGCACACCAGCATGCATACATAAAATGCCCATCTGCTGACCCAGCTTGGAGAATTGATTAACTTTTATTAATTTACAAAATTGCTTGAAAGCAATATGTCTGAAGGCAATCTGTTTTCCATTTAAAGCTCTCAGCATGTATCCCATATTGGTATTTGAAATTGTGTACTCTTGTTCCGATAAGAAGATAGAAGCAAGAGCAAATCGAACGAAGCTCTTGAGATTGGGGTCTCTTATGTAAGAGAGTTTGTATCCTCGTTTCTCAAGATAAGTCTCTTCTTGAAAAACTCCGCTCTCTGCAATGAAATCTGGTTTAGTAACTGGCATACTGCTGTCCATAGGCAATCCTAAGGCACGACCTCTGTGATAACAATCTCTTGATTGCGGCCGGTTGTGGAAATATGTCCTTCTTTTGTTTCGCCCAAATTTCGGATCAGCTCATAACATAAATCAGTAAGAATTACTGATGGATTGAATTGAAGAAGACCTTCAATTCGCGCTCGAACAGCTAGTGGTTGTAATACTGGTATCACTAGCTTTGGGTGCATTTTGAATACAATCGCCATAGTGCTTGCAGATGTAAACGAGTGATGGCAGGCAAGAGCTTGATCGCAACAATTCGCAATTTGGAGAGCAATAGTGATGGAAAGTGGTAGCAACTACAACTGAAGTGTTTGAGGTTTTAGGCGTATTGATGGTATTTCGACGGATTAGACTAATATTAAATGGAAGCGTGTCCTTCGTTTTGAAGGTACATATTCAATAATAAAGTGTCTAGTCCTAAAAACAATAATAAATAAATAAATAGATAAATAAATAAACAAAATACACGAATGCTTCGCTTGGTAAATCAAAGCGAAAATTATTATGCGAAAAATGCGAAGGTGTCGGAAGGTAGAAAATCCCAAAAAATGCGAAGGTAAGTGTCGCAATTTCCATATTTTTAAAATGGTAAATTCCAATGTAGTGTCAAGTTTTTTACAAAGTATAAAATGTAGCGAAGGTCTCGGGTTTTTTGCAATACAAACAATGCAGCATGCGTCAGCATTTTTGCTAAAATGTAAACTAGTTTCGACATTTTCGCTAACACTTTGGTAAAAACAAAAAAACAAAAAAAATAATTGGACAAAAAATGACGGCCTTAAAAAATTGATGTATCGGACATTAGTCATAGTAGCGCTTCACCCTTGAACCATTTACTCGAGTGTCAAATAAATGTCCTTGAAGATCAGCTAACTGAAGTGATCCATTATTAAAAACTTCTATAACTTTATACGGTCCCATCCATCTGGTATGTAATTTTCCAAGAAACAACATGTGTCTGTTATCATATAGCAGCACGTAGTCCCCTTTTTTAATTTTTATTTTCTTGATGGATCGATCAAAAATTTCTTTTCTTTTATTCAGAACTCGTTCAGTCTCGATTAATGAAAGACGACGATCCTCTTCCAGTTGCCTCAAAGAAATCATCCGATCCTGGAGACTATCATGTTCATCCATTCGCTCTTTATTACTAATGCGAAACGTTGGAACTTCGAATTCTATTGGTAGTATGGGATGCATTCCATACACAAGATAGTATGGAGTCTGCCTAGTTGTAATCTTTTCAGCAGTTCTATATGCCCATAAGACAGATGATAACTTCTGATCTAATGACCTCATCTATGAAGTGAGAACCATCTGAGTCATTCGGGTTGGATCTGAGCTTAATCTCACAAGATTCTTGGCAAGAAATTTCTTTGAGATCCCTCGAACAATTTCTATCCTAGAATCCCTGAGATTCCGTTAGATCCTAACTAGGCTTCAGAGTCAACTTTAGCAAGGAATTTCGATATTCTACATATGTAGTCAGAAGTCACTACATACTACCTTTGCATGAATCTACATGGAGGCCAAACAGCAGTTTCAAGAGGTTCAATTTTTTAGTGCTTGAGGAGTGACAATGGTAAAGAGTACATATCTACCAAGATCAAGCCATTTTGTGAAGAGCATGGGATCAAGAGAGAGTACATAAGCCTAAGGACACCACAACAAAATGGAGTGGCCGAGAGGAAGAATAGAACTTTATGTGAAGGTGCAAAATCCATGAGGTTAGGTGCTAATCTTCCTGAATCCTTTTGGGATCAAACTTTGTTGTGTGCTAATTTTCTATGCAATAGATGGCCAAGTGTGGTATTGGCTGGAAAAACTCCTTTTGAATTATTGTTTGGTAGGAGGCCAAGTGTCAAGTTCTTCAAAACTTTTGGTTGTATTTGCTATATCAACATCACTCTTGATGATAGAACCAAGGAGGATCCTTTTTCAAATAAAGACGTGTTTGTTCGCTATAGTGAGGTAAGCAAGGACTACAAGATTTACATTCCTTCAACCAATAAATCGATTATTGGAAGAGATGTCAGTAGAAGACGGTAGTATAGGTGTGTCTTCTTCGATGGTCTCGATGAGGCATCTATTGGAGTCAACACAGTCCATTGTGGCCAATACATGACCCCAATTGATGATATCGGTTGAGCGTGTATAGTGTCCTTTCGGCATGATTGGAACACTATCAGCTGCATCGTATGTTGTGGATGACCAATCATCATAAACCTTGGTTGGCTTCACGTGGCCTGTGGAGTCTACAAATGAGAATAGCTTCCAAGAGTTTGATGCATTCTTGAGCTCCTTGATCATTCTTGTTTTTTGAGTGATGCATTAATGATCTTGCCCTTCCTCCGGGACCATTTGGTCCGTGGCACCAGCGGTATGCTGTCGGGACCATTTGGTCCAAGAACTGGTTGTCTCCATATCTGTCACGACTTGTGGTTCTGAGTGTTCCATGCATGAACGTGAACGGGTTAAGCTCTTGGGGAACGGGCTCTAACCTGTCGGCTGAGTTGGATGGCTTGCTTGGGTGGAAGTTACATGTTTACGGCTGTCCAGTCTGGCGTGGCACCAGGTTGGCTTCCAGCACTCATGACGAAGCTTTTAGTTGGTTAAGTCTGATGTAAGTCAGACCACTTGCTTGAAATGGATGTTACTCGTTTGTAACAAAGCTTCGAGTTGATCAAATTTGATGTATGTCAGGCGACTTGCTTGGAGGGAAGTCACCCACATCGGGACCCCCGATCTGGCATGGCGCCAGGTTGGATCTCAATGTTGGTTTTCGGAACTTCAAGTTGGTTAAGTCTGATCGTTGTTGGTGAGTTGGCTGCTTGTATGTCAAGTGGGTTTGGATGGCAAGAGTTGAAGGCTGGAAAGCTAAGTCGTGGTTCTCGGCTCCCTTTGGGATGCCTGCTCTACATGTGGTATCAGAGCCAACTGGCCGGTCAGCTATGCGGATCTCACAGAAATGGCCACGATTTGGGGTTCATCAAGACAACTGTCGTGCAAGGTCCCGCCCATAGTGTAAGCACGGGTGCGTCCATGGTCGGGGTGGTCAGCAGAACGGGGGCTTGATGAGTCAAGGTGCTGCCCTTGAGGTGTAAGCACGGTCAGTTTACATGGTTCGGGCCTAGCGCCATCTGCACGTAGGACATATGAGGCAGTGTGCTGCCATTAGGTTGGTGTAAGCACTGTTTGTGCCTTGTGGGGTGCGGGGTGACATATTCACGATAGCCACCGTTCGTTTAGCTATAAGGGCTATCGACCAAATTTGGTGGGGGCGTTACTGAGGCAATGTGCTGCCTAACGGTGAAAGCACGGGTGCATCCACGATTTGGGTGGTATGTTGCCGATCATATAGCTATAAGGGCTATCGACTAGATTTGGTGGGGGCGTTACTGAGGCAATGTGCTGCCTAACGGTGAAAGCACGAGTGCGTCCATGCGGGTGGTATAATTTAAGGATAGTTGCCATTCGTTTAGCTATAAGGGCTATCGACCAAATTTGGTGGGGGCGTTACTGAGGCAATGTGCTGCCTAACGGTGAAAGCATGGGTGCGTCCACGATTGGGGGGTATGCTGCCGATCGTTTAACTATGAGGGCTATCGACTAGATTTGGTGGGGGCATTACTGAGGCAATGTGCTGCCTAACGGTGAAAGCACGGGTGCGTCCATGGGGGTGGTATATTCAAGGATAGCTGCCGATTGTTTAGCTATAAGGGCTATCAACCAAAAAGTGGTGGGGCGTGACTGAGGCAATGTGCTGTTTAATGGTGAAAGCACGGATAGTTGGAGGGGTGTCCTATGTAGGCTAATTCTGTGATCGATTTGTATGGGCGTGGCCAGACAAAGGTCCATTGGCAGGACCATCTCAAAGGGGGACCTTGTCTTTGTTACTTGTTAGTAAACCTGCCAAAGTGTCTTACTTGTATGTATTGGTGGTGAGTCTTAGTACTTGTGCTTTGCCTGGTTTGCATGATTGCTTGTGATACAAGGAGCTGATGGCTCGAGAAGGAACCTTTCTTTTGAAGGCTGATACCATCAAACAAAGAGGACTACAGAATCTGTGGGGTGTTTGCAAAGGATGGATGGCTAGCCTGTTTTTTGGGTTAGTTTCATTTGCGACAACGCCCACTAGATGCAAGCAGAAGTCAAAAGTTGGAAAGGGCAATTTCAGGAAAGATCTTCTATGGAGCAGTTGGTCTTCATTTTGGGACGGCCACCTTCGGAACTGAAACTCAGTGAGCATGGGTGATATCCGGTATCAGTTGGGTTTTTCCTCAAAGGGAAAAGACTAGGATCCTCAAAGGGAAAAGACTAGGATCCTCTTCAGAGATTGGCAACAAGTTGGATCGAGCCATAATCCTAGCAGATGGGAAGCAAAGTGTTGGAAAGGCTTTTTGTTCGAAGAACTCTACTCTAAGTCCGATCAGCTGATTTTATAAGTGGAGGGAAACTATCACACACACCTCTCTCTTGGCACAAATTTTGAATGAAAGTTGATCAAAACGGGGGCAAATTCAAGGTGACCTAGCCATACTCACACGAGAAGACTGGTGAACTTTGGACCTAATAAGTTGACAAGTTTTTGTTGTGGAAAGGAAAGCTTGTTATAGGTTTTCTCTGGACCAGCAATGATGAGGAAACATATGAGTACGTTGGCTTGTGTTACGTGTAAGGCAGCCGATCAATGAAGGAACTGTGAAAGTTGAGTCTTGCATGAGAGATCTGGTATTTCGAATGGACGCTAAGGTATAGTTCAGGTTGAGATCAGACTAGTGCAAACTCTGGGAGTATGTGTCTGATTCAAAGAGAGCTACTTGAAGCCAAGCTCGATGTACACTTCTTGTTTTGACTGTGTGGCAACTGACCAGTGATGGAATTGTGAAAGTCAAGTTTTGCGCGATGGACATGGTGTTTCAAACAAACGCGAAGAGATAGTTCGTATGCGAATCAAACAGGTGCGACCCTTTGGCTTTCCACGAGGTCAATGGTTACATTTGGGCTGATTCAAAGAGCTACTTCAAGCAAAGTGAGAGGTGCATTTGCGGAGTACTCAATCTTTGCCTACCTTAAAGAGCCAAGATGGAAAAGTATCAAGATCAGGAGAGAAATCAAGGTGCAGAAGCAACAAGGCACAGAGTGGACCATAAAGCGGACAATCAAATGATAAATCCTTTGGCTCAGGGAGCCTTGATACCTGTGTGGAACTGATCAAATTTGGAGCTCAGGGAGCTCAACACAAAGTGCGTCAAGGACAAATCAGGAGCTTAAAGGAGTTCCAAAGTCAAAAGTTAGAAATGACAGGGGCGAACATTTCAAGGAAAGGCCTCTGTCACCAGTTAATAAGGTTCGTGGGTTTTATGAAAGCGATATCAAATTTACGCTTTTCTCAGACAAAAAGATATTTTCAAGTTATGTAATTTTTCAATACAAAGAGTTGAGCCTCCAACTTGTGGTGTGCCAGCTTCAATGTTAATAAAAAGTGGCCAATAAATTGAGTACTGTGCCAAGTAGCTTAAATGTATAGTTATTTTAATTGGGAGACACCTTTACTTTAATCTGACATCTATTGAGAATATTAGATTTCATAAAAGTGGGGTGGATGTTGTAAAGCTATCTTCATAAGCTTTACATCCGGCGCCACTGGCGCCAGCATTGTCCTTGGCGCCAGCAGCCCCCCTGCTGCTCTCGGTGCCAATGACGCCGGCGCCACTGTGGCTTGAATCCAGCAAGCGCCAAGTTCCTATGGCTGAAAATCTTTGATCGGTTCTAGCGAAGTCCAGAGAGCTCAGATCGATGTGCAATCACCTCACGCGATCTAGGCATGATTAAAGGAAGCCTGGGGATCAATAAAATCTAGAGAGAGAAAATGATTTTCTAGAAAGATAAAATTCTAGAGAGAGAAAAATGTGTTTTACCAGCCTGGGTAGAGTGCTTGGTATGAGGGGGGGGGGGTGCCGAATTCCACGAATACTATAGGGGAGTGCGGGTTGCGACTCAGGGCGAGCTCCAGCCAAGTCTCAGCCTCCCTTGCTGGAATGTTGTCATGGCTCTCGCCTTGGCATGCTAGCACCCCGGAGACTAGCGTCGGTCACACACTTGAAATGTAATCTTCTTAGATTTATCAATAAAGTGGGATTTTCCTGAAACTGACTCTGATTACCTTCTGGGTTTCAGTGTTTGGTAAAAGCGCCAGTTGTAAGGCCGCTTCAAAATTTTTAAGTTGGCACATAGCAGAGGGTCATATCCCGAAACGCCAGCAGTATGCCATCGAGACCATTCGATACGTGGCGCCAGCGGTATGTTGTCGGGACCATTTGGTCCAGGAACTGGTTGTCTTCATATCTGTCATGGCTTGTGGTTCTGAGTGTTCCATGCATGAACGTGAATGGGTTAAGCTCTTAGGGAACGAGATCTAACCTGTTGGTTGAGTTGGATGGCTTGCTTGGGTGGAAGTTACCTGTTTATGGCTGTCCAGTCTGGCGTGGCACCAGGTTGGCTTCCAGCGCTCGTGACGAAGCTTTTAGTTGGTTAAGTCTGATGTAAGTCAGACCGCTTGCTTGGAATGGATGTTACTCGTTTGTAACGAAGCTTCGAGTTGGTCAAGTTTGATGTATGTCGGGCGACTTGCTTGGTGGGAAGTCACCCACATCGGGACCCCTGATCTGGCATGGCCCCAGGTTGGATCTCAATGTTGGTTTTCGGAACTTCAAGTTGGTTAAGTCTGATCGTTGTTGGCGAGTTGGCTGCTTGTATGTCAAGTGGGTTTGGATGGCAAGAGTTGAAGTCCAGGAAGCTAAGTCGTGGTTCTCGGCTCCCTTTGGGATGCCTACGCTACACACACCCTCAACCATCTCCTATAGCATCCGACTCCTAACCTCCATGCACCTTCATTCCTGACATGACTGAACATGCCCCTTCAGCTCCTTTGCTCCCTCCCTAACCTGACTAAACCCCTACCTCATCTCTCTGACTGCATCATGTCTTAGCAGAACTTGATCTGCAACCGACCACCACAACACCTACAAGAAAAAAAATCGATCTACAACACCATCTACAACCCATAGTTTTGCACGCTAACCATCCCCTTGCCTCCATCCTACCAGACAAGCCTCATTCTTTCATCTCTCAAACGTGCCTCCCTGACTCATTCTTGACCGACTCCCCTTCCTCACCTTCATACTCCAAACTTGTCAGAGCCGCCTGCTCCCATCTTGACCGGCAGCCCATTTCCAACCTCAACCGAACAACCTCCAAACATTTCAAACGCTTTTGTTTGATAGAGAGACTTTTTGTCAAATTGAGTAATATCCAGATGGCAAAAGACGAACGCGTACGCGATTATGTCGACTATGTCGAGTGTTTTAAACATAAGTGCAAGAACAACCCACCAAATAGATGCTCATCATTTGGTTCTTAGTCGGACTTCCAAGATGGATTAGACGAGAGCTTCGATCTAATGATGAATATACAAGCTTAAAATTAGCTATGTCTAATGCCATTCGGGTGGAAGATGAAGGATTCGATCTTGACGAATCACTTGGATTCCTGGCGACCCTAGTTGAATCTCAAGATAAGTGGAAAACACTCTTAATTACGGGAACTTTGTTTGCCCCACCTTCGAAAAAAAAAAAAAAACAAGTTTGTACCCGATATTCAAATGTTTATCCAAGCAATTTTCATAACAAAAATTGTCGGTTTTTATAAAAATATGGTGCTTGCAATAAATACCTACATACAAATAATTAGATGGGAAAATGCATGAAATGATAACCAACATGCACAAAATTATCGTTTACCCTTGTCTAATTTGAACCCAAAAATGCTATTCCCTTTAGAATATAAATTAGGAAGAAAAAACTAACAAACACTAATGTTACTCTTTCTCTCTCCCCCCCCCTCTCCATTTCCCTCCAAAAAGCCACCTCTCTCCCACAACCATCTGTTTTTCTCATAGCCATGTAATCAACAAATTTGTGGAACATCAATGTAGTTTCATTGTCCTCTGTTGATGCATTAATAGGTTTGCTGATGTTAGAAAAGCCAAAACATGTTTTTTCTATAACAAAGACTTACACAGAACACTACATAGAATCTTATTAGAACATTTAGCTTGTCCATTTCCTCTTGGGTAGTAAGGTTTACCAAACAGATTTATCACATAGAATTATTCCAAAATAGATTTGATTGTTTCATTGACAAAAAGAGTGCTTTGATTATTCACAATTTTGACAAGACATCCAAATCTGACTATAACATTTTCATACAAGAACTTTGCAATAGATCTTGCATCGATATCAATCTGCAGAACTCTTGCTTTAACTCATTTGGTCATATAATCAGCGGCCACAATAATATGACATGCCCGAGTACCCCTTGTAGCTAGTATTATGCCAAATGTTTAATGAATGCCCAATGTATTTTTAAATATGTAATTGTTCGTATTGTTTTAATTCTACATAGAGCCACTTTCAAAAGTTGTTACATTTAAAGTAGTGCGATCATTGTTAGAAGTTGAAATGACTGTGGGTGACCGTAAGTGGAACGGTTACAACACACTATGGGATAATGTACCTCGGTTATGGCTAGCTATCAAATTGTGTATAAATACGGCTATTTCAGCCGGTCTAGGAGCTAGTTGATAAGTGTCAGATTGGCATTCAATAATTGATGAACGGTGAGAGCCATTACTATATTTTTGTGATGCCACGTCATACTGGACGAGACTCATAAAGTAATTAATTGCCTTGTGAGACCCAGACACACTAATTGGAGTTAGTACATGTTTTGGGACAGTCAATACATGTGTAGAGTATCAATAGCAATGGAATTTCTTAATTGGAGAGTTTAGGCCTTGCATGACTGCTTGCACATGGTGGACTTGGGCCTATATATCCATTAGAAATTCGCCCTACTACATCATTCATTTGGTGTTTCATTGCGAGGTTCTCTCACTCTACTCTTGCTTCCTATTCGTTGGCTCGTGGGTGAAGCTTCTGGAGATTGATCTGTTGTTTCTACTTGGTTGGTTAGTTGCTCCACAATGTGTTCTCTCGTGTTTTGCCTTGTGAGCAAGATCTTGAGGAGCTTTCCCTTACATTGGTATTAGAGCAAAGCCTACGAAGATCGGAGAACTTGGAGTGTTGTTTTTTTTGTCAATTTTTTGGTGTAGATCAATTGGTATTTGCATCCATGGTAAACTAGATTCCAAGTGGGCAAATTTTTTCAGTTTCCATTTGCATGTCGTTAAGATTCGACTCTCTCAAAATTTTCTAGTGTTTTATGGGACATTGTCCTTGGAAGCCAAATTGTGATGTTGTTTTGGAGCTTTTGCTTATGTAGCTCAAATATCTGATAGATATGAATTTTCCATAAAG
The DNA here is from genome assembly GCA_029204225.1 of Diphasiastrum complanatum. NCBI lineage: Eukaryota > Viridiplantae > Streptophyta > Lycopodiopsida > Lycopodiales > Lycopodiaceae > Diphasiastrum > Diphasiastrum complanatum. Next base: position 27,230,963 of record CM055093.1, read on the forward strand.
TTTACATTCATTCTAGGGATCATTAATGATGGAATTAATGATGATGTCGGTTCATGTCATGATTTATAGTTCTAGGCTATTTTTTGTGTGAAGAATTGCCAAAATTGGCAAATCTAGCTTGATCAAAAACCATGTAGAATAGTGTAAATTGTGTACACAAGTGATTCCCACACATGTGAGGCCATGATGCTACATGGGAAAACCATCCTAATGTAGGTTAGGTCAAGTCAAGAGAGTTGGTCATGTCTATTTGGTGGTCATCCCTACTTTATAGGACCTACACCTAAGTTTAAGGTGAAAATTTGACCAACTAGCTACCTACCAAGCATAACTCTAGGAAATAGACTAGGGTTTCATTTTAGGTCAAGGAGAGTGAGTTAACTTCCTTATTACATGCTGGAAATCCACCTAACTTCAAGAAGGAAGTCAAATTTGCTATGTATTCCCTCTCTCCATAGTGAGAAGATAGAAAATTTTTGGAGCTCATTGGCAATCTCAAGCTAGTTCACTATGTACATTGAGTTTTTGTGATCCAAATGAAACCAAATCAATTTCTACTTGTTTCTCAGGTTGAAGGCCGTACTACAGCCTGTAGTACACATGTGTGGGCTCAGATTTCAATGTTTATCAATTCTTTTGATTGTTAATGCTTGTTGTTTGTCAAATTGACAATCTAGATCAACTTTTTTGTGTCTAGTTTTTTGATATATTGTTAAGCAAGCATCCAATCACTCTTGTGGATCTTTTGTAGATCCATTTATGGTCCTAAAGTACAGTACTTTCACATGGTATCAGAGCCAAGTACAAGATCATAAGCCATTGATCTAATGCAAATCCATTTTTAGCAAGTTTTGGTGCTAAAAGCTAGTATTGAGAGGGCAAGCTAGAATCTTGATTTTGGTGAGGAGATTTTATCCCAAACTTGGTAGGGGTCCAAATCCGTACTGTCCACATGTGTGGGCACCTCTGAACCTGCATTTGATGCATGGTATTCATTTGATCCAAAAAAAATCAATTTGTGAGCTATTGGTGTAATTTTTGGTGGAGATCCTAGGATAATCTACCAAGATCATTTGCCATTGATTAGATTTGAATTTGTTTCATGGAATTTAATTAATCTAGGCTGAGTTCAAGTCCTATTAAGGTTAAAAACAGGTCTTGAAAGTACACCAAGAAGGAAGAAAGAGATTAAGTCATTTTTTTGTCCAAAAATAGCCAAAATTGGCAAGATTTGATTGTAAGTAGATTTCACATCATCTTATCTTCATTCCAACTTTGTGAGGGAGTGCTAGAACTGAGATTATAAGTCCATTTGTTGGATTAGAAATCTAATTTGAGTGAAAAACTACAAGAGAGAGACCTTAGTGAGTTTCTAGAGACAATCAAATCCATTTCTTGGCAAGATTTGTTTGAAAGTAGTTTTCACTTCATCTTATCTTCATTTCAGCTTTGTGAGGGAGTGATAGAACTGTGATTATAAGTCCATTTGTTGGATTAGAAATCAAATTTGAGTGAAACACTGCAAGTGTGAGACCTTTGTGAGTTTCAAGTCAATCAAATCTATTTCTTGTTTGTAGAAGTCACTAGTAAGATGGGATCTGCTGGAGCATACCTTCTAGAAGCTAGTGAGAGGTTGAATTCTACAAATTATGCTATTTGGAAGGTTAGAATGGAGTCACTATTGGTGCTCCAAGACCTTTATGAGTTTTTGATTGAAGATGAAGATGAACCTCTAGGTTCACAGGAGTTAGCTAGATACAAGAAGAGATCTAGGCTTGCACTTCATTGTGTGAAGATGAATGTGAGCAATGATTTGTTGAGAGAAGTATCAACTTGTACTAATGCTAAAGAGGCTTGGGAGTCTTTAAAATCAATCTATGAGTCTAGCAACACTTCTAGAGTTCTTATGCTTAGAAATCAAATTTTGCAAAGCATGAGGAGAAGTGAGGAGAGTGCACAGGATTATGTACTCAGAATCAAGTCTCTAAATAGGGAGTTGGCTTCCATTGGAGAGAAGATTCATGATGGAGAGCTTGTACAAATTGTCCTTAATGGTCTAGGAGATGACTTTGCAAATTTGGTCCAAAGTTTTGCCATCCAAGACACTTTGCCAACTATAGAAAAACTTCACAGTGTATTAGTGGCTGAAGAGTGTAGGATGCTCCATGCAAAATCTAGGATGAGTTCCTTGTCGTTGCAGGATGGTGATGAGAAAGCCAATTTCTCATTCAAGGGCAAAAAGAAGACCAATGGAAAGAATAAGCATCCAAAGGAGGCCAAAGAAGAGGATGATGCATCAAGCTCAAAGGACAAGTCAAAGCAAAAATGCTTCTTTTGTGGAAAGAAGGGGCATTATGCATCTGAATGCTACAAGAGGCTAAGAGCACAAGTGGAGGAGGACAAACAAGGAAACCTTGCAAAGGAGGAGGAGGAGGATGAAGTAGATGTATTCTTGATGGCATCTACATCCTCACCGACAAGCAATAGCAATTCAAGAGACAATTGGTGGATCGACAGTGGGGCTAGCTCCCACATGTCTTGTGAAAAGGACTTCTTCTCAACCTTACACTCATTCAATGATGCTAAAAAGTTTGTCTTTACTGCAAATGATGAAGAGTGTAGGATAGATGGTGTTGGCACCATATCTTTGTGTCTAGAATCCTCAAAATGCATGGATCTAGAAAATGTCCTTTATGTACCATCAATCACCAAGAATATGCTTAGTGTTGGTCTACTCTTAGAAAGTGGTTTGGATGTCCACTTTAAGCATGGTGTTTGCTTCATCTTGAAGAATGATGTTTGCATTGCAAAGGGATTTAAACATGGAAGATTGTTTAAGTTGGAAGCTAGTGTTGCTTTTGAAAGAATGAGCTTGGCAAAGGAGGAGATCACTCAAGAGGAGATCTTGGCAAAGTGTGATTTTGCTTGCATTGAGGAGGAGCATCAAAAGGAGGAAGATCTTGAGGATCAGCCTCAAAGCATGAGAGTTCCAAGGGAGTCCTCAATGACAATGGCCGAGTCATCAAATTGCATGCAAATTGTCCATTCAAGTGTGCATCTTGCAAGGGTGGTAAGCATTGGAGAGTCTACTATCTTTGAATACTTTTTGGAAAGTAGTAGTAGACATGAGGTGACTTGTTTCTTATCTTTAAGATCCATGGTGTTTATTACTTTGTATGACAAGACAATGAAATGTGATGCTTTGAAATCTACATTTGTTGTTGATAAAGCAAGTTCATTGGATAACTATTTTTGTAATAGTTTGAATAGAGTCATAAAAGATGAAACATCATTTGCTTTGGAAATCTTTGTGTCCACATGTTTGTGCATGATCATTCCAATGTAAGGACCAAAGATTATCCTATTTCAATGATAGGAATAATGGTAGTGTTTTGCTCTTCAAGTAGAGATTGTAGAATCTACTTGTTTTCAGCCAAAGAATTTGTCAATGGTGGAAATGTGATCTTTCAAGAGTGGAAGATTTGTAAACTTGAAGAAGCACCCTTGGATCAACACCTTATTCAATTCATTGATGGTTTGGAGTCAAGTCAAGTAGAGGAGCAAGCTCAAAACCCGAGGACTCCAAGAAGAATCTTGAGTATCAAGATGGAGCCATCTAGGCTCAATCATATGGATCAAGCAAGACAAGTTGTCTTTGGCAACATTATTTATGCACTTAATATTTTAATTGATGTATCTTCAAGTGCACAAAATGCCTTGGAATTGTTAAAAATTCACAATTCTAGCTTGACTAGTTTTGGTCATATGACTTGTAAATAGTTAGATGGTCATGATGTGGCTTGTCACACGTGCCAAATAGCATAGGATTCCATTCATAAGGATGTTCTCAAGTAGACCTAAGTGTTAGAACCTTTGGAATGAGTCCAAATTATGCTTAGATACAAGGGAGAAAAAATAGGAGCTATTTTTGGTAATTTTTGCATTGTTGAGGGATCTCCAAGATTCCAACCCTAACTTGGTAGGGATGAAAGATCCACCAAAATAAGCATTAGGGATAGGTTTAGGGCTACTCATACCTGCCCAAAACCGTGATGGATCATGTATATATAGGTGATGATATCTCACCAAAATCAATCAAGCAATTTCATGATTTTTCTCTCATAATGGTGCAATTGCTCTCTATGTTTATAATTGTTTGAGTACTTGTGATTACTAATGATTATAGGATTGAATGTAGGTCTGGTGTACAGTACTCACACTGTGGGAGGCCGTACTTTCACACGTGTGAAGCCTTCTTCAAGGATTTGGGCCATTTAGTGAGGTTCAAGCATAGATTTTTGATGGATTTTGATGGTTCAACTTGTGCTAATCTTATGAAATCATAATCTATTGTTTCCCTCATCATTTCAAGTGTTTTAGGATCCTTATTTGCTATAATTTTTACATGGTATCAGAGCCTAAAGGCTGAAATGAGCTAAATCCTTGGTTTTCATTCAATTTGATCACAATTTTTGATCTAAATCTTGTGTAGATTGGATCTTAGCATCTAGTATTGATTCTAGAACTCAAAGTGAGTCAAATACATTGGAGATTGGTGTTGTGTGACTTCATTTGAAGGTGTTTAGGTGTCTAAAACCAGAGGCAAAGTTGAATTCAATTCACATTACCAAGATAGCAAGTTTTGCTTGCTCCAAGCATTGATTTCTAAGCGAGTTTTGGAGGTGATTTCATAGAGGAGGCTTTCTAGCATTCAAGGAGAGGGAAGATCAGAGTTTTGGGGACTCTTCAAGGCTGTTCTAAGGTGTAGTAGGCACCTCCTAAAGTGATTTAGGTTCAGTCCAACCATTGCTTGACTTATGCACCAAATTAGATCAATTTTTCATCAATTTTGATCATTTTTTGCTTGTGATTGGATAGTAGATTGTGTTGCATCCTCATTAAGTTCCATTTAGATCTTTTACAAGTGATTTTGGAAGTATATTAGGTTGCTGAAATTCACTCTTGATCAGATCATTTGGAAGCTTTAATGTTCTTTATAGAAAGAGGGGCAATTCTACTAGTATTGTCTACTTCAATCAAGCAAGTGCATTGTTTCTAGTATTCTATGATTTGATTTTGTTAGAGATCATTCTTAGATCTTTATAGGAAGTCTATTACTGATATTTTCAGGTCCCTAAGAAGTGGGATAAGGTAGACCTTCAATCAAATCAATAGAAGTAACCTTCATTTGTGTCAAGTCCTTGATTAGGAGACTAGATGGCATCTATAAATGCATATCTTTTGGATACTAATGAAAGGCTCAACAAAACTAACTATTCCATATGGAAAGTTAGAATGGAATCTATCATGATCATGCAAGATCTGATGGAAATTGTAAATGGTAAGGAGGGTGAACCTATTCATCCTCAAGAAAAAGCCAAATACATCAAGAGGTGCAATGTTGCACTACATTGCATAAAAATGAATGTTGCAAATGAACTCTTAAGAGAGGTAGGAGATTGCACTTCAGCTCAAGATGCTTGGGAGACTTTGCAAAAGGTCTATGAATCCAAGAACCAAACTAGAATGTTAGCTTTGAAGAATCAAATCTATAGAAGCTATCAAAAGAAAGGAGAGAGTGCACATACTTTTGTCCTAAGAGTAAAGGAATTGAACAAAGAGCTAGCCTTTATAGGTGACCCTATCAAGGATGAAGAGCTTGTTCAACTCATATTGAATGGACTAAGCTTTGAATTTGACAATTTGGTTCAGGGATATGCAATTATGGGTAAGCTACCCATACTTGAAGAACTCCAAGGCACACTCATGGCCGAGGAATCAAGAAGGAGCCAAATGCAAGAGAGGATGGATAGGCTTTCCATCCAAGGTGGAGATGACCAAGCTCTCTTCACCAAAGGCAAAGGCAAGTCCAAAGGCAAAGGATCAACATTCAAGAAGTCTACAAAGCTTGAGGATCAAGAAGGACCCCCAAAGGCATCTCCATCAACCACCAAAGTCAAGAAGGACAAATCAAAGGTGAAGTGCTACTATTGTAGCAAGATGGGGCATTATGCCTCGGAATGCTTCAAGAGGAAGCAAGATCAAAGCCAAGCCAACATGAGCAAAGAGGAGGAGGAGGAGAGTTCACATGAGGACTCTCTCATGATGTCCATATTTTCTTCAACAAGCTTCAAAGGAGAAGATCCTTGGTGGATTGACTCGGGTGCTAGTTCACACATGACTAGTAAAAGGGAGTTTTTCTCTTCTCTCTTATCTTATGATGGACCTATAAAGTCTATCTATACAGCAAATGATGAAGCTTGTAAGATTGAAGGAGTTGGTAGCATTCCCCTTTGCTTAGGATCTTCCAAAAAGATCAACATAGAAGGTGTTTTGTACATTCCTACAATAACAAAGAATCTACTAAGTGTTGGCCAAATGGTAGACAATGGTTTCAATGTTGACTTTGCTTCAAATGAATGTTTCATCAAGAAGAAGGGTAAGATAGTGGCTAAGGGCACTAGACTTGGCAAAGTTTATAAGCTGGATGCATTTGTGGATACTAATGTTGTCATGTTGGCCGAGAAGAGCAAGATATCTACCTTTGATTTATGGCACAAAAGACTTGGACATGTCAACTCGGGTTCCATGGAGGCTATGATCAAGGAGGAGTATGCTTTAGGCCTACCAAGGTCTATTGAGAAGGAAGACAAGGTTTGTGAAGCTTGTGCCTTATCCAAGGCACATAAGAAGGTGTTTCCTAACTCCATCACAAAGTCATCTCATCCTCTTGAACTCATACACTCGGATGTGCACATTGCTAGCACCAAATCTAATGGAGATTCATCCATGTTTTTAACCTTCATTGATGACTACTCAAGATATTGTTGGGTGTTCTTACTTTCCTTCAAGTCTCAAGTATTTGATACTTTTGTAAAGTTCAAGTTGTTTGTGGAAAAGCATCATAATCATAGCATCAAGATTCTTAGAAGTGACAATGGTGGAGAATTCATCTCCAATGAGTTCAAGGCCTTTTGTGAGGAGGAAGGGATCAAGAAAGAGACTTCTTGTCCTTACACTCCTCAACAAAATGGAGTTGCTGAAAGAAGGAATAGAACATTATGTGAATGTTCTAAGGCTTTAAGATTAGATGCTTGTTTGCCCAAATCCTTTTGGGGTGAGTCTCTTGTATGTGCAAACTACTTGATGAATAGGGTGCCTTGCAAAGCCATTGAAGGCAAAACTCCTTATGAGATGTTGTATGGAAAGAAACCCAATCTTAATCACTTGAAAGTTTTTGGGTGTATATGTTATGTGCATGTGCCATTGGAAACAAGAACCAAGGAGGATCCATCTTCCACAAGAGGGATCATGCTTGGATATGCAAGCTCAAGCAAGGGCTACAAAGTCTATCTCCCATCCTTGAACAAATTTGTTGTTTCAAGGGATGTCATCTTTGATGAACATCATATGCATATGCTTGAAGAAGGCTCAAGTGCTCCAACAATCAAGAAGAAGATGGCCGAGGAGCAAGATCTTGGTTTTGAGGAGGAGCTCATGGAGGAGCAAGCACGAAACCCACCTATCACACCAAGGAGATCTTCAAGGGCAAAAGTGGAGCCATCAAGGCTCACATATCAAGGCAAAGGACAGCAAGTTGAGGGTATCTCATCCACTTCTTATGCTTTATCTAGTTTTGAAGAACCGTCTAATGTTGAAGATGCATTGAACTCCAAAGAATGGTATAAAGCTATGTTGGATGAGTATGATGCCTTGATTGAGAATGAAACTTGGTTGCTTGTTGAGAGACCTCAAAGGAATGTAATAGGATGCAAGTGGGTCTTCAAGCTTAAGTTGAATGCAAATGGGAGTGTTAACAAACATAAAGCAAGATTAGTTGCAAAAGGTTATGCTCAAGAGAGAGGGATAGACTATGAGGAAACTTTTGCACCCGTGGCCAAGATGGTCACAATAAGACTAATCCTTGCACTTGCATCACATTTTGGATGGATTCTATGTCAAATGGATGTCTCTAATGCTTTCTTGAATGGTTTTTTGGAAGAGGATATCTATATGGAGCAGCCACAAGGGTTCATCAAGCATGGAATGGAGAACAAAGTATGCCATCTCCAAAGAAGCATCTATGGCTTGAAGCAAGCCTCGAGATCTTGGAATTCAAGACTACATTGCTATCTTATTTCACTTTCTTTTGTTCAAAGTGAATATGATCCCACTCTTTACATTAAGTTTGATGGTGTTGGTATTGTACTTTTACTCATTTATGTAGATGACATCATCATTAGTGGAAATAGTGTTGATGGTATTGAAAAAATCAAGATAGATCTATCCTTAGAGTTCAAGATGGTAGATCTAGGGTGTCTGCACTTCATCTTAGGCATAGAAGTACTTAGAGGGTCTGATTTTATCTTTATAAGTCAAGTAAACTATGCTCAAAGTCTTTTGAAGAAGTTTAAGATGGAAGTATGCAAAAGTGTTGACACACCAATGGAGCAAGATGTAAAACTGCCAAATGAAGATGATGAAAGATCCTTCATGGACATCACTTTGTTTAGGCAACTTATAGGTTCCTTAATGTGGATCACTATAACTAGACCAGATCTTAGCTTTAGTGTATGTAGGTTGAGCCAATCCATGCAAAAGCCATTGAATATCCATTGGAAAAAGGCTAAGAGGATTCTAAGATACATCTCGGGTACATTGGATTTTGGGATTCTATATAGAGGAGATGTGATTAACCTTCATGCATTTAGTAATTCAGATTTTGCAGGGGACAAGAGGGATAGGAAATCAACAAGTGCCTATTCAACTTTCATAGGAGAAGGTGTGGTTTCATGGCTTTCAAAAAAGCAAGAAACTATATCTCTATCTTCAACCGAGGCCGAGTACAAAGCTTTGACAACCACTACAAAGGAGGTACTTTGGATCAAGAGATTATTGGTGGAACTAAAGATCATGGATTCAGAGGAGGCACCAATCATCTACAATGACAATATATCAGCCCAACACCTTGCATATAACCCAATCTTCCATGCAAGATCTAAGCACATTGAGATATGCCATCACTTTGTGAGAGAAATGGTGCAAGCCAAGGAGATTGCTTTGGAGCATGTTCCAAGAAATGAATGTATAGCTGATCTACTTACTAAACCACTTCAAAAGACACCTTTTATGAAGTTCAGATCATCACTTGGAGTGATTAGTAAAGCAATGATTGAACCAAGCTAGATAGTGAGGAGGAGTGTTAAAAATTCACAATTCTAGCTTGACTAGTTTTGGTCATATGACTTGTAAATAGTTAGATGGTCATGATGTGGCTTGTCACACGTGCCAAATAGCATAGGATTCCATTCATAAGGATGTTCTCAAGTAGACCTAAGTGTTAGAACCTTTGGAATGAGTCCAAATTATGCTTAGATACAAGGGAGAAAAAATAGGAGCTATTTTTGGTAATTTTTGCATTGTTGAGGGATCTCCAAGATTACAACCCTAACTTGGTAGGGATGAAAGATCCACCAAAATTAGCATTAGGGATAGGTTTAGGGCTACTCATACCTGCCCAAAACCGTGATGGATCATGTATATATAGGTGATGATATCTCACCAAAATCAATCAAGCAATTTCATGTTTTTTCTCTCATAATGGTGCAATTGCTCTCTATGTTCATAATTGTTTGAGTACTTGTGATTACTAATGATTATAGGATTGAATGTAGGTCTGGTGTACAGTACTCAGACTGTGGGAGGCCGTACTTTCACACGTGTGAAGCCTTCTTCAAGAATTTGGGCCATTTAGTGAGGTTCAAGAATAGATTTTTGATGGATTTTGATGGTTCAACTTGTGCTAATCTTATGAAATCATAATCTATTGTTTCCCTCATCATTTCAAGTGTTTTAGGATCCTTATTTTCTGTAATTTTTATAGGAATCCATGGCTTGGCATGATGTTTAGTTTTGAAGTGTGCTACATGTATATAGACACATTTATGGAACATCTTATAAGGGATCCTCTAAGAGGTGGTGAAAGATCCTTCATGGACATCATTCTCTATTGGAGTCTCAAAAGTTCCTTCTTTGTAGCTGGATTTTTTAGACACTTCTAAAAGCTTTCATTGATCTATCAAGAGAGTTATAAATAGATCAAGCTAAATTTGAGGAGGAGTGTGAAGAATTGCCAAAAATTGGCAAATCTAGCTTGATCAAAAACCATGTAGAATAGTGTAAATTGTGTACACAAGTGGGTCCCACACATGTGAGGCCATGATGCTACATGGGAAACCCATACTAATGTAGGTTTGGTCAAGTCAAGAGAGTTGGTCATGTCTATTTGGTGGTCATCCCTACTTTATAGGACCTACACCTAAGTTTAAGGTGAAAATTTGACCAACTAGCTACCTACCAAGCATAACTCTAGGAAATAGACTAGGGTTTCATTTTAGGTCAAGGAGAGTGAGTTAACTTCCTTATTACATGCTGGAAATCCACCTAACTTCAAGAAGGAAGTCGAATTTGCTATGTATTCCCTCTCTCCATAGTGAGAAGATAGAAAATTTTTGGAGCTCATTGGCAATCTCAAGCTAGTTCACTATGTACATTGAGTTTTTGTGATCCAAATGAAACCAAATCAATTTCTACTTGTTTCTTAGGTTGAAGGCCGTACTACAGCCTGTAGTACACACGTGTGGGCTCGGATTTCAATGTTTATCAATGCTTTTGATTGTTAATGCTTGTTGTTTGTCAAATTGCCAATCTAGATCAACTTTTTTGTGTCTAGTTTTTTGATAGATTGTTAAGCAAGCATCCAATCACTCTTGTGGATCTTTTGTAGATCCAGTTATGGTCCTAAAGTACAGTACTTTCACATTTTGGGTGTCAAAAATTTGCTTGTTTTTCATTATTTTTGGCTAAAAATTGATAGTAAGAGCTAAAATCTAACAAGATCAGATCATTGGGATGGCTATAATCTTGTAAATTGAGTTGCATGTGGTTCAGAAAGAGTTGCATGTCATAAATTTTCACTCTATGGTGAAAAAAAAAACAAAAAATATTCAAAAATCATCATTTTTTTTAGCTTTTTCATAAAATTCGGTGAATTGTGCTTGTAGAAGGCCGACCAAAAAATAGCCTTTTTTGGTGATTTTTGGGCAATGGATTGCTCTCAATCCACAATGGGATCGTGATGGGAGATTTCACATCTTGTTTAGTAATCCTCTTGACTTATCTAGCAAGCTTTAAGACCAATAAATTGATGGCCTGTTGCTTATGCTTCGTCTCCATCAAGTTTGAAGCAAAAACCCCTTCTACAAATTAGAATTTTCGTTCTCAACGCATACTGTTTCTTAGGACCTGTATGAATGTCTCATGGAAGTCTAATAGACCATTTAAGATTGTTGGTAACATCACTTTTGGGCTTGGGGAGGTGTTTGCACATTTTTGCATGCATAGGCCTTGTAAAAATGCGCCCTACTACAGAATCTCCGGCGCTCTGTTCTCGCACGCGTGAAGCTGAGGTGGTAGGTTGATGTGGCAATCATCTTGGTCACTTGCTCTCCCTTCGTAATGTGCTTTACAGTGCTATGTTTGGTGCATTGTAGCTGAAGGTATGGTGATTTGAAATTTTGGCAGTTTTGTGAGCAAAATTGTCAAAATTTGTAAATATTTTGATTGCATGCATGCTTTCCCTAAATTGTGGTACTGTACTTGTATGGATTAGTTGCATGTTGATTTTGGGAGTGATTCTGACATGCATGATTTAAAGTTCTTTTTGTTGAATTTCACACGAGTTGATTGTCCACTACATGTACTTGTGATCTCCTAAGGTGTGTAGATGCACCAAGATCAAGACTAGATTGAGATTCAAGATCTATCTTTGATTCTATGGCAAAAACACACTACTACATGCATTCAATCACTTCCAACTCTCACTCACACGTGTGGGAAGTGTTTCAAAAGTATTCTAAGTAAAAACAAGCTGCTCTCCTCGGGTAGAGAGAGAAAAACCACCATGAGCTCTCGGGTAGAGAGAGAAAGCTAGAAATTCAATGACACTCAAAATCCACTCAATCTCAAAATTAGTTGGATCCAAATGAGGAGTACAATGATACTAGTAGATTCATGAGCTACCACTATGCTTAACTATGATTGGATCACACTTTGGCACCTCTTAATCCTATTGGACCATTGATCCATGCACCTCTAAATTCTATTAAACAATATTCAAGCACACCTCAAATTCCTATTGGACCACACATGGTTCCACCTCTAAATCCTATTGGACCTCTTAAATTCATCAAACAAAGGCATTACACCTGTCTACACTCTAATTGGCACAAGTTTGGCCTCCTACTCTATTTTGGCTCAATAGTGGCATTACAAGTGGAAATGGATTATTTGCCAACTATGCCAAATTTGACCCTATCAACATCCTACACCTAAATGCTTGACTATAAAATTCTATGAGACCCCTATATCAAACATTTTGATTTACTTTACAATTCTCCACACGTGGGAACATCCTCCACACATGTGAGATTCACTTACAAACTTCTATCATAAATAATACCAAGCTAGATTTTTGCCAATTTCTCACACTCCTCCTCAAAAAATAGCTTGGAAAGGTACTAGATCACTTGAGAAGTTTGTAAATATTTTTGAGTGGATCCTTTGGTATGCATAAGAAGTGAAGATCAGCCAAGGGATCCATCATAGAAGCACCCTCACCATATCCATGATAAGATCTCTTTGGTAGAGATCTCTTGCCAATGCCTTTGAAGAGTGCTCCACCAATATGCCACTATGATCATGGGCTTCCTCCATGCTTGATGATGATCTTTGCTTTGAAAGTTCCACTTGCATGATGGATGCACCATAAATAGAGAAATCTGAGGCTTCCAAGCCTCATAAGGATCATGGAGATCAAGATCATAAGATGTGAAACAATGATGATTATCAAGATTATGCTTTCTAGCTTGACTAGTCCACATACAATGAACTATATCCATGATGGATCTAATCTTGATATCAAAGAATATCTTGATCTTTTTTAGGCTAGTTACTCTCTCAAGGATGTAAGTGTCCACTTTGGATGCTTCACTTAATCTCAAGAGGAGTTTACAATTTGCCTCAAAACATGTGAAAACATGATTTTCAAAAAAGTGAGTACCAAGCTCAATCTTGTTCTTACTAGAACCAAGAGCATACTTTTGACAATACAATATCTTGCTTTCAAAAAGTATTGGAAACACATCTAATTCAATAATGACAAGAGACATGTCCATACCATAAGCATCATACAAAACTAGTATAGCTTTTCTTGAACTTTGAGATCCAAAAAATTCAATGAAGCAAGATAGCATTTCAAGCAAAGGAAGAGAAGCATATATGAATGTGTTGTAGTAGATACAGCATAAAAGATGGTCCTCTTTGCCATGTAAGGTGAGCCATAAAGACTCGGCCATGCATCTTGAAGATCTTCTTGAAATCATATGAAGAAGACACTCCTCCTCACACATTGGCCCCATCATAACTTGAATACCTTCAAAAAGGATAACTTGTGATGCTTCTTGAGAAGCCTTGATCTCTGCCACTTCCAAGATTGAATATTCATGCAATGTGACATCTCTATTCATAATCACTTTTGAAATAGAGAGTGTAAAGACACTAAAGGCCTCCTTGATGGATGAGTATCCAATCATGATCCATGAGCTTGGATCATCCTTCCTTCTTGTTTCCAAGGGAATATGTGCAAAGCAAGCACTACCAAGTTCACTAAGGTGATCAACCTTAGGCTTCATCTTGAATAAAACTTCATATGGTGCTATTCCTTCAAGAGCTCCAATACTCCTCAAAGCTTTGATCTTCAATGAGAATTTCTTCTCAACATATGCTTTGAATAATAAGGAATAATCATACACCATAATACTTGAAGAGAGAAGATATGTGCATCTTGTGTGATCATCCTCCTTTGAAATATTGGACATATAAGAAACATCAAGAGAGTTTGCACTCTCACTTGGATCCAATTTGAAGATGCCTTCAAATCTTGATCCATATGCAAGGATCTCACCATCCTTCTTGATCACACAATTGTCAATATTGAAATTGACATCAAAGCCACTATCAAGAAGTTGGCCAACACTTAAGATGTTCTTTGTAAGCTTTGGGACAAGAAGAACATTGTTGAGAAAGAGATCTTTGGAAGATGCAAGCTTCAAGGGAATAATCCCTACTCCTTCAATATTGCACTCATGCTTACTTGTAATGTATATGGTCTTCTTGACTCCATCATAAGGCATGATAGATGAAAAAGAGTGCTTGGAGCCACACACATGTGAAGATGCTCCACTATCAATATACCATGAGTCATCCTTGTTGAAGGTGGAAGAGGAGAAGCTTGATGCCATAAGAGAGCCTTCTCTATCACTTGCAATATAGTCTTCTTTCTCATTGGTGATGTTGGCTTGATTGAGTTGATTCTTCTTCAATTGGTGGCATAATGGCCTTTCTTGCCACAATAAAAACACTTGATCTTCTTCTTCTTGAGATTTGAAGTAGAAGCATGAGAGGTATCCTCCTCCTCTCCATCTTGGTCTTTAGCTTTGTCATTAGAGAAGTGATGATGTTGCTTCTTACTCCTCTCTTTGTGCTTGGCAAATAGAACTTTGCCATCATCATAATTGAGTGATAGCTTGTCCATCCTCAAGAGTTTGTACTCTTGTCTTGATTCTTCAGAAATAAGCACACTTTGAAGGGCCTCCAAACTTGGTAGCTCCTCCTTAATAGCATAGGATTGGACAAGGTTGTCATATTCATCTCTCAAGCCATTGAGAATGACTTGGACTAGCTCGCTTTGATTGATTGAGTCACCAATACATGCAAGCTCCCTATGAATATCCTTGACTCTCAAAACATAATTAGATGCACTCTCATCACTCTTTTGACTACTTTGGAAGATTTGATTTCTAAGAGTGAGGAGCCTAGAGGTGTTCTTAGGCTCATAGATGGACTTGAGACAATCCCAAGCTTCCTTGGATGTAGAACAATCACCAATCTCCCTCAATATCTCATTAGAGACATTCATCTTAATGTAGTGGAGAGCCATCCTAGCTCTCTTCTTGTATTTTTGTACTTCTTGAAGGACTTGAGGCTCCTCCTCAATCCCAAGTACAATGTCCATCACATCTTGGAGTATCAATATGGACTCCATCCTCAACTTCCATATTGAATAATTGGAAGTAGACAATCTCTCACTTGGTTGCAACAAGTATGAACTCATTGAATTCATGTAAAGTGGAGATAAATAAAAGTGATGAACAAAAAAAATGTTGCTTCTCTATCACTATAGGATCCGATAATGGTGTGGTACCATCTCCTATGCAAGATCTTGCAACAATCTGTGAGATGATTCTCACTAGCTATCTCAATCTCTCCAAAACTAGATCTACTTCACATCAAATGATGGAGTATGGGCAAAGTTAGGATCAAACACTCTTAGCACGTGTGAAATATACTAAGAAATCAAATTTGACTCAAATACAATGATATTGCATGAAACAAAATGGCTAAGATCTCAAAACAGTGCCTAGATCACATATAGATGAGATTGGTAAGCATTCAACTGTGATTTTGGATCAAACAAGCAATATCTTGACCAAACCAAATGTGTCCACCCAGGTCTAGGTGCCCTACCTAGACCTCTTCAAAAGCTTATAACTTTTGACTGGCTCAACCAAATGGAATGAAACTGATTGCATCAAAAACTAGACAAAAATAGCTTCAAAACAAGCTATTTAGCAAGGTTTTTGGATCAAACATGAAAGAGAACTCCCAAACTGAAATTGGATGTTCCTCACACGTGTCTGATCACCTAATTCCGTACAGTACCAGGTCAGACCCAATCAATGTCCTTTTGATCTCTTTTGATCCAAAATTGAACAACATAGCTAGGAAAATGGGCCTTGACAATTTCTAGCTCAAGATTGATGAAAAATTTTCACTTAGATGGATCAAAATGCATGGTAACCTTAGGTAGGCTCTGATACCATGTTGAATTTCACACGAATGGATTGTCCACTACATGTACTTGTGATCTCCTAAGGTGTGTAGATGCACCAAGATCAAGACTAGATTGAGATTCAAGATCTATCTTTGATTCTATGGCAAAAACACACTACTACATGCATTCAATCACTTCCAACTCTCACTCACACCTGTGGGAAGTGTTCCAAAAGTATTCTAAGTAAAAACAAGCTGCTCTCCTTGGGTAGAGAGAGAAAAACCATCATGAGCTCTCGGGTAGAGAGAGAAAGCTAGAAATTCAATGACACTCAAAATCCACTCAATCTCAAAATCAGTTAGATCCAAATGAGGAGTACAATGATACTAGTAGATTCATGAGCTACCACTATGCTTAACTATGATTGGATCACACTTTGGCATCTCTTAATCCTATTGGACCATTGATCCATGCACCTCTAAATTCTATTGGACTATATTCAAGCACACCTCAAATTCCTATTGGACCACACATGGTTCCACCTCTAAATCCTATTGGACCTCTTAAATTCATCAAACAAAAGCATTACACTTGTCTACACTCTAATTGGCACAAGTTTGGCCTCCTACTCTATTTTGGCTCAATAGTGGCATTACAAGTGGAAATGGATTATTTGCCATCTATGCCAAATTTGACCCTATCAACATCCTACACCTAAATGCTTGACTGTAAAATTCTATGAGACCCCTATATCAAACATTTTGATTTACTTTACAATTCTCCACACGTGGGAACATCCTCCACACATGTGAGATTCACTTACAAACTTCTATCATAAAAAATACCAAGCTAGATTTTTGCCAATTTCTCACACTTTTGAGTGGTCAGCTTTGAGTGTTGGGTCACAAATTAGTGAATTAGGTTGACAATTTCCGTAACACTAAAATGTACGTAAAAAATTCCGTAATGTGAGAAAAGCATTTAATGTCACATGCTTTGCATATTGGACTGATATTATGTTAGTTAGACTAGGAATCGAACAATATATCAATTTTTTGGTTTCGATTGCCTATATAATGACAATGCTTTTTGATGAATTTTAAATTATGTAAAAAAAAATTTAAAAATTAAATTTCGAAAAATCAAAATTTTTCTTTTATTCCAATTGTTTGAATTGTCGATGAAATGAACTAAATTTAGTGAATTGACCATACTTGAGTCAATTTTGATTAGAATTGGTCAACTGTACTTCACTTATAGTTGAAAATATTATTAACTAAAGTTAGTTATTTCTTGAAATAGATAATTCAAGATGGCCAAAGAAGCTACAAATCAGGCTGTGCCAAATTTGGCTGCACCATCAGATATGCAGATTTGCCAATAGTTGGTTACGACACTCAATGACATGAACCATCAGAATAATATGAGAGACCAGGAGATGGAAGTTCTCTTGAACTAGATTAAATTACTATCTTCTCCAAACCTCTAGTTTCAATCTAAAATCTATTAGGGGGAGAAGAAGGAGAAGAAACCAGAAGTTGTGGAATGGTTTAGGACAATCAATGCATGTGTAGAATATCAATAACAATGGAAGTTCTTAATTGGGGGTTTAGGCCTTGCATGATTGCATGCACAGGGTGGTCTTGGGCCAATATATCCATCGGAAACTTGCCCTACTACATCATTCATTTGGTGTTTCATTGCCAGGTTCTCTCACTCTAATCTTGCTTCGTATTTCTTGGCTTAGAGGTGAAGCTTCTGGAGATTGATCTATTGCTTCTACTTGGTTGGGTAGTTTCTCCACAGTCTGTTCTCTTGTATTTTGTCTTGTAAGCAGGATCTTGGGGAGCTTTCCCTTATACATGCCTTAGACATTTTCTACCAACAACAAGAAGCCCTACAAGATGAAAAGATCGTCTGGTTAGCTCAACCTACACCAGAGTCAAGGCCACTCTCTCAATCACAAATGAATCTTCTTCGGCGTCAGGTGCAGGTTTATAGCCAAACCTTAAATAGCTACCAGACAGAGTTCAATAAATACCGGACAAGCGCAACTCACGAGCTCACCCAGGCCAAGCAAGCCCTCAAGGCTTGCCAAAAGTCCATGGAAACAAAGGCCCAACCCACCCCCGTGGCAATTTCACTACTACCTATTTTTGACGCGGCACAGGCCAGTACCAGCCAAGACCAAAGCTAGCAGGCAGCAGGGGGATTTAACCAAGATCAAGGGTCCGAAGGCCAAGACCAAGGACAAACGGAGATGGCTATTGAGACGCGAGACCAGGGCCAAGGCGTAGATACCAGCCAAAGCCGAGCCACATCATCTAGAGGTTTGCGCACAATATCTGCTAGCCGGGCCTTCCGACGACCGAAGTTCGTGGAGGAGAAAATCAACAAATTCCTATCAAAGTATCCCTACGAGTCATCAAGAGGCGGCTGGCAGATATCGTTTTCAGCTCAGACAATAAAGAGCAAAGAACTGCAAGCATTACCCACCCTCCAACCACAAATAGAGTGGTGTCAGCAGTTGTTCAAAAGAGACCCTGCGGCCATCAGGGCCTACATGATGAGTCTGCAACAATTACTGGTGAACGCGCACTTCCTGCCATGTACACGACGATCCAAATGGGCAGAATGCGACACCCCTCTGAACAAGATTACACTGCAAAATTTTAATTGGCCGATCATACCATCAAAATATGGGTGGACTACGGATGTAGATGCCAGAAGGGCTCTCACCACGTTCGCAAATCAATATATCAACTGTCCTGATCCAACAGTTCACGCGGCAGCCACTTACATCTAGGACTTAGAACATTTAATGGGCATTGAAACCAAATGGGATGATTTTTTTCCCTCAATAGTCTTTGATCCTAATAAGACGCTAGCTTCCGACAAAGTCAAAGATCAGCTGCCAGTCGCTCGTGTATATTACCGAGCTGCATTCCTTGGAGATCCCTAGATGCGCTGATTCCAAGCATGGGTCGATCAAGAATACTGACAAGAGTCCACAAGTCCTTCTACACGCCCAAGGACTCAAAGAAACTGGACCGTCTCAACTTCATGTAAGACGTTACGGGCTACCTAATCCAGCAAAGGTGGGCAAAGAAGACGCTATACTAAACCGACAAAGTGCCGAGGGATCGGCACTACTTCAAGCCGTGGGTCCTGTTGGGGGTATTCTGACAAAGTGTAAATAAATAAAATCGTCCAATAAAATGTGTTGCAAGGGCATGACATCCTGCGCGTATAAGCCCATGGCCCAATGAGCATGCAAGTTAAGTCGTAAATAAAATAATAGACTTGGGCTATTTGTAATTAAAATAAAACTTGAGGCCCAAAGTCAATTTTAAAGTTAGAGTTTACTTTTTAGAGTTGGGTCCAATTTTGGACTCACATGGATCTTGTGATTTCCAATGTACTTTTTGTGGACCCTTGGATTAAGTTAGGTCCAAGATGAATGGATAGGATCAATGTGAATATTATCCAATAGGATTGAGGGACAAGGGCCTTCCTCATTTTATAAAAAGATACAATTTGTACACTATTTTCATGCTTAATAGAGAGGAGGAGACTCTATCATTTTGAGAGCTCAAGCATCCTCATTTGCTAATCCTTCTTGCTTATGCTATTGTTGTGATTGCTTGTTATTTCCATTTCTTCCATGCTTTTTGTTTGTGATTAGTTAAGGTCTCTCCATAAGCAATGACATTGAGCATTTGAGCTAACCTCCATCTTATCTCTCTCTCTCTCTTCCTCTTCTCTCTACCTCTTCTTTTCTATCCCTTCCCTTCATAAAAAATCATGAAGAATGTTAGTATAGAGGAGTAGAGTTAAGGGAGAGTAGTGTTAGTGGTGAATAGAGTTAAGGGAGAAAGTAGGAAACTAACTAAAAATAGCATCTATGCATAGTTAGGTACCTATCCCTATTGTGGCAGAATAGCTGGAGCAAAGTGATTACTGATGTACTGGTTGTTGTTTTTATTAATTGGAATACAAGGTTATTTTGTATATGATGATGATTCTAATATGCATATTCACAAAACTTTAGTTGTATGTCAACGAATCGTGAGACTCTGAAGGGTAATGCTCTACACTGGTATTCACAATATGGATTATATGAGTTTCAGGTTTGGGATGACTTGAAACATGCTTTTCTTTAGCGTTATCTGAACGAGCATGGATGAAGAAATTCTTGATAAACTTCAAGCTATAAAGCAACGAAACAAAGAAGATGTGTTAGCTTATGTCCAACGGTTTAAAGTGTTGAAGAAGCTATTTCAATAGACAATGACCAATGCTAAATGGATCAAATATTTTGAGACATGGTATCATTTGTAACATGTTCAACCATTGGACAAATGATTGCAGGCGATTGCAACCAGTACGGGTTGTTGGGCATTTGCAACATAGCCATAGCAGTAGCAACAAGAACAACAACGAACATTGCAATATCAGCAAGGTCAGCAGATGCAACAATGACCATTTTAGAGGTAGGATCGTTTTTGTCCAGATCTACCAAAAGATGTTTGGCTACTTTGCAACCAGCTGGGGCATAGGTATTTTAACTGTACATGTGTTGCATATCATTGCCAATGTATTGAAAATTTGGAAGCATCATTTACCTCCACCCTGGTTGAATAATTGATTTAATAATCCCAATATTGGGCAAATCAACACTAGAATTTAGTACTGAGTAATGTGCCATGGCTAGAGCAGCAGGAACCTGTACAAATTACTATTGTGGAAGAACAAGTTCATGTTGATCTTCAAGAAATTACCTGAAATAAGGATAAGGGTAAAGATGTGTAAAAGGATGTGTTGATCGATGATATTGGTCCCACTACAAGTGTTGCATCTCATAGTGATGTGAATCAGTTGGAAAATGTTACCAAAGAGGTATCGATGCAACTTCAAAGGATTCAAGGACCAAATACTTCTCAAGAATTGGTTAATATTGCTATGAATCAGATTGCTGACTTTGTTAGTAATTTAAATTTCAAGTGACGATGAGATAACTAATTCAAATTAGTCCATATATAGCGGATTCAATATATGCTAAATTGTTGGGATTCCAACAACCCTCTGTGACATCTTCGACACTAGTAAATACTATTGTACAACTTGTGGAACAAGATGTTATTCCTACATTAGAGATTGTTATTGAAGACCTTAGAATTGGTTGTGTGCAGATTGATGGAGGTGTGGGTGTTAACACTATGTCTAAATAAATGTATAGGAAGTTGATTAATATACCATTGTATAAAATTCAGTTGGTGATTTGTATGGTGAATTGTATGCAAGATTCTCCAATGGGAGAAATCTACAAAGTTACTGTTCAGATTACAGTGGGAGGTCGTAAAATTCAACTGCAAACACGCAAGGGAAGAATCACATCAGAGATTCATCTTGTTGGTGTCGAGATAGTCGAGGAGTTATTATTCACTTCATTAACAGAAAAATCAGAGGAGGGTATGCATCGTACTAGCCTTTTTTCAAATAATAAACCTGTTGGTGAGGCACATTTGTAATCGGTGGTGAATCTATTTGCTACAGTGTCTAGTGTAGAGTTACAAGATGTGCCAGATTCATGTTCCTTAGAGATTGCTTTTTCAAATGAGTAGGATATAATAGATGATGTTCGGGCGCAATGGCCTAGTTTTTCTGAGTAAATTGGGGAGTTGTGTAATTCGTCACTGCATTCAGGTGTCGTGTAGTTACCTTTTGCACACACTTAATGACAATAATACAAGGTGTCTTTTTGAGGTTTGTTTGTTTGTAAGCAGCATAGTAGTATACATGTCATTCATTTGGTGTTGTACTTGTATTTATTTTAGTGTGTCTAGGATTAAGGATGGATTAAGAGACTTCTTGCACGACAGTTTTTGTAGTTCTTTCAAATGTGTTCTAGTTGCTTTGCTTTCTACTTGCAATTGTTAGGATTGTATTTTCTTGAGCTCTGGTAAATCGACAATTTTTTTCACTATGAAAATGGCGACGAAGGGTTTTGGTTTTATTCGACGAATGGAAGTTAATGTTTCGGTGATTCAGTCTTATTTGGCAAAAATGAGGTTGCAAAACTTTTTTCAGCCTAACAAGGTGGTGAAAGGTCTAGCAAAGGAGTTTATTGTTGATCTAGGTGTTGGTGAGGATGGAGCTTTGTATACAATAGGTTGAGGCTGCCGCATGGTGATAACTGAAGTGGTGTACTACAATGTTTTGGAACTACCTTTTGTATTTCTAGAGTTGGAGGTTTTTGTGGTTGTAATGTTTGAACTTTTTTTTCTTGAAGCTCAAACTAAGGATCAAGGCTATTGGATATATCTCTATAAATGGATGAATCAGATAATTTTTACCTCCTATTCACACATGCACAGACACACAAGTTCACCTCATATTTCTCCTAATTGTTGGAAGAAGAACAAATGATACGATAGTAATACAATACAAGTTGAAAGACAAACTATCGGGGTTTGTGGAATAATTCCTCTTTGGAAAAAAGAGCACAACATGTCTGTTAAGTCATTTGTGTTGATCCAGACTACTTTGCACAGTGTAAACATACCCTGGAAAAAAATTTGTTTTGCTCAATTTTTGAAAAGTTTATAGAGTAACCATAAACATATTGAGTGGGATGTGCATGTTACCAAGATTTGTGACAATGTTGGTATTTTAACAAATAAGAAATCAACTTTGTTGCAACATAGTGGCATACAAAGGACTGCTATGAGCTATATATTGTCATTGTTGATTTTGCAAGGCAGTGATATGGAGGTAAAATCCAGTCATGTGAATTCGGGGCCTTTAACAGATGGCACAGTAGGGGATGCATTGATTGGCGACTCCACTGGGGACAAATTGATGGAGAAGAAGTTCAGCAGATTGTTGCAAATGGGATTCTGCATATGATAGAGAAAGTTGATACGATTATGGCTGAGAGAGAGTCTTCTTTTGCTAATAATGATGCGTTGTAAAATTTTCTACAAACAGTGGAATTTTTTTCACCAAGATTAGCTTACGATATGCAGTTGGCATGCCATTATCAGGTATACATTGGAATAACATGTGATATTCTAGCATCAGTTGTACTTATAAAAGATTGAACAGCTGAAGAACGTTGAAGAGGATGGGCCTAAGTTGTTCCAGAGTCATACATGAGTGTCTGATTTAGAGGCTCATATATTGTGTTTGGGAGACGAGTTGAAAGGCCAACAACAAGAAAATAAGATGTTGAAAGTGTTAGAGTTTAATCTTTCTCCTACTCATCCTACCTACCCTCCTCCTTTCTAAATAAATCACTCTCTCAAAGAAGTCTGCATTTTTGAATTATTTATCGCAACAATCTGCATTTTTACTCGCAAATTTCAACAACCGAAAAAAGGCGAAAAACCCAACATAGACTTCTACTTCACTTTCGGGTTATTCTGAGTACAAAGCAAAAACTACGACACAGTGTTCACTCAGGATTTCAGGTCATTTTGGGCATTTTCATAAATGCAATATTTTTCTCAAAAAATGCGACACTACGGATTTACATAGGATCTCAAGTACAGTTCGTTACGTCTTCACACTCCAATAATCACTAACCTAATTGATTAGTTAAATAGCTATTAACGATCTTGTAATTGTAAAGTTGGAATAGCACAAGCTGATCTAGCTGCTATATAAGAAATTAAGCAATTGGAGAAGAAATATGACTCGTAATTGATAGAAGATTGATTTGAAGTCTACACGACAGAGATCAAACGACCAAAATTGGTCTTCAGAGTATCTGACTCCACATAATTAGAGAATATTTATAGAGAGAGAATAAATATTCAAAACTATAGCAACTGTTTCGTTTCTGTAAGTAGGATCACGCGCTTGTTAGAGCATTTGTATTGTGATATGATCATTGTTATTACTACATTAATATACAGATTTGCTATTGTTCTATCTCATTGCATTCTCTTCTTTCGCAAGTAACATTAACGAAGAAATGTATGGACGTTTTTAGCACCTAATCATTCTTACATTTCTTTATATCAAAATATCGGTATCAGAGAATTGATGGCTGTCTCAAATGCCTAATTGTTTTCTACAATCTCTCTTAATGGTAGTCTAAGTCTCCTACATTGATACTCTTAATCAACACAATCAGAACAGCTCTATCATAACATCGTTCTCCAAGTAATCCAGATCATCAGTTTCATTGTTTCCGTTGTTGGGACGACGACCTTCATTTTCATTGAGGCCCAGACCCTGTTGCTCCAACAAAGTGGTATTAGAGCGAGGTTTTCCAATAAATGGCTAATTTACTAGCAAAGCTAAAAGAAATATGCCTATGTCTATATATTAAGAAGAACAGTGCAGAATTTATCGAGTAATATTCTCATACAATTTCTATTCAACCTACATTAAGTTGAAACTGTAGTTGTGAGAGTCAACTTTAGAAAATAGGATTGTTTATCAGCAAAGCTTTGAGGAATATGCTTATCTCTACAAAATTGGGGAGTATTCACAATGGACATGACTCTTGATATGAAATGAAAGAAGCTTTAAAAGAACATGGTACTGTAGTAAAGACTTTTAGTAGGATATTAGAACACATACCATTAGAGGTTTCCAAACAAGTAGAGCACTTGCAAAAGACCTTCATGACCCCAAAGTGATATGCCTTCAAAACACCAATGCTATTTCCAAATGCACTTGAAAAGCCACATAAAAATTCATTGTAAGGAACTTCACCTGTTTTGTTCTCATTGCATTGGGACTTTTTTTTTAATTTGCAACGACGCTTTATTCCAAAGCTGTTACTTGGGCCCTCCTTATTGAAGCTTTCTTTGGAAATATCTTGAGTTAACGCCTTTTAATATTTCAAATACCAATTTGAAATTTGTATAATAGTTTCAATAACCTCACTCTCGACATCTTCTTGGTTGTGTTGAAGTCTGTCTAGCCATTGTGTTTTAGTGGTGTTTCTGTGTTTTGACATTTTCTATTTTGAACTTTCACACAATGGCTTGTTTTAAAGTCAGATTCCTTGATCCAATAGATGTGACACGTTTTGTGTTAAACAATTCGTCATGCACTTTGTTAGGTTGAAAACTCAAATTGTTAGCTTGATGGGGAGAGTCAGTAGAAACTTCATGTCTCATTGCTCTAGGCTTCAATACAAAATCATGAGCATCCCATTGTTTCTTGAACTTTCCAAACGTCACTTGACCTGAATTTTTTCTCACCACACATGTAGCATTTTCAGAATCCTTACCCATAAGCTTTTGAATCTATTCTCTTTCAAGCTTGCATGTATTTGAACAGGGCCTGCTTGTTCCTGTTTCAAAGAACAAGTACGACCAAACAACGACAAAAATTCAACAAAAATCTCAATGTTTGAATTTATGCTACTTTCTTTATTGCTTCAGGAAGGAATTAGGGTTTTGTACATATGTAGCCAAAAGTCACTAATAATTGATGCTATACTATCTTTGCATTAATCTACATGGAAGCCAGACGAAGTGAAGACTTTTAGTAGGACATTAGAACACATACCATTAGAAGTTTCCAAACAAGTCGAGCAATTGCAAAAGATCTTCATGACCCCAAAGTCATATGCCATCAAAACTCCAATTGTATCTCCAAATGCCTTGAAAAGCCACATATAACTTCATTGTAAGGAATTTCCATGTTTTGTTCTCATTGCGTTGGGACTTTTTTGTAGATTTGCGATGACACGTTATTCCAAAGCTGTTACTTGGGCCCTCCTTATCAAAGCTTTCTTTGGAAACTTCTTGAGTGAACGCGTTTTCATATTTCAAATTCCAATTTCAAATCTGTATAATAGTTTCAATAACCTCACACTCGACATCTTCTTGGTTGGGTTGAAGTCTGTCTAGCCATTGTGTTTGTGTTTCTGTGTTTTGTCATTTCCTCTTTTGAACTTTCACATAATGGCTTGTTGAAAAGTCAAATTCTTTGATCCAATAGATGTGATGTATTTTTGTTACACAATTCTACATGCACTTTGTTAGGTTGAAAACTTAAATTTATAGCTTGATTGAGAGAGTCACTAGAAACTTTACCTCTCACTGCTCTACGCTTCAATACGAAATCATGAGCTTCTCATTATTTCTGGAACTTTATAATCGTCACTTGTGCTGAAATCTTTCTCACCACACATGTAGCCTTTTCAAAATTCTTACCCCATGAGCTTTTGAATCTATTCTCTTTCAACCTTGCTTATATTTGAACAAAGCCTGCTTGTTCCTACTTCAAAGAACAAGTACGACCACACAACAACAAAATTCAACAAAAAGCTCAATGCTTGAATTTATGCTTCTCTCTTTATTGCTTCATGAAGGCATTAGGATTTTCTACATATAGACAAACTTGAAAGAGAATAGTTTCAAAAGCTTACGAGTAAGGATTCTAAAAAGACTGCATGCATTGGGTGGAAAAATCTAGCACAAGTAATGATTGGAAAGTTCCAACAACAATGGTATGCTCATGATTTGAATCCTATGGCAATGAGAGGTGAAGTTTCAAGTGACTCTGCCAATCAAGCTATACATTTGAGTTTCAAGCTAACAAAGTGCATGCAGAATTGTTCAACACAAACATGTCACATCTATTGGATCAAAGAATCAAACTTTCCAAAAAGCCATTATATGAAAGCTCAAAAGAGAAAATGTAGAAACATAGAAGCACCACTGAGACATAGTGGCTAGATAAATCTCAACCGGCAAGATTTCAAGAGTGCGGTTATTGAAGTTCTTACAAATATTTCAACCCATAATTATGATTATGAAATGGCATTGCCTCGACAAGTTTCCATTGAAAGTTTGAATATAAAGGGCCCAAGTAATAGCTCTGGAAAAAAGCATTGTCAAATATCTAAAAAAACATTCCAATGCAATGAGAATGAAACAGCTGAAGTTCATTATAAGGAATCTATATGTAATGTTTCAAGTGCATTTGGAGATATGATTGGTGTTCTGAAGGCATATGACTATGGGGTCATGAAGATCTTCTACAATTGCTTAGAAATATGCTTATCTCTACAAAATGGAGTATTCACATTGGACATGACTCTTGATATGAAGTAAAAGAAGCTTAAAAAGAAAAAGGTATTGTAGTGAAGAGTTTTAGTAGGATATTAGAACACATACCATTAGAGGTTTCCAAACAAGTCGAGCAATTGCAAAAGATCTTCATGACCCCAAAGTCATATGCCTTCAAAACTCCAATTGTATCTCCAAATGCCTTGAAAAGCCACATATAACTTTATTGTAAGGAATTTCCATGTTTCGTTCTCATTGCGTTGGGACTTTTTTGTAGATTTGCGACGATACGTTATTCCAAAGCTGTTACTTGGGCCCTCCTTATTGAAGCTTTCTTTGGAAACTTCTTGACTGAACGCCTTTTCATATTTCAAATTCCAAGGTGAAATCTTTATAATAGTTTCAATAACCTCACTCTCAACATCTTCTTGGTTGGGTTGAAGTCTATCCAGCCATTGTGTCGGTGTTTCTGTGTTTTGTCATTTCCTCTTTTGAACTTTCACATAATGGCGTGTTGGAAAGTCAAATTCTTTGATCCAATAGATGTGACACAATTTCGTTACCCAAATCTACATGCACTTTGTTAGGGTGAAAACTTAAATTTATAGCTTGACTGAGAGAGTCACTAGAAACTTTACCTCTCACTGCTCTAGGCTTCAATACGAAATCATGAGCTTCCCATTATTTCTGGAACTTTATAATCGTCACTTGTGCTGAAATTTTTCTCACCACACATGCAGCCTTTTCAGAATCCTTACCCCATGAGCTTTTGAATCTATTCTCTTTCAAACTTGCCTATATTTGAACAGAGCCTGCTTATTCCTACTTCAAAGAAAAAGTACGACTAAACAACAACAAAAATTCAACAAAAAGCTCAGTGTTTGAATTTATGCTACTTTCGTTATTGCTTCATGAAGGAATTAGGGTTTTCTACATATCGACAAACTTGAAAGAGAATAGTTTCAATAGCTTACGAGTAAGGATTCTGAAAAGAGTGCATGCGTTGGGTGGAAAAATCTAACACAAGTGATGATTGGAAAGTTCCAACAACAATGGTATGCTCATGATTTGAATCCTATAGCAATGAGAGGTGAAGTTTCAAGTGACTCTGCCAATCAAGCTATACATTTGAGTTTCAAGCTAACAAAGTGCATGCAGAATTGTTCAACACAAACATGTCACATCTATTGGATCAAGGAACCAGACTTTCCAAAAAGTCATTATATGAAAGCTCAAAAGAGAAAATGTAGAAACATAGAAGCACCACTGAGACACAACGGTTAGATAAATCTCAACAGGCAAGATTTCAAGAGTGCGGTTATTGACGCTCTTACAAATATTTCAACCCATAATTAGAATTATGAAATGGCAATGCCTCAAGAAGTTTGCATTGCAAGTTTGAATATAAAGGGCCCAAGTAATAGCTCTGGAAAAAAGCATTGTCGAATATCTAAAAAAATGTTCCAACGCAAAGAGAATGAAACAGCTGAAGTTCATTATAAGGAATCTATATGTAATGTTTCAAGTGCATCTGGAGATATGATTGGTGTTCTGAAGGCATATGACTATGGGGTCATGAAGATCTTCTGCAATTGCTCAGAAATATGCTTATCTCTACAAAATGGAGTATTCACATTGGACATGACTCTTGATATGAAATAAAAGAAGCTTAAAAAGAAAAAGGTACTGTAGTGAAAAGTTTTAGTAAGATATTAGAACACATACCATTAGGGGTTTCCAAACAAGTCGAGCAACTGCAAAAGATCTTCATGAACCCAAACTCATATGTCTTCAAAACACCAATTGTATCTTCAAATGCACTTGAAAAGCCACATATAACTTCATTGTAAGGAACTTCCCTATTTCATTCTCATTGCGGTGGGACTTTTCTTTTAGATTTGCGATGACACTTTATTCCAAAGCTATTACTTGGGCCCTCCTTATTGAAGCTTTCTCTGGAAACTTCTTGAGTGAACGCCTTTTCATATTTCAAATTCCAATTTGAAATCTGTATAATAGTTTCAATTACCTCACTCTTGACATCTTCCTGGTTATGTTGAAGTCTGTCTAGCCATTGTGTTTTAGTGGTGTTTCTGTGTTTTTTCATTTCCCCTTTTGAACTTTCACATAATGGCTTGGTGGAAAGTCAGATTTCTTTATCCAATAGATGTGACCATTTTTGTTAAACAATTCTACATGCACTTTGTTAGATTAAAAACTTAAATTAATAGCTTGATTGAGAGAGCGAGTAAGGATTCTGAAAAGACTATATGCGTTGGGTGGAGAAATCTAGCAGAAGTGATGATTGGAAAGTTCCAGCTACAATGGTATGCTAATGATTTGATATTGAATCCTATAGCAATGAGAGGTGAAGTCTCTAGTGACACTGCCAATCAAGCTATAAATTTGAGTTTCAAGCTAACAAATGGCATGCAGAATTGTTCAACACAAACATGTCACATCTATTGGATCAAGAAATCAGACTTTCCAAAAAGTCATTATATGAAAGCTCAAAAGAGAAAATGTAGAAACATAGAAGCACCACTGAGACACAACGGCTAGTCAAATTTCAACTGACAAGATTTTGAGAGTGAGGTTATTGAAGCTCTTACAAATATATCAACCCATAATTAGAATTATGAAATGGCATTGCCTCAAGAAGTTTCCAAAGAAAGCTTTAATATAAAGGGCCCAAGTAATAGCTCTAGAAAAAAGCATCGTGGAATATCTAAAAAAACGTTCCAACGCAATGAGAATGAAAAAGCTGAAGTTCATTATAAGGAATCTATATGTAATGTTTCAAGTGCATTTGGAGATATGATTGTTGTTTTGAAGGCTTATGACTGTGGGATCATGAAGATCTTCTGCAATTGCTCAGAAATATGTTTATGTTGCCAAAATGGAGTATTAGCTAGAAATCAGAGTTACTCTGATATACATTTTATGTAAGCTCTAAATGTGATGATGTAATTACTATACAGTTTAATTGGTTTACTATATATGGTTGTGATCGGAACGTGACCTGTTAGGATATATTGATCGGGCACTGATCCTGTAGATGGCTACTTGGGTTAGCCGAGTAGCCACACATAGGAAGAATTAGCCTGTACAAAGTTATTTACAGTACTTGCTATACTTGGGGACATGTCCCAAGTTTGTTGGTCAAATTTGGCCATATTGGGCCCGACCTTAGTTTGACAGGTGGTAGGCCAATTTTAGGACACCTGCCTTTTCATGTAGTTTGTAAATACACTATATGTACAATGTTTCTTTGTAATCGATTAACTTTTGTTGTGCCATCTTTGAGAGCTTGTGAGGAGTGGCTATGGTGATTGTGTGATGTGATCTGCATACCACACTAGATCCTAACAAAATTTCAACTTGGTATTAGAGCGTCAGGGTGATGCAAGTATGCACGATCCGGTGGAGCTATGGAATAGCGTCTTTCACCAGGAAAATAGCACTCAGAGCGTCTCAGGAGAGAGGACTCCATACAGGGTATCGACAGTCCGGATGGCTGGAGACAACAAAGTTCCTTCGATCGGAGCTTCGGGGAAGATCAGAACGATTGTTGTAGGTGAATTCCAGGCAGAATTCACAAAAAATTGTTCAAAAATGGTTGTATGCGGCTATGACAAGAAGCTGGCCGGGTTTCTCTGAGTACTCCGTCAATTGGAGAGCGGAGCGAATCAGAATGGGATACAAGGTAGTGGTAACTCAGGGTTGAGTGGATTTTAAAATCCATTTACAGTGTGAGGCGAAAGGAGCAGTACTGTGAATTGCAAAAAGTGGCCTAGTTGAAGAAAAACGAAAAATTACGGATCTTTCTCTGTACTTGACGGAATTGGGCACCATAAATTGCTACCTAGCACTGTATGGGAAAGGCCAAGTGATTGCCATGAGGGCAGGGTCAGCCATGGAACAGTCTATGAGAAATTATCCTTCTTCTCAGAAGCTATGGAAATGAGTAGCTAGGGTTTGCAGGCAAAAAAGACAGGATATATCTTAGTAGAAGATCATTTTCGATGCTATAAGGCTATGAAGTAGGGCGCCGTAGCACTGCTAATGAGCTGCCAAATGGCCGTGGGAAGCCATAGAAGGGTGGAGGCACAATTCTCAGTTCTTTGAGGCAACTAGACTTGAGAACCAGGGTTTTTGATATGAAAATGATGGATCTTTCCATGTAGAGAATATTTTTGAATGATGTAATGCTCTATGGAAGGTCGCACTGGTCTATAGAGGAGGATGCCAAATGGCCGAAGCTGGCCGTGGAAGGAAGGAGAAGCTGGATCGACGGATTCCAGCAAGGAGCCATAGCTGGAAACATAGGAGCTTCCATGGAAGAGGAAGGAGGACGAGGCGCCAGAGGGTCGCGTGCGCCCAACACGACCAGGTACTTGGTGTATGAAAGGGCCCAGCGGCCATAGGAACTTGTTTCATCCCGTAGATGTAGGGATAGTCATCCGATAGAGAGCCAAAACTATGGACGGACAAGATGACGATTCTAGGATGAAACATGGGTCGTTAGATATGAAACCACCAATGGATGATGAGAGGAGGGGCCAAAGGGCCATGAAAGACAAATTAGCCTCCATTCTGGTTAAAAATTTTCATTCTGAAATTGAGTGAAGGGACCCGAAGTTCAAAGTGAACTTCACTTCATTAAGAAACTTGAGTTTGAAGTTACGTCAAATTTGCAAGGCATTTTGGAAATGGACCTATCTTAGGCTAGAAGGCACCTTTCTTGGCCATCCTTGGGCCAAAATGACCTTTGAAACTGGCTGCTCAAAGTTAGCGGACAGAGCGACGTCACAAAGCAGGGAGAAATGCATTTTGGGGAGTTTTCATCACCATTCTATTGAGCGGAGTGCGGGTGACCTAGTGATGGGCTACATTTGCCATTTGGGTACCGTAGGGCCAACTTTGGGGCTATTTTTGGCTGGTGAAACCTGATACAGGGCGGTACAATGAGGCATTATCGCTTCGGAATCATTATTACTTACTCCTGATAGGGTAACAAGGTGTTTGGAAGCGGTAAATGCGGTATGGGAACAAATGGGGAGTGGTTTGGAACCATTCATAGGAGCAACTTTGAGCTAGCTTGGAGGAATACATGTGGGCACTACAGGGTAGATGCTCAGATCTTTGTGATCAGGGATGGCATTGGGATACTTGGTAGGGATAACACTACAGGATGACATGGGATGATCATCAGGGGGCATCTATTTCATATTGGACTTGAGTCATTGGCATGGATAGGACTTATAGGTGGGATTCATGATGGAATCAGGAAGCTGCAAACGCAAATGGTCAAAGAGTGAAGCTTTGAGAACCAGCTCTAGATTGGAGAGCTGATGGAGATCGCACAGGGTGTGATCGGAGGGCAAACACTATGATGGGTGTTTTGCTAGCGATCTACTGTAGGGGACATTGATGGCGAGGACTTCATGGTATGCTCATTTGGGAGTACAGGTTGGCATTGCAGCAAGGGGCCAGTTTTGGACATTGGCATCGATGGGGAGACATCTACCATCATGGGCATGGATAAGCTATCTATATCTTTCATGCATTTGGCTGTATTTGTAGGAGTTTGGACTTGGCACAAGTGTTGGAATTTTCATGGTGCAGATTCTCAGGTGGTGAGATCAGGGATAAGCCTAGAGGAAGTCACTCAAAACCATATACCTCAGTACATTCAGGGAGACAGTAGTCTCGGGATCCCGTGAGCGATGACTCAGGGATATGCTTGCGTTGGCATGGTGTCGGTTAGCACATGGCCTGGGAGAGCGAGCAAATGCTAGGAGCCAGGTGGAGCAGGTGATGCTTTGGAGTTTGGCTTATCTAGCAGGATGGTGACCAGGATTGGAGACATCAGGTGAGCATAGTATGTGGATGACGAGTCCATTGGGGTGGCACTCAGGGAGATGCTACAGTTGCTCAAATATGATATCTCATTTGATGTATAGACGATGTTCTTCAGCTGGTGCATCATGTGGTGACCTAGGGACGGGTCATGCCTACTTGGAGGTAGGTGGCATGGAGTGTACCTGTGGTGGTACATATCATGAGGACATGGAGAGCATTATGGGGTGATGTGGATCCAGCATGCCCGTGGTTGTGAGCCAGTAGAGATGGAGATGGTTGCTCAGGGAGTGACAGTTGATACTTTGGCGAGTAATCAGATGAGCTGCATGGTTATATGCACAGTGATCTCCAGGTTGGCATCACATGTTGTTGTTATCCATCATTATTTGGTAAGCAAGATGAAGTTTTTTGTTAGATCCAGTTGGAGTCTAGTTGCACTACAGGTGGACAGATTCTTGGGGAGCTATCAGTGGGTAATAGATACTTGGTGATCAGATGGTACAGGGCAGAGGGTTTCAGAGCTATCCTACCTGATATGCTATGGATCGTGGGTGAGCTATTCATCATGATAGTGGATCTAGTGCATTTGCTTTGGCTTGGACGCTATGATGGATGTTGTGGGGAGATAGGCTCCTTGGTGGGAGGCCTATATACTGGTCAAATCAGAATTGGCAACGTCAAGCATGGAAAGTTGAACCTACATGGGATGTAGGATAGGCAAATCATCATCAGTATCTCTCGGAGGTGGGTGAGCTACTTAGGTATAGCCTATGGTGAGGTTTGTGTACATTCATTCGTTGAGTCCTTGGTAGACTCTTGTGCTTAGAGCATGAGGATTGGATGGGGATTAGCTTTAAGGACCTATTGGATAGTTGGACATGCTTGGACATGAGGGCATCTTGGTTACAGGTGCAGGCCATGGTTGAGGACCTGATTTGGTGACCAGTGGTGTAGTAGCGGATCTACAGGTGGCACAGGTGTTGGTACGACAGGATACCACTTATGAACAGGCCTTGGTCATGTATTTGACGCTTTATCATTCGTGTTGTTTTGCATGAGTGTGTGTGGGCTTGCATGTTGCCTTGTCACGGGAGCCTAGATCTAAGTCAAAGTTTTATGTGCTTGTGCATTTGCTACAGTAAAACAAAGCAGTCATTTTATACTCATTAACTTGTCATTGTCTACTAGCTGTCTATCTGGTGAGGGTGCAATCTTATGGTGGCAGTAAGATTTCCTCATGTTGAGTCTCAGTCGCTCATTTATGTTAGCTTTACAGGTTTTTGCTTGTAAGTGTCTGATAGGATGTTAGCCTAGCTAGATGGAGGATGTAAGTCTCATGGTGGCAGTGGGATTTCCTCAGTTTGAGCCATGTTGCTCATGTGGTCCACTTGTGTTCAAGTTGGATTGGGGACGAGTCAGTTGGCCGAGAGTGTGGTAGACTCTCTGTATGAGCATTGTGGTTGCATGATACTTTGTGAGTCAAACCTAGTGGTTTGTTGGTGTTCTTGAGTGTGAGTCAAGTACAGAGTAGCATGGACATGCATAACATCTTTTGGACACTCCAGACGTTGCTACAAATTATTGTTTTTCACTCTTATCACATTTGAGCTTAAGGGAGAGAGTTAGAAATCATAGTTAATCTGATATACATTTTATGTAAGCTCTAAATGTGATGATGTAATTACTATACCATTTTTTTGGTTTACTGTATATGGTTGTGATCGGGACTGACCTCTTAGGATATATTGATCGGGCACTGATCCTGTAGACGACTACTTGGGTTAGCCGAGTAGCCACACATAGGAAGAATTAGCTTGTACAAAGTTATTTACAGTACTTGCTATACTTGGGGGCATGTCCCAAGTTTGTTGGTCGAATTTGGCCATATTGGGCCCGACCTTAGTTTGACAGGAGGTAGGCCAATTTTAGGACATCTATCTTTTCATGCAATTTGTGAATACTTTATATGTACAATGTTTCTTTGTAATCTATTAACTTTTGTTGTGCCATCTTTGAGAGCTTGTGAAAAGTGGCTATGGTGATTGTGTGATGTGATCTACATACTGCACTAGATCCTAACAAAATTTCAACTGTATTCACATTGGACATGACTCTTGATATGAAATGAAAGAAGCTTAAAAAGAAAAAGGTATTATAGTGAAGAGTTTTAGTAGGATATTAGAACACATACCATTAGAGGTTTCAAAACAAGTCGAGCAATTGCAAAAGATCTTCATGACTCCAAAGTCATATGCCTTTCCATATTTCAAATACCAATTTGAAATCTGTATAATAGTTTCAATAACCTCACTCTCGACATCTTCTTGGTTGTGTTGTAGTTTGTCTAGCCATTGTGTTTTAGTGGTGTTTCTGTTTTTTGTCATTTCCTCTGTTGAACTTTCACATAATGGCTTGTTGGAAAGTCAGATTCTTTGATCCAATAGATGTGACACATTTTTGTTAAACAATTCCACTGCACTTTGTTAGTTTGAAAACTTAAATTTATTGCTTAACTGAGAGAGTCACTAAAAATTTTATGTCTCATTGCTCTAGGCTTCAATACGAAATCATGAGCATCCCATTAGGAACTTTCTATTCGTTAGTTGTGCTAAATTTTTTCTCACCACACATGCAGCCTTTTCAAAATCCTTACCCATGAGCTTTTGAATCTATTCTCTTTCAAGCTTGCCTATATTTGAACAGAGTCTACTTCAAAGAACAAGTACGACCAAACAACAACAAAAATTCAACAAAAAGCTCAATGTTTGAGTTTGTGCTACTTTCTTTATTGCTTCATGAAGGAATTAGGGTTTTCTACATATAGACAAACTTGAAAGAGTATAATTTCAAAAGCTTACGAGTAAGGATTCTGAAAAGACTGCATGCGTTGGGTGGAAAAATCTAGCACAAGTGATGATTGGAAAGTTCCAGCAACAATGGTATGCTCATGATTTGAATCCTATAGCAATGAGAGGGAAGAACTACATAAATGCATACATTCTGAGACGAACCCGAATGCAATAAGCAGATAGTATTGATAGTTTCTAGTGACTCTCCCAATCAAGCTATAAATTTGAGTTTCAAGCTAACAAACTACATGCAGAATTGTTCAACACAAACATGTCACATCTATTGGATCGAGGAATCAGACTTTCCCAAAATCCATTATATGAAAGCTCAAAAGAGAAAATGTATAAACATAGAAGCACCACTGAGACACAACGACTAGACAAATTTCAACCGGCAAATATTTCAACCCATATTTAGAATTATGAAATGGCATTGCCCCAAGAAGTTTCCAAAGAAAGCTTCTATATAAAGGGCCCAAGTAATTGCTCTGGGAAAAAGCATCGTCGAATATCTAAAAAAACTTTCGAATGCAATGAGAATAAAAGAGCTGAGGTTCATTATAAGGAATCTATGTTTAATGTTTCAAGAGATATGATTGGTGTTTTGAAGGATATGACTTTGGGGTCATGAAGATCTTCTGCAATTGCTTAGAAATATGCTTATCTTTACAAAATGTAGTATTCACATTGGACATGACTCTTGATATGAAATAAAAGAAGCTTAAAAAGAAAAAAGGTACTGTAGTGAAGAGTTTTAGTAAGATATTAGAACACATACCATTAGAGGTTTCCAAACAAGTCGAGCAATTGCAAAAGATCTTCATGACCCCAAAGTCATATGCCTTCAAAACACCAATTGTATCTCCAAATGCACTTGAAAAGCCACATATAACTTCATTGTAAGGAACTTCCGTGTTTCGTTCTCATTGTGTTGGGACTTTTTATTACAGTTTTTCTCAAAGCTGTTACTTGGGCCCTCCTTATTGAAGCTTTCTCTGAAAACTTCTTGAGTGAATGCCTTTTCATATTTCAAATTCCAATTTGAAATCTATATAATAGTTTCAATAACCTCACTCTCGACATCTTCTTGGTTGCATTGTAGTTTGTCTAGCCATTAAGTTTTAGTGGTGTTTCTGTGTTTTATCATTTCCTCTTTTGAACTTTCACATAATGGCTTGTTGGGAAGGTAGATTCTTTGATCCAATAGATGTGACACATTTTTGTCAAACAATTCTACATGCACTTTGTTAGGTTGTCAACTTAAATTTATAGCTTGACTGAGAGAGCCACTGGAAACTTTACCTCTCACTGCTCTAGGCTTCAATACGAAATCATGAGATTCCGATTATTTCTGGAACTTTCTAATCGTCACCTGAGCTGAATTTTTTCTCACCACACATGCAGCCTTTTGAGAATGCTTACCCATGAGCTTTTGAAAATATTCTCTTTCAAGCTTGACTATATTTGAACAAAGCCTGTTGTTCCATTTTCAAAGAACAAGTACGACCAAACAACAACAAAAAATCAACAAAAAGATCAATGTTTGAATTTATGCTACTTTCTTTATTGCTTCATGAATGAATTAGGGTTTTCTACATATAGACAAACTTGATAGAGAATAGTTTCAAAAGCCTACGAGTAAGGATTCTGAAAAGACTGCATGTGTTGGGTAGCACATGTGATGATTGGAAAGTTCTAGCAACAATGGTATGCTCTTGATTTGAATCCTATAGCAATGAGAGGTGAAGTCTCTAGTGACACTGCCAATCAAGCTATAAATTTGAGTTTCAAGCTAACAAACTGCATGTAGAATTGTTCAACACAAACATGTCACATCTATTGGATCAAGGAATCAGACTTTCCAAAAAGCCATTATATGAAAGCCCAAAAGAGAAAATCTAGGAACATAGAAGCACCAGTTAGAGACAGCGGCTAGACAAATATCAACCGACAAGATTTCAAGAGTGAGTTATTGAAGCTCTATCAAATATTTTGACCCATAATTAGAATTATGAAATGGCATTGACTCAAGAAGTTTCCAAAAAAAGCTTCAATATAAAGTGCCCAAGTAATAGCTCTGGAAAGAAACATCGTCAAATATCTAAAAAAATGTTGCAAGGCAATGAGAATGAAACAACTGGAGAACATTATAAGGAATCTATATGTAATGTTTCAAGTGCATTTGGAGATATGATTGGTGTTTTGAAGGCTTATGACTATGGGGTCATGAAGATCTTCTGCAAATGTTCCAACGCAATCAGAATGAAAAAGCTGAAGTTCATTATAAGGAATCTATGTGTAATGTTTCAAGTGCTTGACAACATTGTTGCTTGCAACAATCTATGGATGCCACTTTTTGAATTGCTTCCAATGAGCACTTGGCTTCTCTCTTTTTCTCACTTGAACAGCTTGAAGTTTTTGTTTCTCTATGAATCATGTTATATGGCCTTTTTATTTTCGTTGAGTAACGTTTCTCCGACCATTAGAAAGGTAGCGTTTAACTCTTCACTATTATGCTCATCATCATTTAAGAAGTCGGATTTTGTTGTTTCTGAACCCCTCAATCTTGATCCATTCATTCAAGTGACTTGATCAATTGGCCATTTTAGCAAGTCTAACTTCTCATTCATTGTGCTAATATCAGCATGCCCATACCATTTTGTTATAGTAGTTCCCACGTGGTCGTCACCAAGTTCCTCAAAGTCAATTGCCTCATACGAGAATACAAGCAAAATGTACCTTTCTCCTAGGGCAATTTCACAACCTGCATTGAAAACTTTTACCTTCCTTCCCATTATTTCTGGAACTTTCTAATCGTCACTTGTGCTAAAGTTTTTTCTCACCACACATGCAGCCTTTTCAAAATCCTTACCCATGAGCTTTTCAATCTATTATCTTTCAAGCTTGCCTATATTTGAACAGAGCCTGCTTGTTCCTACTTCAAAGAACAAGTACGACCAAACAACAACAAAAATTCAACAAAAAGCTCAATGTTTGAGTTTATGCAACTTTCTTTATTGCTTCCTGAAGGAGTTGGGGTTTTTTACATATAGACAAACTTGGAAGAGAAAAGTTTCAAAAGCTTACGAGCAAGGATTCTAAAAAGACTGCATGCGTTGGGTGAAAAAATCTAGTACAAGTGATGATTGAAAAGTTCCAACAACAATGGTATGCTCATGATTTGAATCCTATAGCAATGAGAGGTGAAGTTTCTAGTGACTCTCCCAATCAAGCTATACATTTGAGTTTCTAGCTAACAAACTGTATGCAGAATTGTTGAACACAAACTTGTCACCACTATTCAATCAAGGAATCACACTTTCCAAAAAGACATTATATGAAAGCTCAAAAGAGAAAATGTAGAAACATAGAAGCACCATTGAGACATAGCAGCTAGAGAAATTTCAACTGGCAAGATTTTGAGAGTGAGGTTATTGAAGCTCTTACAAATATTTCAACCCATATTAGAATTATGACACCGACTCATGATATGAAATGAAAGAAGCTTAAAAAGAAAAAGGTATTGTAGTGAAGACTTTTAGTAGAATATTAGAACACATACCATTGGATGTTTCCAAACAAGTCGAGCAATTGAAAAAGATCTTCATCACCCCAAAGTCATATATATGTCTTCAAAACACCAATTGTATCTCGAAATGCAATTGGCCCTCCTTATTGAAGCTTTCTCTAGAAACTTCTTGAGGTCATATTTCAAATTCCAATTTGAAATATGTATAATAGTTTCAATAACTTCACTCTCGACATCTTCTTGGTTGTGTTGAAGTCTGTGTGGCCATTGTGTTTTAGTGGTGTTTCTGTGTTTTGTCAAATTTCCTCTTTTGAACTTTCAGATAATGCCTTGTTGGAAAGTCTGATTCTTTGATCCAATAGATGTGAAACATTTTTGTTAAACAATTCCACATGCACTTTGTTAGGTTGAAAACTTAAATTTATAGCTTGACTGAGAGAGTCACTAGAAACTTTACCTCTCACTGCTCTAGGCTTCAATACGAAATCATGAGCTTTGCATTATTTTTGGAACTTTCTAATCGTCACTTCTGCAAAAAATTTTCTCACCACACATGCAGCCTTTTTAGAATCCTTTCCCATAAGCTATTGAATCCATTATCTTTCAAGCTTGCCTATACTTGAATAGAGCCTGCTTGTTCCTACTTCAAAGAACACGTACGAAACAACAACAACAAAAATTCAACAAAAATCTCAATGTTTGAATTTATGCGACTTTGTTTATTGCTTCATGAAGGAATTAGGGTTTTCTACATATAGACAAACTTGAAAGAGAATAGTTTCAAAAGCTTACGAGCAAGGATTCTAAAAAGACTACATGCATTGGGTGGAAAAATCTAGTACAAGTGATGATTGGAAAGTTCCAACAACAATGGTATGCTCATGATTTGAATCCTATAGCAATGAGAGGTGAAGTTTCTAGTGACTCTCCCAATCAAGCTATAAATTTGAGTTTCAAGCTAACAAACTACATGCAGAATTGTTCAACACAAACATGTCACATCTATTGGATCGAGGAATCAGACTTTCCAAAAATCCATTATATGAAAGCTCAAAAGAGAAAGTGTATAAACATAGAAGCACCACTGAGACATAGCGGCTAGACAAATTTCAACCGGCAAGATTTTGAGAGTGAGGTTATTGAAGCTCTTACAAATATTTCAACCCATAATTTGAATTATGAAATGGCAGTGCCCCAAGAAGTTTCCAAAGAAAGCTTCAATATAAAGGGCCCAAGTAATGGCTCTGGAAAATAGCATCGTCGAATATCTAAAAAAACTTTCGAATGCAATGAGAATGAAAGAGCTGAGGTTCATTATAAGGAATCTATGTGTAATGTTTCAAGAGATATGATTGGTGTTTTGAAGGATATGACTTTGGGGTCATGAAGATCTTCTGCAATTGCTTAGAAATATGCTTATCTTTACAAAATGTAGTATTCACATTGGACATGACTCTTGATATGAAATAAAAGAAGCTTAAAAAGAAAAAAGGTACTGTAGTGAAGAGTTTTAGTAAGATATTAGAACACATACCATTAGAGGTTTCCAAACAAGTCGAGCAATTGCAAAAGATCTTCATGACCCCAAAGTCATATGCCTTCAAAACACCAATTGTATCTCCAAATGCACTTGAAAAGCCACATATAACTTCATTGTAAGGAACTTCCGTGTTTCGTTCTCATTGTGTTGGGACTTTTTATTAGATTTGCAATGACAGTTTTTCTCAAAGCTGTTACTTGGGCCCTCCTTATTGAAGCTTTCTCTGAAAACTTCTTGAGTGAATGCCTTTTCATATTTCAAATTCCAATTTGAAATCTGTATAATAGTTTCAATAACCTCACTCTCGACATCTTCTTGGTTGTGTTGTAGTTTGTCTAGCCATTGTGTTTTAGTGGTGTTTCTGTGTTTTGTCATTTCCTCTTTTGAACTTTCACATAATGGCTAGTTGGAAAGTCAGATTCTTTCATCCAATAGATGTGACACATTTTTGTTAA
Organism: Diphasiastrum complanatum; assembly: GCA_029204225.1. NCBI lineage: Eukaryota > Viridiplantae > Streptophyta > Lycopodiopsida > Lycopodiales > Lycopodiaceae > Diphasiastrum > Diphasiastrum complanatum. Next base: position 27,272,192 of record CM055093.1, read on the forward strand.
ACAATTCTACATGCACTTTGTTAGATTGAAAACTTAAATTTATAGCTTGACAAAGAGAGTCACTAGGAACTTTACCTCTCACTGCTCTAGGCTTCAATAAGAAATGATGAGCTTCCCATTATTTCTGGAACTTTCTAATCGTCACTTGTGCTGAATTTTTTCTCACCACACATGCAGCTTTTTTAGAATCCTTTCCCATGAGCTTTTCAATCTATTCTCTTTCAAGCTTGCCTATATTTGAACAGAGCCTGCTTGTTCCTACTTCAAAAAACAAGTACGACCAAACAACAACAAAAATTCAACAAAAAGTTCAATGTTTGAATTTATGCGACTTTCTTTATTGCTTCATGAAGGGTTTTTTACATATAGACAAACTTGGAAGAGAAAAGTTTCAAAAGCTTACGAGCAAGGATTCTAAAAAGACTGCATGCGTTGGGTGGAAAAATCTAGTACAAGTGATGATTGGAAAGTTCCAGCAACAATGGTATGCTCATGATTTGAATCCTATAGCAATGAGAGGTAAAGTTTCTAGTGACTCTCCCAAACAAGCTATAAATTTGAGTTTCAAGCTAACAAACTACATGCAGAAGTTCAACACAAGCATGTCACCACTATTGAATGAAGGAATCACACTTTCCAAAAAGCCATTATATGAAAGCTCAAAAGAGAAAATGTAGAAACATAGAAGCACCATTGAGACATAGCAGCTAGACAAATTTCAACTGGCAAGATTTCGAGAGTGAGGTTATTGAAGCTCTTACAAATATTTGAACCCATTTCAGAATTATGACACCGACTCATGATATGAAATGAGAGAAGCTTAAAAAGAAAAAGGTATTGTAGTGAAGACTTTTAGTAGAATAATAGAACACATACCATTAGAGGTTCCCAAACAAGTCGAGCAATTGAAAAAGATCTTCATGACCCCAAAGCCATATGTCTTCAAAACACCAATTGTATCTCCAAATGCAATTGGCCCTCCTAATTGAAACTTTCTCTAGAAACTTCTTGAGGTCATATTTCAAATTCCAATTTGAAATATGTATAATAGTTTCAATAACCTCACTCTCGACATCTTCTTGGTTGTGTTGAAGATTGTCTAGCCATTGTGTTTTAGTGGTGTTTCTATGTTTTGTTAAATTTCCTCTTTTGAACTTTCACATAATGCCTTGTTGGAAAGTCAGATTCTTTGATCCAATAGTTGTGACACATTTTTGTTAAACAATTCTACATGCACTTTGTTAGGTTGAAAACTTAAATTTATAGCTTGACTGAGAGAGTCACTAGAAACTTTACCTCTCACTACTTTAGGCTTCAATATGAAATCATGAGCTTTGCATTATTTTTGGAACTTTCTAATCATCACTTGTGCTAAAAATTTTCTCACCACACATGCAGCCTGTTTAGAATCCTTTGCCATAAGCTATTGAATCCATTATCATTCAAGCTTGCCTATATTGGAACAGAGCCTGCTTGTTCCTACTTCAAAGAACAGACCAAACAACAACAAAAATTCAACAGAAAGCTCAATGTTTGAATTTATGCGACTTTGTTTATTGCTTCATGAAGGAATTAGGGTTTTTTACATATAGACAAACTTGGAAGAGAAAAGTTTCAAAAGCTTACGAGCAAGGATTCTAAAAAGACTGCATGCGTTGGGTGGAAAAATCTAGTACAAGTGATGATTGGAAAGTTCCAGCAACAATGGTATGCTCATGATTTGAATCCTATAGCAATGAGAGGTAAAATTTCTAGTGACTCTCCCAAACAAGCTATACATTTGAGTTTCAAGCTAACAAACTGCATGCAGAATTGTTGAACACAAACTTGTCACATCTGTTGGATCAAGGAATCAGAGTTTCCAAAAATCCATTATATGAAAAGTCAAAAGAGAAAATGTAGAAACAAAGAAACACCACTGAGACACAGCGGCTAGACAAATTTCAACTAGCAAGATTTCGAGAGTGAGGTTATTAAAGCTCTTACAAATATTTCAACCCATAATTAGAATTATGAAATGGCATTGCCCCAAGAAGTTTCCAAAGAAAGCTTCAATATAACTGGCCCAAGTAATAGCTCTAGAAAATAGCATCGTCGAATATCTAAAAAAACGTTCGAATGCAATGAGAATGAAAGAGCTGAAGTTCATTATAAGGAATCTATATGTAATGTTTCAAGATATATGATTGGTATTTTGAAGGATATGACTTTGGGGTCATGAAGATCTTCTGCAATTGCTTAGAAATATGCTTATCTTTACAAAATGGAGTATTCACATTGGACATGACTCTTGATATAAAATAAAAGAAGCTTAAAAAGAAAAAGGTATTGTAGTGAAGACTCTTAGTAGGATATTAGAACACATACCATTAGAGGTTTCCAAACAAGTTGAGCAATTGAAAAAGATCTTCATGACCCCAAAGTCATATGTCTTCAAAACACCAATTGTATCTCCAAATGCAATTGGCCCTCCTTATTGAAGCTTTCTCTAGAAACTTCTTGAGGTCATATTTCAAATTCCAATTTGAAATATGTATAATAGTTTCAATAACCTCACTCTCGACATCTTCTAGGTTGTGTTGAAGTTTTTCTAGCCATTGTGTTTTAGTGGTGTTTCTGTGTTTTGTCAAATTTCCTCTTTTGAACTTTCATGTAATGCCTTGTTGGAAGTCAGATTCTTTGATCCAATAGATGTGACACATTTTTGTTAAACAATTCTACATGCACTTTGTTAGGTTGAAAACTTAGATTTATAGGTTGACTGAGAGAGTCACTAGAAACTTTACCTCATTGGAACTTTCTAATCGTCACTTCTGCAAAAAATTTTCTCACCACACATGCAGCCTTTTTAGAATCCTTTCCCATAAGCTATTGAATCCATTATCTTTCAAGCTTGCCTATACTTGAATAGAGCCTGCTTGTTCCTACTTCAAAGAACACGTACGAAACAACAACAACAAAAATTCAACAAAAATCTCAATGTTTGAATTTATGCGACTTTGTTTATTGCTTCATGAAGGAATTAGGGTTTTCTACATATAGACAAACTTGAAAGAGAATAGTTTCAAAAGCTTACGAAGAAGGATTCTAAAAAGACTGCATGCGTTGGGTGTAAAAATCTAGCACAAGTGATGATTGGAAAGTTCCAACAACAATGGTATGCTCATGATTTGAATCCTTTAGCAATGAGAGGTGAAGTTTCTAGTGACTCTCCCAATCAAGCTCTACATTTGAGTTTCAAGCTAACAAACTGCATGCAGAATTGTTGAACACAAACTTGTCACATCTGTTGGATCAAGGAATCAGAGTTTCCAAAAATCCATTATATGAAAACTCAAAAGAGAAAATGTAGAAACAAAGAAGCACCACTGAGACACAGCGGCTAGACAAATTTCAACTAGCAAGATTTCGAGAGTGAGGTTATTGAAGCTCTTACAAATATTTCAACCCATAATTAGAATTACGAAATGGCATTGCCCCAAGAAGTTTCCAAAGAAAGCTTCAATATAATTGGCCCAAGTAATAGCTCTGGAAAATAGCATCGTCGAATATCTAAAAAAATGTTCAAATGCAATGAGAATGACAGAGCTGAAGTTCATTATAAGGAATCTATATGTAATGTTTCAAGAGATATGATTGGTGTTTTGAAGGATACGACTTTGGGGTCATGAAGATCTTCTGCAATTGCTTAGAAATATGCTTATCTTTACAAAATGGAGTATTCACATTGGACATGACTCTTGATATAAAATAAAAGAAGCTTAAAAAGAAAAAGGTATTGTAGTGAAGACTCTTAGTAGGATATTAGAACGCATACCATTAGAGGTTTCCAAACAAGTTGAGCAATTGAAAAAGATCTTCATGACCCCAAAGTCATATGTCTTCAAAACACCAATTGTATCTCCAAATGCAATTGGCCCTCCTTATTGAAGCTTTCTCTAGAAACTTCTTGAGGTCATATTTCAAATTCCAATTTGAAATATGTATAATAGTTTCAATAACCTCACTCTCGACATCTTCTAGGTTGTGTTGAAGTTTTTCTAGCCATTGTTTTAGCGGTGTTTCTGTGTTTTGTCATTTCCTCTTTTGAGCTTTCACATATTGGCTTGTTGGAAAGTCAGATTCTTTGATCCAATAGATGTGACACATTTTCGTTAAACAATTCTACATGCACTTTGTTAGGTTGAAAACTTAAATTTATAGCTTGACGGAGAGACTCACTAGAAACTTTACCTCTCACTACTCTAGGCTTCAATACGAAATCATGAGCTTCCCATTATTTCTGGAACTTTCTAATCGTCACTTGTGCTGAATTTTTTCTCACCACACATGTAGCTTTTTTAGAATCCTTTCCCATGAGCTTTTGAATCTATTATCTTTCAAACTTGCCTATATTTGAACAGAGACTGTTTGTTCCTACCCATTCTGTCGTGATTGTGGATATGGGCATTGCTATAAAGACTGTCCAGCAAGACCGAAGCCACCACCAGCTACAACACCTATAAATTTGATAACAATCAAGCAAGGATCAGTAGCTCAGAATAAACCAAGTGCAGCCTTGATGGTGGTCACCAGAGCACAAAAGCAAAAAGGACCAGTAGTGGATCCAATACCTGCTGATTCTATACCATTGAACGATACACCAACAGCATCGGGAGTCTATTAAAATCTTAATGCAGAAAATGAAAATACCAGGATATGAGACAATGGATTAAACATCTACAAGAAGAAGAGGAACTTGAAGCTACTAAAGTAACAGCTGAAGTTCGGTCTTCACCATTGCAACCTCCAATAAATTTATGTACGGATATGAATGATCAAGTACATCATCATGAAGAACCCTTCAAGATGATTGAACCGGAAGCACCACATATAGAATTACTCATGAATATTTGTCTAGCAAGATCAATATTTCATTGGGAGAGTTCCTAAAGTTGGTGCCAAAAGATCGATTGGAGAAAGTATTTGAAAGATGCCACAAATATCAGATTTCTCTAAATCTGAAAAAATACTAGATATGGGTTTCGCACAAAGTTGTGCTTGGACATGTGATATCAAGACCTGGTATTGCCACAAATTAGTCTAAGATCAAAATTATTGTGGAATTGCCACTACCAACAACAATTCGAGGAGTTTATGTGTTTATGGGTCATGCGAACTACTATCGAATTTTTATTATCTTCTTTGCGGATTTAGCACGACATATATACAAACTAATTATTGTTTCTATTTGGACAGTAGAGGCGTTAGAAGCCTTTGAAAAGTTAAAAATAGCATTAACTTCAACATCAATACTGCGTTCTCCAGATTGGACGATAGAGTTTCATGTTCATACGGATGCCTCAAAATACGCCATTGGATCAATTTTGACACAGCCGGGTGACTATAAGAAGGATTATCCTATCTAGAAAAAAATTATTCAACAACAAAACGTGAAGCGCTAGCCATGATTTTTTTTGTTCGAAAATTTTGTCACTACCTCATGGAAACGCACTTTGCATTTTATATGGATCATCAATCATTACTTTACTTAGTAAACAAGACATGCAATACTGGACGTATTGCAAGATGGTTATTATTATTGACTAACTTTGACTTTCGGATTGTGGTTCAAAAGGGAAAGCAACATTATTTAGCCGATCACGTTTTGCGAATTGAATCCGCACCAGTTAATACTGAAGTGGATGATAAACTCCCAGATGCTGCGTTGTTTTATGTTGAAGCAATACCTGAGTGGGAGGCAAATATTGTTGAGTACCTGATGCTAGGACAACCGAATGACTCTTTGAAAAAAGTACAGAAGAGACAATTGATTCATAAGGCTCAACCTTATCAATTAATTGCAGGACAATTGTACCGTCGTGGATCAAATAGTATTTTACAAAGGTGTGTTTTACCACATGAAATACCAGATTTAATCATGTTTTCACATGATGGCATGGGTGGAGGACACTTCTCTACAGATATTACTGTTCGCAAACTTTTGCAATCCGGTTGTTGGTGGCCTACGCTTCATAAGGACACAGAAAATTTTATTCAGACATGTGATGTTTGCCAGCGAGCACGACGACTTACTCGATAGCATTATGGACCCTTGCATCCAGTTTTATCGCAAGCACCGTTTGAAAAATGGGGACTGGATTATGTTGGTCCTATTCACCCTGCCGCGCGAGGATCTCAGGCCCGATACATTATCATCGCAACTGATTATATGACCAAGTGGGTTGAAGCCAAAGCTGTCAAAGTGGCTGATGTGAAATCTATGGCCAAGTTTCTATATGAAAATATTATATTCAGATTTGGATGTCCGATCGAAATTGTCAGTGACCGGGGTACACACTTTGTTAATCAAACAATAAAGTGTTTACTGGAAGATTTTTTCGTTATACACAGATTTAGTACTCCCTACTATCCTAGAGGGAATGGCCAAGCTGAATCTTCCAATAAGATTCTCTGTACCATTTTGACAAAGACGGTTGAAGCAACTCGGTCCGATTGGGAACATAAACTGTATGCAGCATTATGGGCATTCAAAATCGCTTACAAAAATAGTACAAATCAAACACCTTTTCAACTCGTTTATGGTCAAGATGTTGTTATGCCAATTTTATTTTCTAATCCCATCTCTACGCATAGCAGCCACAGAACGATTGAATGATGATATGTCTTTACAACTCCATCATGAAGCGTTGCACAAATTATGTGAAATCCGATTGATGGTAGTTCATGCCTTAGCAGCAGAAAAAGCCTGTCGCAAGGCATGGCATGATCGTCGATTGCACAAGAAAGATCTGAAAGCAGAAGATATTGCATTATGTACAAAACCAAGTTGATCAAGGGTAAGTTGAAGTTTACCGGTGAAGGCCCGTATATAGTGAAGGAAATGCTGAACTATGGTGCAATAATTCTGGAGCACTTGGATGGAAAACGATTTGATACTCCGGTAAATGGCAGCCGATTACGCAAGTTTTGGCAGCCTGCTCCGCCAATTCAGCAAGCCTGATCTCAATATATTTTATAATTTTATTTTTTTTTTAATTTTTTGTTTTCGGTATTTAATCTGTTGAGTTTTTTGGAAAAAGACAGTTAAAGAAAAAAAAAAAAACAAAAAATAAAGAAAGACTGATGAGCAAAAGTCAAGAAGTCATCAACATAAGAAAAAAGAAACACAGTATTTTTTATGGACAATGACTTAGAAAATCACTAATTTGGACAGATCTAGCTAATATAGTACCAGAAACCTTCGTTGAGCTCTCAGATTGTACATCCACCCTTGATTTATCTAAATTGAGGTGGGCGAAGGTTCTTGACAAGAGAAAGTCCAATTTTTGAGTCAGGCGAATGTTCAGCGATATGCCATTTTGGGAACCTTCATCGAGCATCATAACCTCATTATGAACCTTCGTCGACCTGCTAGATGATCTTAAAATGTCAAAATTAGGTTTTCCATAGGTTTAGATTGTGAAAAAATGCATTTATGACAGTACCTAGGTGAAGGACCCTCTTGGGCGAAGGTTCCTTTGCCAGCCCTGGAAAACGTTCGCTTGATAGGTTTAGATCCCTAGAAACCTTTGTCGAGATTTTTATAGCCTATTTTTATAGTACTGCATATGCCTATAATTTTTTGTTCAAAACTGATCAGCCAAACTACTATTCAGTGTAATGGACCCACCAAATTCACCTATAAGTTGGCTGAATTCGATTCATTCCTCACTTGTGCTAGCGAAGCTCTTGCGAATTTTTCTTGCGACCAAAGCCTTCCAAATTTCTTGCATTGCCTTCTGATACACTTTCACGCGTTTATAATTCCTTTCTGATTATCATGTCTTCTACCGATAATTCCCAGTCTCCGCGCTATACTATCCATCGTGATGTCCCATCTGCAACGGACATTATGATTCTTCCTAGCACAAGCATGGTCACTCAGTGGATGACCCTTGCGGAGCCTCTACTCACTGCAATGGGTATTCATGAGAGAGTCTTTTCAGGTCGTATCAATATGGATTTCATCACTTTTGCCTTCAGTACATGGAAGAAAGAGAAATCCAAATTCTATATCACTTTCTAGGGAGCCACACACAAGGTGCGCGTCACTGAGGCCGCCCTTGCAGCCCTAGGAATATCATCTGGTACGCAGGCCTCACCCAATCACAAGCACGCCAAACAGGCCATCAAGCCATTTATTGACCTCACCAACGATCTGCACTGGACCAATGATGGCTACCTTTTGGAAGCCATCACTGAACCTTCCATCCCCGTAGCTGCCCAAGCTATTGAATAATTTCTTGATGGTTGGCAACCTTAGAAAAGACCACATCACATCTCAAATACTTTACAGGATAGTGGAATCCCACACTAAGTTGGCCAAAGCCCCTCTTGAACCATATAATTGGTTCAAGACTGTTTCTGGTCAGCTCAAACAAGCTATTAAGGCCAATACTAAGCAGAAGTTTGCTACTAGCTCTTTATTGTCTCTTTTAGCCGCTTCTCACTTAGAAAACAAAATCCATGGCTTCCACCTGGATTATGTTCTTTCGGTCTACGAAGAAGCACCGAAAAAATCATCCCATGAGGCCTTAATCTCTCATAGTCGTCGTCGTCGTCCACGCAGCGAGATCGTAATTATTGACTCGCCTTCCGCATCATGACGTCACACTAGGCATATCTCATCAGCTGCGCTTCCACCCCCTGCTGCTGTTCGTACTGAACTTCCCATCCCCCTAGCCTCTGATGCTTCCCTTGGCTCTGCTCCCATATAAGGACAGTCTGTGACTATTGGGCCCACCATTCCCATCACAACTGCCCAGGCCGCCTCACCCCCACACACCGAAGCCACCTCACCCAGCACACAGTTCTTTATGGATATGTTCGATGATTTCGACCTGCTTGGGGCCACCGAAATATTTGAAATGCCCCAGAGCCCAGCGCCCTTTGAACCCCAATCTCCTGGAAGAGGATTCGGACATATCCATGAATCTATTGTTGGTGCCGAAGATGCCAGCCAACAACCTCACAGACAAGAGAGCCAAGCCACACTTCCGGTTGACACAATTGTAAAATCACCAAAACAATTCGATGCCACAATGCCTGAAGGGTTTGAAGAGGAGGATATTTTTTAAGAAGAAGAGACCGTGGCACCTATTCCATGCCAACCAAGGACAGTACCATTGGGTCCTCCTCCTGCTGTTGCCGCCACAACCATCGATTCTGGTGATGCTCTAGAGTTGGTTTCAAGCCTTGGGCAAGTGATCCAGTCTATGCTAGATAAGAAAAAAATGGAACAGATAATCTTTGATCTGAGGTCCGAAAACACTCTGATCAGCCTGAAAATTGTCTAGTTGGATCGAGAGTTGAAGATAGCCAAACAACATGAAGATAAGGTTGAAAGCGAAAAGAAGTTGGCCCAGCAACAAGCTGATCGCTTGGAAAATTACATCAGCTCCCTGCAAAATGCCCTGACAACCGCACAAGATCAGGTAGATCAGGTAGTGCAAGATGCCAACCAATAGGTGTAGCTGCTGCAGGGTCAATTATAGATGGCTGAAAAAGATCACACACGGCTTCAAGGTGAATTGGATGCGACCACCCTTGAGTGTGATGCCTATCTGCAAACCCAAATACCCGATCATCCGGTCACACTGACGGAGATTGCCTATTTATTCAAAAAAGTGGAGACATACAAAGTGGCCCTTCAGGAATTCCAAGGCCGCTTTGATAGGTTCAAAGGAGCAGCTTCGACCGAGTTGGCCAAGGCAAAAGAGACCATCATCGCCTATGAAAAAATAGCCGCTCAAGTATTGGAAGTCGGAAAACAAATCTCCGTCCCGGTCATGTCGCAATTCTCCCCCCCGCGCCAAGAGGTTGTACCAATGGATACAGGGATTGATTCGAGCATGGAACAGGGGGGAGCTCTAGATATAGCAAAACAACCGCCAATTTTATCGGCAATGCAAATGGGTCCATCCTCATCAAGGACAAGACCTCTATTCAGAAGGCCCATCAATGTCGAGGACCAGATCCAGACCTTCTTAAAGCAACATCCGCATGAGTCCTCGCGTGGTGGATGGGTTTTGAAATTTAAGACCTTCGAGATCAAGACCGGCAAAGAGTTGGACAAAATACCTGCACTGGGAGAGCAGTCGGCATGGAGAATCACGATTTTTGAAAAAACTCCAAAATCAATTAGGAGTTACGTCGCCAGCCCTCGCCAATTGGGGGTAGATCCCTATTACGTGCCAATGCCGCGAAGAAATAAATGGAAAGATTTGGGGTTGGCTATGGACAAAATCACCATCCATATGCCCAATTGGCCAATCATCCATCAGCCTTACAGATGGACCATTTCAGTGGACTTCCACTGTGCTTTACAAGCATATCAGAGAGAGTATGTCCACTCTCCAGATCCAACGATGCGACAATCGACAATGTTTGCTAAAGATCTAACTCTGTTGGCGTTAGTGGCAACCAAATGGGACGATTGTCTCCCTCTTTAATTTTTTCCTGAAAAATAATACTAATAAAAATCTCCATTGACTTGCTATGAAACATCACTCAACATCGAATTTAAATTCTCATAAGACTTTGGTAGGCTATTCAACAACATGACACACATTTCTTCTTTACTTACTTTTGAGCCTATTGATCTACAAAAGTTTTTACCCTTGAGATATGAGTTGCAACTTAGTCTCCATTTTCCATCTTGAAGTTAATCAGCTGCTTTTGAAGATACATTCTGTTTGCAACTAAATGTATTTTATAAAGATCAGTAAGAATCTCCCAAGCTTTCTATGCAAACTTTGCATTGTTGACATAAAAGAACTAGGCATCAACAATATTTAACATAATTTCAGTCTTTGCTTTGACATCTTTCTTCTCCTAAGGTTCAACATTTTCATAATCCTTAGGCTTTACCTCAACTCTCGATACAATAGACAATAAATCTTTCTATTCTAACAATGTTTTCAACCTCAACTTCCACAAAAAATATTTCTATCCATTGAAGCACTCAACCACACGATACTCCATCACTTTTGGACATTCTAACTAAGACAATATCAATGTATTGCTTTGACATAAACCTTTTAGTTTATTACAATCTATTGAAGTCATACTTTGAGCTAGGAGGCTTAAAAGTGGAGCAAGAAATTGAAAAAAATGAGCTAACTCTCATCTTAATGTAATCCAAGATATTCATTTCACCATCATAAAAGCCATGGCCAAATGGAAATAAGAAAGAAAACAACGTTGATTCCAAAGTAATTATTTTGTCGTTGTCTTGGTTTATTGGTAATCCTTCGATATCTATTGTAAATTGTATTGAGCGTTCATGTAGATTTTCTTTGCTATGTAATTGGAGGTTCGAGTATTGGTAGATGTTTATTTTTGAGTGTTTTTGGCTAGATGTTGGTTGTGTGATGTCTTCCAAGATAACATAGTTGTGAATCATTGGATCCGTTTGCATTGTTTTAAAAGTTGATTCAAGTCGATCTTTATCAAGAAAATATTTCATTGTGTTTGCAGATACCAAACACAAATCATTTTGACCAAGTTTTGTTTCATACAAAGTAAGGATCTTTTGTATTATCGGATTGTTTAAAAGATTGTGGTTGAGTAACGTTTTTATAATATTTGTTGTTTCTATAGTATTTCTAGATTTTTGTAGGTTGATATCAAAACAAACTATAGGATTTTTGAATATTGTTTGTTTTCCAATTGTTTCTTGTAAATAGCTTGTCGCTCTCCGTGTTCTTTCAATCGATACATCAATTAAAGATAAAATTTGTAGTTCAATGGGATGAAATTGCAAGATTGACCTTTTGTAACTAGGAGGTAGAAATACTACGATAATTTTTTTTTTGCACATGATGCAAACAAACCATTGGTTTGAATTTTCTTGGTCGGTTGTGTATAGTATTAGCAATGGAATACGAGGGTATTTCATTTATGTCTTTTGAGACAAACATATTGTGATGTCCGAACATGTGCTAGATTTGGTTTTGACTTCCACCATATCTCATGACAAGTCTTATCTGGTATCCAAGATTTCAGGATACAATTCTAAAGATAATTTGATGTAGCCACTGCTTCTGTCCACAATTGTTTTTGTGCTTTCACATGAGCCATCATACATCTTGTAGCTTCTATAAGTGTATGATTCCTTCGTTCAGCTATTCCATTGTGCTGAGGTGTGTATGATGCAGTCTTTGTATGCATTATACCTCGATCAGTATAGTAAGCTTTGAATTCGTTGAAAATGTACTCGCCTCCACGATCTGTGCGAATTTGCTTCAACTTATTGCCCGTGTGCTTCTCAGCCCAATTCGTATACTCAATGAATTTCTCGAAAGCTTCAGATTTACTATGAATAAAGTACCACATCGAACTTGATGAAGTCATCAATATACGTAATGAAGTACTTTGCCTCACCCAATGACAATACACCAAATGGTACACAAATATCTGAATGCACAATTTTAAGTAGCTTAGTTGCTTTATAAACATCCTTACTAAAAGGTGTTCTAGTCATCTTGTCTTTAAGACAAGATTTGCAGGTAGTTCGAATATCTCTACTTCTGATTTCAACTCCTTCAATTCTCTGACTTTTGTTGGCTTGGTACAAGGCTTCCATGTTCATGTGACATAGCCTCTTGTGCCACAATATATCTGTTGATTCTTGAGTTTGATTGGCTTGTTCGATTCTTGTTCGAATGTTCAGATGATATAAATTTCCTTCTCTGTTGTCTTTAGCAACTAGGTTATTAGAATCTTCCTTGAACAGTTTACAAGAGTCCTTTGTGAAGGTTACTGACATGCTTGTATCGACTATCTTAGCTACGGATAGAAGATCTTTGTCAAGAGTAGGGACATATAGAATTTCCTCTAGTTTCTTGTCACCCTGATTCGTGTCCAGCCATATTACACCAGTTCCATCAACCACATGCTTAGAATCGTCCTTAAGTATAATGAATCTTGAATAGTTCGTCTTTTTGTACTCAGACAATATTTGCTTCGAGGAAACAAAATGTGAGGTGGCTCCCGAATCAAGTACTGCTTCTCGAATTGAATTAGTTGAACAACATAGATCAGCACTAACATAGGCTGTTGAGTTCCTTGTTGCCATGTCTTCTACTACTCTGGAGCATTCTGCTTTGTCTTCGACATAGTTTGAATTTGAAGGTTCACTTCAATTCTGCTCCTTTTTGTTTCTGGGATTCGGATAATAGTCTACTATTGCATGACCCCATTTATGACAATGAATGCATTCAATCTTTGGATTTAAACAACACTTTTCGTCTGTGTGACTTGATCTTCTGCATCTGTTGAAGATCTTCTTATCACCAAAATTCTTTTGTTGTTTTTCAGATTGTTGTTCATTTGTCTTAGACTCATTCTTTTTAGACGACTCCCTCTTAAACTCAGACTTCTTAGAAGATTTATTTTTCTGAGTAAATAGAGCATTTTCAGAATCACCATTGTCGTCATACCGTTCTCTTTTACTCCATCTATTGCCTTTTGAAGTGTCATTGTTACATCTTTCGCCAATAAGGTTCTTGTTGTGTGGAATGACCTGGGTAGGGCTCAAATAAAATAACTAAGTTATTTCTCTTTTGAAATTGCATTTTTCGTGCCAAAATTCTTCAAGGAAATAAACAGGTCTTTTATCTTTTGTACAAATGTGTTTAGGTCTTTGCCGTCTCACTATAGGTAAGTTAATTGGTCTTCCAAAAACATGATCTGATTACGAGATCGAGTCTCATTCTTGGTTTGCAATTCATCCCATAAATCTTTTGTGTTCGAAATTGATGTAAGATCTACTAGTATTATATTGTCATGCACTGAAGACACAATAATTGCTATAGCTTTGTCATTTCTTAAACTCCATTCTCGAAGTTCTTTATCAAGATTAGTCATTAGCTTCTCCTCTATGGTTCTACCCATTTCTATAGACCTTTGCCCTTCAATATGGGTGAAGTCTTTAATTTTCAAATCAAATAAGCTGAACCTTTTGGATCCAAGACTGTAGTAATCTTAGCCTGAATATTTCTTATCGACGACATCTTCTAATTTCTGAATAACTCTAGATGCGGCTTGCTGATGGATGTATGAAGAATGTTGAGAGGGATGCGAAGATACCATTATATTGACTCTGATTCAATCTGGTATCACTATATCAGTTCTGATCTTGTACACTTTGATACCACTGTATCAGATTTAATTTCGGATGCTCTGATACCACTATAGAGAAAATAGTAATTATTCTTCCACAAAGAACATGATGAAAGTCTGAAAAAAATCAAACTAATATCAATGTCTTCAATCGGGTTTGTATATGATCTATGTACTAATAGAACATTATTTTCTCTTATTGAATATGCATGTGGAAATAATATGTGGAATTAAGAGACAATTTTAGACAATTTTAGATAGACAGAAACTATTGATCAAAAACAAATTTATAATTCTGAATCGGAATCATCAATATACATATCTTGCTGTCTTATCTCGCTATTGTGTCTCTGATTGAGTAAGTGAGTTACAACGAGTAGTGCACATGTATTTATATTGCTACGGGACAGGTCTTTTGGCCTTTTAATGTTGTAACAGTAGATATCTAATTGTTTACGATAGTTGATATTCAAATAAACGCTCTATTTTCAGGGTAGAATAAATTATATTCATGAATTATTCGCGACAGTCCATCTCTTCATCTCAGCTTCGTGTTTCGCAAATTGTTTGCAACACTTGTCTCTTCGCGATATTTTTGTCTTTCGCAAATTGTTTGCGATAGATGACAATTCTTGAGCTTGAAGAAGAACAAGAAGATTTTGCGAATTGTTCGCAACAATTTCACGACATCTGAGGTTTGAACTAGAAACAAAATATTTCACGACAAGATTCTATTCGTGAATCTTTTGAGCTTCAATAAGAAAGCCACGAGGTTCTACAAGAAACTGTTTCGTGAATCTTTCGAGTTGACTACAAGATAAATTTTGCAAATCCTTCGAGATTGATCATGAATAGAAATGTTTCAAGTTCACGTTCGTTTCTATCTCATCCTTTGTCAAGTAAACTGCGCACTTTATTAGTAGAATTGAGATCTGTCCGATCAAGTGTGTTACATTATTGTTCACAACAGTTTCGAGTTTTTAGCCTTTGTCAATTAGACTGTGCACTTTGTTGGTAGAACCGAGATTTGTCTGTTGAGGTATTATACAGGTTCCTGGTCATTGATTGCTGATAAGCGGTGGAAATTGGCTATAAACAGTCTATCTAAATAAATGAACTGAACTGTCACTTCTGTAGAAATGAACTAAAATAACCACAGACGACACTGTCGCAAAAAGGCGATAGTGTTGGAATTTGCAAAAAACCCGACAATGTCTTAAAATCTCATTTAGGAATGCCCCACACTTTGCCAGAGTCATTTCCTTAACATTTGAGGCTCTTTGAAAAAATGCAAAAAATGCAACTCTGCATATTTACTCGCAATTCTCGACAGGCGAAAAAGACGAAAAAGGTGACACTATTGTCAAACTTCGTGTATTTTTGTAGACTGTGTAAAACCACTTGTAATTTTACAGACTGTGTAAAAACATGGAAAAATCCACATAACTGAATAAACAATGGATGAAGATTAAAACCGATTAGTCGATTAGTAAGAAGAAGAATAATCCAACACTCTTCCTTAATCTGAATCCTTGAATGCCTTGACCTTCAAACTTAGTTCTACACAGAATCTTCTGTGTGCTTCCAAACTTAATGCTTTGGTAAAATTATCTACTATCATATCTTGCATTCTACAGTACTGCAATCTTACCTCTTCGTTGAGAACTTTGCTTATGATGAAATGATGCTTCAATTCGATGTGCTTACTCCTAGAATGAAATCTAGGGTTGGCTGATAAAGCAATGGCACTTTGATTATCACATAATAATGTCGTCGGAGCATATTGATTCAGACCAATATCTGAGAGTAAGTTCTTCAACCAAATTGCTTCCCTTGTAGCTTGAGAGGCTGCAATATACTCTGATTTAGTGGAAGATAGAGCTATCAAAGATTGCTTGCGACTGTTCCAGAAAATTGGACCATTGTTGAGGAAGAATGTAAATCTAGAAGTGGATTTACGAGTGTCTACATCTCTTGCCCAACTTGCATCTGTGTAACCACTGAGTAAATTGAGTTTGTCATTGCCGACTACTCCATAACAAATGCAAAAGTCCATAGTAGCTCGAAGATATCTCATGACTTTGATAAGAGCCTTCCAATGTGTTATACCAAGCTTAGTCATAAACTGACTGAGAAAGCTGACTGCAAAAGCTATGTTTGGCCTAATAGAGATCATGGCGTACATAAGAGATCCTATAATAGAATGGTAGGGATACTCACGCATCTGTTGCTTCCCATGATTTGTTTTCAGACACTGGTCCTTTGACAATTTGAGACCTAGTTCCATTGGTGAGAGAGTTAACTTGCAATTCATCAGATTATATCTGACTAACATACTGTAGATATACATCTGTTGTGTAATGTAGACCAACTTCTATTTTTTGTCTTTGTGGATTTGAATAGCAAGGCAGAAATGAGCTTCGCCCAGATCAGTCATGTCAAATTTGGAAGATAACATTGTCTTGGCTTCTTTTATCTGATCGGTACTATTGCTGAAAAGCAATGTATCATCCACGTATAAAGTGATAATGATAAAAGACTGCTGCACTGTTTTGAAGTAAACATTTGAATATGAAGAGCTAGGTGTGTAGTCGTGATCAATAAGGAAAGTATTGATCCATTGAAATCATGCTCGAGCAGATTGCTTCAGACCATAAAGTGTCTTATGGAGTTTATACACATGATTGTGTTTGCCCTTGATAATATAACCTTCGGGTTGCACCATGTAAATGTCTTCTTCGATAACTCCATTGAGATATGTTGTCTGTACATCCATTTGATGTATTTCCAAATCTGCTGCAGTGGCAAATAATAGCAAAAGTTGAATAGAAAAATGCTTGACTACTGGACTAAAGGTCTCAATGTAATTGACGTTGTATACCTAAGAATATCCTCTGGTGACAAGTCGTGCCTTTCTTCTGTTGATGCCTCCATCTGCGTTGTACTTGACTTTGGAAAACCATTTGTAATAAATTGTGTCTGCTAGCAGGTAATTTGACAACTGTCCATGTCTGGTTCTTGATAAGAGATGAATACTCTTTATCCATAGTTTCTTTCTAGAGATGTGAATCAAGCCGATTGAGTGCCTCTTGGATAGACGTCAGTTCCTGAACAAGATAAGCTGCAGCCTTGTCAATATAACGGTTAGGTGGTCTGCTAGTTCTTGAAGATCTTCTGGGTAATAGAGGAAGTTGATCATTTTGATCATACTGTAGTTGTTGAAATGCAACATCATCATCTTTAGATTCGTCGTTGATTTGTTGTTCGTGGGAAGTAGAAGAGCTTGGACCTTCAATGGGAATAGTCAACTGAAGAACTAGAAAGTTTAATGCGTCATGAAAATTTGATAGGTCGGCTACATGGGGACTACCCTTCCTTTGAAGTCTTTAAACTGATCTTCAATGAAGATGACAGCCCGACTAGTGAATATCTTTGACTCGATGGGATCGAACAACTTGTAGGTTTGATCTGAAGTAGTGTAGCTGATGAAAATACATTTGATACACTAGAAGTCGAGCTTCTTC
Source organism: Diphasiastrum complanatum (assembly GCA_029204225.1). NCBI lineage: Eukaryota > Viridiplantae > Streptophyta > Lycopodiopsida > Lycopodiales > Lycopodiaceae > Diphasiastrum > Diphasiastrum complanatum. The sequence goes on from CM055093.1 coordinate 27,289,882, forward strand.
CTGAGATCACAAGGTATCTGCACAAAAGCAGTACATCCAAAAACTTGTAAGTTTGATAAAAAAAGGTTTGGTACTTGTCCAAATTTCAAATGGTGTTTTGTCTGAGAGGCCTTTAGTAGGACATGTGTTCTGAATATAGGTTGCTGTTGAAACAACTTCAGCCCAGAAGCTAAGCACTTCGGAAGTGCCACATGTGATAACATGCACTTTGCCGATTCAACTAAGGTTCTGTTCTTCCTCTCAACAAGACCATTTGAATGAGGCGAATAGGAGGTGATGTATTGTTGTTCAATGCCGTTGTTAAGGCAATACTCCTTGAATTCGTTGGAGATGTATTCTCCTCTGTTATCTGACCTCAATGCTTTGATTCGTTTGCCAATTTGATTTTCATCATGCTCTTTGAGTTGTTTGAATTTGATGAAAGTCTCTGATTTCTGTTTAATGGAATAAACAATTGTTCTTCTGGAGAATTCATCAACAAAGGTAATGAAATACTTTGCATCTAACAATGAAGGAGTTTGCATAGGTCCACATATATCTGTATGAACAACATCTAACAGACCTTTTGTTGCGTGCATATGGTTTGGTCTAAAAGGAATTCTAGCCTGCTTTTTAAAGATGCAGCTATGACAGACAATGAGATTGACCTTACCAGAAAGATAGTCAAGATCAAGAACCATGGATTGTATGGACATGCTCAAAAAAATGCATAATTCAAGTGTCCTAAGCAATGATGTCATAGTAATGCTTTATTGACTAGAACAGAGGTTTTCAAGGCTTGACTAGACTCAGAATAGCAATGTGCCAATCTGTATAAGTAACTCTACCTCTTGCCGAGTACAAGGATCTTATTACTCCTATCGATAATTTTGCATTGATCAGATTCAAATTCTACCTTATGACCTAAATCTGTAATTCTACTTACTGATAACAGATTTGTAGAGATTTTAGAAACATATAAGACCTTTGATAGTAATTTGAATTGATCATGTTGAAATCGCAATCTTACAGTACCTTCACCTTCAATAGTGTGAGTACTATTGTCACCAAGATGAACAAATTTCTTTATGCTGTAAGGTGTGTAGGAGTTGAAAATCTCACGTTGATTGGTCATGTGTTGAGTTGCTCCATAATCCAAAAACCATGAATCATCCAAAACTGTGCTTTGATCTTTGACCATGAATGCACCTTCGTCCACTTCGATTTGGGGAGATGATGAAACTATGTTTGCTTGTTGATCAAGTTTCTTGGCTGCATTCTTCACTTGGAGAATTCGGCAATCCTTGATCTCATGGTTATTGTGCTTGCAATACATGCAAAATATCTTCTTCTTTAATTGTGGATCTGATGATTGTGCTTGACTTTGAGTCTGTTTTTGATTCGTTGCAGTCTTTTTGGAGCTTTTCTGCTTGTGTCGCTTACAGCCTTTGTTGACATACAGAGCCTGAGAGGAGGAAGTAGACAAAGTGTCTTGACTTCTTTGATTGTCTTCTTGTAGCAACATAGTGATAACTCTAGTAAGAGCTAGATCTGAGTGTGTCGATACAATCATTACCTAGTTCTCATATGTAGAGGGCAAGCTTGAAAGCAATGTCATAATTGCGTCTTGATCATCTATGACTGATCTGACAGTGGCCATCTGTTGCAAGAGATTTTTAAACTCGTTAATGTGACTCTGAAGAGAATCACCACTAGACATCTTGAAAGCGAAGAATTCCCTACGTAAATGTAACTTAGTAGTTATGTCCCTCATGTCATATAGTGAGTTCAGGATGTCCCAAACGTCTCTTGACGTTTTAGCTTTAGCTATGTGTCCAATTTGTGTATCTAATATATTGAGGATAATAAGCACGAAAGCTTTACCGTCCTTTGATTTTCACTTTAAGTCTTATCTAGGCGAAATCCGATCCATGCCTATGTGCATAATTACATGGCTAGCCTTGCTCTTCACAACATTGTAGTTGGCCTTGTCACAAGCATGGATCAAAAGATTGCAGTTGGCCTTGTCACAAATAATGAGTAGGGAATTAATTAGACCTATCTTGAATTTATACATCATCGAAATGGCTGGAACCACCGGCGCCATAGATCACCATCATATTTATGACAGAGTTCTAAAAATCCAAATAAGTGTTATACAACTAATTATAAGCTAGGGTTTAACAATATTGTTTGTCAAAAAAATTTGGTTTAATTTATATTGCATTCCTAAATTTGAGAGACTACTTGCACTAATACGAATAGACTGTAAGACTGATTGCATTTGCACTAGTTCTGATTTGATATTGATTGCTATCTTCTGTAATGATTCATTATTTTTTTTAAGTTGTTCATTTTCTTCTAACATCTTTTGGAGATGACAATCTCTATTCTGACAATAAGAGGATATCCGAATTAACTCACCTTTTAAAAAGTGAACTTTATTCATATAAAGTTGTTTTCCATGGTTTTGCAATCTTTCACAATATCCTAGTAATCCACTATGCCCATTGCATATCCATGTAACTAAATGAGTTATTGAAGAGAATGTGGGATGTGTCAAAGTGCTTGGATCTTGTGGATATAATGTTCCATCTGTCCACAAATCCACGTTTTTCTTTCCTTCTACCCTGTAACGAGAACGATCTTCAGCAGATATTTGAACTCCTTTGCCTCCTCTTTTCTGCAAAGGTGTCAAATCAATAGGGATATCCACATGTAGATGATATAATGTCATCATCAAAAAAATAATAGAGTAATCAGTTGCATCAACGTACTATGACCAGATTCTATGAAGCAAAATAAAATACTCATCTTTGACTATATTATATACTATGTATGATCAATCCAATCTCCATGCTTGTATGCTTGATTCAAATTTAGAAATGCCACTCATTTTTTCATTCCAGTAGGTAGTTGCGCTCATATTTCCGTTCTCGTGGAAGGAATGCATATGTTAACATTTTGCAATTTTTCCTGATTCGAATTTGGGGATGGCGGTCATATTCTAGATCCAGTGAAAATATTGCCCTTTTCGTAACCAATGGAGGGAATATTTTTGAATTAAGTCAAGTTATATTGCGAACTGTTAACAGTTCTTAACTGTGACTATAGACACTGTGGTTAGATCATTGGGAGTTGGGGAGGCCTTGGGAGTGGTGCGGGCAAGCAAATAAACAATATTGTTTTATTTATTTTGATATTTTTGTATATCCTACATGGCATTTCTTAAAGGGTCTTTTTGATATTGAGAACTCCTCTAATGTGGAGCATTATGCTCCTTATTTAGGGCTCTATTTACTACTCGATGTATATATTGTATATTTATGCATAAAATGCTAGTACAAGCCCATGAAGACTTTCTAAAATAAGACTTTGTGATCATAAAGTACCTAAACATTCCAGTCATAAACTAGATCACAAAATAGACTCAATAATAAATGATCATGAAATATTTATACAAATTGGGTATCAATTTCGGATAGGCATTTAAAATTCCAAGCCCCTATGGTATCAATTTTGGCGGTTATTGAAAACTTTAATATAGCATATTTGGATATTGATACCCAAATTGATAACCTTGGGTATAAAATCAAAACTAAAATCAATATATTCATAACAATGGAATGACAATTGGGGCGAGCATATCTCCAACGAGGGACATCTTTGGTGGTTGGGCCCCACCCTCATCTAAGGGTGATCATGGAGAGCTCTAGATGATGTGGAATTCGGGTTAAGGGTTATGGAGAGCTCTAGATGATGTGGAATTTAGGTTAAAGGTTGTGGAGAGATCTAGATGATGTGGAATTTGGGTTAGGTCCAAGAGTACTAATATGAGGTAGCTCTCAAGATCATTGTTAAATATAATAAAGGACTAGGAACTCTTCACCACCATGGGATATTCTTGGGACCCAAATGTGCAGGTGGACCCAAATTTGCAGATGCTGATGGTGGATGGAGGTGAAGTTGCTGTTGGAAAGACGAGTTCTACCAAAAGGCAAGCATCAATTCTTTTTTGCATTGAAGGGGCCGAAATTTTCATTGGATTTCATTTCGACTTTTGATGGTTTCTCAACGAAGTTGAGAGAGAGAGAGCATTCGAGAGAGCTCTAAAAGCTACTGTCTGCGACCTCCTTTCGTTTCCTAGCCATCTCTATCTCCATCTCCATGTCTCTATCTTGCCGGCTTGTTCTTTCAGCTCCTGTGACTCTCCACCAGTCTTTCAGCTCCTGTGATTCTCTACCAGTCTTTCAGCTCCTATGATTCTCCACCAGTTTTTCCATGCTTTTTGTTTTTCGACTGATTTCCCGTCATTCGTCTTAGAAGCGTCATCAACCACATTCGTCTTAGAAGCTTCATCAAACACGATCCAGTCCTGTAGGTCAATATTTCAGCAATGATACTGAGCTTGATCCGAAGATTCGCAAGGTTCAACAAATCAACTTCACTGATTATACTGCATCTAGTTCTGTTTGCTTGACATCAGTAATAGAAAATCGATGCGGAAGGCAACAGATGTAATAAGTTTCCTAGTTTATGTGATGAAAGACGCTGCATGCAACTAACTGATCGAGAATATTTTTTAGCTATTCGTAACTTGAATTTGACCACATTTGTCAGAGCAGCTCACGCAACTAAACACTTTTGATCAATGGTCTGAACACTGTGAACTGTTGTTCATTCCAGAAATTGATACGATCGAGTCCATTTGCTTCGGTTGCTTATACAGATGGAGCTGTCATCGACTCTCAAATATGAAGAGGTACTTATAAGCTGGTGCTCAAGCAGTTAGTTAACTTCTACTGCGCTAAGAGTTGAACTGTTAAGTTTGGTTGGAGCTTGTTTATTTCTCAATGTATAGAAATCAGGCGTTTGGATAATGCTACCAGTATTTTGTTTATTTGCTGGTCATACTAGTAGCGCCTCATCTTTGGCATCAATTGTGATCATGAAATTTGTTTTGTAGGACTATATTAAGAATTCTAGAGGGATGAGACTGTTCACTTGCAGCTGGATTCCTGCCAACCAGGACATCAAAGCCCTCGTGTTTCTATGTCACGGTAGTTAGCAAATTTTACACATTTTTTGGTGAATTGCTCACCTGATTTGATTAGTGATGTTGTCGGACGTAGGAAGCTTTGTTTGTATAAACTTACCACTGCCGTTCCAGTATAAGTTTCTAGAAATCCGATATTTCTTTTGATTCATGACATGGCTAAAAAAAATCGGAAGGTCGTCGATTGCTAATGGTTTTTTGGTATGGCAGGATACGCAGTTGAGTGCAGCATCTTCATGAAGGGTACTTACAAATCATTTCTTCCACCAAATTTAGCTCCCGTGAGAAACGATCAGTTTGAGAGTATCTTATAGCTTAGCCCGATAAATTCTCTAGAGGGTGTTATGAGAAGCAGTTCTTGCTCGATGGGTTCGACTCCAGTGCTGTGGCACTGAGATAGATTAGCACGAAGCTTGTGCTTGTATTCCTTCCATTGTATCGTCACACATTTGTCGATCTCGTCTAAATATTAAGGTTTTCCTTTGCGCGTGACAGGAGCGGGAGTAAGGCTTGCAGAAGCCGGATATGCAGTATTTGGTATTGACTACGAAGGTCATGGAAAATCTGATGGCACACGATGTTACATTCAGAACTTTGAAAGTATTATTGACGACATTATAGCATTTTTCAAATCCGTTAGAGGTATCATACCACGTGCTAGAATGTTTGTCTTTATTTAGCTGTTGGATCCGATTTTTGTGATCTAATATTTTAGAAAGAATTTTTCGCTAAAATCAGATCAAACGCTTGAATTGTGTTGATAAGAATAGAGCTTTAGCTCTGGCTTTCAGAGCTAACAAGTGATCTCGTGCCTTCAGAGCGTTCGGAATATCAAAGCAAAGCAAGATTTTTGTATGGGGAGTCTATGGGAGGTTGTGTAGCGCTTCACGTTCACAGAAAAGAACCCACAAGCTGGAGTGGTGCAGTCCTAGTAGCTCCGATGTGCAAGGTATGGCAGCTATAGCTTATATCTCTCTAGGTAATGGGATGCCTACCGTGAAGCTATTAACTTTGATCTTAAAGCTCTAGAAGTTAAGTTTTTGCAAAGCTACCAAAACTACTTTATTTTGAAACTGTATCTGTAGATTTCAGAAAACATGAAGCCACATCCGCTCGTTATCAGAGTTTTGACGGCTCTTTCCCCGTTAATTGGAACGTGGAGGATTGTACCCACAAAAGATGTAATTGAAATGGCCTACAAGGATCCCATAAAGAGAGAAAAGGTATAGTCTACTTGACCTCGATAAGCATCGTTAAGTCCTGTCGAGAATCTGGTATGTGTCATTTACAATCAGAGTAGCATCAACTTGTTTGCTAAAAGGAAACCACCTAAGACTGGTTAACATAGAATTCTTACGTTATTTCTATATCCATAGATTAGGGAAAATTCTCTTATATACCAAGGCTGGCCTCGCGTGAAGACGGCTTTGGAGATGGCCCAGGCAAGCCTAAGTATTGAGCAAAGATTTGACGAGGTATAGCCCAACTTTCAAGTTACAGTTATCATGCAAAGAGAAGTAAAAGTCAGGCACGAGTTTAGGATCCTTATCCTTATGTTACAAGTTCTACTTGTGTTGAGATTCCATTAATTTTGATCTCAAGTCTGCTGTTTTGTTGTTGCAGGTGACACTACCATTTCTTATTTTGCACGGCGACGCAGATAGAGTGACTGACCCAGAGTGTAGTAAGCAACTACATAGTGCCGCTAAGAGCTTTGACAAGGAACTAAAACTTTATCCAGGCATGTGGCATGGTCTGCTTGTAGCCGAACCAGATAAGAATGTTGAAATCGTCTTCAACGACATAGTTTCGTGGTTGGACAAGAGGATTCCTGCACGAAGCTCAAATGGTGATGAATTATTGAAATATTCTATTGTAAATGTTTCTCAATATGACAATTCTCAGACAAAGACGAGGTCCATGTGAACTAGATGGCGTATAATTGCAACATTGTCCGATACTCCAACACGAAAGTTGATGCACTTTGCAATTATCAGCTGAGTGGTTTCCGATAAATTATCACCCATCTTTGTGCTAAAGAAGAAGGATCAATTATTATGTCTTGAAAGCATTGTGATACCATCCATCATGACATACAACTCCGAAGCACGTGTACTTGGATCTGTTTGAACTTTGATACATGTATAAATTCAATTGTTTAAGAAGTAGATGTGTGAAGAGCTTGACGATTTGTGGAATAGTAGTGACTAAGCTTATAAAAATAGCCACAACGTCTACCAAAGGCTAACATGTTTTGAGATTTGTCAATAATGGTGCAGCCTTCTATATCAAATTCTACCCTACGACTTGAATCAGTGATTTTGCTTATACAAAGTAGATTTTTGGTAAGGGTTTGGAACATGTAAGACATTGGACAACAAATTAATATCACCTATCTAAAATTCGACCCTGACTGTTCCTTCACCTTCAATGGAACGGGATGAGTTGTCTCCAAGTTGCACAACTCTAGAATGGGTAAAAGAATTGTAGCTTTGGAACCAGTCATGATGACGAGTCGTGTGTTGAGTTGCTCCAGAGTCTAAGTACAGGAATTGATATCCTGCGGATTTCCGACCTTGGTTATGAAGGCAACTTCATCTTCCTTGATGCGAGATCGAGTGACTGGTTGAGACAATATTTGCTTGTTGTTGGGACTGTTTTTTCTTGTCATTGTTGTATTTGAGTGTTCTTCAGTCCTTGATGAGATGGCCAGTCCTCTTACAATATTTGCAGAACAGCTTTTGCATTGGATGGAATGATGAAGAATTCGATCCTGAACCAGAATTCGATCCTGAACCAAAATTCGATCTAGAACCAAAATTTGATTCAAACTGCATGTTGCTCTTCTTATCAGAACAATCTGATTTTGTGGATTTCTTTGATTTGAAATTTTTATTTTTCTTTGTATACAGAGCTTGAGGATCAAATCGTGAGCTTGAGGAGGATGCATTTCTTTTGATCTCCTCTTGTAATAGCATCGAAATGACTCTAGATAGAGTGAGAGTGTGATGTTGTTGGGGTGAATTGGCCATTACCCAGGTTTCATAGACTTCAGGAGGACTTGATAAAAGAGTCATCACTACATTGGAATCTTCTATGATTGATCATGTTGCAGTCATCTGATCCATAAGACTTTTAATGTATTGAGATGGATGGAAATGGTGTCTACATCAGACATTCTCAAAGTGAAGAATTTTTTCCTCAAATTCGGTGCGCCATACCTTGGTGCTACGTTCGGTGTCCCTTGATGATAGGGATAAAAAGTCCGATAAGGACTCCTTTTCTGTTGGACAATTCAGGGGTTAAATGGGCAAAATGCCATATCGTGCGATGTTGCATTGCACAAATGGCATAATCTATGAGTCAGTCTCAGATTTTGCTTTAGGAGTGGGCACTCGTTCGCTGTATGGTTTTGTGTGCATACTAAACACCATACATTTTCACATCGAAGATACTGTAGCTGGTTTTGTTCCGGTAGATTTGGCATTGCTGCTACAGCTCCTTGTAAGGCTTTCAGTTTCTGCTCAAACTACGCCGTAAGTTGCTCCATCTGCTATTTGTGTAATTTTGTCAGTTGTTCCATCAACAGTTCTTTGGATAGAGTGGAGGCAATTGATGATGATGATGCTATCGATGGAGTAGGATTATGGGTGGGTGGATATTCGTCATCTGATCCCTCATCCTCTTCCCTAATGACATCCTCCATATCTTCTTGCAGAGTTGTGTATTGCTCTTGTCATTTCAGTTCTCTCCTGGTGCTATGTAGTAGTCCTGCTAGGAACCACATGATCACCACATGATTGGGAGTTAGGGCTGCACTGCACTCAGATCGTAGATGTTTGACCCACTCTGCAGGTGTCCGATCGCCGTAGATTTTATTTTGGTATCTCCATTTGAGGTGCCCTCCAGACTGGTTGCAAGGGAGCGATAGGTATGGGTTGACTCATTGGATCCATTGGCACTGATTCCAGTTCTGCCTCTTGTTGTGCAACTGCTAATCTGGGAAAGTGTGGTGCTTGATTTGTTGTCCTTCTTGCTATTGATCGTCCAGATCTTAGATTCATCTGATGATGGAGTCCAAAATAGTTGGATCTTGCTTGTATAATGGAATGCACTCTAGATCTTAAGGATTTGATCAATCTGATTGGCTGGAAGTGAAAATCAAGTCCCTTATAGTGGTTTTTCCTTGATAACTTTTTACTCCTTGCACGATTGACCTGATATTTTGACAGTAGCTGGATCTGGTGCAGATCTTTGTGTGAGGGTTCTTTAGCTGTTTTGCAGGAAGAAACTTTGATATCTCTCATATTACTGGGAAGTAACTCTCACAAGGATCACAAGAGCTAAATCTGTTTGACTCTCAAAATCTCTACGAGAATTAACTCTCGCAAGAACTGAAAATTTCACTGTGTGCGAGGGTCCAAAACCACTAATTTGGCTTGATCTTCACCAATACTTAGTACTAACACTTGCAGGCTTTTTCACTAATGGAAATTGACATTTTGGATCGATTGAGATGGTCTGTGAGAGTTCTCTCTAGAAGCATTTGCTAAATCTTCAATTTTTAGTGATTTTTTAGCACTTAAACCCAATTTTTTGCTCACTAGAATCAAACTAACTCTCACAGACTCTTCTGTATTCTGGTCTCACTGAGATGGAACTTCAAAATTCTCTGTGAGGGTTCTTGCCCACTAGAACTGAAAATTTTAGTGTCTACGAGGGTTCTCTAGTATTTTTACATCTTTTTTCCACTGGGAACTCTCGCACAAACACTTAGACAGTGAACTGACTCTCGCAAGCTTCTCTGTGTTCTGGTCTCACTAAGATGGAACTTCAGAGAGCTCTGCGAGAGTTCTGGTTTGTATTTTTTTGGATTTTTACAAGGGTTTTTTGATTTTTTATGATTTTTTCTCTAATTTTTGCAATCTACTTGGAATTAACTCTCGCAGGCTTCTATGCAGGTCTGGGACAGTACCCTAGAGCTGCTGCCAGTCATGCAAGGGTTATCTCTCACTGGTCTTGGAGAAAATAAAATCTGATGTGAATTTTGGTTCTTTTTCCCTCCAAAATACAGATTGGTGTGTTTTTGAATTTTCTCATGTTTTGTTTAAATGTCAAGCCCTTCGAGACTATTTAGGGTCTCTACTACCCTCTCACACCTCCTCAACTAGCTGTGAATAGTCCAAACACATAAAAATTCAGAAAACTAACTCTAAACACCCAAAAATCTACCTAAAACTACTCCAAAAAGCAAGAAATAGCTAAAATGGAGCTATACTAGTTAGTGAAAACCTATCCCCGACAATGGCCAATATAGGATCGAAGATCTTGTGTAGTATGGCCCTCCCGCCTGTCAACAAGGGTTAGAACACTGGATAGGTGCCTAACTATGAATAGATGCTACTTTTAGATAGTTTTCTACTTTTTCTCTAGCTCTACTCACCACTAACACTACCACCGTTAACTCTACTCCACTACACTAACATTCATCATGATTGAGGGTGAAAGAAAAGAGAAGAAGAAAAGAAGAAGAGAGAAAGAAAAGGGTGAGAGCGAGTGAGAGAGATGAGATGGAGGTTAGCTCAAATGCTCAATATCATTGCTTATGGAGAAACCTTAACTAGCATAACTAAACAGCATGGAAAATGGAATTAACAAGTAAACCACAACAATAGCATAAGCAAGAGTGATTAGCAAATGAGGATGTTTGAGCTTCCAAAATGGTAGAGTCTCCTCCTCTCAATTAAGCATTAAAATAGAGTACAAGAGGTGTCTTTTTATAGATATGGAAGGATCTTGCCCCAAAATACCATTGGCTAATATGTAAACTATTCCTATCCATTCATCTTGGACCCAACTTGATCCAAAGGTCTTTAAAAAGTACATTAAAACTCACAAGATTTATGTGAGCCCAAGTTGGACCCAACTCTAAAATAGACTTCTAAGTTTAAAATGACTTTGGACCTCAAGTTTTAATTTAATTACAAAGGGCCCAAGTCTGTTATTCTATTTACAACTCAACTTGCGTGCTCATTGGGCCATGGGCTTATACGCGCAGGATGCCATGCCCTCGCAACATATTTTATTAGCCGATTGAAATCGATGTGCGAATCTTGTGTATATGGGAAGCAACATCGAGAGAAGTTCAATAAAGGGGGTGTTGCAAGAGCAAAGAACATCCTGGATTTAATCCACACAGATTTATGCGGGCCTATGAGGACCATGTCCTTAGGAAAAGCCTTCTGTTTCATGACCTTTATTGATGATATGTCACGTAAGACGTGGATCTACTTCTTAAAGAAGAAATCAGATGCATTTGATAACTTCAAGAACTTCAAAAACTTGGTCGAAAATCAGACAAGTAGGAAGATCAAAGTCCTAAGATCAGATAGTGGAGGTGAGTATAAGTCTAATGACTTCAATGGTCTTTGTGATCAATGTGGGGGATTAAAAGACAATTTACGCAAGCTCATACTCCTGCTCTCAATGGTGTAGCTGAGCGCAAAAATCGTACGATTGTGGAAAGTGCCAGATCTATGCTAGCTGAGATGAAACTACCAAAAGATTTTTGGTCAGAAGCATGTAGCATGACAGTCTATCTTCAAAATAGAAGTCCTACCATTGCCATACCAAAGATAACACCTAAAGAAACATTCACAAAGAAGAAGCCAAAGGTGAACCACTTGCGAATCTTTGGATGTAAGGCCTTTGTACACATTGCTAAGGAAGAGAGACGTAAACTTGATGTAAAAGCTATCAAGTGCATATTCCTAGGATATGATGATCGTGTGAAGGGCTATAGACGTTTTGATCCAGTCGAAAACAAAATCCATATAAGTCGTGGTGTTATCTTTGATGAATCCAAGATGTATGAAGACGAGGATGCTGAGAAGATAGACACATCCAGTAGGAAAGATGGTATAGTGAGGATACCACCTGATGATGATCCATTCATTGACCTTCCGAGTGATGAACATGAGGATACATCTCAAGATACTACCACTCAACCTCAAGAAATAGGTTGGAGAGGTAGGGACAAACCTTTTGGTGCAAGAAGGATTGAAGTTGCAGGTGACAAACACAAGGAAAAGGATGTACTGTGGGATACATTTTCACTAGGAAGCCGATCACCTGACAGAAAGCTCCCTAAGTGGTTTGAGAGATTGATGGAGAGCCGCGACATAGATGACTTTCTAGGATCAACAAGAGAGAAGATACTACTTGAAAGATATGAAGCAAATTATGCTCTTTTATCTAACATTATTCAAAGCAAAGAACCTTCGACTTATGGTGAAGCGAAGGATGATGACATTTGGGTCAAGGCCATAGGAGAGGTGATGGAGCCAATTGCTAAGCATAGCACATGGGACTTAGTAGAACCACCAGTTGGCAAGAAACCCATTGGTTGCAAATGGGTATATAGGACTAAGTACCATGCAGATGTAAGTATAGCAAAGCACAAAGCAAGATTGGTGATCAAAGGGTATGCACAAAATAAGCCATTGACTATGAGGAGACCTTTGCACCGGTTTGTAAGTGGAATACTTTATGTCTACTTATTGCTTTAGCTTCACATTTTGGTTGGCCTTTGCATCAGATGGATGTGAAATTCGCTTTTCTAAATGGTGAGTTAGAAGAAGAAGTGTTCATGGATCAACCTGAAGGCTTTGTAACAAAAGGATAGGAAAATAAAGTATGTCGTTTGAAGAAAGCACTTTATGGTCTTAAACAAGCACCACATGCATGGTATAGCAGGATTGATGCCTACTTTCATTCAAAGGGAATGGTGAGAACACATTCTGATCCAAATCTATATATCTTATGCTTTGATGGTATGGTTGCTTTGATTGCTCTTTATGTTGATGACTTGATTATTACTAGAAATAATCAAGAGATATAGACATGATCAAGAAAGACCTCATGGAACAATTTGAGATGACGGATCTCAGTCTGATGCATTACTGCCTTGGAGTAGAAGTGTGGCAAAAAGGACATGAAATGGGTTTAACACAGGTGAAGTATGTCAAAGAGTTGCTGCACAAGTTTAGGTTACAGGATTGCAAACCAGTAAACACTCCTATTGAACCAAGTAAAAGGCTTTCTAAGCTTGATGAGTCACAGTCATTTGATGCTACGCTATATAGACAGTTAGTAGGGAGCTTGATTTACCTTACCACGACTAGACCAGATATATGCTATGTTGTTGGTATTGTAAGTCAGTTTATGGCAGCACCTACGGAAATGCATTGGAAGGCAGCTAAATGCATTTTGCATTTTGCGAAAGGCACTTCAGAGTATGGCTTGATGTGAACTTGACAAAGACATCATACACTTCATCCTTGCTCTTTAGTAGATAGATCCAACAAAATCTACTAAAATCATCAATGAATGCTACATACATCTTAGCTCCACTATTGCTAATTGTAGTAAATCCATGAATATCCGAATGTACAAGTTGAAAAGGCTTTGTAGATCTAGAAATAGATCTAGTATAAGGTAGTCTATGTGACTTAGACAAAGCACAAGACTCACAAACATGCTTGTCATTACTTAAGGAACTTGGAAGACCAATCACAACCTTCTTCCTTGCCATTACCTCCAATGACTTGAAGTTGAGGTGTCCCATCCTTTTGTGCCAAACCTCTTGAATAGAAATTTGCTCCCTTGCAACACATCCAACTTGGTTAGCAATAATACAAGCATCAAGTTTGAACACCTTGCCTTGTCTTTTACCTTTTCCAATCAAGACATCCTTCCTTTTGATCAAACAAGCATCTCCATCAAACTCCACCTTGAGGCCCTTACTTCGCATTTGACTCACACTAAGCAAATTCTTGGTAATAGATGGAATAAACAAGACATCCTCCAAATGAACATTCCTATTTGTAGAGAGAGAAATAGGAATTGTGCCAATCTCTTTGATTGCACACTCACCATCATTGGCCGTGTAGATCACCCTCTTGTCATCTCCATATGCCAACAAAGAAGTGAAGTACTCTTTGTGAAAGGTCATGTGTGAACTTGCTCCACTATCAATCCACCAAGGATCTAGATCTCCATCATTAGCAAGCATACATGAAGACATCACAAAAGCATCATCATTTGCATCTTGCACATCCAAACCATCCTCATCAAGAGTAAGATTACCTTGCTTGTCTCCTTGATCTCTCTTCTTCTTGTACACTCACTTGCAAAGTGTCATTTGATGCCACAATAGAAGCACTAGAGCTTTGATCTATCCTTCTTTTTGCCACTTGAAGAAGCATCCACTTGATCTTGCCCTTTAGACCACTTGCTTTTGGTTTTGCCCTCTTTGTGAACATAGCATCCTCTTGAAGTGTCGATGTAGATCCACCTCTTGCTTGAAGCCTATATTCTTCATTGATCAAGATCTTTTGAAGATCCATAAAAATTGACAAAGTCTTTTGAATAGCAATACTTTGAACAATGTTAGCATGAGCATCCAACAAGCCATTAAGAATAACTTGAATAAGCTCTCCTTCCTTAATGCTTTCATCTATGCAAGCTAACTCATCATTCAATGCTTTCATTCTCAAAACAAAAGTACTTGGACTTTCTTCATTCTTTTGCAAACAAGAAAAGATTTGCCTTCTTAGAGTCAACACTCTAGAAGTAGACTTGGATTCATAAAGCTTCTTCAATGAATTCCAAGCTTCCAAAGATGATGTGCACTTACCAACTTCCTTGAGAAGTTCATTGGTAACATTCATCTTTATCATGTGTAGAGTTTTCTTGGCCCTCTTGTTATACCTCAATTGATCTTGTTGTGTTGCTGGTCTCTCCTCCAAACTTACAACAATATCCAAAACATCATTCATCTCAAGAAGTGACTTCATCCTCACTTTCCATAATGAATAGTTACTTGAGGTAAGCCTATCATTGGCTTCCAACATGACTCCAATTGAGGTTGCCATGTAGCAATGACCTGATCTTCTCTTTCAACCCATTTCAATGCACAAAGCACTCCTTTGAACAACAACAAATGCTTTCAAAAGAAATCACCAAGATTTGAAACTATCTCACAAATTCTCTTCTAGCACTTATCCAAGCAAATCAACACATAGAATCATGGAATCTTGATCAACCTATGATCTATCCTCAATCTAATGACTTTTGCCACTTCCTAAGATTGAAACACACTCAAATGAAGTCCAGAAACCTCACTATCTAGAGATCCAATCAAAATTAGGGTTTTGACAAAATCACAAAAAATTGACTATTCCAAATCTACATGCAAATGCTGAAAATTTGATATGCAATCTATAAGCCACCACTTAGGTTGAACCAATGATCAAAAAATCGGCCAAATCCAGCATGTGAATTCAAAAATCGAAATTGAACAAGTATATTGACCTATTTAGTGTTTTGATTTACAAAAGATCCAATATACAAAAGCAAAAAATTCGATTTTGGTGTAGAATCCTCTCTAGCATGCTCTAGACTTGATATCTTCACCAAATCATTGATAGATCTGATTTTCTCCTTCATAACCTAGAACACAAGCTCTAATACCATGTGAAAGATTTCAGATCCTTAAGATCCAATCTACTTGAATGATCTTTGGTTAGAAAGAGAAATACACTACCAATTTCACCAATGTAGAAAAATCAGCATCTACACACAATTTGAGATGCAAACACTAATAGAACTTGATCAAACTTGAATGAAATGATTATGTACTGTTGCTGTCCGTACAAAACCAGCAAGCTTCTGTATCTCACACGTGTGGATCCAAAAATAACAAATATAGATCATTCTACACATAGAATTGCAAGCAATCACCAAGATAGTGCACCAATGGATAGTAAAACCCAAGAGAACCATGTATAAGCATGAAATGAGATAGAGAAGAGAGAAGATGACTCTCTCCACGAGTTACATCCTTTTATAACAGGTCCAAACCCTATTTGGCCACTTGGCTTTCCCACCAAAATGCTAACCCTACCAATTTTGGGTCTAGATTCAATGTACCCAACTTATTCAAATTGAATCTATTCAAACTCGCATTATATCTTTCCCACGCTTTTAAAAAGTGTTTATTCAAATAAATTTTAGACTAATGAACTTTGAAAAGTCAATCTCTAAGTCTAAAACAAGTTTTGGCCTCAATATGTCAAATATGAAAATATTGCAAAATGTGATGAAACTAGTTGAATCTTTCACACATGATTCTATGTTGCAACTTTCATTGGAAAAAATATCGGAAGCAGATTAGATACTGCTGAAATGTACTTTGTAAATATTTTTATTTAATATACAAAATTTTATTGTGTGTCTATAGCCTACTGGCTTGTATAAATTTGCATGCTTTTTGAAATTTTTTATAATCCGTCGATTTTGTATTATGACGTATTTGGATTCTTCTTTAAAACCATTGGAAAAGTTGCAGTATATAGTTGTTTTTTGTGCTAGTCCCGCCATGTGTACTTTAATGAAATGCCGCTCTTGCTTGCCAATGAGATTTTTCCATTACTTGCGATGACCATATGCTAAGACTTCCACTATTTCTCGCAAAGAATGTTGAATGATGTTGTAATATGTGCTTCATGTCATAAAAATATAATTTACATCAGTACCAAAAGTATCTAATTTAATTACACATATTTGTCTATCGTAGTGTAAAATCAAAATCTTACCATATAATGTGTTATATAATCAACACCCCATGCACTTTGAACTGCATCCACAAATTCATTGGTTGTTTTATGTATCATTTGAAGATCAGTATTTGAAAATTTATCTTTTCTCAAATATTTCATTATGTTGTCTAACTTTTTCCAAACTTCTATTTTGTGTATACGAGTAGAACCTTCTTCTTTGAAATCTTGAGTTGCTGCAATAATTTTTTTCCAAACCGTGTATTGAACCTTAGATTGTTTGCCAGAATAATTTGATAAAAATCTTCGAGCTTTAGATCTTCCAATGCTCGACTTGCATGGCTTGTCATCTTTTTTTATTTTAACGTGGCCTTTATGTAAGCCTGCTAAGGACAACACATCTTCTAATCTGGAAAAAGCTTTCTTCACAGAGGCCTCTGGCTCGGAATTCCATGCAAACAAGATGTGAAGATATATTATTTTTTCTATAATACGCACCTCCACGTGCAATGTACAGATATGAACATTTCGTAGAGGAATTGATAGTACAAATTTCCAATTAGGATCTTCTCGATCTCTTGATATTCATGTACTCCTTGTCATGTCTTTTGCTATTTTCATGCAGTACAAACAAGGGTGTTTAAAGTTAGCGCCATGAGATACATTGAACATACATTTTAATATCTTCAGATCTCCTGCTAAATGCCATTCAATGTTGAAAGTGCCAATTCTAGAAATATTGAGTGGAACTCCCTCCATGTGATTTTCTATGGTGGTAGGATATGATGTTCTACTAAATATCTATGAGAGAATGTTATGGTCTTCTTTCAGCACCTATAAGAGAATACAAAAACGTGATTAGCCTCATAATATTAACACAGAGAAGATTTTAGATATGAAATCCATATTCAAATGATTATCTCTATTTATTATGCAAAGGAACTGCTATACCTGAAATACTTTCAACTACCAGATATCATTTTCTGATTGAACACTGAAATTGAGGCCTTCTAAGTCTTCTGAATTTGAAAGTGCTTCATTCATGATTGTGAGACTGACTCTTTCCATTTTTTGTCCTTTTATAATTTTAGACTCATCTAACTTGAGAACAACTATCAACTTGTTATTGACATTCTCATTTATAATACCGTAAAAATTTATGATAAATGTTAATAACTAATTAATGTCAATAAATAAATTGTTGGCATTGTTATATGCTAGACTTTCTCCTTTCGAGAAATACACTTCATTGATATGAGATGGATTACCAACTACTGTCTGCATACCATGGTTTAGCATGTCTTTTTTTTTTTAAAGATGAAATGGTCGTGGGATTGGAAACTTTTTAATATTTACCTGTGCAAATGCCTCCTTTATCATCTTAAACATTGTTGCATATGCTTCCCTACTGATGCTAGAAAAGTCACATGCCCCCTGAAGCAATGTAGTGTCTAATATTTTTCCAACTTCATCCATAATTCTATCAATAATTGAAATCTTAACCTTTTTCATTTTGTTATTATTTAACATTGATTTCATAGATTTAGAAGTCAAGATAGACTCCTAATTGAGATCTCATCGACCAAATGGTCTTCAACAACCAATGCTGATCTGCATTGCAAACATAATGTTCATGAAAATGTCAGTAAAAATTAGGACACTCATAGTATTCACAGCAGTATATAATAAACAAATCAATAGAAAGTTGAAATGAATAAATAACAAAATTAGTAATTATGACTTAATCAAAAAGTTCAAACAATATTCAATACCAAATAAGCTATAACTCACTTGAATGCACAGATTCGTCTTTTTCTCCTCTGGATGATAGATCACATATATCCTTGTTTACCAATCTTTTTTTCTTGTTGCTTCGGACCTTTCTGTTGAGCACATCCATATCTTTAACAAGAGACAAATATGAGATACACATGAATTGAAATGCAATTTTTATCTCATCATTACTAGTTGTATAATGATGCAAAGAAGATTTCAACATTTGGATCTCCTCCTTGAGCATCTCATTTTCATCCAAACAAGTTTTCATCTTTGTAGTTTTTTCTTCGCACTCCTTTGATATTTTCTGTGATTCCTCTTCCAAATAATGTATTCTGTGCATTGAATGTGCACACCCATAGAGCATCAAATTCGCACGGTAACCCAAAAGGCCATTTTTACCATGACACATAGATTATTAACTGACTCACCGAATGAAAATCTAGATGTTGCAATGAACATGGATCAATAGGATACAATGTTCCTGATGACCACAAATCTACATGTTTTAGCTTTTCCTCCCTGTATCGGACCATATCAGAAGTTGACAATTTGGGTTGCTTTGAATTTCTCGTCATGAGCAGAGCATATTCAGGTGACTGATCCACATGAAGATGATAAAGCTTTGTCATCAGTACAGTAGTATAGTAATAAACAACACAATGACAATAACAAGCTGGAGATGGCGCTAACGACTCTGCTGGAGATAGCGATGGTGTAGGCTTTTTTCAGAAATGTCACTCCTAATTCAAATTTTTGAGTGTTTCCAACTATTGGGAGGGAATATTTTAGTATTTTAAAAAATTATATTTTAATTGTGGTTAAACACCAGTGAAGTTTGATGTGACTAAACTAAGGTGCATTCATTTACATGGAAAGTAGTGTGGGCAGATTTGTAAAGAAGTTAAAAAATGATATTATAATTGCTTCATACTTATTTTTCTCTCTCCTACATGGCATTTCTTATAGGGCACTCTTTGGGCCCATATTTTGCTAATGTAACATTCAACCAAACATGTTGCAATCTAAAAAATTGGCATAGCTTCCTGGCAATGGCACCAAAACTGTAGTGTCTTTATTCTCTATCCTATTCTCAACCCAAGATCCAAGCACACAAGCATCAAGGAGATGAAGTTAGTCGCAGAGGTTCGCAACCAAACAAAAAATGTGAGTGATGAACCACTTGCTTGCTTGTCTCCTCCATCTTTGTCCTTTCTTGATATGTATCCTTCTTAAAACTCCATGATTGAGCCTCCATCTCCATCTTGCCACAAGAAACCATCAAACCTTGAAACATTATGAGTAAGAGAGTACAACAATGATGCTAATCCAGTTCCATATGACTCCATACAACTAGTTGGTAGCACTAGTCCTTCAAGATCCACTTGACACAAAAAAATGACCATAGATTACTTAGAATTTGCTTTGCATAGGAACACAGATCATGCTACACAGTAACACAGACATAAAACACTCTCTTCAGCAAGCTCACATAGCAACTGTATTTTTTAAAGTGAAATTACACTGTACATATAGTTGTTCACTCAGACAACCCATGCATGACCCGGGTTGCCGTTGGTGGGACGCGTGTCCCGTCGACTTGTCTCGTGGCGAGGCCAACTGATCCTTATCCACTGATAGGACCCACAGTACAGTAACACAGTGATTCTAACTTTAATTCTAACTCTCTCCCTTAAAGTAGAGTCACTTTTTATACAGTCATATACATAGCTTTAAAGTCAACAAACTTTAAGTATAGAAAGCTTTGATCTAAATTTATCAAACTTTTCTCCAGTAAGTGGCTTAGTGAAAATATCAGCTAGTTGTTCTTCTGTGCTACAATGAACAACATGAATTTCACGACTCAGCAGCCTCTCACGTATGAAGTGATACTGAATCTCAATGTGTTTAGTTCTCGCATGGAACACTGGGTTCTTTGCTAGCTGAATGCCACTCTGACTGTCGCTATGTAAAGTCGTGAGATTTTTCTGCTTCATGCCAATTTCTTCCAAGATTTGTCTCAACCATATAGCTTCTTGTGCAACACTGCACATTGTCTTATACTCTGCTTCTGTGGTGGAAAGAGCAATTGTACTTTGCTTCTTACTAGACCAGGAAAAACAATTACCACAAAACTGGAATATATATCATGTGATGGATCTATGATCATCATAGTCACCTCCCCAGTCTGCATCCACATAGCCACACAACTCAGGTAAACCATCATGTTTCTTGTGCAATAGGTGGCCGAGTGCTATTTTGGATGGAAAGACACCTTTTGAGATGCTATTCAAGAGGAGGCTGAGTGTCAACTTTCTAAGAACCTTTGGATGCACATGCTATGTCAACATTACTCTTGATGATAGGACCAGAGAGGATCCATCTTCAAGAAGAGGTATTTTTGTTGGATATAGTGAGGTGAGTAAAGCCTACAAGGTTTACATTTCTTCTACTAACAAAGTGATTGTTGGTAGAGATGTCATTTTTTATGAGGGGAACAATCCAAAGGTGTCTTCAAGCATGATTGATGGTAAAGTAAGTGGATCTAACATTCATGATGTTGATGAGAAGGATCATACTTTGGATGGTGGTGATGATGGACCTTCATCAAGTCAAAAGCCAAGGAGAACATCAAGAGAAAGACAAGTACCATCAAGGCTCACATATGATCAAAAGGGTAAGCAAGTAATTTCTGAAAATTATGTTGCTTTCCTAACCTCTTTGGATGAGCCTACAAGTGTAGATCAAGCAAGGAAAGAAGAGGAGTGGATCCAGACAATGGATCTTGAGTATCGATCTCTTATGAAGAGTGGAACATCTTTTGGAGGATCTTCTTGTATACATGGAGCTATGCAAGTGGATGGATGTTATCTTGCTGTAAAACTAAGTAATGGATCTGGAAAACAAATTTTGTTCAATGACTTTGATGGTCAAGTTGAAGATCAAGAGGTTGATCTCAAAGCGCTTCAACTAGTCAAAAGAGAAGTTGGCAATTTGGAGCTAAGGAGAGATAATTGGCAAAGGTGTTATGGATCTGTTTTTGCAGCATATTGAAGACTCAAGTAAGGTCAAAGGAACAGCAAGGAAGTGTTGTTCAAGTTTACTTTACTTGTTCTATCTCATGTTTGAGCAATTTCATGTGGATGTGTGCAAATTGTCAAGATATGGTAAAACTAGCTACATTGGTGAGCATTGTTTTGATGTTGGATTTGTACTAGCATTCTTGGCTGATTTTGCTGATGGAAATGAAGCTATTGGAGGTTCATTATGTCACTCATTCATGGTCAAGTCATCAAGGTATGATGGTATCTTGAGACAAGATGAAGATGGAGGCTCATTCATGGAGTATCATGGTGGATACAAGGCAACAAAGGACAAAGGAGGAGGAGACATGCAAGCAAAAGTTGATCACTCACATTTATTATTTGTTTGCTGTATTTTTCCAAAGAGTTCAGAGTTGGAAGCATGGTGGAATCATCTCACTTACATTCTATTTGATTCTTCATGTTCTAGTCACATTTTTACATGTAAAATTGATATAAGAAATAGTGAAGCATCCCAAGTGGACACTATTCTCTATATCAATTATGGTTGTTTTTATTTTGAGCATTACATGATCATTGAAAGACGGTCTATTCTTAGGAAGAAGATCATTCTTATGATGGATCAAAGCTCTATTGTCAAAAACTATGCAAGATCCTAGTGAGGAGCATTGGAAGCTAGGAAAGCGAGTTTTGAGGTACATCATTGGAACTCGAGATTTTGGCATATTGTATGAGGGATCATCACCTAATATTCTTGGATTTTCAGATTCGGACTATGCTAGAGATGTAATGGATAGGAAATCCATTAGTGCTTATTGTATTTTCATAGGTGATGGAGCTATGTCATGGATGTCAAAGAAACAAGCCACTATCTCATTGTCATCTAGTGACGCCGAGTACAAAGCTCTTACACATTGCACAAAGGAGATGGTATGGATCAAAAGGATGATCAAGGATCTTCACTTGTTGGATTTTTCAAAGAGCCCAATCATCTTTTGTGACAATCAATCAGCCCAAAGAATGGCATCCAATCCTATCTTTCATGTTAGGAACAAGCATATTGAGATACAATATCATTTTGTGAGGGAGCGAGTCATTGCAAAGGAGGTGGAGCTTCAACATGTGTCTTTAAGAGAATGTGTAGCTGATATCTTCACCAAATCATTGGGAAAAGACTTGTTCATGAAGCATAGGACTTCACTTGGAGTATTATCAAAGTCTATGCTAAAACTAGTTGAAGAGGGAGTGTGAAAGATTCAACTAGTTTTATCACATTTTGAAATATTTCCATATTTTACATATTGAGGCCAAAACTTGTTTTAGACTTAGAGGTTGACTTTTCAAAGTTCATTAGTCTAAATTTCATTTAGATAAACACTTTTTGAAAGTGTGGGAAAGATAGAATGCGAGTTTGAGTAGATTCAATTTGAATAAATTGGGTACATTGAATCTAGACCCAAAATTGGTAAGGTTACCATTTTGGTGGGAAAGCCAAGTGGCAAAATAGGATTTGGACCTGCTATAAAAGGATGTAACTGGTGGAGAGAGTCATCTTCTCTCTTCTCTATCTCATTTCATGCTTATACATGGTTCTTTTGGGTTCTACTATCTATTGGTGCACTATCTTGGTGATTGCTCGCAATTCTATTTGTAGATTGATCTTTATTTGTTATTTTTGGATCCACACGTGTGAAATAGTTGTCTTCTCAATAATACGACAAGTGTTGTCGTCGAACAAAACTTGAATGCCTAGATCTGCCATTTTGGAGATAAATAGCAGATCTTTTCTGAGTGAGGGCACGTAGAGTGCTCCTGGCAGCTCTGCTTGGCCTAACAGTGTTTGTAGTTTTAGAAAGCCAATGTCTTTGACATTGTGTTTGCTTCCATCGTTTAGAATCACCGCTCTGTCATTTTCGAGTTCGCGAAAGTTGATCAAGATCTTCTTGTTGCAGGTTATGTGAGATGTTGCTCCTGAATCGATGACCACATCGTAGTTGTAAAAGATTCAACTAGTTTCATCACATTTTGCAATATTTTCATATTTGACATATTGAGGCCAAAACTTGTTTTAGACTTAGAGATTGACTTTTCAAAGTTCATTAGTCTAAAATTTATTTGAATAAACACTTTTTAAAAGCGTGGGAAAGATATAATGCGAGTTTGAATAGATTCAATTTGAATAAGTTGGGTACATTGAATCTAGACCCAAAATTGGTAGGGTTAGCATTTTGGTGGGAAAGCCAAGTGGCCAAATAGGGTTTGGACCTGTTATAAAAGGATGTAACTCGTGGAGAGAGTCATCTTCTCTCTTCTCTATCTCATTTCATGCTTATACATGGTTCTCTTGGGTTTTACTATCCATTGGTGCACTATCTTGGTGATTGCTTGCAATTCTATGTGTAGAATGATCTATATTTGTTATTTTTGGATCCACACGTGTGAGATACAGAAGCTTGCTGGTTTTGTACGGACAGCAACAGTACATAATCATTTCATTCAAGTTTGATCAAGTTCTATTAGTGTTTGCATCTCAAATTGTGTGTAGATGCTGATTTTTCTACATTGGTGAAATTGGTAGTGTATTTCTCTTTCTAACCAAAGATCATTCAAGTAGATTGGATCTTAAGGATCTGAAATCTTTCACATGGTATTAGAGCTTGTGTTCTAGGTTATGAAGGAGAAAATCAGATCTATCAATGATTTGGTGAAGATATCAAGTCTAGAGCATGCTAGAGAGGATTCTACACCAAAATCGAATTTTTTGCTTTTGTATATTGGATCTTTTGTAAATCAAAACACTAAATAGGTCAATATACTTGTTCAATTTCGATTTTTGAATTCACATGCTGGATTTGGCCGATTTTTTGATCATTGGTTCAACCTAAGTGGTGGCTTATAGATTGCATATCAAATTTTCAGCATTTGCATGTAGATTTGGAATAGTCAATTTTTTGTGATTTTGTCAAAACCCTAATTTTGATTGGATCTCTAGATAGTGAGGTTTCTGGACTTCATTTGAGTGTGTTTCAATCTTAGGAAGTGGCAAAAGTCATTAGATTGAGGATAGATCATAGGTTGATCAAGATTCCATGATTCTATGTGTTGATTTGCTTGGATAAGTGCTAGAAGAGAATTTGTGAGATAGTTTCAAATCTTGGTGATTTCTTTTGAAAGCATTTGTTGTTGTTCAAAGGAGTGCTTTGTGCATTGAAATGGGTTGAAAGAGAAGATCAGGTCATTGCTACATGGCAACCTCAATTGGAGTCATGTTGGAAGCCAATGATAGGCTTACCTCAAGTAACTATTCATTATGGAAAGTGAGGATGAAGTCACTTCTTGAGATGAATGATGTTTTGGATATTGTTGTAAGTTTGGAGGAGAGACCAGCAACACAACAAGATCAATTGAGGTATAACAAGAGGGCCAAGAAAACTCTACACATGATAAAGATGAATGTTACCAATGAACTTCTCAAGGAAGTTGGTAAGTGCACATCATCTTTGGAAGCTTGGAATTCATTGAAGAAGCTTTATGAATCCAAGTCTACTTCTAGAGTGTTGACTCTAAGAAGGCAAATCTTTTCTTGTTTGCAAAAGAATGAAGAAAGTCCAAGTACTTTTGTTTTGAGAATGAAAGCATTGAATGATGAGTTAGCTTGCATAGATGAAAGCATTAAGGAAGGAGAGCTTATTCAAGTTATTCTTAATGGCTTGTTGGATGCTCATGCTAACATTGTTCAAAGTATTGCTATTCAAAAGACTTTGTCAATTTTTATGGATCTTCAAAAGATCTTGATCAATGAAGAATATAGGCTTCAAGCAAGAGGTGGATCTACATCGACACTTCAAGAGGATGCTATGTTCACAAAGAGGGCAAAACCAAAAGCAAGTGGTCTAAAGGGCAAGATCAAGTGGATGCTTCTTCAAGTGGCAAAAAGAAGGATAGATCAAAGCTCTAGTGCTTCTATTGTGGCATCAAATGACACTTTGCAAGTGAGTGTACAAGAAGAAGAGAGATCAAGGAGACAAGCAAGGTAATCTTACTCTTGATGAGGATGGTTTGGATGTGCAAGATGCAAATGATGATGCTTTTGTGATGTCTTCATGTATGCTTGCTAATGATGGAGATCTAGATCCTTGGTGGATTGATAGTGGAGCAAGTTCACACATGACCTTTCACAAAGAGTACTTCACTTCTTTGTTGGCATATGGAGATGACAAGAGGGTGATCTACACGGCCAATGATGGTGAGTGTGCAATCAAAGAGATTGGCACAATTCCTATTTCTCTCTCTACAAATAGGAATGTTCATTTGGAGGATGTCTTGTTTATTCCATCTATTACCAAGAATTTGCTTAGTGTGAGTCAAATGCGAAGTAAGGGCCTCAAGGTGGAGTTTGATGGAGATGCTTGTTTGATCAAAAGGAAGGATGTCTTGATTGGAAAAGGTAAAAGACAAGGCAAGGTGTTCAAACTTGATGCTTGTATTATTGCTAACCAAGTTGGATGTGTTGCAAGGGAGCAAATTTCTATTCAAGAGGTTTGGCACAAAAGGATGGGACACCTCAACTTCAAGTCATTGGAGGTAATGGCAAGGAAGAAGGTTGTGATTGGTCTTCCAAGTTCCTTAAGTAATGACAAGCATGTTTGTGAGTCTTGTGCTTTGTCTAAGTCACATAGACTACCTTATACTAGATCTATTTCTAGATCTACAAAGCCTTTTCAACTTGTACATTCGGATATCATGGATTTACTACAATTAGCAATAGTGGAGCTAAGATGTATGTAGCATTCATTGATGATTTTAGTAGATTTTGTTGGATCTATCTACTAAAGAGCAAGGATGAAGTGTATGATGTCTTTGTCAAGTTCAAGAATGCAAGGGAGAACCAATTTTCCACAAAGATCAAGTGCTTGAGAGGTGACAATGGTGGTGAGTACATATCTAACAATTCAAGGCCTTTTGTGATGAGCATGGGATTAAGAGGGAGTATACAACATCAAGGACCCCACAACAAAATGGAGTGGCTGAAAGGAAGAATAGAACTTTATGTGTGAGTGCTAAAGCTATGAGGTTAAGTGCTAATCTTGACAAACCATTTTGGGATCAAGCTTTGTTGTGTGCCAATTTCCTGTGCAATAGGTGGCCGAGTGCTATTTTGGATGGAAAGACACCTTTTGAGATGCTATTCAAGAGGAGGCCGAGTGTCAACTTTCTAAAAACCTTTGGATGCACATGCTATGTCAACATTACTCTTGATGATAGGACCAAGGAGGATCCATCTTCAAGAAGAGGTATTTTTGTTGGATATAGTGAGGTGAGTAAAGCCTACAAGGTTTACATTCCTTCTACTAACAAAGTGATTGTTGGTAGAGATGTCATTTTTTATGAGGGGAACAATCCAAAGGTGTCTTCAAGCATGATTGATGCTAAAGTAGATGGATCTAACATTCTTGATGTTGATGAGAAGGATCATACTTTGGATGGTGGTGATGATGGACTTCATCAAGTCAAAAGCCAAGGAGAACATCAAGAGAAAGACAAGTACCTTCAAGGCTCACATATGATCAAAGGGTAAGCAAATAGTTTTTGGAAATTATGTTGCTTTCCTAACCTCTTTGGATGATCCTACAAGTGTAGATCAAGCAAGGAAAGAAGAGGAGTGGATCCAAGCAATGGATCTTGAGTATCAAGCTCTTATGAAGAATGGAACATGGAGATTGGTGGAGTTGCCTAAGGACAAGTAAGCTATTGGATGCAAATGGATCTTCAAGGTGAAGACAAACCAAGATGGATCTATCAACAAGCACAAGGCAAGGTTAGTGGCAAAAGGATATGCTCAACAACAAGGAATTGACTATGATGAGACCTTTGCACCCATGGCAGAGATGATAAGCATTCGAGTCATCATTTCACTTGCTACACTTTATGGATGGAATCTATGACAAATGGACATTTCAAATGCATTCTTGAATGGTGATCTTGAGGAGGAAGTATACATGGAACAACCCGAGAGCTACATCTCATCAACAAAGCCAAATCATGTGTGTCTTCTACAAAAGAGTTTGTATGGCCTTAAGCAAGCACCAAGGAGTTGGTATGCTAAGCTTAACACTTTTTTACTCTCTCAAAGATTTGTTATGAGTGAGTATGATCATTCACTCTATTATAGGTTTGCTGGAAATGATGTTACCATCTTGCTAATCTATGTGGATGATATCATCTTGAGTGGTGGAGACAATCAAAATGTGGAGGATATCAAGAGTGCTCTTAAGGAGGAGTTTGAGGTGCATGATCTTGGTAATTTGCATTACATTTTAGGAATAAAAGTCATTAAATCTTTTCAATCTACTTTCATTTGTCAAGAGAAGTATGCTAATTCTATTCTAGAAAGATTTCATATGGTAGATGCAAAAGCTATTGATACACCTATGGATTCTCATGTAAAGCTTACTATAAGAGATAACGAAAGATCCTTCAAGGACATTACTCTCTATAGAAAGCTAGTTGGTTCACTCATCTATCTAGCCATTACTAGCTCGAATATTGAGACAGTGACCCTCGAAGTACCTCGAAATGTACATCGAAAATACCTCCAAAAATTCGTGTCTTGAGTCTCCAAAAATTCGTCTCTCCAGAAATTGACAATGGCCCTAGAAATGTATTTCGAAAATTTGGAGTCTCCAAAAATTGAGTCTCAAAAATTTGGAGACTCCAAAAATTCGAGTGTAGAAAAATTCAAGTTTCGAGTCTCTCCACAAAATTTCGTCTCTCCACAATGTTTTGAGTCTCGAAAATTTGGAGACACTCCCAAAATTAGAGTTTCGAGTCTCAAGAATTTCTTGTCTCGAAAATTTCGAGACTCAAAACATTGAATCTCCAGAAATTTGAGTTTAGACATTCGTGTCTAGGAAAACTCTGAATTCGAGTCGAGTTGAGTCAATTGAAAAAAATTCTCTGAATTCAAGTTGTGTGTGTGTGTGTGTGTGTGTGTGTGTGAGAGAGAGAGAGAGAGAGAGAGAGAGAGAGAGAGAGAGAGAGAGAGAGAGAGAGAGAGAGAGAGAGAGAGAGAGAGAGAGAGAGAGAGAGAGAGAGAATTTTTTGAGATTTTTTTAGTGTTTTAGAGAGAGAGTTCATCCAATTCGAGTCGAGTTGAGTTCGTCTAATTCGAGTTGAGTTTACAATTATTCCAATTCATGTCTAGAAAAGTTCGAGTTTAGACATTCGTGTCTAGAAAATCATGCACATCAAACTTGAATTGTAAGCTTGCCTACTTAAGCTGAGAAAAATTTCCAAAGTATAACCAAATCTCATTTGATTCAGCAAAGCACTTACAATATTCAATGGAACATGCTAAAATAAAATAAAAAAGTGGTCATATTAAAACAACCATTACAAAATACCTGCTTTAAGAAAAAGAAAAGTATCAATTACACGACAAATTGAGCAATTGAATATTTGAAATTGTCAACAAACCAGAACTGCTCTGGATCTGTAAAATGCTGCCTGCCACCTCACGGATTTCAGCTGCGATGGAGAAAGAGGCCTGTTGTACGCATGAGAGAGAGTAACAAGATCTCACATAGTCCCTCTTGACAAGTCAAGACCAAACCTTTTGAACCCTTGAATTTGTAGCATAATAGGTTAAAATACAGTTGTATAAAGTATAACAGTACAGAGTACCATAAAGCGAAGCAAGTTCTAAGACACCCAGCTGTTACCTGCCACCATCCCACACAACAAAACCGCACAAGTTAGTCACATGAGGAAGACAGGTGTCATAGTTGAGTATCAGTTGTTATCCATGTCCGAAACAAGATTCACTACTTTATCAATTAAATTGCATTTATAAAAAGTACGTCCAATCTTCTCAATCATTCACTTCATTACTAAGCAATACATTCTGCTCTTTAACGAAGCCATATCAGGGCATAAGCCATACCGATTAGTACAAGAGCAAAAGAAATGTATTAGGTTCAAATTTACATTTTACATGTAAGCAACTATTCTTCACTATACTGATGGACAGAGATATGACTATGGTCATAACGTTAGGTACTAGAGCACTTCCGTGCTATACTAGCCCCCATGGATATCCCATAACTGTTTTCCGAGAGCCCAAACACCGAACAACTTGGGCAAATCCATGCCATTCAAGTGTACCATTGTCAAGCTCTATATGAGTACAAGACCTTACAAACAACACTAGAACACCGGATGCAAGCGAATTTAATTAAATAAAAAATACAAGCTCATGTCTATTTTTAACGTACTCTCTCTCTCTCTCTCTCTCTCTCTCTCTCTCTCTCTCTCTCTCTCTCTCTTTTTCACACACACACACACACACCTTCATTGTACTTTTGTGCATAAGAAACACCTTAATAAATATTATAAAAACAATGGTTGAATTGAGTTAACTACAAATCTTTAAATTGAATTAACAAAATAATACCTTCTATACACATGCATAGGCTGTGGTGTGGTTTGGGTCATGCGAAGAATCTCAGCTTGCATTCGTATCAGACTCTCTTGCAATTCCTTGATCTTTAACTCCACCTTTGCTTCTACTTGTGAATTCAACCTTGCGTCCACAAGTTTGTCAACCTCCTCCATACTAACATAGTTAGATCTGTGCCTTCTATCAGGTAGTGCTGCACCAAGGTCGCATCCTGGGACATGTCCTCTATTTACTTTTCCAAAGTAAGCATCTAGAGGAACGCTAGTCTCATCTCCTGCAGTTTTCTCCAAACTCTAGAAATTGAAACAACAAATGCAATGTCAATCAAAACATCACATATTGTTAAAACCATGTAAACAATTTTTTTTAATAAACTTACATACCTGCATTTTTTCCTTTGCAAATTCATTGAGCTCCTTATGGTTTTTACTTCCCTTGAAAGTGTGCGCACAGATAAAAAGCTCTTTGGCTGATGGTTCTCGTCCTAACTCTTTTTCCTAATACAAAATTAAAAAAGAAATTACATACTTATAATGTTACAAAAACTTTAACAATAAGCTTTAGATTTACAAAGTGTACCATATCGTCTTTCAGGCCAACATAACCAGTACGACCCACGTGCAAACTCCTCATGAATTTGGCACGATTTGCACTATTTCGTTCTCTCATCTTCTGTTGAAAGTAGAAAACAATAACATAGAAATTAGAAATGCACATATTATAAGATTTAAATTCTACAAAACATTTATTGTTTCTTTTAAAACAAGTGAAATAAAATGGTGTTTTAAACTAATTTATACTTGGTGTTCTGGAGAATCATAGATTTGTTGAAATTTGAGCCATTTTTCTTGATCTCGCAACCAACGAGGCTTAATCGACTCTTTTCTCTCTACACGTGCATTAGTGATAATTTTAAAGACGTGTAAATCCACATGTTTGATATAATTAGAAAATATGAACTATAGAACATGAATTTATTTTTCAAATAAAAACTCGATAATTTTTTATTGTGAGACTAAAGCAGCTTATGGTTCAATACATTCTTTAAATAAAATACCTCATGACGCAAATTACGAAAAACATGCGAAAATTTGTCTTTGAAATATTTTTCCACATATTTACAATCGTACGAAGCCTGACAAATGACAATGAAAGAATGTTACAAATTACATTTTCTTTTAAGTACATTCTAAAAAAAAAACACAAAGCTTGCATGATTTATAAAGATTCTTTCACGTGTTCTATACCTCAAGTCCTTGCTTTACCGCATCGATTTCAACTCTTGGACAACTCTTGACGTTGGACACGGTAAGCTCAACTCGAGATGCTACTAGATTTCGAAATCTCTGTACAAATCTCTCTCCATGATCCCCTCTAGGCTGTCCTCCATCTGTGGTTTTCACCACAATTTGACCCTCTATTATTTTTTTTTCTCTCAATGTTTTTCTTCTGTGTGCTCTTTTCTCTTTTTGCCTGGACTTACCCATATCTACAAATGGGACATGATCATTCAGTACAGGAAGGATTGTCCACTGAGAGCCTATTGTGTCTGCATACAAAAAAGAATACAATATACTAATGAGAAGCGATAAAAATGTTGGCTTAAGGAGTACAAACTTAAGAAAATAGTCATGTTACAAACAATTTAATTGTGAACAAGTTAGTTGCACAACATTTTGAATCTCCATAATTGAGCACCTGGTGGTGGTGGTGGGGGACTATCGTGCTCTTCCATTGCCTCGTCATCAATCTCATGACTCCTAGAATGTGGGGCACGATCATCTGGCGGAGAAGGCGTGACCGTCTCATGAGAGCCAAGTATATCTGCGTGTACATAATGTAGTAATTAAATATAACAAAATTTCAATTTAATACATACAAAAATAGGCATTCTAATAACATTGCAAATATTTCAACAAATAACATTTTAATCATATGAAAAGTATACAATTTGAAATTTAATACCTTGTAATGGTTGCATGATACTGTAATCCTCTTCTATAGCCTCGTCATCAATAAAACGACTCCTCCTAGGTCGATAATCTTTTTTTGCATCTTTATTGATTGGAGCAGTGTCATGTATCAGAGTCTAGTAACTTCATCCTATTGTGTGGTAAATTTTGTTGCAATAAGGGCAGAACAAATACTAGAATACAATAAGTGTATATATATTACAAAAAACAATTTGAATCTCAAGCTCATTCACGGCCTTGGCCAAGTTGGCCATTTTGTCCATTGACATGAAAATGACTAGTCCCAATATAAAGGATGTCATGATGGTAAAATGGCTCACAATTGTATAAAAAAAATTGCTTTTTACCTATTTCTACAAGCAAAAAAGGCTAAAAATACCACTGAACACCTCAATGAATGGTTCGAAACTGTAAAAAAATGAATCTACCTTACTAGGCAAGTGGTAATTATAAGGAATCTGTGATCATGGCCCCATGTCTTAGTCAAATCAAGCATCGCTCATATTGGAGTTCATTTGCTAACAATTGCACATGCTCGTCTTGGATCACTAACTAGTCCACCTAGAAACCCTAATTTTGGTCTATCTAATTTACTGGCCATTTACGAGCAAAGTGAGACAAAAAAAAATCCTGTTTAGTGGCTTCACGTATGTGCTTATAGTCCTGTGACATTACAAAAATGACCATCATTTAAGTATGGGCCATGTCGAACGTGTCTTTGAGTCGAAAGACCTCACAACGATCTACTTTTTCCAGGCAATGAATAGCCTAATTTCGACAGTCCATAACTTGACTATTTCATGCCCTTCCTAGTTCAGATAAATTCATTCTAATTCAATTTGATGTTAGCTCCTAGTCAAATTGAATAGCACCCAAATCATAGTTCGTTTGCTAAAGATTGGCCATGCTCATCTCAAATCACTAACTAGTCCACCTAGAAATCCTAATTTTGGTTTGAATTTGGACTTCATTCAATCAAACTAGGACGAATTGGACAAGAATCTAGTTTCTAGTCTGTTAAGTAAGCGTTTCTATGCATGGCACAGAATCAACGGGTATTTATGAATAAAGCACTTTGAACTAATACTCGAATTCATCTCACAAGTTCCCAACATGTGTACAGAGTAGGTGGAAGCAATCAAAGTTTAGTGCTTCAGACTTTTAGCATCCTCAAAACCTGGGAATGGCACTGCTATTCAAACAATAAAGGCCAATTGCATAAGGAACGTCCATAAGTTGACGGTTTTATGCCCTTCCTAGGTAATTCTTATTCATTTTGGTGTTTGCTCGTTGATAATTCAAGCATCACTCTAATCGGAGTTTGTTTGTTAAAAAATTGGTCGTGCTCTTCTCGAACCACAAACTAGTCCACCTAGAAACTCTTATTTTGGTCTATCTAATGGGTTGGCCATTTACGATCAAAGTGGGACAAAAAAAATACGATGTCTAGCTAGACATGTTCATAACAGTAGTGAGGACCACCCGTCTCGATTGTGCCATGCTCTAGAATGAAATCTAGTTTGAGGGCCTAGGTTGGGTTGAAAAGACTTATCTAATGTTATATTTAGGCCCAACTTCGGGTGCTTTGGACCTTATCCTACATTGAATGTTCTAACCCTAGCATGGCTTCAGGTGTTTCCTTATGGACCTATGACATTATGGAGATGTTTGAATATGGGCCATGTCGACGAACGTGTTTTTGAGTTGAAAGACATCCCAAAGGTCTAATCTTTCCATGCAATGAATAGTCAAATCAAGCATCGCTCGAATTGGAGTTCATTTGCTAACAACTAGCCATGCTCATCTCGAATCACTAACTTTGATCCATAACTGGATGGTTTTGTATCCTTCCTAGCTCAGTTCAATTAATCCTAATTCAGTTTGATATTAGCTCCTAGTCATATCAAGCATCGCTTAAATTGGAGTTTGTTTTGCTAAAAATTGGCCATGTTCGTCTCATATCACTATCTAGTCCACCTATAAACGCAAATTGTTGTCTATCCAACGTGCTGACCATCAATGATGCGAGGCCAAGAAAAATACAGTATGCCCTACACCCTTGTTAGAAATCAATAATGCCATGTTACATTCATTGACGAGGGGTTTGCTAAGGATTGCAACCCATTAGCTGCTATGGAACGGAAATGACTAGCTTAGATAATTCAGGAATATTTCAATATCAAAATATAAGCTATACAGAAACGACATTTCAGACCCCCACATTCCAAAACGCAGCATTTCAGAACATAATGTCCTTAAGCTCCGAAACATTGTTCCCCAAAAAAGGAAAAAAATTTCGTTACCAGCTAACAATTAACCTATGTACAAGTGAATGAGAGGTACATTTACCTATGTACAATTTTTTTTGTTAATAGTTAACAATTTACCCATGTACAAGTGAAGCTAAAAACTTAAAACTAAGCTCAAGAACCAACAAAACATTTTGGTCAAATTATGGTTCAATCCCACAAGCAAGCATGTGGCTATGAGGCTTTGCCATAGATTTTTTGAAAAGGGGTCCTAGTCTTGATTTTAATTTTCATTTTTGTTTGAAGTTGCCAAATGTGGCAGGTTCATGGTGTGAAAAAAAAAAATTTGGCCTTGATTTTTGCAAAAAAAAATTTGCAAGCCTAGGAGTGAAAATTATTTTCAGGCCCGGGCCCCTGCTAGTATCTCATCCTTTGCTCGGAACCCTACCTCTATTTCCCCTCTTCATATCTCTCTCTCGCTCTCTCTCGCTCTCTTTCGCTCTCTCTCCACATAATAAAACAGCAAAGAGGCAAGTACCTCTTGAGAGCTTTTCAACCTGTCTTTTTCTTGCTTTTAATCTTTTGAAGGTTTTGTTCTCCATTTAAAACAATGTCTATGTTGCCTTCTGCTCTGCTCCCAAGTAGACTCTTTGGAAGGTATGATGAGTTCCAGAAATGCCTTTTTAACATAAAGATTACCTTTCACAGTGGAGCTCGTTCTCCATAACTGGAAATAGATTGTGTAACAATAGTCTGAAACCATATCAATGCCAAATATAGTTTCAGCAGAGCAAAAAATTTAGAATTTTTTTTTTTAGGTTTATACACAATGTGAATAGGCTAAACTCATTTCAAAAATACATTTAAAACGCTGCTACTTCTGGGAAACCTATTGTTGCTATTCGGTACATGGATGCATCTTCTTATTTGAACATCTATGAGCATCTCTGAACAGACATTAAGCATGGCATTGTGAAATAGAAATTGTTTTTCTCTGAGAAATGTGCCTAATCAGAGCGATGTAGACAGCATACCCATTTTTGGTCAACGCGCTAGAGAGATGAACTCTTTCTGATCTGCATTTGAGAGAGAGAATTGAGAGCATGCCACAGTCACGAGTAGCAGATGAATGTATACCAGCAGCCACAGTCATGAGTAGGAGGTAAGGTTTTTCCCATTGAATGCATGCCACATGCCGTAGAGCTTAGAGAGTCAAATGCAATTGAAAAATGATAGAACTGAATGCATGCCACAGTCTGTAGAGCGTAGAGAGCTGAATGCGAACGTAGAGAGCTGAATGTGATGAGAACGATAAATGAATGCATTCATAGTACTGCAGAGAGGGAGGCGAACTAGTATAGAATTGCAGAGAAGGCGCGAAGATGGAGGTGAACACGAGAGAGGGTGTGAAGATGGAGGTGAACACAAGAACTACTGTGTTGCAGGAGGGCGCGAAGTTGGAGAGGTTGAGAGTGGTTTTCAAAACAATTTGTGAATGACATGTGAAAATGACCCTTGCAAGTATTTTTTAAATGGAACTTTTGACGAACAAATTGCCCCAAATTCTCGTATTGCATTCATTGCTACAACAGTCGGGCTCAACATTTTTAAAACAAACTACCTTCTCACCTACAAAACATTTTAAACTGGCATATCTAATCAAAAGTCTTTTTGTCTTGTTTTTTCACCAAACCAAGAAGTTTGGAGCATAGATGTAGCTCGTTTCGATACGATCACAGATGGTCTCAGTAAGTGTGTTTTCACTCAGGGAGTTGGAAGGCCAAATCATGAAGAGGCCTTACCGTCGAGGCGGGGTCTACCAGCAGCCCTCGGACCTTGCCGTTGGGGGGCATTGCCCCCCAAACCCCCCACCGAGGGGCTACTGCCCCCCAGACCCCTTGTTTCTCGGGGGGCTACTACCCCCCGAACCCCCTGAGCATTTATTAACCAAATAGCTATTGAGAATAAAATTTGTTTGTGCCCTATCTACTGCACTTCTGAGAGGCAAAACACTGGTTTGACCATTGATCCCCTAAATAAATTTCAGCCATAAGCTATTTTTTCAAAAAAAAAATATTACGAATCACGTTTCCGAGAAACGCGGTTTTAGAAATGCGTTTCGGTGCAACTATGATTTGGAGTATCATATTCGAGGCATGGACGTAATAGAAATTAGTTCGAGAACCTGGTAGAGATCATATCAAACATACTGATTGCGGCCTACCAAAAGCTAAGGTCAATTCTGCCAAACAAACGGTATTACTAGTTTTTCATTCAATGAAAATAGAAGTTCCCATATCTTTACTCCCCATGGCTAATTTTAAAAACAAGTTGGAAAAATGAATTCCTCTTGCCTTATGCTTGTTGATTCCCCTGTGAGATGTGTTAATCAAGCCCACATTACATTTTGCATAGTGGTTCATCCTTGTCTTCCAATGGCAATTCCTATTTTTTGTACTAAAACTTTTAGATCAATGAGCATGTAATTTTATCAATCAACTTTAATCTTTGAGTATAATAGTGTTCACTTATGCCACTACATAATTAACATAACTCTAAACTTAGAAATAGAAGTTATCTCTACTCAATATTTCTGTATCTTGCTTTGTGTATACACACAAACTGATTATTATTTCCAAATGCATGCAGTTCATGATGACACTGATGACATATTGAGGAAAGCGGATAGGGTTAAAGACCTTTTGAACCAATCCAAGCAGGAAGCTGCAGCACATGGCACAACATTTGTGCATTGTCCTTGTCGCCATTGTTTGAGATGTACTCTAAAGAGTCTAGATGAGGTTGAGCGACACTTGATCTTAAATGGACCAAAGCCCTTTGTCGATCCACAAATTGAGAAGGTAAAGTATCATAAATCCTTCAAAATATATCTGTAAATGTTTGACAAAAAAGACAAATTGGTTTGCCTATTTTAAACATATTCTAATTCATGTATTATAATTATTATGTAAGTGATTTATTTACACTTGGGTGGAGTTAACTATTTTGTGTTGTAACTCATGGTTATGTATTAGCTAGCTATTGATAATGGTTATTGGTCAGTAATTGTGTTTGAAAACATCATGTTTTGAATATCACTCTTACTGCTTACAAGAATGTGTGTCTAGTGTGTTTACTTTGATGTATTGCCAATTTTTTGGCCATGTGCTACAAGCCGTAATCTTGTGGTCATGATTTTTTGGTATATTTCAGAGTTCATCAAAGATCAAAGAGAATAAAATGCAAAATCCAACAATACATGTACTTGACCTTGATCCAAATATTGAGCTCACAAATATGGTTCAAAATGCCTTTGAGACAATAGACATGGTTTCATTGGAATGTGAGATTCAAAATGACGAGGATCCACACAATAGTAATGAGTTCAAAGAATATGTAAACCAAGGTACAAGTGGTAAGGAAGGTGATGAAGATGTTGATGCAAAAAAGTTTTCTTCTCTAATGAAGGATGCAAAGAAGCCATTGTATGAAGGATGCAAAAAAAGTAAACTATTTTCTATATTATGTCTCTATAATTTAAAGGTGGTTCATGGATGGTCGCAAAGTAGTTTTGATGAGCTACTAACCTTGCTTCGTGAGCATCTATTGCCTGAAAGTAATGAACTTCCACGCTCAGGTGATCAAGGAGATTGGTCTAGGCTAAAGCATTTGTAGTGAAATACACATAAGAAGATAGAGAATCCGAATTAAGTTATTGTAAATACAATGATCAGATCACGATCATGTGCCCGAGAATGGTTCACAATAGTGACACATTATATACAGTGATCTTACTTAGCTAGCTACAGATTAAATAACTATCTCTATTGCTTGAATGACTTTCAGTCTCTCGAATATCTTTGATTCTATAGAATCAGATAGTTAAGATACAATGGAGTTCGCGTAGGAAATCTGATTCACTCTTTTCCACTTGCATCATCACATCAGTTTTACTTATGTATGCTTGTGAATTGTCGTTATGTATATACACATGAAACAATTACAATGACTGCGTGGGCAACGAGCATGAAACAACGTAGTTACTAAAAAGATACTAAAGTGAACTATGACGTGGTTTACGTCGGACGGGACAATGTGGATGACATGGACCTCGAACTCGAAGACTTTGAATTCAAAGTAGGTTGAAGAAGATGTAGAACTCGAAGAGTTCGCCATCGATCCTGCTTCTGCTCCAATTTATTGATTGCACAGACGTTCAACTTCAGAGAGTAAGTTGTGACACTAACCTCCATACTCACAACCAACATGTAACACCTACACAATTGGAATGCAAATTCCATGCATGGGTGCACACATCCTCTTTTGCTCTACCTCATGCTCCACGTTCGCTAAGCATGGCATGCAACATGGGCTATCTAGCAAGTGCCCTTCCATCCTCTTAGAGACATCCATGTTCTGTGCAAGGAGTAATTGAGAAGACACATGTAGTGCAACACTTCATCTTTGAAAGGAGTGAGGAAAGGCAGTTATGCAATGCATCTCTAAAAGGGATGAGCAAGGGGCGGCAAGCGTCCAACCAAAGCCTTAAATGCGATTGACATTTTTCCTTCACAGAAATGCATTTCAATTCTAACCTTTCCAGTTGAAAGGTGGTTGCTTGAAAAATAAAAAACCTTAGAGGGCCCTTCAACCTTTTAACATGAACCTATATACTTTGCCTTTCAAAACTTGAATAAAATGGGCCAATAAAAAAAGATCCCACTATCAGCTAGATGTTTTGCAGTTCTACCTCGATATTGCAACTGTCCAATATCAATATAAACAACGGTTCAATCAAATTGCGATCCTTCATTCAAAACTCATGAAATGGGGGGTGATCCATTGCCCGCCTCAACTCACGTGCCAACACTTACCAACCATACATGAAAGCAAGGTGATTCATTGCCCATCAACTCACTTGCCAATAGTTAAAAACATGGACACTAAGGACAAAGGCCAAGGCAAAGGACACGAACTTGCCAATAGTCTCAAACCACCCTTAACTTTAATAATGTAATCAATTTGGTTCAAAACAAGAGAAAGACTTTGGTTTGGATGTAATACAGAAAGAGCTTGGAGAGAGGGAAGTTGAGAGGAGGAAGGAGACGAAAAGCAGCTGCCGAGGAGTGAGAAGAGAAGAGAGGCTGGTGATGATGCAGTTTCCGTCACTTATTCCTCCCACTTTACAAGATCCTGCGGAGTGGCCCCTCCTCCTGCATAATGATGAGGCAATGCTTGCACATGAGGAAGCCGAATTGGAAGAAAAGGTGTGTCCTAACCTGCTAGAGGGTTTCTGTTGAGATATTTACCCATTAGCAGCAGCCTTGAAAGTGTCGATAAAACTTATGATTGTACGTTTCTTTTTCTGGACTGTCGTGCCATGCCTTTCTCAAAACAGTTGCGCATTTGATTACGATGGTGTGATTCCTTGAACTCATCTAGTGTGAATCGTGCTGATTTCGAGTTTCGGAGGATACTTTTGGTCATGTCGTGTTGGTATTTTTGGAACTCACAAAACTAAACATTATTATCGTATATATGTCGTTTCAGTGGAATGAAATTAGAACTGCAAATGAAGGCATAATTCCAATCGGAAAGACTACAGTCGAGAATGATCAAGAAGAATATGACCAGGATGCAGAGGATGAGGATGCTGACAATGTAGAAGAAGAAAGCGAAGGCGAAGAGTTCGAGCAAGAAACTGTTTAATTTTTTGCCCTATTTAGTGATCTCTCTGTGAAGCATATTAAAGAAATAAATTGTACCCTATCAGGCCTTCATTTTTTACATTGGGTATGTTCAATCCTTTCATTTAGGGTTTTTATGGTACGCTGAGTAACAGTGATGAAAGTTATGAAAATTTATTGCTCGTGTATTATATTGTTTAAATAATCCTCTATGATCTGCATCTGTATTTTTTATATAACTACGTTTTCTCAAATTGAGGGAAATGATAGCCAACTTGACAAAGTTTATCACAAAACAACGAATACAAAATTCATTGTAAAAAAGCTTACTTCATTTTATTTTGGTCCTAGGTTTGAGCCTCCCCTTGGAAACCGAGAAGCATATTTTTTGTATTTTATCCAACTGGGTTGGCTCAATTGGCTAGCTTGGGATCCCAAGTTTCTTTGGTCCCAAGTGCAAGCCCCCCTTGAATCCAAGATTTCTAAAATCCAGAGATCACTAGTATAGGGTTTTTGTTGCGGAAGAATTGGATTGAAGCGTTGGTACATCAGAGGAGCTCGCAG
Organism: Diphasiastrum complanatum; assembly: GCA_029204225.1. Lineage (NCBI taxonomy): Eukaryota > Viridiplantae > Streptophyta > Lycopodiopsida > Lycopodiales > Lycopodiaceae > Diphasiastrum > Diphasiastrum complanatum. The sequence continues at coordinate 27,330,286 of CM055093.1, forward strand.
CTGTTGCCTTTTCTTTGGTCTTCAGGCTTCCCAAGCGATCATTTTCGACAGGTTTTAGGGCACCTTTGGCTGTGGGCAAGCTTGTCAATGGTAGAGGCTACCTTGAGAAGTACTTCCCATCGTATTTAGAAGAATAGGGTGTACCGTACCGACTCCAACTACCTGAAAAAGATCTCCCTCTTGGCAACAAAGGAGCAGCGGTAGAGCTTTTAAAAGAAATCATGTTGCTGGTCTTTCAGAGTTTTGCTGGGCACTTTTGTTTAGGCAAGTTCTCCGGAATCTATTGCAAAAGGTTTACAACGGCCGACGGCTCCTTCGAGGTTAACGACATTCCGTGTGAAGAAAAATTAAAAAAATATAAAAAAGATCTCAATTCAGTTGGTGAGGTGGTCCATCACAGGGAGCCCTTTGTACAGTTGTTCTCATGGCTTTGGACATCTCCCAACTTCGTCTTCTCAGTCTCAAACGACTTGCTTCAACTGTTTCTCCCCCTCCAGACTCCCCTCCTTGTTCGCGTCAGGCTGTGCTGGGTTCCACGCTTGTCTCATCACCCTTCGTTCCTCCTTCGCCCACCTCTTCCCATGGTATTGTTGCCCACTCGCTTGGTTGTGAACCTCCTTCAACCCTTGTTGCATTGCTTTCTCAATCCCCTGAACGGGTTCCTTGTCATGCTTGTGGTCGTTTCTTCTCTTCTAGAGGAGGTCTTGCCCGTCACCAACGTTCTTGTCCTGCGCTGCTTCAGTCGTCTCAAGATCGTCCTCCTCTGTCGGCACTCCATTCACCCTCTACTTCAGCTTGGTCTTGGATTTCTTCCCTTGACGTCCTCGGAGCTTTTCACTTGGGCTTCCCTCATCCAAGGCTCTATTTTCATATTCCTCTCGCTTTCCGTCGTGAAACTCAAGTTGCTATGCGTCTTCCTTTTGATCGCTTGGCTATTGATCCCTTTGACATTGCGACATGGAATCTGTTTCTTCTTTTTTTCCTTTGGTGTCTAGTTCTCCCTCCAAGGGGTGGGGATGCTGGTCATAGAGAAACTTGTGCTCGCCTTCATCGCTTTCTATCGGGAGGATGAACACTTTAATCGTTGTCAGACACTTGCTGCTCGCAAGTCACACGACTCTCAACCTCAAGGCGCCCCACCTCTTCACCATCGCCTTCGTCGCACCCTACATCTTGGGCAAGTTGGTGAGTATTCTCGCGCAGCTCGAGCTTTAGCTCCTCTCACACCCGCTCCCTCTTCTGCTGATACTGTTGCTGCTCTCCAAGCTCTTCATCCTGCTTCTGAAGGCATTATTCCCTTGTTTGTGGAGGATTTTGTATCTTATGTTGACTTGGTGCTTGATCGTGATTCTTTCTTCCGTGCCTTCCATCGTAATTTTCGTCTTGTTGTTGGTGGTCCCTTCGATTTGGTCTATGAACACCTTCGTGATTGCTTTCCACCTGAGGACTCTGCTAGTGGCTTTGTTCAATTCTTTCAGATCTGCTCTTTTATCACCTCTGGTCACATTCCTTCTTCGGTTGCACATCTTTTGTTTGCGTCTTGTTTGATCGCCATGACTAAAGCCTCGGGTGGCGTCCGTCCCATCGCTATTGGCGAAGTCCTCCTCCGACTTGTTAGTCGCTCTATCTGTTTTCATTTTCAACATATTTTTGTCTCTTTTCTCTCCCCTCATCAGTTTGGCGTCTCTACTCCTGGCGGCTGTGAAACTGTCATTCATGGTTTGCGTGCCACCCTTGATTTCCATCCTGACTGGGTTGTTCTCCAAGTAGATGTTTCCAATGCTTTTAACTCTGTTTCTAGAGCTGCGATCTTTCAGGAGCTGCGTGCGGCTGGTGGTGAGTTAGCTCAGCTTATCCCATTTGTGCGGTTGTTCTATGCTACTGAGACTCCTCTCTTTTACAGTCACCATGTGCGCTTTGGGGATCTTTCTACTATCCAGTCTGCAGCAGGTACTCGTCAAGGTGATCCTTTGGGTGGTCCTCTTTTCGTTCTGGCTCATTTTCGTGCACTTCGAGCTTCTGCAGAGGCCTTTCCCTCCTGCTTATTTCCTTCAGTTGCTGATGACACTCATATTGTTGGTCCTGCTCCTACGGTGCTCCTCGCATTTCATCATTTTCTCTTGGTTTGTCTATTCAACCTCGCAAGTGTTCAATGTGGTCTCCAGCAGGTCTTCCCTTGGACTTTGTTCCTCCTCAAGGTTTCTTTGATCCTTCGGATGGCATTCGCATTCTGGGTGTTCCTTTTGGGTCTGCTTTCTTCTATTCTGTTTTTCTTGGTGAGGCTCTCCAGGAGGATGTTGCTCATTCAGATCTGCTTCCCCGGTTGGGTGACACTCAGGTCGCGTTTGGCATCTTCACGTCTTGCTTTATCCAGCGTCCTTCTTATCTGCTGCGGACTTTCCCCCGTACTTAGGACTTTTTGCATCTTCTCTCTTCCTTTGACAACTCTATTATGGATGTTTTTGGCCGCCTTTTGGGCCTAGGTTCTTTGGATGGTGTGGAGACCCTTTCAGCTCGGAACTAGGCTCGGTTACCCATTTCTTGTGGAGGTGTGGATTTTCTCTCTATGGTTTCTTCTGCACCTGCAGCTTTTCTTGGGAGCTGGGCTCTTGTCGCTCCTGCTTTGTCTTCTCGGTTCTTCTCTGGCTTTCGCCCTCTCTTGGTGGATTGCGTTGCTCATGTGGATAACGGTTCTCTGCCTTTCCAGCACCTCCTTATCGTTGTGCGAGAGCTCCTTCCCCTCTCTGCCTAAGCTTGTTTTCCTCCTTTTGAGCAACTCCTCACCTTTAGTTCTGATCACCTGCAAGAGACTCTCTTGGAGCGCATGCACAAGCAAATCCTTTCCAGCATGCTCTCTAAGGCTCCTTCGACATTGCATCGAGCTCAACTTCTTTCTTGTGCGGGTCCTGGTGCGGGGGCTTGGTTGTCAGCTCGGCCTGTTATTCCTTCCTTTCGGTTGTCTTCGGCCATCTTCACCACTGCTCTTCGTCTTCGCTTGGGGCTACCTCATCCTTCGGTCTTGGGTTTCTCCAGGTGTGTTTGTGGTCACCCTATTGATGCTCTTGCTATTCACCTCCTCCGCTGTCCTTCTTGGAGTGAGCGCACAGCTACGCATGATGTTGTCAGAGATGCAGCGGCTGCTATAGCCAGAGATGGAGGATTCCATGTCCTCAGAGAGCAGTCTCATGTCCTTCTTTTTTTCGCGTCCCACTCTTCTCGCAAGCGGGTCGACATTGTCCTCTCTCGTACTGGGGCAATTGTTGTTGTTGTTGATCCCACGCATGGTGATCTATTGCTCTGCCTTCACTCCAGGAGAAGTGGCAAGCGTGGCAGCTCAAGAGAAAGAAAAAAATTACTCTGACAGGCATCCCACTGATATTTTCCTTCTCCTGGCAATTGAGACTTATGGCACCTTGCATCGACGCTTTGAAGATTTTCTTCGCATGTGTTCTCATCAGACGGCAGAGCGTCAACATGGCTTCTTTCAAACAACGTATTTCCATTGCCCTGCAACGTGCTCAGGCCCTATCAATTCTGCAACGGGCGACGGTGGCTGGGTCTGCTGCATCTCATCTCCCTTCATTAGCCGACTCACCACCTCTTCACTTTTCTGATCTGCTGCAGTCAGTTGGCAGCAGACTCCCACTGACATCATCATAGTTTATGCACTTTTATTTTTAATGCCAAGATTTGGATTAATCTTAACTTTACTTCAAGCTTCGCTCTGGTTTGAGTTTACTTTCGTTTAAACTTCTCCTTCGGGGTGTATATATCTTTTTCATCAATGTACCTACTACTTTTTCCTATGAATAAATGCACCAGGGTGAATTCATATGGGATAGGATAGGATAGGATAGAGTTTGATATTTTGTCCATCAGGTAAATCTGGACCATCCATTTTTGGCATCTTATTTTAAGTAATTTGTCGTGTCAATGGTATTAATGATTTTAGACTCATTTGGCAGTATTTGACTTCATTATCTTATTTTTGCCACATGGCATTCTCGCATTGGCCTATTATGTCACTTGATGGCCATTGGTTGACAAATTTTTGAAAATAATGAGATTGCCAATCCTGTGGCTCTATGATATTCTTCTGAACCTCCCAATGGCCATTATGTAGTACCTAAGAGCAATCGTCAGTTTTTTTCAATGCAAATACACAGTGGTTACGAGGCATGATCTTCTCACAAGCCAAATCATCAAGCCATAATTGTATCTTGGCTTTTTTCAATGTAAATGTAGATTGTTTATGAGGCGTATTTTGTCCACAAGCCAACTCATTCTCCCATGAGTGGTTTCTCATCACTACGATGGTTATGATCACAACGAACTCCTTAGTAGGATGTCAGCTATCCGGTAGAAGTGGCTTGACAGGTGAAATTTCTTCTATAAACCCATGCACGTAGTTGCTCATTTGCTTGCTCATTTGCTTGCTCATTTGCTTCACCCTATGTGGGCTACTAGAGCCATACGTACAGACGTCGAGCTTGTGGACGGTTGGAGGACATACACACAAAATGTGTATCCGGGTCAGGGTTGTATCTCAGACACTCGTTTACTTGTCAGCAGTTTATAATTTGTGCTTTTTGATGACTTCTTCAATTCGGGAATTTGACAATGACCCGTCTTATTGCAGGTCACGGCCTCTTGTTGCACAAGATCGAGAGGCAGTTGTTAGATTTTCAGTGCAGACAGGGATGTTTCATTGGATTTTCAGTGTGAGTATGACGAGTTTTTGACGAAGTCGCTCATATGGTGGGGTGTAGTGGGCAAATCTGCCCCTGATATTATTGCTCTTGCCCCTCCCATTCTTGCTCAAGATTGTTTCACTTCGGCTTATGAGCAGAATTGGAGCACTTGGTCTCTTATGCATTAAAGACACAACAGGCTCAATGTTCCCCAGCTCAATGTTCCCCAACACAGGTTGGTTTATTGCACCACCAACCTAAGGCTAGTCAGGCACATGCAGAGAGATGGTACCTCAAGGCAGGTCGACAAGTGCCTTAGATCCATGGATACTATAGTAGGCCTTGCACACACAGGCTGTGGCTGATGATGAGATGTTTTAGAGTATCATCGAGAGTTGGCACGTTATGATAGGAGGCAGTGCAAGACCACTAGATCCGTGGCCAGGGCCAATGTAGAGGATGCAAGAGAGGAGGGTGGGGATGAGGCTAAGGGGGGATTGGATGATGATAAAGATGAGGAGGATGAGGCCTTGTATGATGAGATGGAGATGGACATTGGAGATAATGTGGAGTGGGTGGATCCCAATGCCGAGACACAGGTCGAGCCTGCATCACTTGTACGCAAGGGAGGGGATGGGGGGGGGGGAGGATAGGCGTAGGGTACATCTGATGATTTGCATGTTGAGCCAAAGACAACATCATCACTGGCAGAGGGAGCAGTAGCCCGACGAGGCCCTGGTAGACCTAGAGGTAGAGGTTTAGGGACACAGACGCACATACCTGAGGAGGATTCCTTATCTTCCTACTCGTGTACCAGTGTTAGTGATGAGGAGAAATCCCCATTTGATTATGATGTCTCTGAATTATAGAGATGCATCGGTCTATGAGTCTATTGTCCATTGTCCATCTATCACACTCATGTACTAGGCCATTGGTCCACTCGTTGTATATATCAGAGCTTTATCGTTTATGACATCAAACATATTGATAATTCTCATGAGGTTTGGACCTTGTTAAGCCTCAAGCTAGTTTTAAATAAGGTCCAATATTGGCATGTTTTGAATATGATCATATCTAAATCTTGTCATGTGCCAATCTTAGCAATAAAACATCTAATCCATTCAGGAAAATCAAATTACAATGGAAATGCATGAAATCAAAAAAACTTGTCAAAAATGAAAAAGATGGATAAATGTAGCAAAACTTCATTAAAATAGACAAAGTAAGGTATTATTATTTATCATCAATGATCATTTATAGCATAGGGCTTGAATCTAGAGCATGATCAAAGCTCTCATGTGATTTTAGGCACATGAACCAAATGTAGCATGACCTCAACTATTTATAGTGGTCATTTGTGCTTCTACTATAAGTTTGGGGCCTTATTTAGCTAGATTGGGCCTTACAACCATTATTGTGGTTCCACTATTCACAATTATAGCGAGGTTGTTCGAGCCACTTTATTAACTGTCCTATTGACTACATCTAGTTTAAATTAGTTCCATGGCTAAATTGAGCATAACATTTAGTAAGCTCATGGGCTAATTACATGTAGCACGTGACACTCCCCCTACTTAAATGTTTTTGCTTTAAAAAATGAAGACTGTGTAGTTCTTTGTTGAGTGCCATGCTCTTTGAATCAGTGTTTGAGAGTACCTTTCGAATCGCCTTTTCGAATCGAGTTTGAATCGAGTTTGAATCGGGAAAGAATCGACTTCTCCAGGTTCGAACTGGCGAATCAGTTTTAGGATTTTTTTTTAAAAACATTAATGTCACAACATACATATTACATATTACGTATGTCATATTTCAATGTACCATGTGCATGGTTATTTAGTGGTAAATTAGCAAATGTTCAATGATTCGAATTTTACGAAAATGACAAAACACGCACACACACACACACACACACACACATTGTCAAAAACACACACACACATTTGTCAAACACACACATTTATCAAACGCACACACAAACACACACACACACAAAAACACACACCCACACACATTGTCAAACATTTAACACACACACATTTGTCAACAGTCACACACACTGAACACACACATTGAACAGCCACATGTGACACACACAATTCCACCCCTCTCACACAACTCCACCCGTCTCTCTCTCTCTCTCTCTCTCTCGGATTTCTCTCTAGACTTGTAGATCTATATTTTGTCCAGTGTCTCAGATCTCTCTCTCTCAGGTGCGGAAATCTGGGAAGCTTCAGGGCCCAAGGGGAGGTAACGAGCAAGGGGAAGTAACGAGTAGGCTGCAGGAGGTCGCGAGGAGCAGGAGCAAGAGCAGTTGCGAGGAGTAGGAGTCACGAGGAGTAGGAGCAAGAGGTCGCGAGGAGCAGGAGGTTGCGAGGAGGCGATGAGGTTTTTTTTTTTAAAAGGTTCGAACAGTCAAAAAACGGTTCGAACTGGACCTTTTCGAAAAGGTCTTTCGAATCGCGGTTCTTTTAATGAATCGCGATTTGACACAACTATGTTTTGAATCCTTTGAATTCTTTGAATCCCGTGGTGTGCTTAACGATAACCATTCTCTATTAGTCAAATATTGTCACCTCGGGTTTTGCTGCCAACTTATTATTGTAGAGCAAAGTTGCAACAAGTCTTCTGTAGAAAAACCTTTGATCTACAAATATGTCCCATAGATTTTACTGAAGAAGAGGTTGATGAAACACAAGATTGCCTTAAGTAGAATTAATTTTGCATGAGTTGATAGAATACATGCAACGAGACATTCGTTAGTCTTTTTCCTCAAATCTTTCTTGATTGGGAAGGCTATCCAATTCCAGATGCATCTTTTTTTGTGCCTGCATCCAGTGTTCCCTCTTGATGGACCGATACGAGCAAGGTTAGTAACAATGTTTTGTTGAATGGATGGCCATAGATCCATTGGCTTCCTCTGTGAACGAAGGGATTGGTATATTTTGTGACGATCCAGAATGGTGATGCTATAAATCAAATAATACATGTTCCATATTTGGCCATATTCTAGTCATATCTATCTCATTATTATGTTCAAAGAGGTCGTTGTTGTACTGGAATTTAAATAGCTCATCTTCATTTTATCCTCAAATAAGATATTGTTATACACACTAATAGTTAAATAGCTCATCTTCAGTTTGATCCTCAAATAAGATATTGTTATACACACTAATAGTTAGTGGTAGACACAATTTCTTATTGAGAGGGTAATTGAAAAGGTTTCCCCTAAGAAGATTCCCTCCAAAACTTTAAAAATCAAGGTATCAAAAATAAGATCACATTTTCACGTAAAGTTATTTGTTCAAGTGCAGGCTTTTTGACTTTTTAAAGTCCTCAAAATGCACTTACCATATTTTCAAAAATACAGTAGTAAGAAACTACACAATTATGTGCATTGCAAGTTTTTAAAAAATATCCAAACAAAAATGAACTTAAAATGCATATCGCTAATTAACTCTTCGCTGAGATTTTGTTATATGTACTTGCATAAATCATTAATAAATCAATCATATTTTAGATGTCATCTAAATATTGTCATCTAGCTATTTTCAATTCATTATAATGATGTCTTAGATTGCATAAAAAGTATTTAATAATCTTTTTTTATAACAAATAAATTTATCTAAACGCAGAATAATAGTGGATAAACAAGAACTTTTTATAAATCTAAGAATAAGCTCATGAAGCATAATATTTCAAATATATCATTGTGAATCTCACAGAAATAAAATCTTGATTTTCAAATTTGGCACTTGCCATTCAAATATAAGTATCCAATAACATAAGGTTCTGGCCAATTACATTTATGTCTGCCAAACAATATCCAGCAACATATTTTTCCTAAGGTTTCAAGGTAACATCTCCGGTAATGCCTTCTCGGTTGATTAAGAGGCTTGCCCCTCATCAACGACATCAATAGCCCTCTCAGTGTAATCTTGAGGGGGCTCAATAATATCATCTCTCAATCCAACTAGCTCCCCTTCTTCGTTTAGTAATGGGGGAACCGGTTCGGATGAGGCACTTTGGAACCTCTCACTATTGTCGACTGCTCGAGCCCCAACTTCTTGATATTCATTTGGAAGTTCTCGAATAGCCACTCTCATCTCAATATAGGTTGCTTGGACTTCATCCACTTCAACAACTATGCAATTCCTGTTTTTCTTAAGGGCACAACATGTGGTAGTACCTACATGTAAAAGTATATAAAAGAATAAGTAATTTGCAAAAAACAAAAATTAAATTTGAAAGTTAATAATCAATAATAAAAACTAATTGTAAGCAAAGAAACACATCTTCATACATGTTCCTGCAAACATGTCCAGAACCCAATCATCCTCATTTGAAAATATATCAATCAATTTATTGATTAATCTCTGAGGCTTTTGGTAAGGGTTAACCAAAGACCTATCACCCTCTAAGTGTCTCAATTTCCGAGTGATAGCTGGACAAGAAATGACATTACTACATTGCTCATTGCAATGAATCCGTAATCTTTTTTTCTCATGCTCATCATAGTAGCCCATGGTCATCATTTCAAAAGAACTGATAAGCCGACAGCCCAATGCATTTTGTTCTTACATATATTATACCATATTATTATTTAGACATATTTTCAAACATTAACTAAATCAAAATAAATATCACAATATATAATTAAAATGACATATCATACAAGGTGCTCAATAGCATGACATATAGTTTTTAGAGATGCAATTACTGATGACGATTGAAACACGCTATGGAAAATCACACATCTTCATAAAGAAGATGTTGTCAAGGCAGCAAAATCAGTCACCAGCTTAGTTATTTGAGGGTGAGAAAATGGTTTCAAGTCATTAATGGAGCCAGGCATTCTGAAACCGTATGGAATATTAGCAATAGCAAGAGTATACTCATGCTTTAGAACATTTTCTATCAATTTCGAGACATCAAAACAAACAACCCGATAAGTAAATGTCCTCATCCGATCCAAAAGACAAGTGAAGGTCTGATAATCCTCAGACAATGGCGGGAGAGAATCTTTCAATTGAATCCTCATTCGTTCTTCTTTAGCCCTCTGTATATGCGATAAAAAATTCGGAGGGCAATACAAGTCCTCTCCAGCCTTTGCTTTCTTTGGCTGTAAAACCACAACAACAAGTATATAAGTTTAATAATACATTATAAAGATTTAAAACAAAACAGAAATATATTAAAATTGCATTCTTACCTTATAATTCTGAAAAGCCAAAAAAAATTCAGACAGAGCTTTCGTTGAGCTGGTAGTCGGATAGTTTTGTTTTTGACCTCAGCCCAGCTGGAACAGTTCAGCAGCTTCACCATCACCTCTTGAATTCGAATGAACACTTTATGACCGCCGATATAACATGATGAGAAAAAAAGCTAATGATTAGAAATGGTTAGCAAAAGAAACTCGATGCAGTGCATCGAGCTGGTGTTACCAACTCGATGTTGTGCATTGACTTGGTGATACCAACTTGATGAAGTGCATTATGTTAGTATTCCACCTCGATGCACTGCATGGAGTTGGTACACCAACTCGATGCACTGGATCAAGTTAGTATCACCAACTCAATCTAGTACATCAATTTGCTAAGCTAGTATTATACTAATAAAAACATAAGACGACTGAATATAAAAAAAAACTCACGTCTTGAATTCAAGGTACATTTTATCCATGCTGAGCTCCTTTGCCACTACATGTGAAAGCACCGACACAATGGTGGTCTCATCCTTGATCCACCAATGCCCCCTCATATCATCAGCGAGCTCCTCAATCTGAAGGTCAAGCTTCTTTGTAGCCTCTTTCGACAAAGCGATAAGAACAACTTTTCCTTTCAAGACCTTCTGGCCCTTCAACTCTTTATTCTCCCACATTCCAAAAATAGTATCTTGAATATCCTAGACCTGTATCTTGAATATCCCAGACTTGAAAATAGTATCTTGAATATGCCCTCACTTCCATCGTTCTCCTACTTGAAAAACGTGAACATCTTGCGCGACGCAAGTTTTTCGTTCTGAATTGTCTCTCTGATTTTATTTCGATCAGTCTTTATTACTCCTGTCTTTAGCAAACCACCAAGAAATATTGCCTCGCTATCAAAATCACCATCACTATCAGAACTGCCAGATGATTTGTCATCATTTTTTGATTTTTTCTTGGCCATGACTTTGACTCTCTTCACCTTTCAGTGGATTGGGCTTGGATAACGGCTTTTGTTGTTTCAGATGGAGGGCGTTTCTTTTTTAGTGATGACCTTTTCGATGAGGACAATTCCTCACTAAGTGGTACAAATTGCTGAATGAAAGGCAACAAATCTTTGATTAAATTTTTCAAGTTTTTTAATATTGTTTTCAGCTTTTCAAAAAGAGAAGATGTTAAACACATGTTAGCTTCCATCAAAGAAAATAATCTGACATCATCATTGGTCCCCCGGGTTCCAATCAGGATTGACTCCCCAAAGTCACCCTCATAGTCTATTCTCTGAATACGACCACATAACTTCGAATTACTCTCATTCAGAGCAGTTGCTTTCAACTTGCACACATACAAAAATAGTCCTTCCTCTGCAAAATACGATAAGGCCTAGGAATTATTTGGCAGTTTTTTAACGGAAGACGAGGAGGATTCCTTAACTGACTTTCCTTTTGGATCTTCCACATTCGCATCAGAATAGCATCTAGCTTATGGATTGGCTTGTCTGGCCTTCAACATTGCTGAAATTTGTCTATCAAGCAATATTCCTACATTTTGACTGTCATGTGATAACTTTAGTCGTTTCTCAACATTTTCCATTTCTTTTTCCGGGGTTTGCTTCTTTTTCCTCCTATAAATTAGAATAATACTCGTTATTCACGTCCATTCAACATCAAATTTTATTTTTTAATCAATAATAGATCACATAAAAAAGCTTGCTATGGTTTATTTATAAAGTTTAAATCTATTCATTTACCTGTTATTTTAACATAAAAGTGCTAAAATTTTGTCAAATGATAGCTATGGTAGCGGTCTTGATAGAGTTTTAAATCAAAGAATCTATATCACAAAGAGCATCAACATGTAATTCAAACTACTAACCAACACTTAAAGATTACACACACTGAATGAAGTTTCTGTTTTCTATTTTGATGTAGATACACTAAAGGCAAATTTCATTCCAAATTAACACAATGCAGATAGTTAATGCACAAACCTGATGCAGTGCATCGTAAATGTTGTCCAACTGTAGTGAGTTTCTTTCCTTGCCTAACCTGAATCCAAGATCTAGTCAATCTAGCATCAAAGAGACGACGTTAATTGTCACACGTAGGTTCGTTCCTATGAGAGCGATAGTATAGTTGAAAGATTTCAGATCCTTAAGATCCAATCTACTTGAATGATCTTTGGTTAGAAAGAGAAACACACTACCAATTTCACCAATGTAAAAAAATCAGCATCTACACACAATTTGAGATGCAAACACTAATAGAACTTGATCAAACTTGAATGAAATGATTATGTACTGTTGCTGTCCGTACAAAACCAGCAAGCTACTGTATCTCACACGTGTGGATCCAAAAATAACAAATATAGATCATTCTACACATAGAATTGCAAGCAATTACCAAGATAGTGCACCAATGGATAGTAGAACCCAAGAGAACCATGTATAAGCATGAAATGAGATAGAGAAGAGAGAAGATGACTCTCTCCACGACTTACATCCTTTTATAACAGGTCCAAACCCTATTTGGCCACTTGGCTTTCCCACCAAAATGCTAACCCTACCAATTTTGGGTCTAGATTCAATGTACCCAACTTATTCAAATTGAATCTACTCAAACTCGCATTCTATCTTTCCCACACTTTCAAAAAGTGTTTATTCAAATGAAATTTAGATTAATGAACTTTGAAAAGTCAACCTCTAAGTCTAAAACAAGTTTTGGCCTCAATATGCCAAATATGAAAATATTGCAAAATGTGATGAAACTAGTTGAATCTTTCACACTCCCTCTTCAACTAGTTTTAGCATAGACTTTGATAATACTCCAAGTGAAGTCCTATGCTTCATGAACAAGTCTTTTCCCAATGCTTTGGTGAAGATATCAGCTACACATTCTCTTGAAGACAAGCTCCACCTCCTTTGCAATGACTCGCTCCCTCACAAAATGATATTGTATCTCAATATGCTTGCTCCTAGCATGAAAGATATGATTGGATGCCATTCTTTGGGCTGATTGATTGTCACAAAAGATGATTGGGCTCTCTGAAAAATCTAGCAAGTGAAGATCCTTAATCATCCTCTTGATCCATACCATCTCTTTTTGAGGCGGAATTTTTGGAGACTCCAAATTGTCGAGACTCAATTTGTGGATAAACAAATTTTCGGAGACCCAAGACACGATTTTTTGATATTTTTGGGGTACATTTCGAGGTTTCAATTTTTGGAGACACGAAATTTTTGAGACTCCAAACTCAACTTTTTGGAGTCTACAAATTTTCGAGACAATTTGTGGAAAGGCAAAATTTTGTGGAGAGACTCGAAACTCGAATTTTTTGGAGTCTACAAATTTTCGAGACAATTTGTGGAGAGACGAAATTTTGTGGAGAGACTCGAAACTCGAATTTTTCTAGACTCGAATTGTTGGAGTCTCCAAATTTTCGAAATTCAATTTTTGGAGACTCCAAATTTTTGAGGTACATTTCGAGGGTCATTGTCAATTTGTGGAGAGACGAATTTTTGGAGACTCAAGACATTAATTTTGTAGGTATTTTTGAGGTACATTTCGAGTTGCTTTCGAGGTATTTCGAGGGTCAGTGTCTCAAATTTTTGAGGTATTTCAGTGTCAATTTTTAGGTTCTTTTCAAAGTACTTTTGAGACAGAATTCTTGGAGATTCCAAATTGTTGAGACTCAATTTGTGGAGGAACAAATTTTTGGAGACTCAAGACATGAAATTTTCAAGGTACATTTCAAGGTTTCAATTTTTGGAGACACAAAATTTTCGAGACTCAAAACTCGAATTTTTGGAGTCTAGAAATTTTCAAGACAATTTGTGGAGAGACGAAATTTTTGGAGACTCGAAAACTCGAATTTTCTAGACTCGAATTTTTGGAGTCTCCAAATTTTTGAGACTCAGTTTTTGGAGACTCCAAATTGTCGAGGTACATTTTGAGAGTTATTGTCAATTGTGAAGACAGATTTTTTGAGACTCAAGACATGGCTTTTTGGATGTACTTTTGAGAGTTAGTGTCTCAATTTATTTTCAGTGTCAATTTTTTGAGGTACTTTCGAGGTATTTTCAGTGCCAATTCGAGGTATTTTCGAGGGTCAGTGTCTCAATTTTTGAGGTATTTCGAGGGCCAGTGTCTTGTCTCAATTTGTGGAGAGACATCTGTGGAAATTTAAGATGAAGACTGTACTAATGGCAAAAACGACATTGTTACAGGTACAGAAGGGAAACCCGAAGCGGACGACACGACAATCGCCAGATGGAAGCTGAATGATGGAAAAGCTTTCGCGCTGATCATCCTCAACATCACAGATACACAGATCGGCCATGTATCCGAGGCTCAGACATCGAAAGAAGTCTGGGACATCTTGAGCATGCTATACGAAGTGCGAGATGTAGCTTCTAATCTACATCTGAAGAAGAAATTCTACTCCCTCAAGATGATGAATGGTGATTATCTACAGAATCACATTAATCAATTCAAGAACCTGCTAAGGCAAATGGCTGTTGTCGGATGTGTCATAGACGATCAAGACGTAGTGATGCAACTGCTTACAAGCTTGCCAAGTTCTTAAGACAACTGGGTGATGATCATCACGACTCATCCAGAATTGACTCTTTTGAGAGTCATCACTAGGACACAGAGTAGATCTCAAATCTAATCAGTGTAAAGTAGTTGATAGGACATGCAAGATCCTAGCACTCGGAAAGAGGCATGGATACTTGTGAGCAGCAATTCATCACTCCTTACAGTCCTCAGTCTAATGGCTTAGCTTAAAGGAAGAACCAAACTCTGGTCGAATCTTCTAAGTGTATGCTATCACATGCATCGTTGCCCAAGAGGTTATGGGCTGAAGCTGTCTCCACTACAGCTTACATCCAGAACAGATGTTCGACCAAAGCCCTCTCAGACAAGACACCCCACGAGGTGTGGACAAGCTCCAAGCCTTCTTTGAAGAACCTGAGAGTGTTTGGGTGCATTGCCTATGCGCAGATCCCAAAGGACACAAGGAAGAAATTGGACTTCCAAGGTCTAAAGACCATTCTGATCGGATATACTTCGTCTGATAACACCTACAAGCTGTATGATCCTGATACCCAACAAATCTTTTATAGCCGGGATACAGTCTTTATCGAGGATCAGTTCATCGATCTCAAAGGCAATGATATTGCTCAAGAAGAACGTTCATCACCTACCATTGACATGACAATCCGAGCTTCTAGCTCAGGAATGTCTATCATCGACCCACTTGAGACAGCGAATCAGACGAAGATGTTGCTGCTACCCAACAACATATCCCAGGAGCGGTTCATCAGTCGAATCCTCCTAGAGAATCAAGCCAAGTGCGCACACAGCCCACAAGGTATACTCCTGAGTGTGCCTGTCTTTTAATGCAGGAACCGACAACAGACTCTGATCTCTGGAGAGAAGCTATGGACAGAGAGTATTCCTCTCTGATCAAGAATCAGACATGGTCATTAGTCAAAGCTCCTATTGGCTGCAAGATTATTGATTGCAAATGGATCTTTAAGATCAAATATAACGCCAACGGACCGATTGATCGAAGGAAGGCTAGATTGGTAGCACGAGGATTCACCCACATCTCAAATGTCGACTACAGTGAGACTTTTAGTCCAGTCATCAAACATTCATCGATCCGAATGCTCCTGTCTTATGCTGCAGCTGCCGACCTCGAAGTACATCAACTCGATGTACAAACAGCCTTGCTGTTCTCAGAATTTGACATGGCTGATCTAGGCAAAGCTCATTCCTGTCTTGGAATTCAAATCCACAGAGACAGAGCAAATCGACTGATTTACATCACTCAACAAAGGTATCTTCATAATGTTCTTAACGGATACAATTTGATGAATTGTAAATTAGCTCACTCACCAATAGATCCAGACCTGCATTTGTCAAAGGACCAATGTCCCCAGACAAAGCAGAAAGAGGAGCAGATGAGAGAATACTTGTATCGATCGATACTCTGAACTCTCATGTACGCAATGGTCTGTACAAGGCCAGATATCTCTCTTGTTGTCAGCTCACTCAACCAATACATGGCTAATCCTGGAATTACCCATTGGAAGACTCTTATTCGAGTCATGAGATATATTCGAGCTACCATGGACCAGTGCATCTGCTATGGAGATGTCAGCAACGACAATCTTCATTAGCTTAGTGGATATTCTGATTCAAGCTGGGGAGGAGATGCAGACCATCGTAAGTCCATAACTAGATTTACATTCTTCTCCAATGGAGGTCCTATTTCGTGGAACAGTCGTAAGTAAACCTCTATCGCACTTTCTTCTACTGAAGCAGAATATATTGCTGCTTCTCAATCTATTAAGGAAGCGTTTTGGTTGAGAAATTTGCTGTCAGACATCAATCTGTATCAGTACAGTCCTACAATTTGTTTTGTGATAACCAAAGTGCTATTGCCTTATCGGCTAACCCTAGATTTCATTCTAGGAGTAAGCACATTGAGATAAGATATCACTACATTAGGGGCAAGGTTCTTGACAGAGAGGTGAGCTTAACGTACTGCAGAATGCTGGACATGGTTGCGGACATTTTTACGAAAGCACTCAATGTTAATGAACACAACAGATTTTGTGCATTGCTAAGTCTGAAGATCAAGGCATTCACAGATCCAGATTAAGGGGGGGTGTTGGAGTTACTCCTCCTACTCTCCTAAATCCCAATTTTAATCTGCCTCCATTCATGCTGCATATTTTTCTAACTTTGTCACACAGTTTGTATTTTTTACACGCTAATTCGCACAGACGAAGAAAAGACGAATGAATCGCGACATTGTGTTATTACATAGTCATGGTGACAAGCGAAAAGGAGATACTACCTTACTGAATGCCAAAGGTGTCCTAACAGATAAGGCACCCTGTAAATTTTTATCTAAGGCCATTCGTAAGAGTGATGCACTTTTGCGTCATCACCAACGTTCACTTCAGTATTGGCTGACGTCGCACCCTTTTTACCCTCACCCCATGCAGTTGCGCTAACAGATTGGACAACGATTGTAGCCACCCACGATCTACAGACAACACACTCACTCTGTACTTTCGCATATGCACACCTATAATATTATGTATATATATTGGATACCAGCTGCGTATTCGATGAGGATGATGAATTCTGATGAAGCAAGATAAGTCTAGAACAAGTGAAGGAGGTTTTATTCCTCATTACAGACAGAAATAAGCTTTGTAGGGCATGCGGTTTCGTCCGCTACAGTCTTGTGCTCTACCGCATTATTGACTTGATATACTTAATCTGACACAGTTCATTTGTTCTGCGTTTTAGATCTGTCAATATTGCTATGCTTATTCTTCATTCTATCTGATTTTTCTTGTTGCTCTTTTTGGTAATAGACGATTAACTTTTAGTCTCGTCTTTCGCGTATAATTTGCGACTAATTATCAGTCGAGCACAGTCTAGCTCTTCGCGAATCATTCGCGACAGATAATTAGTCTTGCAATTCGTGACAAATTATTCATCTAGCGCTTCATCCATTTAAATGTTTGGCTACGTAATCTAGAATGACTGTGATTTCTATCACTAAAGTTTTGTTCATTTTGATAGGCATAGTCATGCTTAGGGAGAGAGTCATTTAACTCATTCCGCTGTGCATGAACATTTTCTGTTCGAGTTCGTTTCTCGTTCGTGTTCGTCATTTATTCTTCCTCCCTCTCTCCCAACACATAGGTCTACCACGTGGCAAGTCTTGCAAGCTTAGGATTTGCCATGTGACATCTAACATAGTCTTTTGTGGCAAGCCAACTAGGTTTTGCCACGCAGGCCTGAGTGGACCTAGAGAGAAAAAGAGGTGGGGCTCAAAAGCTGCCATGTGGCAAACCACGTAGGCCTACCATAGGCTTGTCACATGGCCTACCATATAGCAGGCCACATAGGTCTGCTATCTACCAAGCCTGTCATAGGCTACCATGTGGCCTACCTTAGACTTGTGTGGCTTGCCACATGGCCTACCATATAGAAGGCCACATAGGCCTACTATCTACCAAGCATGTCATAGGTTGCCACTTGGCAAGCCACGTATGTCTTCCACAACGTGGCAAATCATGCAGGCTTGGGTTAGCCACATGGCAAGCCATGTAGGACCACCATAGGCTAGCAAGCCAACTAGGCTCTACCTACGTGGTTTGCTATCTGCCAAGCCTGTCGCACACTACCATGTGGCCAGCCACGCAGGCTTGAGGTTTGCCATGTGGCAAGCCATGTAGGCCTACCATAGTCTAGTATGGCAAGCCAACTAGGCTCTATTACATAGGCTTGAGTGGATCTAGAGAGAGAAATATATAGGTGGGCTCGAAAGTTGCCACATGGCAAGCCACGCAGGCCTACATAGGTTTGTGTGGCAGGCCACATAGGCATGGCATGAAGTTTGCCACGCAAGCATGTATGTCGCAGGCTACCACGTAGGCTTCTGTGGCAAGCCAACCAAGCTCTGCCATGTAGGCTTGAGTGGACCTAGACTTGCCATGTGGCAAGCTATGTAGGCCTATCATAGGCTTGCGTGGCAAGTCATATAGGCATGACATAGGCTTGTTGTCTGTCATGCATACATGTTGTTGCAGTTTGCCACATAGGCTTGACATAGGCTTGTGTGGCAAGCCACATTAGATATGCCACGTAGGTCTACCATGCGGGGTTGAGTGGAGAGAGAGAGAGAGAGAGAGAGAGAGAGAGAGAGAGAGAGAGAGAGAGAGATGATGAATAAGAGTGTGTGTGAGTAAAGAGTAATTTGAATTTGGAGTGGGCCCCTTAGATGCATGCATGGGGAGGAGGGCCATGCATCCTTTGCCTTCATACATGCATCCTCCTCCCCATCCTTTTTAGTTCAAAAAAGTGTATGCATGGGCGAGGGGAGGAGGATGCATTAGGCCCCTCACCCATGCATAAAAGTGTATGTAAGTTTAAATAAATAAATAAATATATATCTCACCATTTTGCTTATACGATTCTAAATTTGTGTGTTCAATACGTAGCATAATTAAAGGTTGCCTATTTTCAAGGAATTATGAATTCCCTAGAGTATGCGAATACAAAGTTGCCCATAAAGCATTGAATCTTGATATGGCCTTATTTTATTTTGCATATTATGAAATTCTATAGTTACCTCACCTATTTTTTTTTACATGTTTACGAAATTTGAAGTTTGTAGAAAAATTTTCAGAGAAACATTGTGCTTAAAAAAGTGTCGTACAAAATTTGAGAAAAGACATTACGACCCATAAAAATGCATAAATGAGACCCATAAAGAGGTTGCATCCATAAAAAGGGGTCCTCCTTGCCATCCGCTACACGTGATAAATTTCTTGTTAGTCATTTTTAGGCTCACTGAATTCAATGGTCATTCAATCATCGCTCTAGGCTCAATTCAGTGATCATTCAATCATCGCTCAGCCTTATCTAAATTTTATGTTTGTTTTGTCGAGTGCAAAAGTCATTAATTAGACCATTCCCCAACACAAAAATACATGTCTCTCCAATGTACAATAAGAGCCCAATTACATTAGGAAACCAGGCTCCAATTCTTAAAATATATAAAAATCAGAATGCTCTTTAGGATTGAAATTGTCCCCTGAAGAATCTGTACATTATTATATGTACATTATTATACATAGACAAACAAAACGAATCATATCGAATCCTTTCAAATCAATATGGTTCACCATAGTGCGTATATGCTCATCGTTTTCATGTTCCAATACCCGAAAGTCATAATAATATAATAATCTAACGATGGAGTGGCGTCATACTTATCCTTTGTTTTTTGGAGTGACTTCCATCGCCGGCATACAAGAAAGAAAGAACTTCCAACTTAGAAGCCATGACTTTTTCAGATCTCACGCTCATACACAAAAACGCTGCCCTCCTTCGTCACCATGATCGTTACCTAACCTTCGCCGAACAGTCCACCTACTCCTCCTGCTTTCGATGTCCGATTATTCTTCCTAATCTATGATCTGGATCGCATCTTGCTTGCTTGTCCATTCAATCTAATCAATCCATGATTTTATATCATTCCTAAGCATATGCTACGTCTCTTCAAGGCTTCTCTCCTCGATCTGGCTGCCTAGGCAACCATTACAACGACGGGTTTCAGGTTTTTATAGTAACTATTAACTGGCTACTTGGCTCTTTCATACCGTTTTTGGTTTTTCTGTCAAGATTTTTCATGCAATCTGGTGACGCTTCACAGGTTTCGGACATAGAAGAAGATTCCTATTCAAATTAAGGACATAAATTATGAAAAAGTGTCAGAATGTATCGGCACCTCGAGGTACATGCACGTGCTTAAGAGTTGTCATAATGGATGATACATCATGTTATGACAATATTAAACAATGCTTTGAAAGATGATTCCTAAATCGGGCTTGTTTGGCAGAAAAATGGATGGTAATCCCAGTCGTCGCTGACCTGATTGCAATTTGCATCAACTTCAAAGTTCGTTAAGTTACTTCAACGTTCTGTGGCGATTCTGTACAAAAAAATGGCATGGTGATTGATGCAGTTAAGCCGTATGGATATACACCATGTAGGCATTTTGCTTCGTTCTAGTTAGCTTGGATCTTTTCTGTTTGTGTGTTGTCGAATTGAGAAATTACATCTAGATTAGGACGTTTTAATTCATCTGCGTAGGAGCTTCGTGCAGGAATCCTCTTGTCCAACCACGAAACTATGTCATTGAAGACGATTTCAACGTTCTTATCTGGTTCAGCCACTAGGAGACCGTGCCACATGCCTGGATAGATTTTTAGTTCCTTGTCAAAACTTCTAGCGGAGCTGTACAGCTCCTTGCTGCACTCGGGATCAGTCACTTTATCTGCATCACCGTGCAAGACAAGGAAAGGTAGCGTCACCTGCAGCAACAAAACAAAAGACTTCACATTAAAATTGAATGGAATTGCAGCTCCAATAGACGTGGATAATCTTCTAGAACTTGCAACATAAGGATCATCAACTCCTGCTTGATTTCCACATCACCAATTTTGAATGATGACTGTCACTTGCACTATACCTCATCAAGTCTTTGCTCAATGTTCATGCTTGCTTTGAGCATCTCCAGGGCCGTCTTCACACGGGGCCAGCCTTGGTACATTAACGAATTTGTTCGAATCTATCAATACAAAGATAACGTAAGCATTCTTGATTAGCCATACCTAGGTGATTTCTTTGTCTCGAAACAAAGAAATTATATTCCTACTGTACCAAAATCTTGAAGTAACCTAGATATGCTTCTTGAGGCCGAATGAAGCTGCATACCTCTTCTCTCTTGATAGGATCCTTGAAGGCCATCTCAATCACATCTTTTGATGGTACAATCTTCCACGTTGCAATGAGCGGTGAAAGAGTCGTCAAAACTCTGATAACGAACGGATGTGGCTTCATCTTTTCAGAAATCTATCAGAGATAATGACAAAACAAAAAAGTTCAGGTAACTCTGCAAAGGCTTAACTTCTAAGGTGCAAATTTTAAATTGATAGCTTCTCCCAAGTCGGTTGGTACTTAATTAGAAAAATCACGTTACGTTATCCATACTTTCCATACCTTGCACATCGGAGCTACTAGAACTGCCCCATTCCAGCCTGTTGGCTGCTTCCTGTGAAGATGAAGCGCTACACAACCTCCCATGGACTCCCCATACAAAAATCTTGCTTTGTTTTTATATTCAGAACGCTCTGATCGCACAAAAACTATTGCAATTAGCTCCAAAATTCAGGAATAAGAATCTAAACTTATAATCAGGACAACTCAAGCGTTTGATCATAATTTGGCGAGAATTTGAAACTACAATTGATGGCAAAATCTGGATCTAACGAGCTATAGACAAGCGTTCGAGCAGGCGGTATGATACCTCCAACGGATTTGAAAAAAGTTGCGACATCGTCAATAATGCTTGAAAAGTTTGCAATGTAGCATCGAGTCCCATCAGATTTTCCATGACCTTCGTAATCAATACCAAACACTGCATATCCAGCTTCTGCAAGCTTTGCTCCCGCTCCTTTCTTGCACAAAAGAAATACCGTATTTTGATTTAGACAGGATCAACAAACGGTAATGATACAAATGGATGCAAGACAACCTCAACCAGGCTTCGTTTCAATCAATCTGAATATCCTAGAGTGCAAATCTATGATCTGCCTCGTATGACTCTTTTCCGATAACGGCCTCTTGAGGGTCTATTAACCAACGCTACATCGTCTAAAATTAATAGTTTTTCACAGAAGTTTCGGTGGGAGAAATGGTTGTTTATAAGTACCTTTCATAAAGATGCTGCATTCAACTGCATAGCCTGCCAAAGCCAAAAAATGAGTATTTTGCTTGATTTTTTAGCAATCGTTGCGAATTTCTGAAAACCATGTCATGAATTAAAAGGTAAAAACTAAATTAAATTTCTAGAAACGAATCATGGAACGTCAGTAATAGCTTATGTCATATGAACGCAAATAAGTTCCATATGTCAGACCACATCGAATCAAGTATTTGAACAATTCACCAAAGACTTGTAAGATGTGATAATTACCATGACACAGACACACGAGGGCTTTGATATCCTGGTTAGAAGGAACCCAGCTGCAAGTGAACAATCTCATCCCTCTAGAATTATGTATGTATTCCTGCAAAGCATTTTGCCATAATTGAGGCCAACGATGAGATGTTGCTATTATGCCATATATTAAGAAATCAATGGACGTAATTTTCCAAATGTCTGCATTCTGATTCTTTAAGAATTAAGCAAACTTCTCCTTATTAATTCCAACACTTAGCGCAGTAAAATTTGATGGTTTGAGCACCTTCGTACCTCTCGATATCTGATAGGAGAGGACACCTCCATCTGTGAAAGTAATCGAACAAGTAGATTCGAAAGTGCCAAATTCTATATGAATCGTTCAGAGTATTCAGAGCAATCAAGCTTAAGATGCAGCGATTTGGATCAAGATCAACAGCGTAGGCTGCCTGACTTTCTCCGGAAAATCTGGTCGAATTCAGCTTGTGAGCCTCCAGAGGTTCTATTTTGAATTACATACAGCCGCGTCTGTCATCGAAAAAACAAGTCAATGAATCTATATGTTGCTCTCCGCTTCGATTTTCCAGCTAAAAACCACTACTAAGATCCACTACTACTTTTGAGCAAACAAAGTAAGATGCGTAAACAGTGAAGTTGAATTGTTCAATTGCACTGTGTACAATTGCTCGAGCCGAGATAGCATATGGTTTAATTGACCTTAAGAGCTCGATGTCTTCGTGCATCTGACTCTACCCGGCACGAGCCCGAGAGAGAGAGAGAGACGGAGATGGCAGATATAAACATGGCGCAGCCAGCCATTTGGAAGTCTATGGAAGCCATCTTTGAGTTGTATTTTTCAACCAGTAAAACAATGTGCAAATAAGTCATAAAGTCTTCCTGAAAGAGGAAGTAGAATTTTTCATGGAGGGATCTTCAAAAGTCAAATTGAAATGTGTAAATCAGTGTGAAGAAAGAACAGCCTGGGTGTGTGCCCGCTGCCCTGCTGGATTGTCGCCCTGCTGGATTGTCGCGAGACAGACGCGCGCGCATGACGAATATACTTTTAGAAATTTCAAATGAAAAAAATTGGAGAAAAAGATGAGGGGCGCCTTCTTCCCTTCTTCTTGGTGCTCACGTCCACTACAAGACAATACATTTTTGTTGCATGTGATTTTAACTGAACAATGCATGACTATTTAGGATTCGGATTGTTCACGTGACTAAAAAATGAAATCACTTGTGATTTCTATATATTTGTTTTTTAATGTATGCAATATTTATTCTTTAAAAAAATTCAATTTATAACACGAATTGAATTTGATTTTTTTTACGTTTTACAACTTATGGATATCATGTGTGTCTCATTTGGACCAAATATTGATGTTCGACACTCACGTCATTTAAACAAAGTTGTACATGAAAATCATCCATAATATTTGGAGGCAGTAGCGAAGATCGACAAGCTCGAACAGGAGCTGTCTGATCTCAAACAACAGCTGGAAGATCAAAAGTTAGCTGCCGGGTTCCAAACTCAAGATATGGCAACAGCAGCTACTCAGGCAAAGCAACCATGTCGAAACCAGTCGAAGGTATGTGCTGAAAGGTTCAATGCATTTGCTGATCGATTCTGGAAGTGGTGTCCACAAGCTTTTAACATTGAAATACAATGGCATGTGAATTATATGATGCTACCAGGTGCAATAGGCATCGCCTTCGACGATTGGAAATTACCTTGGGGAAAGGACGACTTTCTCTGGTTATAGGCCCAGTTATCTATCGAGCAGAAAGGATGACTAGGGCATAACTCAGGAAAAATTCACAGTCGAGCCTTTCGGATCAGTTGAGTTATACATAGGTTCTTCTGCTATGTATATCTTAGAATACATTTGTATTAAAGAATATCAGTTTTTGCGAAATGAAGACAATAAGCGACAATTTTGGAAGCAAAAGTCGCAGTTCCAATTGTATAAACCAAAAGACGTTGCGGATATCTAACTGATTATTTTGCAAAAAATTTCGACACAATCTGCAAGATTGAAGAAAGTCAATTCATTACAAGCACTTTTCTACATATTCGTTCTGGTAGTTTGGCACTTTTATAACAAAGATTTTGTTTTTGGTACGGAATCTATATGTTAAAATTTCTTTTATAAGATTTTCAGTTCGCTTTTGTAAAGAAATCACACTTCGAAGTGATTCAGACGAAGATGAGAAGTTAACTCAGGAGCTGTTCGCTGGAACATTGCTCCCTGTTAAGCTCGAAGAATTCGACAATCTACCAATTGGCCTAGTATACGCAATCAAAGGAAACATCGATGTTGTACGAGGCTCAACAGAATTTGGAGTTAGCCCAAAGATTACACGAAGAATTGAATCCATTATAAATATTCATTCTTGCCTATGTAATGGTGATGTTTCTACTCACTTCAAGACATAGCAAGCCATATATTCAAAGCTGAAGAAATATCTCAAATGAAATATCTTAAGGAACATATGAAGAAATATCTTTTGACCTTAACGAATATATGAAGAACATAATGAATCGCGAATGATCCTCGAAATGAAGATTATATGTTCACGAGGACATTTCACATTTGAGGAAGGGGATATGTGATGAATTTGTTAAATATCGAATATTAATCTAAATATGGCATGTTATACTCGAATATGAAGATATGAGCTAGATAAATATAAATCATGAAGAGGCCTATATCGTTTTTCAAGAATATATCTCCTAAAGACTTGCCTTGTATTTAAGGGCAAGACCTCTAGAAGTGAAACACTGCCTTGGATAGCTTTTATGAGGTCATCTACGCGAAACGACTAAATATGAATCGACATACTAAACTAGAGTAATTCCAATTCTTAGTTAAATATATCTCTTATTGTATAATTAAGCATATATTCAACCTAATTGTTAACTAGACCTTTTCACGAGGGCGACGCACTTGTATTTTGTAGAGGTGTCTTTGTTCGCTCCGTAGACCATATATTGATCACACGCTTCAATATCGATCATCGAAAGAGAAAGAGTTTATGTATTTGTGAGAGATTGAAGAAGTTCTCTCTTATCTCTGTTTTCCACACTGTTGAGTGTGAGTGATCTTGAGTCTACTAGCAATCTCTATTGCATTACATGAATTACTCTCTGGTCAGGCAGACGCTTTAGTGCATTACAGTCGTTTGTTGTATGTCCGTAAATATGCTCTAAAGAACTATCTTAAAACTATCTTATTCGTCTGTCGCAAACACGTTGCTTTCGACATTCGAATGACGTCTACATTTGGTATAGTCTAGCACAATCATTGATAGAACTATATGTATACATCTGAGATGACAGTCCCTGTCTGAGGAATTGAGTCGTTGATCTGTGTTCTTGTTTGTAATTGACATAAGTTTCTAACATACTCTAAAACTATTTGTGCTCTTTAACCATAAACTTGGACTTTAGTTGTTGAGGACTTCTGTCTAAAACCGAACAGTTCACAAATATGATTAACTAATTGTCTGCATGAACTCGAATACATCGAACATTTCTTGAATCTCTACTGACAACTTAATCAGGCGGAGTGTAGTACTTTTGTACTACTCTGATAACATCTCACCTGTAGGATGCATTTCATTCGACTTGATAGAAGCAAGAATGTTGCTCTAGAATTATTAACACTACACACTCCCAACACAAGTAATACCGGTTACTTCCTAAATGTCTGCTGACAACCAGAATAACTCTCGAATCCACTTCACTCGAAACAAGTCATAATTGTACTAAATACATAACTTTCAAATGCTATCCTCTTGGGGTTCGATATTTTTTACTACAAAATCTATATTAACCTTGTTGGTATAGTACAACATAATACATCAAGGCAATACAAGAAATTAATACACGGTATCGATTTCATGTATCACATAGTGCTAATGATACCGTAGATCGATGCCGAGTATCGAGTCCTCATATCATTTGTCCCAAATCATTCCGTGAAACAATACGCCATGTCAATCTCAAGTGTTAGTTTAGATACAATTATTTTTATTAGGTTCCAACCTTATTTTTAGATACCAATTAGGTCAGTTGATATTAAAGATCAATACGTTGTATTGATCGGTAGTATCTTCTGTCAAGCTGATATGAGAAATCAATATCGGGTGTTGATTGTTGTATCATTTTATGATGATCCATGAAATTGATACGCAATATTGATTTTCCGTATCATTTGTCACTTATGATACCACATATCGATTTACGGTATCAGCTTACCTTAATGATATGAGAAATCGATATCAATATCAATTTCACGTATCATTCTCTAACTTGGTACTATAGATGATACGAAAAATCGATACCTGGTATCAATTTTCCATATTATTATTGATAATTGACATCATAGATTGATACACGATATTGATTTGTGGTATCACATAAGAAAAATGATACTGGAAATTCATACCTCATATCGATTTTACGTATCAATTTGGATAATTGATATCGATGATCGATATGCAGTATCAATTTTTGGTATCTATAGCGGTATTTTAATGTCACATTTGGACTCTTTTTTCATGAAAAAAAAAAACAGTTTAATGAGCTCTTTTGTGATATTAGTACAAAAAGTCAGAAAGTTTTTGGATTTTAATCTGATTTTCTAGAATATTCTTGCTTGCTAACTCAAAAATCATTATTTTGAAAATAAAATTAGTTCCTTTTGTTTTTCTCACAGTAAACCAATACAAAAGATAAAATTTAAGGTCTCAAAAGGGTTCGTTACATTGAAAGTAGCTACTAAGAAACGTAAAATAGGTCACCCAATTAATGATGTCAAGGAACCGTCAAAGGTATCAATTGCCCATGATTTTTCATCAGTGAAGAGGGCAATTGATGAAGAGATTCAAGATGAATTGGTCACATTTTTCTCTCTCTCTTTGATGAGAACCATGTCTTGAACTTGCATGTATTTTTGTAGGTTCTTCAGCTATAACAAATTTCTGAGTAAATAACTATATCTAGGACTCTATCATGTATACCTGATAGAGATAGCTGGTAATAGATAGAATGGCAATTGGATCAAATAATTGAAGTGGAATTAAAATTCCAGCACCCCTAACATTGAATCTCTTACTCCTTATTCTAACCCCAAAACCCTAGATCACTAATACTTATGCGAGTCAAGTCAAATTCAAGCAAACTACCACCACTAAATCCTCTTGTATGAACTACCAACACTAAACCCAAACTGAATACCTCAAAGCCTAAACCCTAAACTCCTTGCCCTCACAGTTTAGCCCCTTTTCCTAACATTTTTACTCTAGATCCCCCACTTTAAATCCCAAACCCCTATGTCTAAAACTCTCTCTGTAGATCCCTTAGTCCCTAAATTTCTAAATCCCTTACTCCTTAACCCCTGATCCTAGACTCTCATCCCATATCCTAAATTCTAGAACCCAATACCCTAAAATCTAGAACCCTTATCCTACATTCCCAATGCCCCTTATCCCAAATCCGAAGCCCCCTTATCATAAATTGCCTTCCCTGGATCTCTTATCCTAAATCAGAAATTTCAAACCCTAAGCATTAAAGATCTATCTCTAAACCATAAACCCTTTTCTCTAAACTCATGAGCCCCCTATCCCTTATACTAAACCCAAACTCAATACCTCGAAGCCTAAATCTTAAACCTCTTACTCCTTATCCTAAACCATTTCTCCTAGATCCCTAATTCTAAACCCCTTTTCTCTATACCCCTAACCCCAAATCCATAGATCACTAATACTTCAAGTGAGTCAAGTCAAATTAAAGTAAAATACCACCACTAAACTCTCTTGTATGAACTACCAGCAATAAACCCAAACTCAATACTCTCAAGCCTAAATCCTAAATCCTAAGCCCCTTGCTCTCACAGTTTAGCCCCTTTTTCTAAATCCCTTTCTCTGGATCCCCTACCCTAAATCCCAAACCCTTTTGTCTAAACCCCAATTGCTAAATCCTAGATCCCTAATTCTTAGATTCCTAAACCCTTATCCTAGATTCGTATCCCATATTCTAAATCCTAGAGCCCAATAACCTAATCCCTAATACTCCATATCCCCAATGCCCCATATCCCAAGTCTGAAGCCCCCTATCCTAAACCTTGTTCCCTAGATCTCTTACCCAAAGTCTCAAACATGATGTATTTTATGGTATTAGACTTGTGATTAGTAATTGTATATTCAAAAAGTGATTTATACTAAAAAAATGATGTGTCTATAATGGATTCATGCATCATGACTCCTTAAAGGGTATTGAATGTAATGCAAGCGCTATCTAAGATTGTTCAATAGATTTTTATATCTCATTGAAATACGCAAACATGATTTAGAGTTGAACATGTCAATTAAAGTACGCTAACTTTGCGGTTATGTCCTATTCTAGAATGTCACCTCGTATTCCTTCCCCATGACATGTAGCCTTTTCCTATCAAGGAAAGATTAGAACCTTGCCTTTAACAAGAGAAACATAAGGGCTACACACCTTCCTAGGATTGGGAATTTGAATTACTATTCAACTCTTTCATGCTTTGCCACCTACACACACAATTCTGAAATAACTTAATGAAGTGAATGATTGTGAGTGGACAAGGTAGTGACTAGATGCTCTTATTTACAATTTTGGGTTATTATAGTCTTGAGAGTTAAAGAGTGTTGCTAAGGTTCAAGTTTTGAGCTCACATCTTGGAGGGAATCATACACAATTCAAAAATAAATCTCATCTTCCTTCAAATTTCATTCTAATTCACATTATAGATCTCATTCCAATTCACAATTTGATTTAATTCCACATTCACATTCTAATCTCATTCATAATTACATTGATAATCGATCTCACATTTTAATCTCATTCTAGTCATATTTTTACTTTTAATCTCATTCTAGTCATTTTAATCACATTCTAGTCATATTTCTACTTATTCTAATTCAAATCAATCTTTTAATTAGTATTACAATCACATTCCAATTCACATTCTGATTTCTCGTTTTGATCTAATTCTAAATTCCAAGTTAAATTCACATTCATTCTTTCATTCATAATCTCTAATCTCATTCACCAACATTTTATCAACATTTACAAATCTCTCTCTCTCTCTCTCTCTCTCTCTCTCTCTCTCTCTCTCTCTCTCTCTCTCTCTCTCTCTCTCTCTCTCTCTCTCTCTCTCTCTCTCTCTCTCTCTCTCTCTCTCTCTCTCTCTCTCTCTCTCTCTCTCTCTCTCTCTCTCTCTCTCTCTCTCTCTATAGTGTACAAATTCAAATTGAAGGTGAGAAAAATCACTCTATGAGCATCGGAAGGGCCATTGGAATAAGTGCTAGTATAGTATTACTAACAGTTTTGCAAATTCTAATGTCCTTTTCGACATCCTTAGTACCTTATTAGCCACAAATTCGCTATCTCAAATGATGGGAGCACTTGGATGGTGAACGAATAGAGAGAGGGAAACAATATGGAAAATAGAAACATCTTTTAATGCACTATAAGCATTGATCTTCTCAATCAAAATACAACCAAAAGAGAGTAGCAATGAGAGATATTAGAGAGCGAAAAAGATTACAATTGTGCAAAATCTAGCACACAATAATCTTAGATCCATTGATTGACAACTCCATTTGTTTGTCATTGCTTCTTCTATTTTCCCACCTACACAAATATGACAACACAATGGCATAAGTTACAAGCTAAGACTAGGATGATGACAAAATAGAAAAAGAGAGATAGCGATCATGAAAGCACTACTTCTTACGATTTGATTACAACAAGAGGAGGAAGAAGAGGAGACAGAAGATGAGCAAGATCAAGAAGAGGAGCAAGAGCCAGAGGGAGGAGAGCACTACGAGAAAAGAAAACAAGAAGGGAGAACAAAATAAAACAAGAAATGAGACAAAAGAAATAGAGAGGGCATGTGCTCATAACTTGTATCATTTGCTCCACCTCCATTCACAGAGATTTTGAAATTTGTGAGTACCTATAACAATGTTGAAACTATTCTTGGTATTAGCTTAATAAAATTTTTGAGAGGGTTATTCCGCATACTGGAAACTTTGGGAGGGTTCTTCCAAGGTCTGTAGTATATTCTAAAAGTCTTAAATTTGGGAGGGTTATTTCGAGGTCACAAGTATGTCCCAAAATTAATTTTCGGCTTTAGAGATATGAAAAGTGACATACAAAATAGTAAGTTTAGAATTGCTTGATTCTTCAAATACATTGAGATTTTTTCCCATGTCATATCCTATACAAACTAGTGTGGGTAGGTATTGAAATTTTTTATACTAGCCAAGTCAAGTATTGCAATCATTTAGAAAATGTAGTACCAATTTGGTATCAATATAAGGAGATGAACGAGTTGTAACCTAGTCTAAATTGGGCTAGTATTTCAAGGGTGATACCAGACTAGTATAAGCAAGATTAGTATCTCAAGGGTGATACCAGTCGGTTATCCACCGGGTATTAACATGTGCGAGTTGTTAAAATATTGTTTTTAAAGGATAACATCATATTTTGAGATATAAAAATTGTAATATAAATGAAATTACCAAAAATAGTACTGCTATTAATACCATGGCAAAACTTCACAAAATTTATCAAACCCAAGTATCAATATGAATAGTAAGATAGTTAATACTGGGGATTCGATTTTGAACCCTAGTACCAATAAGGATAGGTTCTGCGATACCATGCTGATATCCATTATTGATACCAGCCGAGACCCTATATACCCACCCAACATTGGTACAAATGGGCCGGCATGAGATTTGAATGAGACATGGCATATGCAAGTTGGAATTATACCCATTTCAAGAGTCGTAATGCAATACTTATTACCTTGTAGTTTTTTGAATTTGTCATTTGCAATTGTCTAAGTTTCGGTTTGGGGTTTAGGGTGTTTGGGGTTTGGACTATAGGGTTTGGGTTTTGGGATATACGTTGACCCAAACAAACAATGAAGAAAATGTTATTGCTTGCTAACTTCAAATCTATTAGAGTCTTCTTAGTTATGGCAATCTATCATGGAGGATTTATTAGACATTACAATGACACGACTCAAAATATTTATGAGCTTATACCAAAGCAAAATACACCATATGTAGTTACACTTGAGAGGCACCATGCATTTGTTGACATTTTTCCTTTTGAAGTTGTAGAGGGACAATGTTGTAGTATCTATATAAAGAATTTATGATTTTCCTTTAAGAGCTCGATAATGGTTAAAATGAAATCTGGAGATGCACTAGTTCAAATATAAGTAATTCCTAGTCATCAATAGATGTTGAATTTAAACTTGTCGTCGAGAAAACCAAATGTATTTTATATTCAATTCCTAAGTAATTGATACCTTATGTTTGATATACACAATTAATTGCTAGAATCAATAAAGATGAGAAACATGATATTGGTGCCAAGAACGCCTCATAGACCTTGATAAAATGAGGTCATTCCTTTGGTTCTTTTGAAGTTTAGTTGTACACCCTTGATATAATGTAGGCAACCCAAAGCAATCACAAAGCACAAGTCATGAGCCCTCCATGATTTCTACAATGTTGCTCTTTTTTCTTCTATCCTCTAGCTCAAAGTTCAATTGCTCTTATCATAACGATCAATATCTTTGAAAATGCACACCCATGCATGAAATGCTACTCACTTGTCACAATTTCATTGCAAGCATAACATGGTGTTGCCCATGAATTGGCCCAAATTTACAATATGCTAAGAATCTATTTTTGCATAAGCCATCCAATTTTGACCCCTTAGCAACATCCACTTCTTTAGGAGAAATCTCTTTCTATATATATGTGGCTTCCTTTAGTTCCAAGTCTCTTAAATCTAAAAAGTGCCTTGTGAATGTCCTAGGGCCGTTGATTATTTCCTCCATGTCATTCGAATGGATGTATATGATTGACCTCAATATAATATTGATAATGGCTGGAGGGGGGCCTTTCGCTTTGCTTATAGACTCAAATAGCTACATGACAAATTTCACATTAAATTCTCTTTGATTCATGAATAATGTAGCATGACATATATGTTTGCTCTCTACATGAAACAATGTGCCTAGATGGAGCCAACATCATCTATTGAGTAATATGTCAAGTTTTTGTTCTATGAAACATTTTGATTCAATTTCTTTCACATAAAATCTTGCCTATGTGTCCTTAAATTTGATATAATTACATATACATGAATATTTGAGTTTTGCAAACTAAAGTAAAAATAATTCTCTCTTTTAAAACCTTATTTTAAAGATGGACCCAATGATTTCACGTTTTTGTTTTTTCATTGAACATTGAAATTTCACACATTGAGTTTTGAAATATCATGTCCTTTTTTAATAATACATCAATAGCAAAGTCCAAAATTGATTGAGATTGCATTTATATAAATCAAATCAATACGCTCAACCACAAGTTTGATGAGGATCAGGAATCGCGATTTGGATTTCGCAGTCGCGAAGCTTTTGCGACTGAACCACGATCCTTTTTGGATTCAGATGGAGTTCAGATCCGATCGCTAGACACTGCCAGCTGAATCACTCCTACAGTCCTCCAGAATTAGTCAGGCACTGCTAATCTACGTTTATAAAATCAATGCAGCATTCAACATAGTTTCAACCAAGGTGCGGAATTAAAATGAACAAGAAAACTCAAACATACGAATAACAGCAGACGCATTTGCATTCGAGATCAGACACAACAAGAGAAATTATCTATATTGATCTTCCTATGCTTTCTTCAAGAACTGCATGCAAATCTTTGCATTGCATTGGCGTGGGAGAAACACGGTTCTCTCACGAGTAATCGTTCACTTTACTAGCGGACAGTTGGATCTCTATGGATCCTGATCATAGAGCTCTTCTCGCATGCAAGCGGACTTGTTGTCTGTATTTCGTCTTGATTGCTTCCTAGCATCAGACTACTACATTACACTATATGTGTATTCCGTTGACCTATATGTCAAGTATCATCCAGTAAGTATGGTCGCTCTATGTAAAGGTACTTGATCGTAATGTGTTTCATTTTGGAATGGAACACGAGATCTTTCGTTAGGTGTTGTCCATCTGCAAGATTAGGGGCTCGTTCCTTGTTTCGCCCAATTCGTCCAGGAACTGCCTTAGTTAGATTATTTCGTTGGCCATCTTTGCTGCTGCAACATATTCTGCTTCGCAGGATGACTGGGCTACAACAGTCTGCTTCTTGCTGACCCAGATAACTGTTGCTCTTGATGCGATGGTGCATCCTCCCAAGATGCTTTTACAGTCGTCCTTGAGAGATGCCCAGCTAGCGTCACTGTAGGAAAGTATCCTGAAACCTGCACCACGACAATAACACAAGCCATAATCCCTCGTTAATTGACGATATTGCAAAATTTGTTTTGCAATCTTCCAATGTGTCAAGCCTAAATTCTTGTAGAATTGGCTCATCCTAACTACTGCATAAGCAATATCAGGACGTGTGTTGTCAGCAAGGTACATCAATGATCCTATCAACTTCTTGTAAGGTGTGAGCTGCGTCTGTTCTCTCTCTTCCTCAGTCTTTGGACAGTCATTATTTGTCAGCACCATCTCTGCGAGCATTGGAGTGTTCGCTCCTGTACAGTTCAACATCCCAAAGTCCTCTAGAATCTTCTGGGTGTATCTGGACTGGTGAAGGTATAACTTACCTCCCTCATAGCCCCTTTCAATTTGCAAGCCTAGGTAACACCAAGCTTCTCCCAGATCCACGATCTCGAAATCTTTCAAGATGTCTGCCTTTACTTTAGCAATTAGCTGCTCACTCCTACAAAGTATCAGAGTGTCGTTCACATATACAACCACAATGATGATCAGTCCATCTGTAACTCTGACATATACATTAGAATCAGTCAATAGAGGCTTGAATCCTAATGATTTCAGGACTTGATCTTTCTTCTTGTACCATTGTCAGGTTGATTGCTTCAGACCGTAGATGCTTCTATGCATTCTGCATGCATAGTCAGGAAGTGAATTTGAGACATATCCTGGTGGTTGATCCATGTAGACCTCTTCATCTAATTTGCCATGCAAGAAGGTTGTCTTCTCGTCCACAATGTGGATTCTGAGGTCATAAGCTGCTGCATATGCAGATAACATACAGAGGGATGAATGTTTGACAACAAGAGAGAAAGTTTCAGAGTAGTCAATACCGTATCTCTGAGAAAAACCTTTCGCTACTAGTCTTGCCTTGTATTTTGTCACATTTTCATTTGGTCCATATTCGAGCTTGAAGATCCATTTGCATTTGACAATCTTGCGCTTATTTGGTAATGGCTCCAACGTCCATACCTGGTTCTTCCTCATGGACTCCATCTCTTCGTTCATGGCTTGGATCCATTTGTCCTTTTCTGGAACTTCAATCGCCTCCTCGAAAGCCTGTGGTTCGCCACTGAACCCGCAGAACTCTTCTAATGTGGAAGCTGAACTGCCTGGCACATATCTTGCTGGCGCTCTTCGTGGTCTTGTCGACCTTCCGGGAGATCCTCCTGGAATAGCTATGCCTTTGCCCTTGTCTGCTCTGCTCGGTCTGGAACCATCTTGGTTTACAGGAACTGCGGCAGCAGGTTGTCTCTCGAATCTTTCTTCGTCAGATTCATCGCTCGAATGAGAGACGACTCAAAAATCTTCGTTTTTGTGTTTGTCCTCTGCTCCCTCTGTCGTTGGCGGCAGGTCATAGTACTGTCTCTCTAGAACTTCATAGTTGATAGGATTATCGTTGGCCATTGTCCTACTCTCATCGAATCTGACATCTCTCACTGTTTTCACAGTGTTCATGTCTAGCATGTAGACTCTGTAGTATGACGAGTTGTTGTCATAACCTACCAGGAATCCCTGCTCGGCTTTCTCATCAAGCTTATTTAGAAGCTTATCAGGAACATGTGCATAAGCTGCACAGCCAAAGATTTTGACGTGAGACAGGTTGGGCTTTCTACCCCACCATAGCTCATGTGGTGTCATGTGAGGAACACCAGACTTGCCTGTTTTGTTCTGGATGTATGTGGCTATAGCTACTGCTTCAACCCACAGTGCCCTTGGATCTTTTGAATAGGCCATCATGCATCTGGCTGCTTCCATTAGGGTCCTGTTCTTTCGTTGAGCAACACCATTGTGCTACGATGTATAGGCTGCAGTTCTTCTATGAATGATGCCACGATCATTGCAGAAGTCAGTGAAGCGATTCGAGATGTATTCGCCACCTCGATCTATTCTGATCTGCTTCACTTTGCTGCATGTGCATCTTTCTGCCCAATTCACATATTCTATGAATTTATCAAGTGCTTCAGATTTATTCTGAATGAAATACACTCTGACAAATTTGCTATAATCATCAATGAAGATTATGTAATACTTTGAACCTCCTACTGAGATCACATTGAATGGTTCGCAGATGTCAGAGTGCACTAGCTCTAGAATCTTTGTCGTTTTATAGGAGTCTTTGATGAATGGTGTGCATGACATATTGCCCTTCAAACATGCATCACAGGTGGTCGAACTGGTTGCATTCGAGATGTTGACCCCTGTTATCGCTCCATGATGGCTTGCCTAGTAAAGTGCCATTGAGTTTATGTGGCAGAGTCTTCAGTGCCATAGAGTGTCTGGCGAGTCATCATGAGTATGATGCACCTGATCTGCAGGTAGGCGTACCTTCAGATGATATAGGTTCCTTTTCCTTCTGCCTTGAGCGATGAGAGTACTGGTACTGGCATCAATCATGTTGCATGCTTCGTCAGAAAATGTCACATGCATCTCTGCATCTGCTATTCTTGCTACAAAGAGCAAGTCTTGTTGTAGAGTAGGCACGAACAGAACGTCTTCGAATCGTCTGTTGAGCCATAGTGAACCAATACTATTCACTTGATGTCTAGATCCATGTCCAAGAACTATGAATCTTGAGGGATCTGCACTTTTGAGATCAGACATGATTCATCTTGATGTCATGAAGTGTGAGGTGGCTCCTGAATCTAGGATCACCTCATGTGTGTCAGATGTTAATGCTGCACACACGTCTTCACAGATATAGGCGGTCGAGCAATTTCTGTTCGTTCTTTCTTCACCCATTTTTGAGCTCTCGGGCTCCTCGATATAGGATGAACTATTGTTGTTCTCCTGTATGTTCTATGTTGACTTGTTTTTTGGGTTCTGGTGGCAATTCATGGCTGCATGACCCTTCTTGTGGCAATGGATACACTCAATCTTGGGATTGAACCAATAGGTATCTACTGTATGCCCATCTCTTCTGCATCTCACACAAGTCTTCTTGTTTGCACCTTGTTGTTTCAACCTCCCTTTGGTCTTCCAATTGCCTTTGCTTGTTCCCTCTGCTTGCTGGTCACGATCCTGCCTCTGATTGGACTCCCTCTTAGGCTTAAATTGCTTCTTTGATTTTTCTTTCTTGCCATAGAGGTTTTGGTCAGAGCCATCTTTGTGATCAAGATGTTCTCTGGCCTCGACTTCATCTCGAATATTGACAATTACCTTTTCGAGGTTCATGGCGAGATCTTTCACGAGCAGGGTTCTTATCGTCTGGAATGATCTGGGTAAGGCTCTCAATAGGTACATGAGCTACTTCTCAGCTAACACAACGTTCTCTGTTCCAGAGTTATGTAGTGACAGAAACAGATCTTTCATCTTTCTTACGAAAGAACTGAGGTCTTTTCCATCCCACTGCAAATTCGTCAGCTGATCTTCCAGCATCATGATTTGACTTCTTGATTTCGTCTGAAATCTGGTGAGTAATGCATCCCACATCTCCTTAGCTTTGGAGAGTGTAGCAAGGTCAAGTGTGAGACTATCTTCGATGGAAGATGATAGCAAGGCTAATGCCTTCTCATTTTTCTCCCTCCATTCGCATAGCTCCTTGCTTGTTGTCGTAGGCATTTTTTATGTGCCATCCACCCAAGGGAATAGTCCTTCACCCTTGAGTATCAAAGATGTCTTAACTTTCCAGGCTAGAAAGTTAGATCCTGAAGAATCAAGAATTGTGCAGATCTTGCTCTGCATGCTGCTGATTGAAGCCATTGCTTCTTGGAGTCTTTTCTCTTGTTGATGGGTGTTAGTTTGAATGCTGGGCCTCTTGGATCTACTAGCTTCTTGGCTATGTCAGAATATGACAAGATGACAGGCTCTGATACCACTGATGAGGATCAGGAATTGCGATTTGGATTTCGCAGTCGCGAAGCTTTCGCGATTGAACCATGATCCTCTTTGGATTTGGATGGAGTTCAGATGCGATCGCTGGACACTTCCAGCTGAATCACTCCTACAGTCCTCCAGAATGTAGTCAGGCACTGCTGATTTACATTTATAAAATTAATGCATCATTCAACATAGTTTCAGTGAAAAATTAAAATGAACAAGAAAACTCAGACATACGAGTAACAGCAGACGCATTTGCATTCGAGATCAAACACAACAAGAGAAATTATCTATATTGATCTTCCTCTGTTTTTTTTCAGGCAATGCATGCAAAGCCACGCAGTGCGTTGGCATGGGAGAAACACGGTTCTCTCACGAGTAATCGTCTCGCTTTGCTAGCGGACAGTTGGATCTCTATGGATCCTGATCACAGAGCTCGTCTCGCACGCAGGCGGACTTGTTGTCTATATTTCATCTTGATTGCTTCTGTTGATCTATATGTCAAGTATCATCCACTAAGTATGGTCGCTCTATGTAAATCTGATTAAGCATCTACAACTAATCAATGAATTACAAGAGTGGTAGATTAGCCACGACCTAAAGTGTATCTGCTGACGTCATACCATCAGATCAGATATCTATACTTCTGGGTACTTGTATGATCTTGCTGGTACTCTTTGGAGCGTGGAGGGCAGGAGAAGGTTTCGTTTCCATCGTTGGTTCCATTTTGGTCATTTGCCTTCTCTCGTACTGGACCGCAAAAGATTCTTGTTAGTGAATCTTTTGTGTTCGTGAACCGTTCGTCTTCGTCTGCTTTGACTTTCGTGTTCGCGAAACTTTTCGTGCTTCGTGTCTCCAGATCTTCAAGTTCGTGAATGTCTTCGTCGGGATGAGGGCTGAAAGCTAGCAAGGCTTTGTAATTAGAAACGTTTTGTTTCTTCAAAGTTGTGCGAAATACAATGTCGTTTACTATCAAGCTCCTAGATATGGATCCCAGACTACCACAACCACTAGCAATAGTAGACCTGATCACAAGTAGCATAAGGACTAGTGTTAGCTTACAAGTATCAACCATATTCTAGCACAAGATAAAATGAATATAACATGAAGAAATTAGGCCATAATATAGGCTCCTACCATGCTCTCATAGCCTTGGTATTTTAGGTAATTCCCATCTCCTATGCCCAAGTATAAGTAACCACATTAGAAACTTTAATTCTAGTCTCCAAGTTCATTACTCATCATTATGGCTAATAATATTAGATATTTTTTTGATTGGGACCTAAAGAGGCCCTTAACCATTAACTGAAGTATTTCCAATAACACTTGTGGTCAAGGCCTGGTGAATTGGACTAACTAGTGAGATAATGCATAGACTTAGATTTTATAAAGTGGTATTTTTCATAGATGTAGGAAAGTGGGTAGAACATAGTTTGTATAGATACAAAACATCATTTTCGGTTATATATATATATATATATATATATATATAGAGAGAGAGAGAGAGAGAGAGAGAGAGAGAGAGAGAGAGAGAGAGAGAGAGAGAGAGAGAGAGAGAGAGAGAGAGAGAGAGAGAGAGAGAGAGAGAGAGAGAGAGAGAGAGAGAGAGAGAGAGAGAGAGAGAGAGAGAGATGTTATTGAATGATAAAATGTATCAATTGTAAAATTCATTTTCTTTAATCAAATGAAGTCAAAATGTTGCCTATTTTGAGGTATATTTGTCGATATTATTCATTGAGTGTTGTTTCATCTTGTTTAGCCATAAACTTTGTGAGTATATTGTCTCTTATAATAGGTGCAACCTCAAACCACGAATTCAAGTTGTACGAATTTCAAAGGAAATAATATAATGTCTTGAAATCCTCGACTTGGCTCTAGGTCAACTTGCAAGTTATAAACTCATATTCAATGACTTGGTTTTTTAAATGATTCCATGTCAAATTCAAAGAACATCTAGACTAAGCATCTTGTTATATGACATCGACTTTGGTGAAAGTAACATCTTGAAACTATGGAATTTGGCATGGGCCACATTTTTCTCCAAGATATAGAACAATAGAAACACTATAGAATATGGAAGAAAATCAAGAGATGTTAAAAGGATCAACAATGATACTTGAAGCAATGAAATTAGTGAAAGCAATAAACATATATAACGTGTTTGTTGTAGTATTTTCATTATTAAAGAAAATCACTTTTCTTGTTGCTAAGACTTAGGTATATATTGTTATCTCTATTTTGATTTTGCCATAAGACTTATTGCTTTGTTGTATGCTTGTATTACGTAAATAGTCAAAAAATACTTTCTAAGAGAGAGAATTAATGTATAATAGCTTTTTGGTTGACTCTAGAACGTAGGCTCCATGTCTCAATTTTAGAGAATGGTTTATTTTTTTCTCGAACCTTGATTTTTAATTGAAATTTCATTCAGAAAAGTAAATGATCTCCATGGCATTGTACTCTTCTTCTCGAAGACCATTAAATTTTGCAATAAATGGGATTCCTCGTGATTTTGCACAATTGCATGTGGATTAGGTGGATTCCATGTGATACCATAAATCAAATGTAAAAACAATTGAAAGTGACAAGCTGACAAATCATGAATTTTGAAGTCCATAAAATTTTTCAAAAGTGAATTCAGTCACTGTAAAAGTATGAGAAGAAGTTGGAGGGTACTACATTATATAATAATTCAAGAAGTTTGAGCTAATGCTTTGCAAACCGTTAAGAATTTTTGGTGACCTTTTCACCATAGTTCAATGGTTATCTTTTAATTATGGCTAATGACCTGACCATATCATCTTACCGATGGAATGGTCATTGAAACATCATTTACTCAGTACAAAAATATTGAATAGGTAATTTGGTTGCCTCTGAAGCTTAGGATTGGTTTCTAGATGTCTGCAAACTTCATGAACTCTGCTCTAATATCAATGTTCAGATGCATAACTCAAACTTGGCATTTGTTGTATTAGTAATACTCATTACTACTAATTATTTAAGACTAAGCTTTTCAGATAAGCTAACACGATGGGTAGCACAAATAATCAATACCTCGCCAACACTGGCATGTGGGCTCGTGCGTGCACACACACACACACACACACACACACCGTGACACATGTAAAGGCCTCATTAGTTTTTTCATGTAAATTTCATTAGAGCATTATATTAATAATTTTTTAGATATCTATTTGGCTAGCTAATGGGTAGAGCATTATGAGCATAATGTCGTTAATGAATATTTTTCCTAGGTCATATCTCCATAATGATCATTATGCTCGTAACATTTTTCTAAGAATGCGAATTTACATTTATTGAATTGAAAACACGTCATTAGAAAAAACAAAGAAGATGTTTACCCAATGTTTTGGATTGTGTGCCCATTCAAATGCCTAATCAAGGGCAAAGAGCCTTTGGCACCAATGTACATAGGGGTAGGTGCCCTCTTGAAGGGGCTTTGCCCTATACATAAGGTGTTTTTTCTTCTTCTTTTTTGTATTTTAAAGTGTCCTTCAAATAATAATTTTCTTGTCATTTTAGGAGTTTAAATCTTTCACCACAACTCTCATGTGGATAGCCAATGCGAGGTTGACACATAGCACATGTACAATCTTGCAAAATGTGCATGTGTGATGTGGCAACATATTATTAGTTGTCCACAATCATATTATGTCGGGTTAAAAGACAAAACTCACCTTCACGTCATGGAAGGCTGTGTCCTACTTAGGCCCTCCACTGTTATATGAAACACCCTTGGTCTCCCACTATCGAGTAGCCCTCTCTCAAGGTTGAAGGCCCTCAAGACAAGGTGCTTGTGTTATATGGCAACACACTATTGGCTATCCACATTCATATTCTTCTAGGTTCAAAAAACAAAAGCTCATTTTTATGCCATGGAAGGCCTTGTCCCCCTCAAGCTCGTCACCTTAATAAAACACATTTGGTCTCCTACTCTTGGGTAGTTTCCTCCCAAGGGGCTCTCCAAGACAAGGTCTCCTACCCCCCTCAAGGCACATATATACTTATAGATATATGAAAGGGGTCATGCTCTCGAGCAGCCACTCTACCAAGCTCTAACACAAGGCACACAAGGGGTCCCACATACAGCCCCCTTCCCCACCCGGGAAATAAATAAATAGACAAGGGGCACGCATCATTTGACGTGTTCTTGGGGAATTTTCTCCACTTCACACATTCTTCTGGACCGAACAGCACCTTTCATTTTTTTCCCTGACAGGCACTGCATTGATCTATCCTCTTTTCTAAGCCCTGCGGATGACGAGATACTTTCATTATGACGTTCCATGCTCCCTGCGTGAATGTTAGTTTTGGCCTCTCCAGGAAGACCTTGGTGAATTTTTGGGAATCTCTGGAAGGGTAAAAGTGAAGGTCTATGAAAGGCTGCCAAATGGCTGGGCCGTGCTTATCGTTCCAGTTTCCTTCCAACGTTCTCGAGTCTGCTAAAAATATCTGTCCGTATCCATTTGTTTTTCCCTCTAACAGGTTTCTTTGTCTCAGAAGCATCCTTCAGGATCGAGAGTTCTTTAGTTCAATGATCAATCTCTGACAATATATTGGGTTTGATTTGAAGATCCACTTCCTTGAATAAATGAATCACTTCATTTGTTTACTTGTTTTCAACGGTTGTTTATAATTAGTGGAAAATTGAAGCTGCGAGCAACAGATACTCTCTTTCAGTCCTTGCTTCTGTGATGAAAGACGCTGTAGGCATTTGATTTTAGAAAGCTTTGGAGTTTCGCAACTTGAATTGGACCAGAGAAAGTCAGGCAGCCTAACGCTATTGATCTTCGGACGATTGTATATAAAAATTGGCACTTTCTGTTGGTTTACGTTACTTGATTCACTGATGGAGATACCCTCTTCAATCAAATATCAAGAGGTATGTAGATGCTCAAACATCAGGCTATACTACGGTAAGAGTACTGGAATATCAAATTTGATAGGAGCTTATTTATATCTAAAGAAGTAAAATTCAAGCGTTTGCAAGAAATAGCTTTCGTTGTTTCGTTCAATTCATGGCCATAATAGCAGCGTCTCATCGTTGGCAACCACTGTGGCCTATGCTTTGCAGGATTATAGAGAAAATTCTAGAGGGATGAGATTGTTTACTTGCAGCTGGATTCCTGCTAATCAGGATATCAAAGCCCTCGTGTGTCTGTGTCACGGTAATCATTAGACGTTACAAGTCTCTGGCGTATTGCTCATTACTATTTGATTCGATTAGCGATATGGTCTTACAGTCGGAGCTTCATAAACTTATAACCACTATTCGTTTCTAGAGATACATTATACTAATATAGTATTTAACTTTCGATTCATGGCATGCCGTAATTTGGGTCCTGGGATTTCGTTTTCTAAAAAT
This sequence comes from Diphasiastrum complanatum, assembly GCA_029204225.1. Classification (NCBI taxonomy): domain Eukaryota; kingdom Viridiplantae; phylum Streptophyta; class Lycopodiopsida; order Lycopodiales; family Lycopodiaceae; genus Diphasiastrum; species Diphasiastrum complanatum. The sequence continues at coordinate 27,373,294 of CM055093.1, forward strand.
TCAAGCAAATAATCAATATCTGGTATGGCAGGATATGCAGTCGAGTGCAGCGTCTTCATGAAAGGTATTACTTCTGTGTAATATGATCAGTTTGAGAGTATGTAGCTTAATCTAAAGACTCAAGAGGGCCTTATTAGAAACGATCCATGCACGATGGTTTGCACTCCAATACTAGGGTGTTTAGACAGATTGACGTGAAGCTTTGACTGTCATTATTTCATTGTATTATCACCGCGATTGGTTCTAGTCTAAAAATTACGGTACTTCTTGTGCGCATGACAGGAACGGGAGTAAAGCTTGCAGAAGCTGGATATGCAGTATTTGGTATTGATTACGAGGGTCATGGAAAATCCGATGGGACTCGATGTTACATTGAGAACTTTGCAAGCATTACTAACGACATCGCAGCTTTTTTCAAAACCATTAGAGGTATCATACCGCTTGCTAGAACGCTTGTCTATGGCTCATTAGAACCGTTGCCTGCAATAAATACCAATTAATCCTACTAAAAGAATATCAAACAGTTTGTTTTGTGCTGATTAAAACAGATTTTCATGTCTAACTTTTGGAATTAACAAGTTTTTGTACGCTCAGAGCGTCCTGAATATAAAAACAAAGCAAGATTTTTGTACGGGGAGTCCATGGGAGGTTGTGTAGCGCTTCATCTTCATAGAAAAGAACCTACAATCTGGAATGGGGCGGTTCTAGTAGCTCCGATGTGCAAGGTATGGCAACTTCAATTTTTAATCTCTCTATTTAACTATGCGCCTTGGGTGAAGCTATCAACTTTAATATTTCAGCTATGGAACTTAAGTTTTTGGAGAGTTCCCTGAACTATTCCATTCTGCTTCATCTGTGATAGATCTCAGAAAAGATGAAGCCACATCCGTTGGTGATCAGAGTACTGACCACTCTTTCACCGCTAATTGCAAAATGGAAGATTGTACCGACAGAAGATGTAATTGAGATGGCCTACAAGGATCCTGTAAAGAGAGAACAGGTAAACTTGACTCGACCTGAAGAAGCGTCGCTATCTTTTTATAAGAATTAGTTCTGCGTCCAATTCAAAATAGGAATCTCATCAACTTGTTTGCAGCGTGAGAATTTACTTACGAGTAATTACTAACTGGAGAATTGTTGTATTAATAGATTCGGACAAATTCTTATATCTACCAAGGCCGGCCCCGTGTCAAGACGGCTCTGGAGATGCTCAAGGCAAGCGTAAGCATTGAGCAAAGACTTGATGAGGTAAAGCGCAAGTTAGAGCTATCAAGCAAATTTTTTTATGTGGAAGACGTGATAGCGAAAATTTATGATCCTTATATTGTAGCAAGCTGTGGTGTGATCTTCTTCTTATTCTGGGTTTAAATTTTGATCTGAAGACTTCTATTTTGTTCCTCCAGGTGACGTTACCGTTCCTTGTCTTGCACGGTGCTGCAGATAGAGTGACTGATCCAGAGTGCAGCAAGGAGCTGTACAGCTCCGCTAAGAGTTTTGACAAGGAATTAAAAATTTATCCAGGCATGTGGCATGGTCTGCTAGTTGCTGAACCAGATAAAAATGTTGAGACTGTCTTCAATGATATAATCTCGTGGTTGGACAAGAGGTGTCCTGCACGAAGCTGCTACGATGGTGAATCAAAACAATCTAGTCTAGATCAATATTTCGACGACACACAGATCCATGTTAACGAAAACAAATCAAAAGGACTACATGATGTTTCGACTTTACCACCTCAATTACCAGCTGACGCTCTATAATTTCCATACCATATCAAATATTCACTGCACCAACTTTAAAGTTGATGCAAACACCTACTGTACCTCGATCATTTGGAAATTCTTCTGAACCAAATTCTTTTCCTGTTCCATTAAATGATACCCTTGATTCGATTGGCAGTCTTTTTGTATGTCCGAAACCTGAGCATTAATGTCACCAGGTTGCTTGAAATATTTGACATAGACTATATGGAAGATTAAGTAGTTACTAATCAATTGTGGAGACCTGTCGTTGTAGTGTTTGCCTATAGATAAGGAGAGGATCGCAGGAATATTTTGGACGGGACTGAGTGGACGAGCGTCGATGGATTAAAATAATAGGACATAGAAAGCTGCACGATGTATAAGGGAGTGGTGGAGTGGTCGACATGATGTTACTAGATAACGATGTGACTTGGGGTGGGGCCCTTGGGGGCACTCTTTGGTTGGAATTACTTGTCTTATATTTTGTAAGGCTTTTATAGAATATTGTTTTCTAAATCTTCCAAGTGAAAAATGTTGGTCAATACTAATTCCAATCAAGTAAAATCATTTTTTTCCTTTTTTACAAAGGAGAGCAATGCTATCCATTTACTTGTGCAATATTTCCTTCTTTATGTTGTGCTTAGAATGTTGTATGCCCATATCCAATTTTTCTATTGTGTGTTTAGATGTCAATATGTGTATTTCCATTGCTTGCTTGTAATGGATTAAATGTGTAAGTTGTAATGATGAACACCTGCCGCTTCTCCTGGTGTTAGAACGAGGCAATAGGTCACCACGCTTGGGATCAGCAACAACAACATCTGCCAAAGTACGAAGCCCAAGTAGAGCCTTCGACGCGGGAAGCCCAAATAAAAAGCGCCGAGGACGTCAAGGGAAAAAATCCAAGACCAAGCTGAAGCAGAGAGCAAATGGGGTGCTGAAAGAGAAGGGCGATCTTGAGACAACTGAAGCAGCGCAGGACAAGAATGCTGGTGACGGGCAAGACCTCCTCTAGGAGAGAAGAAATGACCACAAGCATGGCAAGGCCCCGTTCAAGGAGTTGAGAAGGCAATGCAACAAGGGTCGAAGGAGGTTCACAACCAAGCGAGGGGGCAACAATGCCATGGGAAGAGCTGGACGAAGGAGGAACATAGGGTGTTGAGGCAAGCGTGGAACCCAGCACAGCCTGTCGCGAATGAGGAGGGGAGTCTGGAGAAGGAGATACAGTTGAAGCAGGTCGTTTGAGACTGAGAGGACGAAGTTGAGAGATGTCCGAAGCCATGAGAACAACTGTACAAAGGGACCCCTGTGATGGACCACCTCACCAACTGAACTGAGATCTTTTTTATATTTTTTCGATTTCTCTTCACACGGAATGTCGTTAACCTCGATGGAGCCGTCGGCCGTTGTAAACCTTTTGCAATAGATTCCGGAGAACTTGCCAATTACCTTCGTCAAGAGACACCAAGCAGCATCTATTTTCCTTGTAGCCAAAATGAAGGGCAATTGTAGCTTGGAAGTTGTAAGGAGCCCCAATCCATTTGAAACATCTTCTAGGATATGAGAAAACAACCTATATCCCTTGGAATGTACATCAAAATGGCGGCCAAACTAAGACAATTTTGCTTAAACACCAGATGCCATCCTCGAGAATCTAGTTAACTGCTGCTGTTCTTGGCATGACTCAAGAAACACGCACTGGTACTTTTTGACAGTTGCAGCACTTATGAAGTTTAACTCTGCAAAATTCTGTTGTGTTGTAAATCCCGCATAGGAGCAGCTCCTAATGACCGCCAATGAAACCAACACTAGATCACGCAGCTCCAGTTTTTCTCTAGACTTCTCTCCAGTGGGGCTGTGATTTGGCCACATTTTGTGTTTGCAACAGTTTTGGGGCAGCAATCTACCTGTCCGGCTACCTAACACTAATCTGCCTACGATTCTACAAGCGACCCATATCTGAAAATTTCACCTGTCTTTTGAGATCCGTTCTGCAAAACTATCGTCGCAATCTGACTTTTGATAGCAGTCCTGCAAACTGATGGGTAAATCATCGATCCTATTCCTTTTGAAGATGTGATACTCCATGCTTTGTTGTCCAACAACCTAGAACTTGCTTGTTTCTTTATCAAGTAACAAGTCGATTGAACCAGTAGATCACTGGTGGTGGGGCGACCTCCGTGACATAGAAATTTGGAAGATACAGGTATCAAAAAGCTAGCGAGACGGCGTTGAAAGCATGCTGTTTTCTCCAAGCTGCTCTTGGATTAACTTAGTTTGGCTTATAGGATAAGTGGTGTGGTAATATAGTGTTGGGTGGCAACTTAGCTATTAGTGTGTGAAGGTGATATGGGGTGTGTGATTAATGTTCCCACTTTTATTTCATTATATTTTCATCTCTTTGGTTGTGGATGTGCATCAATGTCAATGCTTAGCATGTTATATTACCTTATGTATTATTAAAGTATAGCAAGAAACACCAAGGCTCCATTTCCAAAGCTTCTCATATTATCTTGCTACTTAATTTATTTCCATTTTGTTTGACTTCTTGTATGTAAATTCAATTATAACACTTCAAATGCATGTGTGTGAGCAAAAACTAACACTCACTTTCTAAAAAAATTTAGAAATGGTTCCAGTATGATTTGAAACCAAAACTAGAACCCACAACCTCCACAGAAAAACTAATAGTCTATATTACTTTGAGTGCCATAAGCAAAAACGGCCTCAATAGATTCCAAACAGATTTACCTTCTTTAGCAAAGATAAATCCCACTAAAATCTAGCTCTATGAGAGGTCTGCAAACCTATACTTAGCAGTAGGTTCGCCAACAAAAACACTAAGCAAATTTTCAAACATAAATTCACCCTCTACAAGTAAACTAGATAGACTCCTAGCTCTGCAACCATCAAGTCAACGAGCACAAACGAGTTGCAATTGCCATCTATAGTTTCTCACCAACGATGAGCTTATTGTGGCCATCAAACTCGTAGAAGCCTTAAGTGTTGGGGGTTTGCGGATATCGAGGCAACCCTAATTAGTTATTCATTTATTAAAAATTAATAAGTGAGAAGGATTTGGCACCCTACGTGTGGTAAGTACAACCCGGTGATCACATAGTGATTTGCTTAATTGGACGTTAATATAGGGACTTTAGGCCAAAATGCAGGAATGAAATGTTGTAGGGCCTAATAGTCAAGTTAGTGAATAAAAGAGGGTTCCCCACTATTTTTTAAAATTCAAATAGTAAGGGAGATACAAACTGGCCAATAGGAATTGAGGCCAAAGCCCTAAAATCTACTATAAATAGTGGTACTTTGTAGTTATTTTTCATGTTAATTTCTAATCAAGAAGGTGTAACTTCTATCAAATTGGATTTGGATGTTCTTTCTTCTTTTCCTTGCTCCATCTCTCATATTTTCTTTGGATTTTTATATTAATTGGTTTTGCTAATTGTTGATATTGAATCTTGTTATACTTTTTAAGAGAGAGAGAGAGAGAGAGAGAGAGAGAGAGAGAGAGAGAGAGAGAGAGAGAGAGAGCTAAAAGCATGGTTTGGTGGTACAACATGGACTGTCAAGGACACTACTTTTTTTGGGTAGAAATACACTATATCAAGCAAGGGAAAGTGAAGTATCAAGGCAACATTGTCGAAGATGAAGTGGAAGATGATGAGACCAATGTCTTCTCCTTGGCATTGGCATCTCAGGCTGATGAGGGCGCTCGGTGGTTCATTGACTCAGGGCCACTAGGTATATGCTCCAGAAAGCTACGAGAGAGAGCTACTGAACTAAAACAAGAAACTATATAACCATCATTACTAGCAAAACCCCATTACTAGGGACGTCTTCATTGCATTAACACATGGGTAGCATCTATCAAGCTCTCTCCCCAATCCCCAAAAAGTGAAATGTACTACCAAAAGGTAAAATGAAAAATGGATTTCTTTTTTGTACCACCAAACCATGTTTCTAGCCAAAGAGAAAAAAATAAGCTTGAACTTGTGGGGGATTAGGGTTAATATGATCGTAGTGTTAGATGTTGAATCATAAGCATATGCTTGAATATGAACTATGTTATAGCTCTTGCGTGACATGCCAGAATCTTCTTCATCACTTGATCCTTGCATGTGCTAGGGTCTAGAAGTGAGGGTGGATAGGAAAACTCGCTACCATTTTGGTGCCCTTGCCAAGGAGCTATGCATTTTTTCGTTTTCAGGATGTTTCTGATCCATGAATGGATGTTAGCTTGCATTAAGACATTTTGGTTTTGGTATGATAGTGTTAAAAGTGCATTTAAGGTTAGTTTTGGGAATAATTTTGCTTGCTTTGAGTGGATTTTTCGCTTGTAATCAATTTTGATCGTTGTCAAGTAAGGTCAGAGATATCGCCATTCATAAGATCCATTTGAATCTAAAGAAATTAGAGAAACCACAAAAATCGTTATTTTCTAGAATTTGGTGACAAAGGAGGCAAAATCTTCATCAGACGTTGATACCTTTCTGTTCCTTTGCAACCAGCCTTCGCCCACTTGCAGGCATGAACGCCTTGATATAGTGAGGGCAAAGGTTACTTTCTAGCCATTTTTTAGAAATTGAAGAAAAATAGTAAAAAATAGTGAAAAAACCCCTAAAATCTAAAAAATATAGAAAACCATCGTTTGCTCGTAATGTATATGGATCTGATGTAGATCTACTTATAACGAGGTCGATGAAGGTTACTTCTAGAAATTGAAGGCCAAATAACCGTTCCACTAATTTTTGGTAACCTTTTGTTGAGAATTTTACACCTTTCTGCAAAAATATCAGTTCTTTGAGAGGAACCTTTGCCTGAACCTTCACCAATGTCATTAGTCAGTCCATCATGCTATTTTTGATAATTAGTGAGTTAGGCGAACATTAAGTCAAAGTTATTTGTGTGAACTAGAAGTGAAGGTCTCCTAAAATTCTAAAGTTCTGACTTTAACATTGTGTCTTTAAAAGAAACAAGTCAACGAAACATTGATGAATATATCCAAAAAGAACTCATAGTTTATCAAAGGAAATTATCATTTAATCACAAAGAATTCAATCATGAGACTTGATGAGGGGTCAAGATGGGGACCCGCCCCTCCCAAAAGGATTTTCTTTAAATTATGCAAGACCAAATGGCCCTCGGCCAAATACATATACATAAGATAGATTGGTTTGATGAATTCTTGAAATCTTTACATCATTTAGATATTAACAAAATTGGATCCTAAAGAATCTCATAAAAGAAAAGGGTAGATTTTGTCAAAGATCATCGAGCATGGGATTTGAACTTGTTTCCTTATGCATGCAATAGTGTGGAAATCAAAATATGAACATGCATGGTCAATGGATATGGTTTCTTATGACATGCAAAAGCTTAATGGCAAAAGAGAAGAGCATGCATAGTCATTAGACATGAGTTGGCATGATATGCAAGAGTCAAAACTAACATGCATGGACATTAGGCAATGGATGGCATGACATGCAAGAGTCTAAACTGACATGCATGGACATTAGACAATGGATGGCATGACATGCAAGAGTTTAAACTGACATGCATGGACATTAGGCAATGGATGACATGACATGCAAGAGTCTAAACTGACATGCATGGACATTAGGCAATGGATGGTATGACATGCAAGTTTGAGAGAGAGAGAGAGAGAGAGAGAGAGAGAGAGAGAGAGAGAGAGAGAGAGAGAGAGAGAGAGAGAGAGAGAGAGAGAGAGAGAGAGAGAGAGAGAGAGAGAGAGAGAGAGAGAGAGAGAGAGAGAGAGAGAGAGAGAGAGAGAGAGAGAAAGAAGGTGTGTGTGTGATTCCAAAAGGGTTCCAATCCAAGTATGGCATAATCTCCCTATGCCATAGCTCCAAGCTTCCTTCTCCAAGCACCTACACACAAAGAAACAAGAGGAAGAGACAAACAAAAATGAAATGGAGATGAATAATGAGGGAGAAGGGCAAGTTGCTCCTCTTATAGGCAATGGGTAGGCTTGAGGGAGTGGATGAGGTGTCCAAAACAAGTGTGAGAGGTGTAAGAGAGACTCTAGGAGAAGTAGAGTGAGAGGGTGAGGTGCATATTTGTGAGGGGGATTTTATGAACTTGTAAATGTAAAAGGAAATGAGTAGGAGGGCGCAATTCCTTAGGTGTCTTATGGCTTACAAGCCATGTGGCAAAGTAGGTAAGTTACATATTGATATGCATGGAAGGTAGGTAGCTTAACATTTAATGTTAGCCACTTTCAAGTTGTATTTTCTTGGTTTACAACATTGGGATTCACCCCAAGTGTATTCAATAAATGGGAGAGGCTTTGTATATGTCCATCTTATCTTGCATAATATTCATCAATTCCTAGGCCCTTTTTTTCTAGGGTTTATCCATCCCCAATAACAGTGGAGTGTGACGCAAAGGGTGATTAGTCCTTTGGTTTCTTCTCCAAATCTTTATAGACTTGACTGAGCCTTCTTTATAGACTTTTAGAAAAAGCCTTCTTCAGATACCATCTTTAGAAAAAGCTTCTTAGTTCATTCTTTAGGCACTCCCTTAAGTACCTGCACATACCCTTAAAGAAAAGGTTAGGTGTTATAACATACCATTTAAATGGTTCATCATTAGATTCTACTTGTAGAACCTACACATCAAACTGTTAGCATTGATCTACAGATTTCATCTCTAGTTTTCAAATACTGATACCTACACAAACATTTCATCAGTTAGAGTAACAAGCTCTAATATTCAAATATGTTTCATACAAAAAGAATGGAAGATAGGATAGCCTTTATTTCTTGGTCATTTTGGTCTATACAATTTACACCCCTCTCGACGCATAAAGCGTTGTCCTCAATAAACATTTCTCAAATAAACATTTAAAATGTCTGGATATTCTTGGAAGAATTCTTCTTCCATCCATCTTGCATCCGTAGTAGGACAGTTTTTAAACTTGAGGAGGTATAAAGTAGAGTTAATCCTTTTCTTCCAGTTTTGGTTTTGTTTGAATAAGATTTGCTCAGGTTGAAGAATTTCTTTGGTTCCTTGAACTTCTAGAGGTTCAAAATCTGTGACTTCTTCGGGTATTGGACCATGGAATTTCTTTAGTAAGCTTACATGGAATTTGTCATGGATTTTCCAAGTAATAGGTAGGTCAAGTTCACATATAACCTCAATGATTACTTTCTTGACTTTAAAAGGTCCATAGTACTTTTGGGCTAGTTTTGGGTATAGTTTTATACTGCCCTTCATTTTCCTGAGCCTTTTCTTCTCAAATTTTAGGAGAACTAGTTCCCCTTCTTCGTACTTGATTGCCCTTACGACGCAAATTTGCGTCTCTGATGTTTCTGTCGTGCGATTGCGATGGATTGTTGAACCTTCGAAAAGGTGTCTTGATAATCCTACACAAATTCATTTGAGGCAAAAATCTTTTCTTTAGTCCTTAATACAAGAGGTACAATAGGTTTTTCATACATTACTTCAAAAGGTGTCTTACCAGTAGAAGAATGAATTGTGTTATTGTAAGCAAATTCTAGAATATGGAGATAGTGTTCCCATTGATTCTTTTGATTTCTTACATAACTTCTTAACAAGTCTGTGATGGTTTGACTAGTAATCTCACTTTGACCATCTGTTTGGGGGTGGAAGGAAGAAGAGAATTTGAGAGTTGTTCCCAAGTTATCAAAAAAGGCTCTCCAAAAATTGCTGGTGAATCTTGTATCTCGATCAGATACTATACTCTTGGGTAAGCTTTTTCTTACAGGGAATAAAATGAGCTTGTTTGCTAAATCTATCAATGACAGTCCATATCATCTCATTCCCATTTTTGGTTTTAGGAAACCTAGAGACAAAGTCCATAGTAATATGTTCCTAGGGAGATTCAGGAATAACGGATGAAGTAGTCCTGGAGTTTTAATCCTTGCTTGTCCTTATTATGTTGACATACTAGACATGCATTTATATAATGCCTTGTGTCTCGATGCATGGTAGGCCAATAAAAGAATCTCTTTAAAGCTTCCAAAGTAAAAGGTATTCCCCTATGTCCTGCATAGGGTGGACTATGGGTTTCTTGAAGGATCTTGGTTCTAAATGCTATGGAAATACATAGCTTATCTTCTTTGAATAAATATCCTTCTTTCAAAACATAGTCTTTATGACTTTGATTTCTTTCAAGTATTTCAAAGATATGCCGGAAGTCTAAATCACTAGCATACATACTTTCATAGGAAGGAAATCTTCATGATATGCTATGGAAATATGGTTGACTTTGGGTAATCTTGATAATGCATCGACAACCTTATTATCCTTTCCTGGATAATGAATTAACTGAAAATGGAAGGTACTAAGGTAGTTAGCCCATTTTAGATGTTTTTTCAAGTTAATTGTTGGGTGAAAAAGTACCTAAAGCTTTGATGATCTATTTTAACTAGGAATCATTTCCTAAAAGATAGTGCTTCCATAACTTAAGGGCATGAATAATGGCTAAAAATTTCTTTTCATAAATATCATACTGTACTTCTGCCCCTTGAAGTCATCTACTTTCAAAGGCTACAATATGACCTTCTTGGTTTAAGACTATCCCAATATAGTCAAGACTTGCATCTACTTTCACAAAGAAATCATATGTCCTAAGAAGTGTATCTTTTCTAGGAAGAATTCACTTTTCTTTCCTTTAATGCGAAGTGAGTTTTCTTGTAGGGTTCTAAGTCAATATGGCTTATTCGGAATTATTCAGTCTATATGTGGATTGGGAGCGAAACCTTGCAGAATATTTTGCGGAGATTCGCCATGATTTGCAAGATAGAAGGAAGTCATTTCGTTATAAGCAATTTTGTACATATACATTTTGGCAGTTTAGTACCTTTGCGGCGAAGACATTATTTTTTGTTCAGACCCTTTTTGTTAAAAGCAATTTTATTAGATTTTCAGCTCGTTATTGTAAAGAAATCACTCTACGAAGTGATTCAGATGAAGATACCAAGTTAACCCAGGAGTTGTTCGACGGAACATTACTCTCGGTTAAGTTAGAAGAATTCGACAACTTACCAGTTGGCCGCTATAACAAATCGAAAGAAGACTAGAACTTGGAGCTTTTATATGAAGAACTGAATCATTCCTGAAAATTCATTCGTGTCTTTGTCGTGGTGATGTTTCCATGGGATGCTGACTTTTTGAAGTTTAAAGATGTTTTGAAGTTTGATTCTAGTTTTCATCAACAATTCAAAGATCAACTCAAAACAACCTATTCAGTTAAAAGAAACAGCAAGACATATATTCTCTAAGATGAAGAAATATCTAAAGGACGAAATACACGAAGAAATATCTTTTCGCCTCAACAAAAATCTGACGAACAAGAATGTTTCTTGAATACTCCTCGAAATAAAGATGATATGTTCACGAGGACGTTTCACATTTGATGAAGGGGATATGTGGTGCCACAAAAATGTTGAATATTAAATATCAACATAAATATGGCATGATATACTCGAAAATGAAGATATGAGCTGGATAAGTATAAATCATGAAGAGGCCTAACTCATTTTCCGGGAGTATATCTCCTAAGTACTTGCCTTGTAATTAAGGGCAAGACCTTTTAAAGGAAAAGACATTGTCTTGGACAACCTTTACTAGGTTGTCCATACGAAACGACTAGATACAAAAAGACATGATAAACTAGAGTAACTTTAACTCATAGTTAAGTATACCTCCTATGGTATGGGTGAACGTATTCTCAGTCTAATCATTAACTAGACCCTTTTGCGGGAGCGACGCACCTGTTGTTTTAGAGGTGTGTTTGTTCGCCCCGTAGAACATATATTGATCTCACACTTCAGTCTCGATCATCGAGAGAGAAGAGTTTATGCTTATGTAAGAGATTGAAGAAGTGAATAGAGTTCTGTGAGTTATTCTCTCTTATCTCTATTCTCCGCACTGTTGAGTGTGAGTGATCTGGAGTCTGCTAACAATCTCTAACACATTTCATGAATTTCTCTCTGATCAGACAGACGCTCTAGTGCATTACAGTCATTTATTGTGTTTCCGTAAAGCAGGCTCTAAAGAACTGTCTTTAAACCATCTTATTCGTCTGTCGCGAATACTTTCTTTTCGGCACTCGAATAACGACTATCTTTGGTACAGTCTAGCACGATCATTGAATAAAGTTGTATGTATATATATGAGATGACAGTCCCTGTCTGAAGAATTAAGTATCTGATTTGTCTTCCTGATTGGCATTGACATAAGTTTCTAACGTATTCTAAAACTCTTCGTGTTCTTTAACCATTAAGTTGGACTTTAGTTGTTGAGGACTTCTGTCTAGAAATGAATAGTTCGCGAATGCGATTAATTAATTGTCTGCACAGTCGCGAAAATATCGAACAATTCTCGATTCTCTGTTGACACCTTAATCAGCCAAAGTGTGGTACCGCTGTACTACTCTGATAACATCTCATCTATAGAACGCGCTTCATCCAATTTGATAGAGGCCAGATTGTTGTTCTGAATTTATTAGCACTACCCATCCCAAATATAAGTAATACTGGTTACTTTTTAATGTCCGTCGACAACCAAAATAACACTCAAAACCACTTGCCATAATTGTACCAAAAATATAACTTTCTAATGCTGTCCTCTATGGGAACGACATTATTTACTATAAAATCTATATTAACCCTGTTGGTATAGCACAACATGTGCAGTGTGAACACTTGACACACAAGAGGTAATCCTAGACTCAGAATTTACCTCACACTTCGTAACATCAAGACGAATCATGTCTGATTTTCGAAGTATAGATCCATCAAGATTCATTGTTCTTGAAGATGGATCCAAACATCAAGTGAACGATATTGGTTCACTGTGGCAGAGACAGACGACTTGAAGATGTTCTGTTTGTGCCTACACTACAGCAGGACTTGCTATCAGTGGCAAGAATAGCTCATGCATGGATGCTTGTAACGTTCTCAGACGAAACATGCAATGTTGTGCAAGTACCACTACACTGATCACTCAAGGTAGAAGAAAAGACAACGTGTATCACTTGAAGGTACGCCTACCAACAGATCAAGTGCATCAAACTCATGATGATTTGCCAGATACTATGTCATATGAATTCAATGGCAATATATCAAGCATTTAAGCCACTAATAGTTGATTCCAATGTTTATGTAAAAATTACAGATGGGAAGATCATCATTGTAGCTGTATATGTGGACGACACTCTGATACTCTGCAAGAGTGAGGAGCTTATTGTTGAGGTGAAGTATGATATCTCGAAACATTTCGAGATTGTACACTTGAGAGAAGCTAGTTGGGATGATGAATTGCAAAGGAGCAAACACCCCAATGCTTGCAGGAACAGTCTTGATGAGTGAGGATTGTCCGAAGACTGAAGTAGAAAGAGAATTGATGTAGCATACACCATACAAAAAGCTGATCGGATCACTGATGTACCTTGTAGATAACACATGTCCTGACATTACTTATGCCGTATTCAAGATGAGCCAATTCAGGACGAATCCAGGTTCCGACTCATTGGAAGATTGCAAAACGAAAATTAATGAAGGATTTTGGATTGCGTTATTCTTGTGATGCAAGGTTCCAAATGCTTTCTTATAGTGATGTTAGCTGGGCATCTCTCAAGGGCGACTACAAAAGTGTCTCAGGAGGATGCACCATCGCGTCAAGAGTAGCAATGCTCTAGGTCAGCAAGAAATAGACCATTGTGGCTCAATCATCCTATGAAACAGAGTACGTTGCAGCAACCAAGATGGCCAATGAATTCAATTGGCTCCAGCAGTTCCTTGATGAACTAGGTGAAATGAGAAATGAACCTCTGATTTTGCATATGGACAATACGTTTGCAATACATTTGACAAAGGATCCAGTGTTTCACTCAAGAACAAAACACATCGCAATCAAGTACCATTTGATAAGGGATCTGATCGGAAAGAAGATGTTGTAGACTACTTTCATTGGAACAAAGGAGATGGTTGTTGACATTTTCACAAAGGCATTAGAAAAAGGTCTGTTCAAGAAATAGAGGAGCAGTCTTGGAGTCATCAAGCTATCATGCTTTGAGAGAGAGCTGAAGAAACAAAACGTTTCTATTGCCAAAGCTTTGCTAGCTTTCAACCCTAAATTTGATAGAAAAGACACACAAAGCTAAAATGTTCGCGAACAATTTTGTGACACATGACACGAAATTGTTAGGGACACAAAATCATTCGTGCTCCACTAAGGACCAAGAAAATCAACTGAGTACCATGAGTGACAAATATTTGATCTGATATCATAACATCAGCAGAAGTGCTTTAGGACGTGGCTAATTCGCCACTCTTGTAATCCATGATTAGTTATAGATGTTTAATTTGTCTAACTGGGGAAGTTACTCGACACAACACAATTGTTATCCACATATTATTCTGAATGATTGTATGATTCAGAATGAATTTTTGTCTGCTATTGTTTGTGTATCTCATTTACTTCTTTATTCAATTATGCACACTGGTTCAATCTTGTTGAATGTTGTATTAATCTATAACGTAGATCAACAGTGTCTGTCTACATTCTGGAGGATTGTAGGAATGATATAGCCAGCAATGACTAGCAATCATATCTGAATTCCACACGACTGGATTTTGTTCACTACTATTTTTGCTTCGTGTTTCGTTTCGCTTCGCTTCGCGATCAGTTCGCTTTTAGCAAAAATCAATTTCAGAGCTCGTTTAAGTTTCGCTTTGCTTTGTTTTGTTTCGTCTAGTTTCGTTTCGTTTCTTTTCTTTTCGTTATAGAGCATGATTGATCTTTTTGCAAATTCTTCTCGAACAGAAATTATTTGTGAACAAAATAGTTTTGCGAAAGTTTCGCGAATCGTTAGAGAGACTCCCATCAGTTTGTCACCATATTTTATTGGAACTACACTTTCCATCAGATACACCCAACAAAATCTACTAAAGTCATCAATAAAAGTCACATACATCTTATCACCTCCATTGCTAATTGTAGTAATTGTCGGAAATTAGAGAAAAAATCAATATTTGCAACGGAAGTGGTGAGCAGGTGGTGTAGTGTGTGTGTATATTGGAAGTGCAACAGTTACCAGCTAGAATTCAAGATGGATCGAATATTACAATTGTTAGCATCTGTGCTAACACAAAAAAAAAAAAAAAAAGAGAAATAAAACTCCGTGTGTGTTTTGTAAGCCCACGTACGAGTGTCTGTTAATAAACTTCCGCCATGGCATGTGTTTGTAAGCCCATGAGTAGAAGCTTAAAAAAATAATAAAATAGCTTAAACTTAGATTTAGAGCTTAGACTTAGGAAACTTAAGATTAGAAATATTTTGTCTTAAGAATTCCTAAGTTAGGAAACTTTGAAGTTCTAAATCCTAAGCTAGAAGTTCTAGAAAGGCTAGAAATAGATTAGTCCCATAAGTTAGTGGATACTTATGGAAGACCCTCCCTGCCATAAAAGGAGAGGTATTTGCCTTGTAAATAACACTTTTGAGATTAAGCTATCAAGTTCTCTATTTTTGAGATTCTCTATCTATTTCATTTGTGTTCCCTTTGGGAAGGTGCATAGCTTGAGGGAAGGTGCTCGGCCCTCCTCTTGCCTCCTTCTCATTGGTTTGTATTGTGGCATGCATTTTGTTGATTGATTATTAGTTAGCCGCAATCTTCCATTCTAATTCCCTTTGGGTGTTAATCTAGGATTTAGCTAATCACCTTGCTAGTTGGGTAAGCCTTAGTACTTTCATCATTGTTTTCTATTTCCACACTTCGTTTGAAGCTTGGTAGAAACTTAGAAAGTGGATGATCCTCTCTATACTACACCACATCGTGAGTACATCTAGCCAAACATTCGCAAATCAGTCTTACTTCCAACAACAATGCACAGTAGAAAAACAACAGTGGACAAAAATTTCATTCTGATAATTGTTTAAAAACGTGAGTACAAGAGCTTGAAGTTGACGCAAACCAGTAGGCACAAAAACGGTTTCAGCTGAGTTTGTTGACGATTAAAAAAAAACTTGAATAATGAGAAGAAGTTTTTTGATGAAGATTCTAGGATATCTTACAAAATATCTACAACTATCTTTTGTTGTAGTTATTACAACTACCTCATTACAGTTAATGCATGTACAAGTAGGCGGACTGTCAACGCGAAGTCGTTGGGTCGGATTTTAGACCGACAATATCAAAATTTACAAGAACTTGAGAAAATATACATTGACAAGAAAAATTGCAATGACAATTGCGTTCAGATTTGGGTCAATATTGCTATACTTTTCTACATTTTGTCTGACTCTCTTATTGCTCAATCAGGTAATCTGTTCTTAGCGAATTATTATTAGTCTAGTTGTTCGTGACTAACATTTAATCTTGCCTTTCGCGACTGATTATCGAGCTCAATCTAGTTCTTTGCGAATCATTCACGACTAATAATTTTTCTAGCTGTTCGCAACAAATTATTCTTCTGATGTTTTGTTGCTTAATGTTTGGCTACGTAATCAGATCGACCGTGATTTCTATCACCAATGTTCTCTTCGTTTCTGATAGGCGTAGTCATGCTTAGGAAAACAGTAATATAGCTCATTCTGCTGCGCACAAATACTTTCCATTCGAGTTCGTTTCTCGTTTGAGATTTGAATTCGCTTCTTTTTGTGTTCGTTTCTTTTTTTGAGCTATTTTTTGTTTCTCACACTCACACCCTCCTTTTCTCTTTTTCCCAACACGAAAAAGCAAAGTTACTGGCCTGGGTTCACAACAATCATAATGATTACAGGGCCAGGATGTCATTTGTTGAAAAAATACGGTTTTTCAACCATGAATATGTTGATTATCTTAAATCTCACGAAAAAGCAGATGGTGCCTTGAGGCGCCAATGTTTGCTAGAGGTTAAAGTCAAAAACAAAACTATCCGACTACCAGCTCAACGAAAGCTCTGTTTGAATTTTTTTTGGCTTTTCAGAATTATAAAGTAAGAATGCAATTTTAATATATTTATGTTTTGTTTTAAATCTTTATAATGTATTATTAAACTTATATATTTGTTGTTGAGGTTTTACAGCCAAAGAAAGCAAAGGCTGGAGTGGACTTGGATTGCCCTCCAAATTTTTTATCGCATATACAGAGGGCTAAAGAAGAACGAATGAGGATTCAATTGAAAGATTCTCTCCTGCCATTGTTTGAGGATTATAAGACCTTCACTTGTCTTTTGTATCGGATGATAACATTTACTTATCGGGTTGTTTGTTCTGATATCTCAAAATTGATAGAAGATGTCTCAAAGCATGAGTATACTCTTGCTATTGTGGATATTCCATATGGTTTCAGAATGCCTGGCTCCATTAATGACTTGAAACCATTTTCGTACCCTCAAATAATTAAGCTGGTGACTGATTTTACTGCCTTGACAACATCTTCTTTATGAAGATGTGTGATTTTTCATAGTGTGGCTCAATTGTCATCAATAATTGCATCTTGAAAAACTACATGTCATGCTATTGAGAACCTTGTATGGTATGTCATTTTAATTGATTTAGTTAATGTTTGAAAATGTATGTCTAAATACTAATATGGTATAATATATGTAAGAACAAAACAAATCTTGAGAGTGCACAGGGCTGCCGGCTTATCAGTTCTTTTGAAATGATGACCGTGGGTTACTATGATGCGCTTGAGAAAAAAAGATTACGGATTCATTGCAATGAGCAAGGTACTAATTTCATTTCTTGTCCAGCTATCACTCGGAAATTGAGACACTTAGAGGGTGATAGGTCTTTGGTTAACCCTTACCAAAAGCCTCAAAGATTAATCAATAAGTTGATTGATATGTTTTCGAATGAGGATGCTTGGGTTATGGACATGTTTGCAGGAACATGTATGAAGATGTGTTTCTTTTCTTACAATTAGTTTTTATTATTGATTATTAACTTTTGAATTTAATTTTTGTTTTTTGCAAAATACTTATTATGTTATATACTTTTACATGTAGGTACTACCACATGTTGTGCCCTTAAGAAAAACATGAATTGCATAGCTGTTGAAGTGGATGAAGTCCAAGGAACCTATATTGAGATGAGAGTGGCTGCTATTTGAGAACTTCCAGATGAAAATCAGGAAGTTGGGGCTCGAGCAGTCGACAATAGTGAGAGGTTCCTAAGTGCCTCATCCAAACCGGTTCCCCCATTACTAAACGAAGAAGGGGAGCTAGTTGGTTGAGAGATGATATCATTGAGCCCTCTCAAGATTACACTGAGAGGGTTATTGATGTCGTTGATGAGGGTCAAGCCTCTCAATCAGCCAAAAAGGCATTACCGGAGATGTTACTAGATATTGCTTGATACCTTAGGGAAAATATGTTGCTAGATATTGTTTGGCAGACATAAATGTAATTGGCCAGAACCTTATGTTATTGGATACCTATATTTGAATGGCAAGTGCCAAATTTGAAAATCAAGATTTTATTTCTGTGAGATTCATAATGATATATTTAAAATATTATTCTTCATGAGCTTATTCTTATAAAAAGTTCTTGTTTATGCACTAATATTTTGCGTTTAGATAAATTGATTTGTTATGAAAAAAATTTATTGGATACTTTTTATGCAATCTAATAGATCATTATAATGTGTTGAAAATATCTAGATGACAATATTTAGATGACATTCAAAATACGATTAATTTATTAATGATTTATGCAAGTACATATAACAAAAATCTCAGCAAAAAGTTAATTAGCTATATGTATTTAAAGTTCATTTTTGTTTGGATATTTCTTAAAACAATATCGAATTTGCAATGCACATAATTGTGTAGTTTCTTATTAATGTATTTTTGAAAATATGGTATGTGCATTTTGAGGATTTTAAAAAGTCAAAAATCCTGCACTTGAACAAATAATTTTACACAAAAATATGATTTTATTTTTAATACCTTGATTTTTAAAGTTTTGGAGGGAATCTTCTTAGGGGAAACCTTTTCAATTACCACCTCAATAGGAGATTGTGTTTACCACTAACTATTAGTGTGTATAACAATATCTTATTTGAGGATCATACTGATAAAAATCTTTGTTTTCAACAAAATGAAGATGAGCTATTTAAATTCCAGTACAACAACGACATCTTTGAACATAATAATGAGATGGATATGACTAGAATATGGCCAAATATGAAACATGTATTATTTGATTTGGAGCATCACCATTTTGGATTGTCAAAAATTACACCAATCCCTTCGTTCATAGAGGAAGCCATTGGATCTTTGGCCATCCAGCTTCAACAAAACATTGTTACTAACCTTGCTCGTATCGATCCATCAAGAGGAAACTCCAACAATAAATCAATTGAACTGGATGAGATTATTGCTTTAATAAAACTTTTGGAGTTACAAAAGAATCCCATCATCCTACATCAAGGAGCAATGTATAAGGCAACAACACTGGATGCAGGCACAAAAAAAGATGCATTTGGAATTGGATAGCCTTCCCAATCAAGAAAGATTTGGGGAAGAAGACTAATGAATGTCTCTTTGCATGTATTCTGTCAACTCATGCAAAATTAATTCTACTTAAGACAATCTTGTGTTTCATCAACCTCTTCTTCAGTGATCATATAAAATCTATGGGACAGATTTGTAGATCAAAGGTATTTCTACAGAATACTTTTTGCAACTTTGTTCTACAATAATAAGTTGGTAGCAAAACCCGAGGTGACAATATTTGACTAATAGATAATGGGTACCGTTAAGCACACCACGAGATTCAAAGAATTCAAATGATTCAAAGAGCATGGCACTCAACAAAGAACTAAACAGTCTTCATTTTTCAGAACAAAAATATTTAAGTAGGGGGAATGTCATGTGCTAGATGTAATTAGCCCATGAGCTTGCTAAATGCTATGCTCAATATAGCCATGGAACTAATTTAGACTAGATGTAGTCACTAGGACAATTAATAAAGTGGCTCGAACAACCTCGCTATAATTGTGAATAGTGGAACTATAATAATGGTTGTAAGGCCCAATTTAGCTAAATAAGGCCCCAAACTTATAGTAGAAGCACAAATGACCACTATAAATAGTTGAGGTCGTGCTATATTTGGAGGCTATTGTTAATTTGTCTAATTTGAATTCTAAGTGTTCTTGCAGCTTTTCTTTGAGAGCTTTCTTGAAGGACTTTGTGGTTCATGTGCCTAAAATCACATGAGAGCTTTGATCATGCTCTAGATTCAAGCCCTATGCTATAAATGATCATTGATGATGAATAATGATACCTTACTTTGCCTATTTTGCTGAAGTTTTGCTACATTTATCCATCTTTTCCATTTTTTACTAGTTTTTTTTTATTTCATGCATTTCCATTGTGATTTGATTTTCCTGAATGGATTAGATGTTTTATTGCTAAGATTGGCACATGACATGATTTAGATATGATCACATTCAAAACATGCCAATATTGGACCTTATTTAAAACTAGCTTGAGGCTTAACAAGGTCCCTGACTCAACATTGCCATCTCAGGAGGCATCCACACCCCTAAGAAATACAGTGCCCAACAGACATGAAACCAAGCTATTGATAATAGGCATGTGCCTAACATCACTCCATCCATCTGATAGAATAGAGCAACCATATGTGGCCCAAGCATGTCATATGGGGCTGAGCTCTCTCGTGATGCATGCATGCTCCTCCTTCAAATGTCAAGTACAAAGAGCCTCGTGTGTGGGGGGGGGGCTCCAAGTGGCATCACAAGCTGCAATTTCCCTGATCATATCATGAAAGATAATGGTGTCAGCCAAGGAAAATGCAAGGTAGCCATTACTTGGGAATCACTCTCTCCCTAGCAACCCTACGACCAATCTTAGCAACATGAATAACTCAAAATGATGCACTATAGCCTCCAAACAAAACAAGGAAAAAAAGATAAAAAAAGTTCCAAAAAGTTACTTTGCTTCCAAATCCCCAAGTAATCATCGCTGCCCTCTTTTGAGTGCTACATTCACCTTGTAATCATCATGGCCTCAGCATAGAGTGCTTACACTACCCATTTGGCCACCTATTCCACTCTCCACAATGTTTTTGCCTCCAACACTAGTGCGCTAAAAATGGGGCATCGCGGCTGTAAATAAAAGAATTTGCAAGTTTTTTTGGAACAGCTTTGGAGTTTCATAATGTTGTGTTCCGAAACACGGGTCTCGGAATACCGGCCCGAGTCAACTTAGTTCAAAACAACAAGTACTTCGATTTTCATGTTTTGAAATGGTCGATTCAAAACATGATCTGAAATATTTGTTTGATATTTCTTTTTGCTCATCTTGCCATAATGTGTCAAAGTGGAAATGTTCTTCGAAACAAAAGGATTACAAACATAATTTATCATCACTAAGGAGTTCGTTGTGATCATAACCATCATAGTGATGAGAAACCACTCATGGGAGAATGGGTTGGCTTGTGGACAAAATACGCCTCATAAACAATCTACATTTACATTGAAAAAAGCCAACATGCAATGGCTTGATGATTTTGGCTTGTGAGAAGATCATGCCTCGTAACCAATGTGTATTTACATTGAAAAAAACTGAAGATTGCTCTTACGTACTACATAATGGCCATTGGGAGGTTTAGAAGAATATCATAGAGCCACAGGATTGGCAATCTCATTATTTTCAAAAATTTGTCAACCAATGGCCATCAAGTGACATAATAGGCCAGTGCAAGAATGCCACGTGGCAAAAATAAGACAATGAAGTCAAATACTGCCAAATGAGTCGAAAATCATTAATAGCATTGACACGACAAATTACTTAAAATAAAATGCCAAAAATGGATGGTTCAGATTTACCGGATGGACAAAATATCAAACTCTATCCTGTTACACTCTATCCTATCCTATTCTATCCCATATGGGCTTCAAGTGCATAATGTACCAGCTAAAAAAGAAATGATTTTGCATTTTGTAAAATCCTGCAAAGTACAAAAAAGAATGCATCTTGGTTTCAAGGGGGGCTTGCACTTGGGACCAAAGAAACTTTGGATCCCAAGCTACCCAATTGAGCCAACCCAGTTGGATAAAATACAAAAAATATTTTGTAAAATCCTGCAAAGTACAAAAAATAATGCATCTTGGTTTCAAGGGAGGCTTGCACTTGGGACCAAAGAAACTTTGGATCCCAAGCTACCCAATTGAGCCAACCCAGTTGGTGCCTTCGTATCTTCGTCAGGTTCAGCATGTCAAAGAACTTCTGACGCTTGATCCTAGGAAGCGCTTTGGTGAAGATGTTTGCGACCATTTTTGTTGTGGAGTAGTATTGAAGGATCATTTGCCCTGAGAAAACTTTCTCCCGGATGAAATGATACTGGATTTTGATATGCTTGGATTTTCCATGAAATCCAGGATTCAGTGACAGTGAAATATAGGTCAAGTTGTCACACAGAATGGTGGTAGCATTGAACTGAGTGTGATGTAAGTCGTGAAGTAATAACTATGATAAATGCAAAAATTATACTTGGTCAAGGCCAAATCTATGTATACAGGATGATTATACATGTGTGGAGCCTGTTCTCACATGTAAAATTAGTGTAATTGTCATGTACCATAATCATGTAGATTGTACATATGATTTAATTCAAGTTTTAAAGGTAAAAAGGCCAAAAACTAGTTTTCTAGTCATATGACACATGGCATCAATCTATTGATTGCATGAGCCACATCCTTGGGTTAGGTGTCACATCCCATGTGTAGAGGACTGCTCACACATGTGAAATAAGCTAAAGTAGGCAAGTTTTGACTTCTAGAAGGTTTCTAAGTAGATCTCCATATAGTAGGAAAAAGGACCAAAAGTGCTCAAAATAGAAAGTTTGATCCAAGCGTCAATTTTGCATGATGATTCACCATATGACAAAGCATCCTCATGAGCTCCAAAAAATGTATATATAGAGACTTATTTGGCCATAATCAACATGAAACATCAATCTTGATTTTGGAAGTAATTTTCTCCATTTGTCTTCATTTGTTTTGAATGATTTGAATTTCTATCATAGTGTACTTTGTTTTCAGGTTGGAGTCCGTACTCTGACAAGTTTTCACAATTGTGAAACCAACAAGTACATTTATCTTCATTAACGATTGTTCTTGTTAGATTTTCATGTCTAGAATTGATCTAGATTGATCTAAATCTTGTGTAGATTGATAGATCAATTGTATATAACATCCAATGCCTCTTGTGGATCATTTTAGGATCCATTCTTGGTCCTATTTTGCAAATTTTCACAATAACCTGATCCATACAGTTTCTTTTGAAGCTTGACATGCTGTGATGTACTTTGTCTCTGTTGAAGAAAGTGCAACTGATTTTTGCTTCCTTGAGTTCCACGAAATCGGTCCCCCTGCCAGATAGAAACAGATCCTAGAAGTAGATTATCTAATAGAGACTGTTTCTCCCCAATCTGAGTCGCAGTAGCCTTGCAGGATGAGTGGGTTGATAGCATTTCCATCAAAACATAAAATGTTATCTAAACTTCCCTGAATATATCTCATTACTCTCCTTAATGTTTTCCAATGAGAGATACTAGGATTAGACATTAATTGACTTAACGTGCTAACTGTATATGCTAAATCTGGTCTAGTACACAGCATTGCATACATCAAAGATCCTATTAGTGAATGATAAGAGTACTTTGCTATGTCGAGTACTTCACTATCAGAATCAACACAAGGAGGTTTAGTCAATACTATACTTGGATCCATTGGAGTATCAATTGGTTTGCAATCAGACATATAAATTTTTTCTAGAATGCCTTTTAGATATGCCTACTGGCTAAGATAGATTTTCTTCTGAAGTCTATTTCTAGTAATGTGAATTCCTAGCAAGGAATGGATAGCTCCTAAATCAGTCATATCAAATTCCTTTGATAGATCACTTTAGTAGTGTGCAGAAGAGAAGTGTCATTAGACAAGATAAACACATCATCTACGTAAAGAGCTATGTGAACTGAATTGGTGCCTATATGCTTCGATTAAACATTACAGTCAGCTGAATTGTTTGCAAATCCCAATTGAATGAGATAAGAGTTGATTCTATTGAACCATGCTCTTGCGGCCTGTTTTAGACCATAGATTGCTTTGTGTAGCTTGCACACTTTGTGCTCTTGGCCTTTGACTTTGAATTCTTTTGGTTGGAAGGTATACAGCTCCTCTTCGACATTGACGCTGAAAAATGTTGTCTTGACATCCATTTGGTACATTTTGAGGTCTTCTGCAGCTACTAACGCAGTCAGAGTTCTGATTGATTACATCTTGATGACAGGACTGAAAATTTCTTAATAATCCACTCCTTGGACTTGAGTGAATCCTTTAGCCACCAACCGTGCTTTCCATTTAGCAATGGAACCATCAGAGTTGTTCTTCTTCTTGAATATCCCCTTGTTGTCGATAACTCTCTTGTGAGTAGGGAATCCAAGTCTGGTTCATCAAAAGTGAGTTGTACTCGCCTTCTATAGCTTCTTGCCACTTCACAGCATCCTTGGAGTTAATTGCTTCAGCTAGGCTCTCTGGTTCTTCTGATGAAGTCCATAATGATTGAGGTGTATACCTCTCAGAAATTGTCCGAGTCTATGAGAATCTGCAGACGTTTGGTTGACCAGGATGCGATGATGTTTCTTCTTGAATTCTCCAAATCTGTTTGAGCTAGCTTGGTCTGGTCTGATGACAGGTATTGTCAGCTGCTCGACTTCTATGGTTGTGGTTGTAGGTTCTGTAGAAGGAACATCATTGTTGGAAGAATCCATGCTATGTAAAATAGGATGAAATGACATGGCATCATTTATTGCTTGTAATTCCTGACAGGCGACAGTGTCGCAAAAAGGTGAAAAAGACACCACTGTAATTTTACTTCTGGTGGTGATGCTGTTTCATCCATTAGTATGGATTCCAATTGCATGGCAAAAGGATGTTTGGGCGAGTTGGGTGCGACTTGGACTGCTGCTTGTGCCGAAAGGTGTTGGACTGCTTGCTGCCAATTTTTGAAATGCGAGCCTTTCTTGACCTTTCCACCTCAGAAAAGTTGACTACGAAGGTAGCAGCTCCTTGAAGAACTTCATCAATGATGGCTTCAAGTAATAGGCCATCATTCGTGCGCCATGCCTTTTTAGTACTATCCATATACTTTTCGACTTTCATGGCCCTTGTCTTGTGGACATGCGCCTTGGCCTGTCAGGAATGCCAATTGCTATAAGAGCTTCTGTGGCAAATGAGACGGTGTATGTCACTTGGTTCAGCCTGTACTTGAAGCTCGAAATATCCTGAACGGTTCAGTGGAATGCATATTTCACAATGATCGTGAATTGGCGTACATGAAGAGAATAGTCTTGAAATTTGTAGGTCTTCAATAGGGGCTCCCCTGATTTCCACCATTTTCGTGCCTCGTAGGGTTTTGGCACCGGGAGGAGTTCTGCTATGGCCGGCTTTTCCTCCATCATTTCGTCATCTGATGTGTGTGGAGTGAGATCTTCTTCTCCCACAATGAAATCTGGGTCCAACTCTTCTGTGAGCTTGAGCTTTTTGGCTGGTTTGTAGGATCGATTATGGATTTGCCTTTATCCTTATCCTCCTTCACCATCTTGGAAAGTTTTAAGCCCAAAGAGTACTTAAATTTTCCAGAATAGTAAGCTCAAAAGTGAAAAGGAGTTGCTAAATATAACATGTGAGCTTTGAGAATGAATGAATGGCCTTTATGACTGTTGGATTGTGCTTTGGGGATGTTGGAAACTTTCTAGAAAATTTTGGTAGCATGTCTCTAGCAAGTGTGAGGTTCGAATGGATCCCACCTCCTTATATAGACCCCCCCCCTCTCCAAATTTGGGAAACCAAAATGTTAGATATCAAATCGACTAAAAAGGACATTCTAAGATCAATGGTGACATAGGCGAACCAAGATCAGGTCATTCACATGTGTGGGGATTCAATACAATTCTAAAAATGGCCAAAAAACTTAGTTCAACTCAAAAAATCACTAAATCTCTATTTTTGGGAGTTTGGCTGGGGATCTTGGCTTGCCGATTGGACAATAGTTTTACCATAGAAAGATGTGCAAAATATCAAGGGGGTGAACCATGATGTCATTTTCACACGTGTGGGGAGCCTGTTTAGTGATTTTTGAAGAATGGGTTCCCAACAAAGACTGGCTGGGAGTCTTGGTTCGCCTGACTCTTTATTGATAGAGCATAATATGAGGAGTCTACTGTGAAGAGGGCGAGCCAACATCTCAAAAAGACAAGCTTGTAGGTGGGTTTAAATGATTTTTACTATTTTTGGCCTACAGGGCTGGGATTTAGGGTTCATGGATCCCCTAACTCAATTTAGACTTATCAAGATGTGTTCTAGCCATGGTCAACCAACAATGAAAATTGAGAGAGATATTGAGGTTTTTGTCTCCGCTAGTGGCTTGTGCTGTTCTACTTGGCTGAATAGTAAAGGGTTTGGAATTGTTCAGATCATTGGCAAATGGTATTTCCTTCACTGGCACTGATTTTGGCACTGAGTTCAAAGTTTTTTTTTTTTTTTGAGCAATGTTGATTCACTTTGTTGCACAATACTATATTTGGTGGCCTTCAACGTCCTTACCTGTAACCTGTAGTAACTCCATGAACCATGTAGATTGTTTTTTTTTTTCCTAAAGATACTCTACTCTCTACACATAATACCACTCCTTGTACATTGTATCACAAAAAGACAGACAAACAGAAGAATCGTTCATAAACAACTGGGAAAATGCAAAGAAAGACAAAAAAAATAATAATAATATTAATCATACAAAAAATGATGAAGTTTATACAATGGGAGGTAAGTGATAATAGCACCTTAGTCGACTACCATTTACCAAGGTGGGTAAAAGGTTACCCTCCAGTGTGGCCACTTGAACTGCACCATTCTCAAATATTTTCATTACTTGGTAGGGTCCGAGGCCGGGAAATTTCAATTTGCCTTTCGTGACCTTGCTCTGATACATCAATGCTAGGTCACCTTTGTGTAAGTCCTTTTGCTTTAGGACATGGTCATGCCAGGCTTTGCGGCGTTTCTTTTTGGTGTGCAATGCATGCAAGACAATGGTTCGGGTTTCGCATAAATTCATCACTAAGCCTAATCGACGTTGGGTAGACTTGTGTCTAATCGTTCCGTCACGGCCACTCCTAGGATAGGGACAATGAACTCAGCAGGCATTACAGCCTCGAGTCCATAGATCAGTTGAAATGGGATATGGCTAGTGGCCAGCTTATAGGTTGTTCGAAACGCCCATAAAACTGCTTGGATTTTATGCTCCCAATCGGACCTACTGGCTTCCACGGTCTTTGTGATAATATTGCACAAAATCTGTTGGAAGATTCGGCCTGTCCATTACATCGGGGATAATAAGACGTACTCTTGCGATGAACTACAAGGAATTCAACTAGGAGTACTATTATTGTTTCATTCAGGAAGTGAGTTCTGCAATCACTCACAAGTTCTAAAGGGCATCCAAAGTGCATGATGATGTTCTCATAGAGAAACTTAGTTGTGCTGGCTGCATTGGCTACTCTAACGGCCTTCCTTCTACCCACTTTGTAAAATAATCTGTCGCCACTATAATATACTGGGCTTGACTTCCTCTAGCGGCTGGGTGGATGGGACCAACATAATCTAACCCCATTTTTCAAAAAGATTTTCTGCTATGATAGGCTTTAAAGGCATAAACACAGATTTTCTCAGTTTTGTGGCTCTTTGGCACACATCACGGTGTTTCACAAAGGTTGCCACATCATGGTGTAGGGTAGGCCACCAAAATCCTTCTTGGAGGACCTTTTGAGTAGTAGCGACAGCGGCCAAGTGACCACCACCAATTCCTTCATGAGTTGTACTAATAATAGATTTTATTTCATGGTCCAGTAGGCATCTTCAAAGGATATGGTCTATTCCCATTCGATAAAGTTGTCCAGCTATTAAGCTATATGGGGCAGCTTTTATTATCAACTTTCGTTGATCTACGAAAGGTAGTGAAGGATCAGGTCGTCCCCTCACAAGATACTCAACTATATCAGCGGCCCATTCTGGAACTACATCAACATAAAAAATATGAGCATCCGGGATTTCATCATCAACTCCCACTTCTTCTCGACGTGTCGTCAATCTAGAAAGGTGGTCAGCCAAATAATGTTGTTTTCTGGTCCTAACCACTATCCAAAATTCAAACTCTTGAAGTTGTAAAAGCCATCATGTAATACGACCCATTGTACAAGGTCGATTTACTAGATATAACAATGGTTGATGGTCAACATAAAAGGCGAAAGGGTTGGTCAAAAGGTAATGTCGAAATTTTTGACTGCTAAAAATCATGGCAAGGGCCTCCTGTTCGGTGGTAGTGTAGTTAACTTTGGCTTCAATGAGCTGACGGCTCGCGAAGCGGATGGGAAAATCTTTCTTTTTCACACCTGGTTGGGTCAACATGATCTCTATTGCATACTTAGATGCATCCATGTGCACTAAAATGTCATGCTCCAATTTGGAGACCATAGGATTGGGGCAGTGACCAAGGCTTGCTTAATCTTCTCGAAGGCGGCTAGGGCTTCCTATGTCCACTTAGGTTCAACAGTGAGGTGGTAGAGTGGCAAGGCCAATAATGCAAATCATTAATATAAAACATCTATAGTAATTGGCATGGCATGGTATAGACATCATGCACTGTTTTGGACAGGGTCAAGTCAATTATTACTTTGATTTTATCTGGATCAGTGGCAATTCTGTATTGCGATATGATATGTCCTAGCACGATGCCATGAGTTACCCATATTTGGCATTCGGCTGGGTTAAGAAAAATGCCATACTCTTCTATTGTGTTCTCCTATCCTCATCTTAGGGGCAATCCTTCAGGGTCTTTATAGTAATGGACATGTAGAATCATCCAATAAGATCATGTGCACATACTCACGAAAATAGTCGAAACTAGTAGATATGATTGGGAGCACAAGTTACATGCCACTCTGTGGGCATTCAGAATAGCTTACAAGGGAAGCACTGACCGCACGTTGGTTTATGGTCAGGATGTAGTAATGCCAGTGGAGTTTTTGGTATCCTCATTGAGAATTGCCACAACGCAACGCCTTGATAAATCCAAATCTCTACAATTATGCCATGAAGCATTATATGAACTTTGTGAGACACGCTTACTAGTTGTGCATGCATTGGCGGCTGAGAAGAAACGACGAAAAGCATGGCATGATCGCCGGTTGCACAAGAAAGATCTTCAATCTGGAGATTTGGTTCTCATGTATAAAACCAAGGTGATCAAGGGGAAGTTGAAGTTCACAAGCAAAGGCCCATTTCGAGTAAAGGAGATCTTCAGCCATGGAGCCGTGAACCTCGAGCAGTTAGATGGGACGCCATTCGACACGCCCATCAATGATAGTTGGTTGCACAAGTATTGGCCACCACAGTGAAACAGATCAGGGATGGTGATGACAGGTCACTAATAGTCCATTTTTAAGGTCATCATAGCCAGATCTAGAGAAATCTAGTTAGATCAAGCCAAATCCATCAAGATCCAGCAAGATTTGAATAGATCCGGCAACATCTGACATCATTCAACAAGATCCAAGTGAGATCTAGATCTAGATAGGATTAACCTAGAATTAGATAATCAGATTACATCATTCAGCATCCATTTTTATAGATCAGAGACATCGAACTCAAGAAAATACAGCAAACTAAAGTCAAAATTCACTTAAACTAATGGATCAGCCACCAAATGTCCATCAAAATTTTCAGAGAACTCTCCATAGTCATATCTGACCTGGATAAAATGGTATACCAGTCTACAAGAGTTAAGGATCAGAGAATCTTGAGATCTCAAAAAGAGCACTGTTTTCCATGAATTTTTGACATCCCTTTGGCTCTTGAAACTTTGACAGTCACCAAATCTAGCTCAAATGCATCTATAAAAATCTTTGCAAGAGTTACTGATGGAAAAATCATCAAATTTGAGTGTTTGCGAGGGTTTCGGAAGGCAGAATCTTTGGAACCTTTGTAGAGCATCAAGATCAACAAACCAACCCTCGCAAAGGGCATAAATGCAATTAGAGTAGTGACATTAGCCTAGCTACTTAGAGCAACTTGTGTGAGAGATCACTTCCTGTGAGGGTTGAACCCTCACATACAGTTTGAATCCTCGAAGAACCTTCATAGGGTAGTCAAATCACCTTCTGAACCTTCCCAGACTTCTTTGAGGTCTTAGAATATTGTGAAGAAGGTCCATGCAAAAATTTGGTTGGAACTAAGTTGGGGAAATGCATTTCACCTAATACACACTCTAAATTTTGCTATATAAGGGCAAAATTTGAGTCATTTGTCACTGCACTCAACGAAGCTCTATTGAATTTTCATCCAAAATTTCCAAGTTATCCAATTGCAACCAAACTTTCCACAAGCCTTCATCTGCACTCGTAGTTATCAGATCCACACTTAGTATTACTATTGTCACCATTGTCCTCACAATTTCAATCTTTTTTTAAATTTGTAAGTCTTTTTACTATTTTAACTATCTTTTCCATTTTTACGTGCCTTTCTGTATTTTTTCATTTACTACATTAACAAACAACACCCTCCATCCGCTAACATGACTTTCTCATCTTCTACTGACGAAACCGGCACAAGCAGGTCATCACCCGCGAGATACCTTCTGCCATCCTGATATGGCCCCTGCCATCTACTTCCTTGATCCAACCTTGGCTTCAGACTGCTGGCCCTCTTCTTCAAGCAATGGGATTTTTCCCACCGCTTTTCTCTTCTGATATAAGCATGAGGCTAGCTCTCCATGCCTGCACAACTTGGGACGTGCCGGAGTTGTGTTTCCACATCCTGTACCAAGGTACTACGTACAAGGTACGAATCAATGCTAACTCCATGGTCACCATTGGCGTAGTGTCCGGTGAGCACTAGCCCATCTCCCATTTCCAAGCCAAAAACCTCATGAAGCCATTCGTGATCAAGACTGCTCCTAAAATGCCAGTCTAGACTAATAACGTGTACTTGATAGAGGCTATCAACGATGCTGTAATTCAAGCAGTTGCCTACTTGTTGAACAACTTTCTAGTTGTTTCGACTTTTCACAAGGACCACATTCAGTCCAAGATGCTCAAACAGATCGTGGAATTTTTCAGACTGGCATACCTTCCTGCTCTATGAGCTTTCCATTGCCATAAAACATAGGTGAGTGGCGGCTTGGATGGTAGGGCCGTTGATAGCTTCTATCAAATAACTGTTGTTAGTTTTGATTGGGATGTCAGGAGAGAGAGCTGTCACAAAGGGGTTGATGAGGTTTTTAGCTCGGCCATGGAAGATGGGTTATTGATCACCAGAAATAATTTCGACGGTGACCATGGAATTAGCGTTTATTCGTAATACCTTGTACGTGGTAACCTGGTACAAGATGTAGAAATGAGATTTCTTCTCGTCCCACTACACATAAGCGTGAATGGCAAGGCCCATGTTAATGGCAGAGGAAAAAAGTGCTGGGTAAATGCACATTGCTTCAAGAAGGAGCCCAACTGCCTGAATCCATGGTGTGACCAAGGTATCAGATGGTAGAGGCCCAAATCCAGGTAGCCGTAGGTATTTCCCATTGGATAACTTGCTTGGTTGCGGAGCTGTCAGAGGAAGATGAGAATTTCATGATGTTAGATGAGATTTAGTAATGACGGAGATGGAAAAAGAAAAAAGTTTGAAAAAGAAAAAAAGACGTTAAAAATGGGACGAAGGCTTAAAAAACTGGAAAAGGTGAAAATCGTGAGATCAAAGGTAGAAAAGGGGACAAGGAGCGTGTAACAGGTGGTTGTGAGGGTTGATGAAGGCATGTGAGAGTTTTTGTCACGATTGGAGAATGTTGAAAATTTAGTCTAAAATTTGACAGAACTTCACTAAATGAAGTGCCAAATGACTCGAATTTTGCCCTTGTATAGGCGAGAATTGAGTGCATATTAGAAGAAGTACATTTTTCCCAGTTTAGTTCCAACCAAATTTTTGCAAGGATCTTCTTCTCATAACTCTAAGGCCTCAGAGAAGTCTGTGAAGGTTTAGAAGGTGTTTTGGGTGTCCGACGAAGGTTCTACAAAGGTTCAGTTTAAGTGATTTTCACTTCTGTTTTCGATATTTTTCTCTAAATCTGTGTTTCATATCTATATTTTTTTAAGTTAAGTAGTTTTTGTTGATGATGTACTGCCCTTTTGACCCCATCTAAATCTAGATCGTACTTGGATCATGTTGGATCTTACCTGATCTGGCCAGATCTTGCCCAATCTTGCTGAATCTTGATGGATTTTGTTCGATCTGGCTAGATCTACTTAGATCTGACTTATTTCAATTAGATATGGTTGTGATGACTTCTGATAGGGCTTGATCTGATTTCTGTATGCATTGATAGCTAGTTGTGTCTTACTGTGGTGCCTAGTACTTGTGGAGTTGGCTACCATTGATGGGTGTATCACATGCCGTCCCATCCAACTTTTCAAGGTCCACGGCTCCACGGCTCATGATTTCCTTTACACGGTACGGGCCTTTGCTTGTGAACTTCAATTTTCTCTTGATCGCCTTAGCCAGAACTCTAGAACGCAGATCGTTCTTGTGTAACCGGTGATCATGTCATGCTTTGCGTCATGATTTCTTGATTGCTAGTGCATGTACTGCCAAGATGCGTGTCTCACAAAGTTTATGTAAGACTTCATGGCGTAGTTGTAGAGATTTGGACTCATCCAAGCGTTGTGTCATGGCAACCCTTAATGACGGCACCAAAAACTCTGTTGATATTACTGCATCTTCTACCCATGGTCTTACAAAACATATGCCATAGTAGAAGTTTATTGTCAAATACTCATACATGGGCTTACAAAACACATGCCATGGAGTTTTATTTATTTTTTTATATTTTCACCGTGTTTACACAGTTGCTAACATTATGCCCCTCCTTATTGGATTGGTGGTCCCACACCAATCAAAGCTTTTTCTTCCTAGATCTTTTGAGCTTCTTGGAGATGAGATTGTTGTTGCCGAAATTGGTAAATTTGTGCCGATGCCCTCCATCATTTGCCAGTGGAGTTTGTTAAGGAAGGGCATGGGTTTGTAGTAGTGGAGCATACCATGGAGAAAGTTATGGGTTTTCCGTAGCTCCATCCTTCTTGAAGTTAGGTGGATTTCCAGCATGTAATAAAGAAGTTAACTCACTCTTCTTGTCCTAAAATGAAACCCTAGTCTATTTCCTAGAGTCATTCTTGGTAGATAGCTAGTTGGTCTTGCTTAACAATCTATCAAAAAACTAGACACAAAAAAGTTGATCTAGATTGGCAATTTGACAAACAACAAGCATTAACAATCAAAAGCATTGATAAACATTGAAATCCGAGCCCACACGTGTGTACTACAGGCTGTAGTACGGCCTTCAACCTGAGAAACAAGTATAAATTGATTTGGTTTCATTTGGATCATAAAAACTCAATGTACATAGTGAACTAGCTTGAGATTGCCAATGAGCTCCAAAATTTTTCCATCTTCTCACTATGGGCGCTTGGAATACAGAGCAAATTCGACTTCCTTCTTGAAGTTAGGTGGACTTCTAGCATGTAATAAGGAAGTTAACCCACTCTTTGTGCCCTAAAATGAAACCCTAGTCTATTTCCTAGAGTCATGCTTGGTAGATAGCTAGTTGGTCTTGCTTAACAATGTATCAAAAAACTAGACACAAATGGGATATAGTATTCAATGTCCTTTGATTAGGTGCAGCTTGTTCTTCTTTCTTCAATTTATCATAAATCGAGCTGATCATCCTGAGTTTAGATGACATAATGTTATAATATGAAAATGTACATCAGTTTAGAAAGATAGCTTTATCACTTGCAGCTACGCCAAAATTCTTGCTGTAGGAGGATTTGACAGTGTTATGTTGGAGAGAGAGTGTGTGTTTTGCAAAGAAACACAAACTATCACAATATAAATGAGGAGCCACCTACCAATCGCATACAAATCTCATTCACAGATCCACACAGCCAGTCTTTTGATCGCGATCCACACATCCACAACCACCAAAAACACACACCCACACAGCCACTGAGAGAGAGGCGTCCAATTACAATGAGACATCCAGTTACAATCCTCCACATAGCACGAGAAAGAGAGGAGCCAGTGGCATGTTCCGACCCCAAGCAAGCTAGAGAGAGAGAGAGAGAGAGAGAGAGAGAGAGAGAGAGAGAGAGAGAGAGAGAGAGAGAGAGAGAAAGAGATAGGAATAAGAATTGGCCCCTTAGTCATTATTAAGAAAGGTGACCAATAAATGTTGTTAATAAAGGTGGCCAGTGGTGTACAATATAGTAGATTGAAGGGCAACTCTAAGTTTAAGAAAAATATACTTTGAATGGTATAACCCAATTTCACCCTTCAAATCATACACTGACTAAATAAATAACGTAAAAAAAACAGTATTTTCAAATTAAATCATGATCTATATACACTATCTTTCTAATGGTTTCTCTTAAATTGAATAAATGCCCATTTTTTTTCATTTCACATTTGAAGGGCAAAAGGCCTAGGATGGGCATTTTGCCCTTCAATCTACAACACTGAAGGTGGCTAACATGCATGCATGCATGGGGAAGAGGGTCATGCATCATTTTTCCCATACATGCATCCTCCTCCCCACTTTTTAGTTCAAAAAGTATGTATACATGGGTGAGATAAGGAGGAATGCCACCCATACACATGCGCAAAACTGTACATAAGTTATACACACACACACACACACACACATATACTAGTAAAGAGTGTCCGTCGTTGACGGGCAATGGAGGCCGATCTTCATAAAAATGCATTTTTATTTCAACCTTTCTCGTGGAAAGTCTAATAATTTACAAAATCCTTAGAGCACCCTTCAAATTTTTTATGATGAAAGTCTCATTTGGTTAACACCTTTCACCATGAAAGTATGTACATGCACTTCAAAACACTATGTGTGTTGGTAAAGGATAATTTGAATTTGGAGTGGGCCCCTTAGATGCGTGCATGGGGAGCAGGGCCATGCATCCTTTTCCCCATACATGCATCCTCCTCCCCAAGTTTTTTAGTTAGAAAAAGCTCATACATGGGTGAGGGGAGGAGCATGCATGGTGCACCCATACCCATGCACAAAACTGTACATAAGTTTAAATATATATATAGATATATAGACATATATACATATATATATATATATATATATATATATATATATACACACACACACGCACACACACACACACACACACACACACACACACACAACACACACACACACACACACACACATAGATATTATTTGTGATTATTGATTATTTATTTTTTGGATTTTTTGCTTTTTAATTATATATATTTTATATTCTTTTATATTAATTATTGTAATTTAGGCTTTGACTTTTAGTTTTTCAATTTTTAATAGTTAAAATCAAATTTCATCTAGATACACTCACATAACGTCTATTTAAAAGATCATTTCTAAAGGTGTTTTGTTATCAAAAGAGATGTTTTACTATGCAAAAGCATATAATGACTTTCAAAATCAAAAACTGAAAAGTAAAAAGAAAAAAAAATCAAAAATCAACTAATCAAAATAAAAAAATCTAATATAAAAAATTGCAAAAAAATTGAAAATAAAAAAATCAAAGTCTAAATACCTAAAAATTAAACATCAAAATAAAATCTTAAAACAGTTTGTCTTGCAGCTCCTTCCCTACTTTTCCCCTTTCTGACCACCTCCAATGTGTTGCCCTTCACTTCAACCTTTTTTCTGTCAAAGCCGCTAAATGACACTCGTTCTATATTATGAACAACTCTCTGATATGGAACAAGTTCCTCCATCATGTCCTTTTTTATCAAAATTTCACCGCCTAAGGATCTCCAAGATATTATTGATTGCTCACGGTCCTTTACCCAACAACAATATATAATTGTTAAATCTTCCTCCTCCAACCTTGAATCCTCCCTCAAACAAACCCTCTCTTCCATCACCATAGATAGGGCTCATACAACCGATCCTTTACTACGAGTCGATGAATTTATTGTTGCTCCCAACAGTCTCAATATTCTTGATCATGCTAAAGTTGTTATCTTTCGAAAGAGAATCACCCCAACTGGCTGCGAGAAGCAGATCTTCCATCTGTTTTTTTCTTTAGAAAATTTAAAGATCAACAGAGGAGAGAAGACTGTTGTGGCCTCATTGTATTCTTGCCTCCCTTCCCCTGAACCCATCTACAATTCTTTCTTCAATCACTTTTCACTTCTCTTCAATCATGTTGCCCCTCCAAAGATTGCCAATGAGGACATCTCCACTTATTGTTCTTTCTCTTCTCCTCTCTCTTCAGTTGATTCGATTTCATTTTTTTCACCCCTCTTTAAAAGAGTTGCACCTTGTCCTCAAATCTCTTCATAGGGACAAAACTCCTGGTCCTGATAATGTCACTCCGGATCTTTTCCTGGCACACTGGAGAATTGTTGGTCATTCTCTCCTCCTTGCCATTAACACTTCAATGTCAATGGGCACCTTTCTCCCCTCCTTCTCTTAAGGGTTGTGTTGCCCTCTTCGATTTCTGACTATCGCCCTCTTACGATGTTCAACACCTCTTATAAGATTGTTGCAAAAGCCATTGCCAAGAGGATTGCCTCTCTCCTCCCCTCTAACCTCTCTAAAAGCCAATCTGACTTTATCAAAGGTAGATTTCTTTTCAATAATATCTTTAATGTTTGGTCTACCATTGACTCTTCCCTTTGATATAACTATCAAGCTCTTGTGCTTAAGATCGATTTTGACATTTGATAGAATCAGTTCAAATTTTTTTCTTGCTTGTTGCTCCTCTTTTGGTTTACTTGGATACATTACCAAGCTTATTCAAGCCCTCTTTGATTCTGCTTCTTCTTCTATTATTTTTCAAGGTATTCTTTCCCCCTCTTTTCCTGTTCATTGTGGCATCAGACAAGTTGTCCCCTTTCTCCCTTTCTCTTTGTCATTGCCACAAACGACACAAAAACTGTCGCTACACCTTTTCTGCCCTCACGCTCCAAAAGGATCAAGAAGATCATGCAAGTACCCAGAAGTACAGATATCTGATCTGATAGCATGACATCAGCATATGAAATCTAGGTCATGGCTAATCTGCCACTCTTGTAATTCCTGATTAGTTGTAGATGTTTAGTTACTCTAATCTAGAAGTTACACGGAGCGACTATATACTTTCTGGATGATACTTGACACACATATATGAAGTAGTCTAATGCTAGTAAGCAAGACACACAGACAGAATATGAGTCCACCTGCATGCCAGGCAATTCTGCATAGGATCTGAAGATCCACAAGTCCGCTAGTAAGTGAGACATTCTCGTGGGAGAACTGTATTTTTCTCACGCCAACGCACTGCGTGGATTTGCATGCAGTATTTGAAGAATCACAAATCAATACATGATCTTGTAGCCATTTGCGCACATCTCACTCTTGTCTTGTATGACCTTGAATGTTGATAAGCCTGTTGTTATTCGTGTATTTGATTCTCTTGCTCATCTAATTCCGCACATTGTTTGAATTCTTGTTGAATGCTACATTAATCTATTAACGTAGATTAGCAGTGCCTGACTACATTCTGGAGGACTATAGGAATGATACAACTGGCAGTGGCCAGCGATCAGTTCCGAACCCCATCCAAATTGTTTGCTTGTGATATTCTTTCGTGACTGCGATGACTATTACCATGATCATATAGGGACCTAACTAAGCCAAGTTGCTAGATTTAGATGCTTTCTACTTTTATTCTACACTACCTCACCTTAACACTATCCTTCCTAACACTAAGCACATCCATACATCATGTGTGTGTGTGTGTGTGTGTGTGTGTGTGTGTGAGAGAGAGAGAGAGAGAGAGAGAGAGAGAGAGAGAGAGAGAGAGAGAGAGAGAGAGAGAGAGAGAGAGAGAGAGAGAGAGAGAGAGAGAGAGAGAGAGAGAGAGAGAGAGAGAGAGAGAGAAAGATGGATAAAATGAGTAGAGAAAGAGAGGAAGAGAGGTGAGATGGAGGTTAGCTCATTTGCCCATTATGCATGCTAATGAAAACAAGAACAATGAAATGGAAAACAATAGGGAAAGCAACACAAAAGCATTAGCAAGAGTGAATAACAAATGGCTTGCTCTCCAAAATGGTAGAGTTTCATCCTTCTCATTAAGCATGAAAAATGGTTACAAATGGTGCCTTTTTATCTTTGGGGTGGCCCTTGCCCCTTGCTTCCTATTGGCTACTTGCAAGAAGGTGGGATTGAAATTCACACCCTTCACAAGAAGCACAAATAAATCTATGGTGTAGGAAGAAATACACCCCACCTACCACCATTTGACTTTTGACTAACTCAAAAACTTAGTAACTTAAACTTAACTTAGACTTTGGCCTCTAATATTATTTTTAATTACATGGCCCAAAGTCTAGTTTAATCCAAAAAGATTATTTATAAGTGCTCATTGGGCCATGGGCTTACGCACACATGATGCCATGACCCTCGCATCTTATTTCTACTAATTTTGACATTTTATTTATTTACAAGCACAACAGAAATAACCCCAACAAGGCCCACGACCTGAAGTAGTGTCGGTCCCTCGACACTATGGTGGTTTAATAGAGGCTGCATTTGGTGCATTGTTGCTAGATCATATATCCTGTAACATCTTCCATAAACTCCACCCATTTCGTGCTCTTCTTCTCCTTGGAAGTATGGAAGGACTTATGAATGCCCATCAATC
Source organism: Diphasiastrum complanatum (assembly GCA_029204225.1). NCBI lineage: Eukaryota > Viridiplantae > Streptophyta > Lycopodiopsida > Lycopodiales > Lycopodiaceae > Diphasiastrum > Diphasiastrum complanatum. The sequence continues at coordinate 27,411,848 of CM055093.1, forward strand.
AATTTTGATTGATCCAGGCCTAAAACCGGGTAGGCCATGGATCGTTGATGAAAGCCGCTCTATAATATACTTGGGCCAATGGCAATTGGTCCTCAACTTTTTCCAATGCCAGGGCCGTATTTGCATCAAAACAAATGGATGGGAGAAAGTCATCCCATTTGGTGGCGACACCCATCAGATATTCTAAGTCCCAGGCATACTGTGCGGCCGCGTGGACTGTTGGATCTGGACAATTCACATATTCTATAGAAAACTGAATGAGAGCTCGCTTGACGTCTACGTCCGTCGTCTTCCACCCGTACTCCAAACAAATTCTTGGCCAATTCATGGTTTCAACCGTTATCCTTCCATAGGGGTTCCGCATCCATCCATTTCGATCTACGTGGGTAGGAAACGTAGTGGGCATTCACCCATAGTTCTCTTGGACTTGTAACATACGTCCTAATGGACACAAGGTCTCTTTAGAATAGCCTTTGGTGCCATTCTGGCTGAGGGGCCAATGCCGGGAGGTAGGCCAATTCGTTTCCCTTGACCTCCTCGATCGTCATAGGTGACTGCCAGCCACTATGTGAGCTCTCGTATGGAAATTGGACCAGGTAGGCATTGATTTCATCCTCTACCATTTTTGGCCTTCAGCATGTGCGATTGGCAGAGACCGATCACGAGCCTTGAGATGAAGATGCTTGCTCGTGGCTTGGATTTGCTGCTTGTGTGTTATCTGGGCCCATGTTATGCCCTTGGTCTTGTGTGTTCGACACCCTTGTCGCTGCTTGCCCTTGGTCTTGGCTCTGACTAGCCTACGCAACATTATACGTTGGTGGCATTGGAATTACCGCCAGGGTCGATTGCAGTTTCTGTGCCATGAGGTTTTGGCACGCCTTGAGTGTACTCTTTGCTTGGTTGAGCTCATGGTTTTCACTCACACGGTATCGGTCAAACTCCACCTGGTAGTTGTTCAGGGTTTGACTGTATACCTGCATCTGCTACCTGTACAGGTTCACCTCAACTTGTGGGAGAGGTCGATCTGCAGGGACCGGTTGTGCTAACCAGGCGGCCTTCTCTGCTTGTAAGGCTTGCACCTTCTCTTTCAGACGAGTATTCTTTGTTTCATAGATCTGTAGTTGGGCTTGGAGGGGGGCTAGTCACTGCTCTGCCGCTTGCTGAAGCTCTTGGACTCGGGCAGAGACATCCGTTACTGATTTGAGGAGGCTAGAGATATAGTTGTATAGGCCATCCTCGTGTTGCTTCAGCTTTAGAACTTTGTCCTTTTGTGCTTGCTCATGCTGGCTGGCTATCTGTAGGTCTTGCTGGAGCTTTGTGAGTTCCGCTCGCAGCTTCGTGTTGTTGGTAGCCAGTTTCACCATATGGCCTTCCAATATTATTTGCTGCAAAAATTGAAGAATTGCAATCTTCAATCAGTATATTTCAGAGGACAATATATGGCTTACAACGAACGCGTAGAGTCTCAATGGATTAGCAAGCACAAAATGAAAACACTAAGAGACACAAACTCGAAGCTTTGGCACTAGGTGGTGATGCCAGTAAAAGACGTATGAGGGACACAAAAGAGTTCTTGCAAAAGACGGTTGGAAAAGATTTTATTTCCAAAATATATATGAAACATTTTTTGAAGGGTAAAGATTTGATTAAAATTGTGAAAGATGAAACAAGTGATTCAATTCGCCTGAGAATTACAAAAAAGCTAGTCGACAAGTTCAAGCCAAATCCAAATGTTAAAGAGATGGTGTACGCATGTGACCAAGGAGGTGTGAGTCGCAAGGAGTATAGAGCTTTGAAGAAGACGCTCTGACAAAAATGGGTTAAAACACGATCAAATAATACCTATTTATAAACTTGTTGAATCCACCAAACGAGAATGAAATTCGATTTTGCTCTCTGAATTAGGAGAGTTTCAGCATATTGAGGATTCATTTATAATAACCAATAAGAAGAAAGGACCTCCGACATGTTTTCATTATCATCAAGGCAACAATATATTCTTAGATCTAGAAAAGGTCCAAGCAATGAAGATCCGACATTACGAAGTTAAAGCAAATGGTAAGAACATTTCTTGTAGATTCCGGTTATCAATTGTATGCTTTTCTTCAACTAATATGTTTTCGTAATGAAATTTTTGTTTTACAGATTGCGGAGGTAAAGTTATATTTGTTATTAAGTTGGACAAAGCAGATATCGTAAAAGGACATAAACTTGAACGTGTCACAATCACCTTGATGAATCGTGAATTGCAACAATTTGGCAGAAGTTATTGTAGAGAATTTAGCGTGCAATTTAAAAATCACATATGGTGGATAGCTGCATTTGAAGTTCCTAAGGAGGCTCACGAAGTACTGAAGTGGCTATTTGAAAAATGTAGTATATCTAAGATAATACATGCACAAAATGAAGACAAATTGCTCAATGTTGAAGGAGAAAACGTTGTTGTAGAGTGGCACCTAGCTGCTGATTTGAAGACCTTGAAATGCATGTATGGTTGTGGTCTCGGTGCAAATGTAAATTTTTTTTGTATATATTGTATGTTTGAATCTGGACTTGGTCAAAGTATCCTGGGTCGTGCCTTGCACGCCCAAGCAAAGAAACCTATCTTTTTCTACATCATACTAAAAAAACCACCATTCCCATAATACTGAAAATTTTAAATCACTGTATTCACATAGATAGTACTGAAATCAGATATTAAACACAATCACAACAATTTGCATTCACATAACTTGAAAATCTTCAATATATTTAACAAAAAATCTTTAGTATATTATAAATAAAATCTCTCAGTACATGATATTTTAAATTGCGCTATCTCCTTGGCCTTCTAGCTAGGTGGAGATCCTTCGGGAGTATTGTGACTCTCTTTCCATGTACCGCACACAAAAATGAGTAATCAAAAAGTTGTATTAGGTGCACTTTCGCAGACTCTTATTGCAGACACAACATTTGCCTTAAACTTGTTCCCCAAGGAAAATTCATCTTGATTTCTTTTACAAGCCTCACAAACGGGGCCCTAGGTAGCAAAAATTTCATAGATTTCGGATACCTCCTTATATCTTGGAGCCACTTTGCAATCCAGTGCTTCCTACGCGGTCGAGGAGGTGGTGGCTACATCCTGCGGAGCTCCTTTCCAGCCCAAGGTGCCGCACGAGGGGCCGGCCTATCTCTGCCATGCTCTATGGTCCTACTTGGGCTAGCTGCGACAGAAGTTGGAGGTGGAGGAGGTGGAGGTGGAGGTGGAGGTGGAGGTGGAGGTGGAGGCAGTGGTGGTGATGTTGGCGGTGTGGGCAGTGGTGATGGCAGCTGAGCAGCATGATTCCGTCGCTTTGGTGCAGAGCCTACCTTGCAGGGATTCTTTCTCTTTCGCTCGTGTGCTCCTCTCCCAAACCATCTGTGTGTCGCCTTCTGCTTCATTCTTGTTGTGTGCAAAATTGGGGTGCCCTCCTCAGAATCACCCACCAGCAATGACATCATCAGACCCATCACCGGGCCGTGACTTGGGGGTGACACGGTGGGTGTGGTGTCACCTGATATGTTCAAATCCGTCATGTCCATGCCCATTGCTGGTGGAAATGGGTCGAAGAATGCATCATTTAGAACCGGCAACTCACCTGATGTCGCAAGCTCCTGGTCCAAGAACTGCATTGTTTCTTCTTGTTTGGTTGTCATCGGGGAAGGGTTGTAGAACACCTGATCAGACAGATTTTGATTCTACTAACAAAGCGCGTAGTTTACTTGACAAAGGATGAGAAAGAAACGAACGTGAACTCGAAACATTTCTATTCATGACCAACTCGAAAGATTCGCAAAGGATTCGCAAAATTTATCTTGCACTCAACTCAAAAGATTCACAAAACAATTTCTTGTAGAAGCTCGTGGCTTTCTTGTTGAAGCTCAAAAGATTCACGAATAGAATCTTGTTGCAAAATATTCTATTTCTTGTTCAAACCTCAGATGTCGTGAACAGTTCACGAAATCTTCTAGATTTTTTTCTCTAAGCTCACCTGTCGCGAACAGTTCGTGAAATATTCTGAATTTCTTCTTAAAGCTCAAAGTTGTCATCTGTCACGAACAATTTGCGAAAGACGAAAATGTCAAGAAGAGTCAAGTGTCACGAATAATTCACAAAACATGAAGCTAAGACGAAGAGATGGACTGTCACAAATAATTCGCAAACAGAATTCATTCGACCTTGGAAATAGAGCGTCTATTTGAATATCAACCATCATAAATGGTTAGATATCTATTGTTACATCATTGAAAGACCAAAAGACCTGTAAATAAAAGGCCAAAAGACCTGTCCTGTAACAATATTAATACATGTGCACTACTCGTTGTAACTCACTCAATTAGAGACACAACAAAGAGATAAGACAACAAGAGATGTATATTGATGATTAAGATTCAGAGTTATAAAAATTCGTTTTTGATCAATAGTTTCTTATTGTTTGCAATTGTCTTAAGTTGTCTCTTACTTCCGCATATAATTTCCACACGCATATTCAATCAGAGCTAAAACTATTCTATTAGTACATAGATCAAATACAGTCCCGATTGAAGACACTGATATTAGTTTATTCAAACTTTCATCGTGTTCTCTATGGAAGAATAATTACTATTTTTCCTATAGTGGTATCAGAGCATACGAAATTAGAATTGATACAGTAATATCAAAACGAGTCAGATCATCCCTCTCAGCATTCTTCATACATCCATCAGCAAGCTGCTATTTGGAGGTTATTCAGAAATAGAAGATGTTGTCGATCATCAATATTCAAACTAAGATCACTACGATCTTGGATCCAGAAGGTTTAGACTACTTGATTTGAAAATTAAAGACCACTCTTATTGAAGGGCGAAGGTCTATGGCAATGGGTAGAACCAATAGAGGAGAAGCCAGTAGCTACTCCTGGCAAAGAACTTCGAGAATGGAGTTTAAAAAATGACAAAGCTATAGCAATTATTGCGTCTTCAATACATGACAATATAATACTAGATCTTACATCAATTTTGAACGCAAAAGATTTATGGGAAGAATTGCAAACCAAGAATGAGACTTGGCCATAATCAGATCATGTTTTTGGAAGACCAATTATCTTACCTACAGTGGGACGGCAAAGACCTGAATACATTCATGCAAAAGATTGAAGATCTATTTATTTCTTTGCAAAATTTTGGTGCAAAAAATAGAATTTCTAAGGAAAAACAGCTTAGTTATTTTCTTCGAGCCCTACCCAGGTCATTCCACACAACAAGAATCTTATTGGCGAAAGATGTGACAATGACACTTCAAAAGGCAATAGACGAAGTTAAGGAGGAAGTAGAAGCTCGTGAACGCTATGACAACAATGGTGATTTCGAAAATGCTCTATTTACTCAGAAGAATAAATCTTCTAAGAAGTCTAAGTTTAAGAGAGAGTCAGCTAAAAAGAATGAGTCTAAGACTAATGATCAACAATCTGGAAAACGACATGCACAAGAGGCTATGTCACGTGAACATGGAAGCCTTGTACCAAGCCAACAAAAGTAAGAGAATTCAAGGAGTCGAAATCACAAGTAGAGATATTTGAACTACCTGCGGATTCTATTTTAAAGACAAGATGACTAGAACACCTTTCTGTAAGGATGTTTATAAATCAACTAAGTTACTTGAAATTTTGCATTTAGATATTTTTGGACCATTCGGAGTATTGTTGTTGGGTGATGCAAAGTATTTCATTACGTTTATTGATGACTTCATCAAGTTCGTTGTGGTACTTTATTTGTACCAAATCTGCAGCTTTCAAAAAATTTGTTGAGTATACGAATTGGGCTGAGAAGCAGACAAGCAATAAGCTAAAGCAGATTCGCATAGATCATGGAGGTGAGCACATTTTCAATGAATTCAAAGCTTACTATACTGATTGAGGTATTATGCATACAAAGACTGCATCTTACACACCTTAGCATAACTGAACGAAGGAATTGTACACTGATGGAAGCTGCTAGGTGTACGATGGCTCATGCGAAAGCACCAAAACAGTTGTGGGTAGAAGCAGTGGCTACATCAAATTATCTTCAGAATCTTATTCTGAATCTCGGATACCAGATAAAACTCCTCATGAGATATGGTGGAAGTCAAAGCCAAATCTTGCACATGTTCGGACATTTGGATGTAGTGTATATGCACATACCAGATAAGCTGAGAAAGAAACTCGATGAAAAGACAAAACAAGATTTTTTGGTAGGATTCGAGTTACATTCGTCATATTATCGTGTCCATGTACTTGAAGCTGGCAAGATAAAAGTTGTTTGAGATGTCAAATTTGATGAGTCGAAATACATAGCAGACAGTGATCTAGTCGGCTATGAAATTCTGAAAAATTATTATAAGTTATAGAAGAAAAACAAGCAGAAGATGAAAGAGAGTTACCAGATTCAGAGGGAGGTCAAGATCGAGTGCTTGACAGACTCGAATCACCAGCTCAAATTCTAGAAGAAAAGTTTGAATCATAATCGAACTCAAAACCTATAGAATCGAACTCAAAACCACCCGTGAGAAGATTTGATAGACAATGAAAACCACCAGAAAGGTATGGTCAGGATGTTTTTAATACAACCATCGAATTTTGTGGTTTCTCTGACGAATCTCAAATATTTGAGGAAGTTGTTGATGGACTAGATAAAGATCGCTGGATTCAAGTAATGGAGGACGAAATGTCATCCATATATAAGAACAATGTATGGACACTTGCACCTATACCTGACGGCAGAAAACCAGTCAAGTGCAAGTGGATCTACAAAATCAAAACAGGTCCTAATGGAGAAAACATCAGATACAAAGCAAGGTTAGTCGCTAAAGGATTTTCACAGAAGTATGGAATCGACTACACTGATGCTTTCTCACCGGTAGTCAAACATACATCAATTCGTTTGTTATTCGCGTATGCAGTGGCTCATGATCTGAAAATCCATATTGTGGTTGAGAAGACTGCATTCTTACATGTAGAATTGGAAGAAGACTTATTCATGGACCAACCACTTGGTTTTGTAAGCCAAGAATATCCATAATACGGATGTCAATGAATAAAAACATTTATGGTCTGAAACAAACAACCAAACAATGGTATAGAAAGAAGGACGAAGCACTACGTTCCTTAGGCTTCAAACTTCTATTTGTTGAGTCAAATATCTATATCAAGCATATCCAAAATGAAATAAGCATTCTAGCTGTCTATGTTAATGACACACGTATCTTTTCAAAAAGAGATAAGTTAATTTCAGATTTCAAAAGAGACAAATCTGAAATATTTCACATCGCTGACCTAGGAGAAGCTAAAATCTATCTAGGCTTGCAGATCATGAGAGACTTTGAAGGTGGTAAGTTGTATCTTCACCAAAAAAAATACACTCAAAAGATTATTGAAGACTTCCACATGCTCGAATGCAAAGGTGTGCATACTCCCATGATGACTGGAACAATACTGAGCAAGGCAGATTGTCCGCAGAATTTTGAGGAAGAGGAACGAATGGCCAAAACACCCTATTGTAGGCTGATTGGATTATTGTTATATCTAGCAAACAACACAAGACCTGATATAGCATTTGTAGTATACGGGCTGAGCCAATATAATCAAAACCTAGGATCATTGCATTGGAAGTTGGCAAAGAGAGTACTACAATATCTCCAGGAAACAAAAGACTATGGACTGTCTTATTCGAAGGAAGCTAGATTTCACATCAAATCTTACAGTACGCAAGTTGGGCATCCATGAAGGATGATAACAAAAGTATTTCAGGAGGTTGTACTCTAGCATCTGGCGTAGCCATACTCAAGATAAGCAAGAAGCAAACAACAGTAGCTCAATCTTCCTATGAAGCGAAATATGTAGCAGCAGCCAAGGAGTCAAACGAACTGATCTGGATTAAACAGATGTTGAAAGGATTTGATGAATCTATTTTTGAACCTTATGTCTTGTTAATGGATAACACTTCAGCAATCTATCTTATGAAAGATCATGTATTTCACTCAAAAACAAAACACATAGCTATCAAATATCATGTGATTCGGGACTTAGTCGAGAAGAAGATACTGAAGACAGTCTTCATACCCATAGAGAAAATGATAGCTAATATTTTTATGAAGCCACTCAATATAACTTTGTTTGAGAAGCAGCGAAGAAAATTGGGGTTAATCCAACTGCCCACTTTGAGAGGGAGTTGTAGAACACCTGATCAGACAGATCTTGATTCTACTAACAATGGGCACAGTTTATTTGACAAAGAATGAGAAAGAAAATCAGATACAGTCCCAATTGAAGACACTGATATTAGTTTATTCAAACTTCAATCGTGTTCTCTGTGGAAGAATAATAATTATTTTCAAGGGCTTCTTTGTTGTTCTGGTTGTTGCTACTATGGCTGCTCTTCTTGCTGCTACTGCTGCCGCTACTCTTGTATAGCTGGTGTGTGGGCCATTTCCTCCTCAGCTTCATGCTGAGTGGCCAGATCATCCTGAGTCGCTATTGGGCTGCGACTCCTACTCCTACTTCTGCTCCCCCGTCTCTCTCTCTCATCGAGGGTGGCTAGTGCATCCCAATGGAGCAATGCAGTCACTCTGAGATCTCTAGGAATTAAAGAAAATGCCCATTTTGATCAGGTTAGAGGATGTCAACCCACCATATGTCAATTTTTCATATTTGGCGTGTATGGCAGAGAATTTTCCAGTGAAGGACTTCACGTTTTGCCAGTCGAAGCTATTTGAAGGAAAGACATTTGCACCAGACATATTATTATCCATTACAATGACATAATAATAATTCAAACATAATAGTTAACACAAGAATAAAAGAGGTGGGACTTACAATGTGTTTGGATGGTTCTATCAGCAACGACCACATCCAATAAAATATCTTGACGCATGTATACGTGTTGGACATCTGCAAGGTATTTGCCGTTTTGATCGATTGTATCGTGGATTCTTCCTTTCCAGTGGTAGTCTTGGTTGTTTTGCTTTCTCTTTGCAACCTTGTGAGTTCCTTTGCCCGATGGTTGCATGTAAACCCAGTCAAAAGTTGAGAATGTATGGCACACCCAATGCTCATTGGAATCTTTGATGTGTGCAATAATGGAAGCTAGTTGATTCTTGGGCTTCCTTTGATTGAGTAGAGGCCATAATGGACGATGTAATGATAATGTAGGATATGCGAAATAGTGAGTGAGATCATCAGATAAGGTGAACCAAAATAAAAAGAAAAGAATATTTGTGGAGTGTACAGAATGAGAGAGAGAGAGAGAGAGAGAGAGAGAGAGAGAGAGAGAGAGAGAGAGAGAGAGAGAGAGAGAGAGAGAGAGAGAGAGAGAGAGAGAGAGAGAGAGAGAGAGAGAGAGAGAGAGAGAGAGAGAGAGAGAGAGAGAGAGAGAGAGATACAAACTTGTGAACATTCAAAATTTGAAATAAGGACTAGGCTCACTTAGCATATGGCTGTTAGTAGATAGACAGACTAGTTGATGTTAACTTGTAGGCATAGTTATTGCTTTATCTAGGGTTAATGTTAGAGGTGTACTTTGTGGGCCCCACACTTGATTTAATCTACACCATTGAATTTGCCATGTCATATGGACCATTTCCTCTCAGTTGTCAATATTCTATTGGTACACATGTCATCATTAACACTAATTATAATTAGTGAAGAGGCCCTTTTTGAGTCCAAACAGGGCCTCAATGGATACAAGCCAGACACCAGCCTCATCCTAGCAGGGCTCAAGATCGATCTCCGCCAGCTGCGCGTTCAGGAAGCCAACCTCGATAGAGGATGGAATCAATTCCTAATTGGCGCAGTTCCCAGATGAAAGCTCTCGCGACAGTTGACAACTATCAACAACGATAAAGGAGATCAAGGGCAACAAGCTGGCCTATATTTCTACCTTAGGAGCTCAGTCGAAATGGAAAAAATGACTGCTTGAACGTGACCCTATGACCATTAGGGCATACGTTACCAATCCCAGACAGTTGCGGGTCAACGCCCACTACCTCCCCTACCCACGTCGATCTAAATGGGTGGAGTGTGGCACCCCCCTGGATAAAATCACAATCCATACTAGAAATTGGTTGAGAATTGAATCACAGTACAGGTGTAAAATGGACGTAGACACCAGGAGGGCCTCGTTCAATTTTCACAACAATTTCTCACCTACCCAGATCCCATAGTCTGCACGGCCGCAACATACGCCCAGGACTTAGAATATCTGATGGGTGCCCCCACCAAATGGGATAATTTTTTGTCGGCAGTTTGTTTTGACCCCAATACCGCCCTAGTCTCTGAAAAAGTTGAAGACCAACTACCAGTGGCGTGAGTGTACTATATAGTGGGCATGTTCGGCGATCCCTGACCAAGCAGATTCCAACAACGGATCGACCAGGCATGGCTTACTGGTGTCCATAAATCCTTCCATATCCAGAAGAACAAGAAGAGCCTTGCCAGATTGTACTTCATGGAAGATGTCACTAGATATCTCATCCACCAGAGGCGCACCAGGCAAATGCTCTACTGATCCGGCAGAGTGCCGAGGGACCAACACTACTTCAGGCTGTGGGTCCTGTTGGGGGTATTCCCAACATTCTGTAAATAAATAAAATCGGAAAGTGGAAATAGTTGCGAGGGTCATGGCATCCTGCGCGTATAAGCCCATGGCCCAATGAGCACGCAAGTGAAGTTGTAAATAGAATAAAGGACTTGGGCCTTATTGTGATTAATAAAACTTGAGGCAACAATGTCAAGTTAATAAACTTAATTTAAAACTTTCCAAGTTGGGTCCAATTTGAGACTCACAATAATCATGTGAATTCTAATGTACTTTTTTAGGACCCTTGGATTAGATTGGGTCCAAAATGAATGGCTAAAAAAATGCACATACTTTTAGAAGTAGCAATAGGATTTTGAGGCAAAAGCCTTCCCCATTGATAAAAAGGCACCTCTTGTACCATATTTGCATGCTTAGTGAGAAGGAGAAAACTCTACTATTTTTGGAAGACAAACATCCTCATTTGCTATTCAATGCTTGCTATTGTTCTTGTTCTTGTTTCTCTTGCTTTTAAGTTCATGCTCTTTTTTGTTTTCAATAGTTAAAGTTTTTCCTTTAGCAAGTAAAATGAGCAAGTAAGCTAACCTCCACCCTCACTCTCCCTTTCTCTACTTTCTCTCTATCTAATTCTCTCCCTCCATTTCTCTACTTATATCTTCCCTTCTTCTCTTCCCATTCACCCAAAATCATATTAAATGCTAGTTTAGTGGAGTAGAGTTAGTGGGGGTCGTGTTAAAGGTGGTAGTGTTAGTGTAAAAAGTAGAGATCAACTAAAAGTAGCATCTAAGCTAGGTTAGGATCCTATCCAAGTGTTCTAACCATCTTTGACAGGCGGAAGGGCTACTCACCGACCAAATCTACATCCCTACAAATACATACCATCTCCTTTGTGCATTGTGTAAGAGCTTTGTACTTGGCCTCACTAGATGACAATGAGATAGTGGCTTGTTTCTTCGACATCCATGATATAGCTCCATCACCTATGAAAATACAATGAGCACTAATATATTTTCTTTCCATTGTATCTCCAGCATAGTCCGAACTTGAGAATCCAAATAAGTTAGGTGACAATCTCTCATACAATATGCCAAAGTCTCAAGTTCCAATGATGTACCTCAAGATTCGTTTCCCTAGCTTCCAATGCTCCTCACTAGGATCTTGCATGAATTGGCTCAGTCTTCCAACACAATAGCTTAGATATGGTCTTGTAATGGTTAGATAGATGAGTGAACCAATTAGATTCCTATAGAGAGTAATGTCCTCGAAGGATCTTTCATTACCTCTTATAGTTAGCTTTACATTTGACTCCAAAGGTGTATCACAAGATTTTGCATCTACCTTATGAAATCTTTCTAGAATAGAATTAGCATACTTCTCTCAAAAAATGAAAGTAGATTGAGAAGATCTAATCACTATTATTCCTAAAATGTAATGCAAACTACCAAGATCATGCACCTCAAATTGTTTCTTAAGAGCACTGTTGATATCCTCCACATCTTGATTGTTTCCACCACTCAAGATGATATCATCCACATAGATTAGCAAGATGATAACATCATTTCCAGCAAACCTATAAAAAAATGAATGATCATACTCACTCATAACAAAGCCTTGAGAAAGTAAAAAAGTGTTAAGCTTAGCATACCAACTCCTTGGTGCTTGCTTAAGGCATTATAAGCTCTTTTATAGTAGACACACATGATTTGGCTTTGTAGATGAAATGTAGCTCTTGGGTTGTTCCATGTAAACTTCATTCTCAAGATCACCATTCAAGAATGCATTTTTAATGTCCAATTGTCATAGATTGCATCCCTAAAGAGTAGCAATAGAGGTGATGACCCGAATGCATACCATCTTTGCCATGGGTGCAAAGGTTTCATCATAGTCAATCCCATGTGCTTGAGAATATCCTTTTGCCACTAACCTTGCCTTGTACTTGTTGATGGATCCATCTTGGTTTGTTTTCATCTTGAAGATCCATTTGCATCCAATAGCTTTCTAGTTTTTAGGTAACTCCACCAATCTCCATGTTCCATTCTTCATTAGAGCTTGATACTCAAGATCCATTGCTTCGATCCACTCCTCTTCTTTCCTTGCTTCATCTACACATGTAGGTTCATCAAAAGAGGTTAGGAAAGCAACATAATTTCCAGATTGCTGACCCTTTTCATTATAAGTGAGCCTTGAAGGCATTTGTCTTTCCCTTCATGTTCTCCTTGTCTTTTGACTTGATGATGGTCCTTCATCATCACCATCCAAAGTAGGATCCTTTACATCAACATCAAGAATGTTAGATCCATCCACATCACCATCAATAATGCTTGAAGATACTTTTGTAATGTTTCCCTCATAAAAAATGACATCTCTACCAACAATCACTTTGTTAGTAGAAGGAATGTAAACCTTGTAGGCTTTACTCACCTCACTATATCCAACAAATATACCTTTCCTTGAAGATGGATCCTCCTTGGTCCTATCATCAAGTGCTATGTTTACATAGCATGTGCATCCAAAAGTTCTTAGAAAGTTGACACTCAGAATCCTCTTGAATAGCATCTCAAAAGGTGTCATTCCATCCAAAATAGATAGAATATTGTAGCAGTGACCATAATGTCAAAAGGATCCCATTGTAGACACGTGGAACACAGATACACCACCTATTGCACAAGAAATTAACACACAATAAAGCTTGATCCCAAAATGGCTTACCAAGATTAACACTTAACCTCATGGCTTTAGCACTTTCACATAAAATTCTATTCTTCCTTTCAGCCACTCCATTTTGTTGTGGGGTCCTTGCTGTTATATACTCCCTCTTGATCCCATGCTCATCACAAAAGGCCTTCAACTTGGTAGATATGTACTCACCACCATTGTCACTCCTTAAGCACTTGATCCTTGTGAAAAATTGATTCTCCCTTGCATTCTTGAACTTAACAAAGACATCATACACTTCATCTTTGCTCTTTAGTAGATAGATCCAACAAAATCTACTAAAACCATCAATGAAAGTTACATACATCTTAGCTCCACTATTGCTACTTGTAGTAATTCCATGAATATCTGAATGTACAACTTGAAAAGGCTTTGTAGATCTAGAGGTAGATCTAGTATAAGGTAGTCTATGTGACTTTGACAATGCACAAGACTCACAAACATGATTGATACTTTTTAAGAAACTTGTAAGACCAATCACAACTTGCTTTCTAGCCATTACCTCCAATGACTTGAAGTTGAGGTGTCCCATCCTTTTATGCCAAACCTCTTGAATAGGTATTTGCTCACTTGCAACACATCCAACTTGGTTAGCAACAACACAAGCATCTAATTTGAACAACGTCCCTTGTCTTTTACCTTTTGCAATCAAGATATCCTTCCTTTTGATCATAAAGGCATCTCCATCAAACTCAAATTTGAGGCCTTTACTTAACAATTGACTCACACTAAGCAAATTCTTGGTAATAGATGAAATGAACAAAACATCCTCCAAATGAACATTCCTATTTGTGGAGAGAGAAATAAGAATTGTGCCAATACCTTTGATTGCACACTCACCTCATTGGCCATGTAGAACCAATGAGGTTGGGCTCAACTGGTTATCTTGGCATCCAAAGTTTCTTTGGTCCCAGGTTCGAGCCTTCCCTTGGAAACCAAGAAGCATTGGCCATGTAGATCACCCTCTTGTCATCTCCATATGCCAACAAAGAAGTCAAGTACTCTTTGTCAAAACTCATGTGTGAACTTGCTCCACTATCAATCCACCATGGATCTAGATCTCCATCATTAGCAAGCATACATGAAGACATCACAAAAGCATCATCATTTATATTTGAACATCCAAACCATCCTCATCAAGAGTAAGATTACCTTGCTTGTCTCCTTGATCTCACTTCTTCTTGTAGCACTCACTTGCAAAGTGTCCTTTTGTGATGCCACCTTATTGTTAAAAATTGAATATCAACATAAATATGGCATGATATACTCAAAAATGAAGATATGAGCTGGTTAAGTGTAAATCATGAAGAGGCCTAAAGTCATTTTTCGGGAATATATCTCCTAAGTACTTGCCTTGTAATTAAAAGCAAGACCTTTAATAAGAAAGACATTACCTTGGGTAACCTTTACTAGGTCGTCCACACAAAACAATTAGATACGAAAAGACATGTTAAACTAGAGTAACTTTAACTCGTAGTTAAGTATACCTTTCATGGTATAATTGAACGTATTTTCAATCTAATTGTTAACTAGACCCTTTCGCGGGAGCGACACACCTGTTGTTTTAGAGGTGTGTTTGTTTGCCCCATAGAACATATATTGATCTCACACTTCAGTCTCGATCATCGAGAGAGAAGAGTTTATGCATATGTAAGAGATTGAAGAAGTGAATAGAGTTCTGTGAGTTATTCTCTCTTATATCTGTTCTCCACACTGTTGAGTGTGAGTGATCTTGAGTCTGCTAACAATCTCTAACGCATTACATGAATTACTCTCTGATCAGACAGACGCTCTAGTGCATTACAGTCGTTTGTTGTGTATCCATAAAACTTGATCTAAAGAACTGTCTTAAAACCAACTTATTCGTCTGTCGCGAATACTTTCTTTTTGGCACTCGAATAACGACTATTTTTGGTACAGTCTAGCACGATCATTGAATAAAGCTGTATGTATACATATGAGATAGTCCCTGTCTGAAGAATTGAGTCTTTGATCTGTTTTCCTGATTGGCATTGACATAAGTTTCTAACGTGTTCTAAAACCATTCGTGTTCTTTAACCATTAATTTGGACTTTAGTTGTTGAGGACTTTTGTCTAGAGACGAATAGTTCGTGAATGCGATTAATTAATTGTCTGCACAGTCGCAAATACATCGAAGAACTCTCGACTCTTATTGACACCTTAATCAGCCAAAGTGTAGTACTGCTGTACTACTCTAATAACATCTCATCTGTAGAACGCATTTCATTCAATTTGATAGAGGCTAGATTGTTGTTCTGAAATTATTAACATTACATTTTCCAAACCATAAGTAATACCGGTTACTTTTTAATGTTTGTTGACAACCAGAATAACACTTGAAACCACTTGCCATAATTGTACAAAATACATAACTTTCTAACGATGTCCTCTGTGGGAACGACATTATTTACTATAAAATCTTTATTAACCCTGTTGGTATAGTATGACATATACCAATTTTTGGCGTCGTTGCCGGGGATAGTTTAGGAAAGTTATAAGAAATCTGACAAATCCATCTCCATCTCTAGTGTATGTCAGGAGAATCCAGATTACAACGATATTGTAAGCTTAGAGAGGAATTTTTACGAAGACAAAGTGAGAATACTAGTCAAAGACATCTAGACAAAATCACTGCCCAGTTACTTGAATTCCTAATTAGCTTTGGTATGGAGGGCCCTGCTGCACGTTTCACTTCTATATCAAAAATAAAATACGATTATATTAAAAGGACTTCTTCCGACGATGCAGATAGCTATGTCTCACAATTTGAGTCAATCGCTAATGTGAATAACGAAGGTACTGATGTAGACAAACTACGAATCTTTCCTGGTTTGCTAAAAAAACAGGCGCACATCTGGTACAGTCAAGTTGAACCAGGCCGTGTAGGAACCTGGTACCTACTGAAAGATGCGTTTCTGAACCAGTTCAGAGAAATCGGTTACATTGGAGTCAAGACAAATATGAAGGTGAAACGCCTTTGTCTGACATGAGTTTTATATCAGAGAAATCTTCTTATGCCTTAAATATTTTTTCTAACGCATCTGACATTGAAGTTCAATATTTCGAATCTTATGAGAATGCTGACGAAGAAGAAGTCTTCGATGCCTGCAACATTGAAGCGGATGTTTCGTATGAAGAAATTAATGTTGCAGACACGAACTCGAATGAGTCTGATGATTCGAATGACGAATCTAAACACGAATTTGATAACAAGGACCAGGCTGACAACAAGAATACATCTATGGAGTCAAGCATGCGCAAAATTCATGGCCATACCAAGGCCAATATGATAGAAGGTATCATATTACCAGATTCTACTGAACTAATTGAACTTGCACCTGGCAGATTTGTGCATGTTTCAAAGTCACTTGGAGAATCGGAGTTAGCGGAATTCACTGAACTATTGAAGGAGGATCAAGATGTTTTTGCCTGGTCGCTCAACAATTTGAAGGGTATACCTGCAGAATTCGGAGAGCAGCGTATTGATCTTAAGGAAGATGTTGTACCTGTTCGACAGAGACAATATCGTCTCAACCCTAAATACTCTCTCATGGTTAAGGACGAACTCAACAAACACCGTAAGACAGGTATAATCTATCCCATCTTAAGAAGTGAATGGGTTTCACCCATTGTTGTCGTCCCAAAGAAGAAGACTGGCAAAATAAGAATATGCCAGGATTTCCGCAAACTCAATGTTGTCACAAGGAAGGATCATCGTCCTTTGTCCTTTACTGATTTCATCTTAGATCAGGTTGCTGGTCAGGAGTGTTACAATTTCTGTGACGGTTTTTCTGGTTATAATCAGGTTGGAGTGCGGAAGGAGGATCGTTCAAAGACCACATTCACTACGGATTGGGACACTTATGCCTACAACAAAATGCCCTTTGGTCTTTGTAACGCTCCAGCAACTTTTCAGCGAATCATGATGTTAATATTCGCTGCCTTCCTAAGAACTTTTCTCGAAATATTTATTGATGATTTTTGTGTATATAGTGATATAAAGACGCACCTGCAGAAGCTGAAATTAACATTGCAACAGTGTTGAGATACTTGTTTATCTCTTCATCTAGAGAAATGTTTTTTTGGTATGAAAGAAGGGATATTACTTGGACACAGAATATCTAACAAAGGAATAGAAGTCGACAAAGATAAAGTCGATCTTATAAAGAATCTCCAGATACCAACCAATTTACGTGAACTAAGAACTTTCTTAGGACATGTCGGCTATTACTGGAGATTTATTCAAAATCATGCTTCTATTCCTGCCTCTCTTACACATCTACTGAAAAAACAAGTGGAATACTTGTGGACGAATGAACAATAGAAAGCATTCGAAGAACTTAAGCAAAGGTTGATCAATGTTCCTATTCTGAGACCACCCAACTGGGCTATTTTATTTCATAGTTATGTGGATGTTTCTACATTTGCTATTGGCATCTGTCTAAGCCAGAAGGACAACCAGAAGAAAGATCATCCCATTTACTATGCGAGTCGACAGCTCAGTGCATCAGAGAAGAATTATTCGGCTATAGAAAGAGAAGCACTTGGCATGATTTTCACTGTTAAGAAATTTCAACATTATTTGTTGGGATATGCATTTATTTTTCATGTTGATCACTATGCTCTTAAGTATCTTGTAAATAAACCAGATCTATCAGGACGAATTGCTCGATGGGTTCTACTTCTGCAGGAATTCACTTATCAAGTAGAGCTTCATCAAGAAAAATATCATACAAATGCACACGTATTAATGGGTCTAGACTGAAGAAATACTACCTTTGACCAAAAAAAAAATTTCTTGTTATTTTGTAGTATTTTTCTAATATTTCTTGCGACTTTTCTTTTAACTTTTCTAGAAATTTTCTTGACTGCTCTCAATCTCTCAATATAATTTTTATTGTATTTTTGAGAATTTTTCGCGACACTAAATTTGTTAATCAAATTTTTGTAAATCATTTTTGAGAATTTTTCTAGAATCTTTTCTAGTATTTTCTCCAGTTTTTTCGAGAAATTTTCTAGTATGTTGTTAAAATTTTTGAGAAATTCTCGTGAGTTTCTGTATCAATTTTTTTTAGGATTCTGCGAGAAAGTTTCGCGAAACTTTCTAGAATATTTCTAGCATATTTTCGAGAATCTCTCGAGAATCTCTCGACCTACTTTTTGTATTCCTCCATTAAAGATGATGGCCACGTGATCATCATTTTTCACACGTGTGTATGCTCACATATCAAAACAAATATTGTTTTTTTTTTATTAATTTTTTTTTCCTTTTCACAAACAGTCTTCCGTCATTAAATATCGATTTGTTAAATTATAGTTTCAAACACTGAGCCATGCACGTCCTCCATAAATGGAAGTGACATATGTCATGTCCCCATGCCACATCATCATCCCTTCCACACTGCTATTGCATATCCGAGTTATTTTCCATTTTCTTCCTTACACTTTCGGCCTGCAATTTTATGCTTTCCTACGCTTATTCTCTTTTGCGATCAAAGCTCACTCATATGAACTATTGTGATCTACGGAACTATCGTCAAACATTCGACCAATGGCTTTCGGATCAAGTTCTAGTTCTACCATCATTTGGAAAGCACACGCAGGAATCCACCTGGCATCCATCTAGTCTTATTTGGATCGATGCAGGTTGGGTGATCTGAAAGTGGACCCTTCAGTCATCCTTTCTGAAGTCAACACGGAATTTGTGAACTCCATCCACTCAATTTCTGAGGTGGACTTCAAAGTTCATATGCGAGGCCAATTCTCCACTATCACTGAAGACCTATTCTGCACAGCCCTCGGGTTACCTTTGGATGGAAAGATGGTTTCAACCAATAAAGACTCAGTGGATGAAGCAGTCCACTTTTTGAGCAATTGTTTCATACCCACGAAGGGGTACAAAATTTCAATGATCCGCGACACAACATTTAAACTGTTCTGTAAATACGCGAACCAAGCAATATTTTTAACGGATGCGGATGCCACAATTTCAGTTCAAAATTTTGGTTACATATTGGATGCACTTGCCGATAATCCAGTTTGCTTCAGTGTTATTACCTACAAGGCTTTTTTGCAATGGATTAAGCATCAAAGGTTTTCTGGCATTGGAGCACATGTTTCTCGATTGTGTGCCAATTTTGACATTTTGACCAAACAGGGGAAAACAATGCTGACGGAAAGGATGTTGGCTCCCAAGCCAATTGATCTGTTCCAGCATCCTGTCTGTTTCTTTTTCGGTTGCACCTGATGCTGCACCAACAGTCGAAGTGGCAACTCTCACTACTATGGAGATTGATGTTGCACCATCCCAACCAGATACAGGTCTAGTTGGGGCAATGGATGGCGCTGCTGCTGCTACTGATTCTTCAAAGCTCACGTCTGCTTCCACATCTCAAAAGCATCAGAGTGCATCCACCATTGATGATGATGCAACCCAGTCCGATACATCAGACAAAGGACGAACAGCTGCAGAAGACGATACTGGGGCTCCTATTGAAGATGAAGACGAACCAGACAACCAGCCCCACTCCAGTGGTTGCAATCCATGATAGAAAAAGCCAAGAATTTAGTGGCTGAAGTGTACGAGTTGGATAAGTACCACCGACAACTCACCATGGAGCTTATTAACTCAGAGAGGAAACCTCTAGACTCTCTCAAGGAGTCCTACAAGAAGATCGATTCGCTCGAATCAGGCAACACGAAGCTCGAACAAAATCGTTCTCTCGAAACACAGTTTCAGACTCTAATAAAGGAAGCTGATTCTTTGAAGCAGACAAATAAAGCGATTCAGGCTTGCCAATGTAGAAAAATCAGCGAATGCAATGCAAACTCTAATAGATCTTGATCAAACATTAACCAAAACATAAAATAATATTGATGTCCGTAAAATAACAATAAGCTATTGTATTCCACACGTGTGGATCTGAAAATAGCATTTAATGAGCATTCTACACATAGAATTGCAAGATATCACAAGTATAGTGCACCAATGGATAGTAGAACCCAAGAGAACCATGCATAAGCATGAACGAGATAAGAGAGAGAGAATGTCTTCTCTTCCCATGAGTTACAACCTTTTATAACAGGTCCAAACCCAAGTTCAAGCTTTGTTTTCCCTCCATAATAAAAAACCCTACTATTCTTGTGACTAAACCCTACTATTTTTGTGACTAGATTCAATGTAACTACTACTCAAATTGAATCCCTCCAAAACTCATGTTCTATAGTTTTCCACACTTTCCAAAGTGTTTATTCAAATGATTTTAGACTAATATAACTTTGAAAAGTCAAACTATAAGTCTACTATGAAAATTGGCCTCAATTGCCAAATATACAAATATGACCAAAATAGACTAAACTATTTGAATTTCTCACATGGTCTACCGACCTAGATGGCGGTATTCCATGAGGTAATTCAATTGGAAACACATCTTTGAATTCAAACAATATCTTATTCTTCTCAATCAGCTTCTGATCTAAGTCTACTAAGCTAAGAATCTTTGACAGTTCAAAACTACTTCCATGCATTTCAAAAAAATCCAAAATGGGTTTTTCAAAGAAAGAATAAGCTTCATACTGTGAATCAAAAATTTTCATTACGTTAGCAGATGAAATCAACCCAGACGGATGTACATATATGTCTCCAAACAGTGTAACTATTTCTTTACCCTCCTGAAAAGAGAGAACATATGCATGCTTCTCAAAATCTATATTAGGGAATTTATTAAATAACCACTCATACTCTAATATTATGTCTATACGTGCTAAATCTAAAACATGGAAATCTATTAAATCTCTATAGTCTTGGATCCATATGGGGAACTTTGGAACTTTGACATCCCATGTCTCCAACTCCGCACCTGAAGCTAGATATACTTTATATCTATGATCATTGGCTTCAGTTTCCAGGCCGCATTTCTACACAAGGCCAGAGTTAATAAAATTATGAGTAGATCCACTATCTACCAATATACTAACTTTATGTCCTTTAACTGTGCCTTTCAAACGAAATAATTTAAACATGTCCAGGCTTACTACAATGAAAACACACATTCGTTTTTCAAGCATTTTTCCGAAAAATTTGTTTCTTTTGTCTAAACTCTGATGCAATTTGATCCAGTTTCTCAAAATACTTGAGCTTTTTGTCACAAACACTTTTCTTTCCCTTCTTCTGGCTGGGTCCTAACGGATTAGCCTAAAGTTTCTTCCTAGATGTCACCATTGTGAAATCATACGCTTTCACGACCCATACGACGTCATCGAAAGTTTGAAGCACATTTTGCTTACACTCATTCTGATAATCTGCTAACAAACCCAGGATAAACTGCCAGAGTGACAATTTTGCATCGATTGAGGGAACCTTGTTCCATAAATCCATAAATTCTTGTACGTACGAGCCCAAACTCTGAGTACCCATTTTGCAATAGGCAAATATTTGATAGAAATCCGAGTTGTCCACAACCACAAACGACTACATGAAAACTTCCATGACTTCTCTCCACGTAGCAGGTTTGGGTTGCAAATTACGCCACCATGATGAAGCCTTTCCTCGGAAGAACAAAACAACACTCTCAATCGTTCAACTAAAAGCCCAAATATGGCGAGGACAGAGTCTTAACTTGATTCAACAATACTTCCATCTGTTGATCCCTTAAAGTGTTCTGATTGTTCATTTCATTAAGCGCGCTGCTTAACTGTTGGCAAATATGCAAATAGGTAGGCATAGGCCTGACCATCCAGAGCTGCACCATCATTTGCCATATTGATTTCTTGAAATGGAAAAATTAGATTAATTAGTTGACAGAGATCCGAAATCCTCAACTAAAAAGTGAGAAGTATTGGACCTTTTAATTGGCAGAAAAAATCTCAACAATGTCTTTCACTTCTTTAAACAAATTTTGTTTAAATCAATATCAGACTAATTTTGAACAATAACACCTGTAGATTCTAAAAAGTTATCAAATATAATGCCCTAATGAAATTTGCATGAAAAATACAATGAGGGCTTTACATGTCCATGTGTGACTATGTGTGCGCACATCTAAGGTACACCAATTTAGGCAAGTATTGACTAGTTGTGCTACCTTCTGAGTCAAGCAAGATATGTAGAAATTTGGAAAACTAGTCTTTTAAATAAGAAACCAAGGTTGGAGAAGAAAAAAATCAATATTAAAATTTTCAATAAGGTGATTGATAAATTATGAAAAGTTTTGTCTTACACGATGCATTCAAATTGCTAAAAAATAGAAAAAAAACAAAAAACAAGACTCTACAGCCTAAGCTTTTAGCAAATGGTCACAATATCTTACCTCTATCATGACAAAGGTAAATTTAAATGAGTCTACATGAAGCATGCACACTAGAGTCGACCCAAAAACTATTATGCATTTTTTTCTCTCTTTAGGGCTCATACAACCACATAAGCAAATAAAACTTAGCTACAAAGAAACACAAAGCAATAAAAAATTCACAAAGTGAATGAATAAAAAAATGTACAATGAGAAATGAAATATCTTACACACCATGATATAGAGTTGGACAACATTCTCATATATTTTTACAACTAGTTTCCATCAGCTTAATTGTGGCACATGGCATCTCATGTGCATAAATGGAGGCCCTAGAATGATATTCTAGTAATGAATGGTAAATGTTGCCTTCCAAGGCAATGTTTAGGAATGACAACAAAGTATGGGAGTGGAAGCTACATTTTTCATCCAAAGTAGATTCCATAAGAGATTCAAAAGGATAATGACATCAAGCGAATAGATTATTATTATTATTTTTACATTTTGTAGGAAAGTGTACCATATTCACCAAATTTTGATTATAAGTTCTAAGGATTACTACATAAGATTCAATAAGTTAATTATAAAAATTTCAAAAACTAAGGAATTTTTTTATTTTGTAAGTTCTATGCTATAAGACTAGCCCAATCTTAAGCCTTTCACTAGACTATGCATAGGCTCTCTCACTTAACTGTTGGTCGATGAGCACCTCACACTTTAGCCTCAGGTCAATCTTAGTAGTTGGTGATGTTACAAAATAGACAATTTCACATGACACATCAATTTAGAAAATAGGGTTATTCAAATTTCTAGATGGCATGGAGACACGCCTAAGAAAAATGACATGAAAAGTCATTGGAAACTATGAGTATGTAATATGTAGATAAAAGCTTATTGAGATAGTTGGATCTATATGTTGATTTTAACATCGTGTTAACTAATAAAAACTAATGACAAAATTTAGTAGGTGGAAGTCTTCTTGACCCGCAAGACTTTCAGTTGGAGCCTAGAGGACACAATTTCTGAGAAGCCTTCAAAAATATAAAATCTCAAGTTTCATTCAACATAAGTGTGCCTCGGCCCGCCAACCCAGCTTCCCAGTCAGCATGATCGTTATCTAACATGACGTCGACCACTCTACCTACACGGCATCCCTTTTATCTCCTATTTGTAACATGTATCTGGGCATGCACGTCGACCGAGACCACCAACCCATATTATTCTTATTTCTTACGATACTCTCCTCGATCTTCATAAACATTACAACGACGACGATGGGTTTCAACTTTCCACTATTATTAACTAGTGGCTAGCTCCACGCTCTTTCCTGCTGATCATGATCAGTGGCTAAATAAAAAGTTTTCATGCAACCTGGTAACATTAAATGCTCAGCTTGTGGACACAGAAAAGACTGCCAATCCAATCAAGGATATCATATATTGCGGAACAGGAAAGGTATCTGGTTCAGAACTTCAGAATAGATACAATAACGTCCAGATACAGGCCGTGCTTAAGCCGCAGCTATGACAAAGCTTTGAAGACATGATTCTTGGGTCCTTCTGGTTTGGCAAAAAAATGGACCAAGAAACCCAATCACTGGCTTATTTACAATATGTGCATCGACTTCAGAGTTGGTGCAAATATCTAGTGTTATGGAACTATATATCCTCAAGTGGTAATTGAGGCATTAAATTAGGCGATTCATCATGTAGACCTTTTGATTTGTTTTCGTTAGCATGGATCTTGTGTCTCCGTACATCGTCAAAATATTGAGAAACATATAGACTAGATTGTTTTAATTGATCACCATCGTAGGAGCTTCGTGCAGGACTCCTCTTATCCAACCACGAGATTATGTCCTTGAAGACGATCTCAACATTCTTATCTGGTTCACCTACTAGCAGACCATGCCACATGCCTGGGTAAATTTTAATTTCCTTGTCAAAACTCTTAGCGGAGCTATACAGCTCCATGCTGCACTCGGGATCAGTCACTCTATCCGCAGCGCCGTGCAAGATAAGGAACGGTAGCGTCACCTGCAGCAGCAAAATAGAAGACTTCAGATCAATTAAATCTTAACAACAGCTGTATAAGATAATGTTGACTCTAGAGCTTATCACAACATAAGCATCACAAACTCTAGCTTGACAGCTCGGACTTGCGTTTTACCTCATCAAGTCTTTGCTCAATGCTGACGCTTGCTTTGAGCATCTCCAGAGCCGTCTTTACACGGGGCCGGTCTTGGTATATATAAGAATTTGTCCGAATCTATCCATACAAGAATTTCTTTAGGAGAAAACAAGTCGATGAGATTCCTATTTTGAATTGGACGCAGACCTTATTCTTGAAAATAAAAACTAGCGATGGTTCGAGTCAAGTATACCTCTTCTTTCTTAATAGGATCTTTGTAGGCCATCTCAATTACATCTTCTGTTGGTACAAGCTTCCATTTTGCAATTAATGGTGAAAGAGTCGTCAATACTCTGGTCACCAACGGATGTGGCTTCATATTTTCTGAGATCTATCACAGATGATTGCAGAGCGAAATAAAACAGGGAACTCTACAAAAACTTAAGCTCAATAGCTGAAAGATCAAAGTTGATACATTCATCCAAGACGCGTTTTTAATAAGAGAACTAAAAATTAAATTTGCCATACTTTGCACATCGGAGCTACTAGAACTGCCCCATTCCAGCTTGTAGGTTCTTTTCTATGAAGAAGAAGCGCCACACAACCTCCCATAGACTCGCCGTACAAAAATCTTGCCTTATTTTTATATTCAGGACGCTCTAGTGAACAGACAAACATTCGCGATCAGTTTCAAAAGTTAGACATAAAAATCGATTCAAATCAACACAATACAAACATCTGTATTGTTTTAAGAAATATTTTGCATTCACAAGTGAAGGCAAAGGACCTAACTAGCTACAGACAATCGTTCTAGCAAGAGGTATGATACCTCTAACGGATTTGAAAAAAGCAGCGACGTCGTCAGTAATGCTCGCAAAGTTTTCGATGTAACATCGAGTCCCATCGGATTTTCCATGGCCCTCGTAATCAATACCAAATACTGCATACCCAGCTTCTGCAAGCGTTACTCCCGCTCCTGTCATGTGCAAAAGAAGTACCGTAATCTTTATAGACTAGATCATGACATCGGTGATAATACAATGAAAGAATGAGAATCACAAAGTTCATGTCAGGAAATCAATATCGTGGATGGATCGTTTCTGATTAGGTCCCCTTGAGATTTTATAAGCTACAAAACTCAAACTGATCTGCGTATTTCACAGAAGCTTTGATAGTACCTTTCATGAAGATGCTGCACTCAACTGCATATCCTGTCATGATAAGGATAATTTTGCTTAAGTTTTTAAAAATCACTACAAATTTCCAAAATCATGTCATGAATCGAAAAAATTAATTTCTAGAAACGAAAAATGGAACGTCGTTGGTAAGTTTATGATGGTCCGTATTCAAGATCACATCGCTTACGATAGAATCAATTAGCAATAAGCAATGCACCAGAGACTTGTAACATGTGATAGTTACCGTGACACAGACACACGAGGGCTTTGATGTCCTGATTAGCAGGAATCCAGCTACAAGTAAACAATCTCATCCCTCTAGAATTGTGTATATAATCCTGCAGAGCATAGGCCACAGTTGTTGCCAAAGTTGAGACGCTGCTATTATGGCCACAAATAAAACAAAACAACGGAAACAATTTCCTCCAGACACCTTAATTTTATTTCTTTATAAGTGATAAATAACTTAATAAGCTCCTCTCACATTTGATATTCCACACTTAGCGCAGTAAACCTTGATGTTTAATTTGAGCATGTCCGGCATACCTCATGATATTTGAAAGAAGAGGGTAGCTCCATCAGTGAATTACGTAACCGAAACTAACAGATAATTCGAAAGTGCCACTTTTTGTATGGAATCGTTCAAACTGCGCCTCAGACCATTCAAGTTTAACAAGCAACGCTATTCTTCAAGACCAACAGCGTTAGGCTGCCAGACTTTCTCTCGTCCAATCCAACTTGCGAAGCTCCAAAGTTTTCTAGAATCAATAGCCTACAGCCATCACATAAGCAACGATCTGTTGGTAGCCGCGTCAATATTTTTCCTGTAATAAAGAACCGCTGGTGCCTTCAGACAAACAAGAAGAATTGTATAATCAACTAAATTGATTTATTGAAGCTAGTGAATCTTCAAACCAAAGCCAAGATATTGCTTGGATTGACGTTTAGAGCGTACTCTCGTCGATCCCGAAGGATGCTTCTCAGACAAATCAGCGACGAACCCGTCAGAGCGAAGAGCAAATGGATAGAAAAATATATCTTTGAAGACTCATCGGAAGAAAAGCGGTACGATAGAGAGAGACACGAGGAAATGTGATGGGTGCCACTTTCTTGACAACTTGCAAGCCAAACATCACCCTTGTCTATATCTATATATACATACATACACACACACACACACAAGATATAATATATATATATATATATATATATTAGTAAAGAGTGCCCTTCGTTGACGGACAATGGAGGCCGATCTAGGTGGCGGGCGATGATTTGGATGATGGCCGATCTCGAGTCTTTGAAAAAATTCGAGTCCTTGGAAAAATTCGAGCCATCTGAAAAATTCGAGTACTTGGAAAAATTCGAGCCTTTGGAAAAAAATTGAGTCTTTCTTGGAAAAATTCGAGTCTTTGAAAAAATTTGAGTCTTTTAAAAACTTCGACTTGACAGTACAAAAGGTCCTTCGATCCTTCGAAAAAATTCGAGTTGACTGTTCGATCCTTCAGAAAAATTCGAGTCTTTGGAAAAATTCAGTCTTTAGAAAAATTCGAGTTGTCGAAAAATTCGAGATTTTTCAAATATTCGATCCTTTGGAAAAATTCGAGTAGCTGGAAAAATTCGAGTCTTAAGAAAAATTTGAGTCATTTGAAAAATTTAATTTTTTGGAAAAATTCGAGTATTGGAAAAATTCGAGTATTGGAAAAATTCGAGTCATTGAAAAAATTCAATCATTTGAAAAAATCGAGTCTTTCCAAAACTTTGAGTTGGTCCAAAAAATTCGAGTCTCGAAAAAATTCGATCCAAAAAATTTGAGTCGTTCGAAAAAATCGAGTCTTTGGCGAAATTCGATCCTTTTGAAAAATTTGAATCATTGAAAAATTCGAGTCAACGAAAACTTCGAGTCATTGACAAAATTCGAGTCATTGGAAAAATACTATTCTATGGAAAAATTCGATCCATTGAAAAAATTCAGTCATTCCGAAAATTCGAGTCGTTCCAAAAATTCGAGTCGTTACAAAAAAAAATTGGAGGTTGATTTGATTTGGTTGACATTTCAGACTTCTTTATCTGGTACTGAAGCGAAAGATACCTTGAGACCATTCTTTTTCTTTCATGATGTTACTATTTCCGATATCACATACTGATCATGTTCATTGGAATGGTGACTACCATTCACCTGGTCAATTTTCAAGTCAGCAATCTCTTTCAAACCAACATCCTCCTGAAAATAACTTTGTCTAGAATGCAATAAATAGCCAAACCCTCTATCAACCGCAATTTGAGTTGTTGGAAAAAATCGAGACATAAGAAAAAATCAAGTCATTTGAAAATTTCAATTCTGGAAAAATTCGAGTCATTGGAAAAATTCGATCCTCTGGAAAAATTTGAGTCATTCCAAAATTCTAGTCTACTGAAAAATTCAAGTCGTTTCAAAAATTCAAGTCATTGCAAAAATTTGAGTCATTGGAAGAATTTGATTCACTGAAAAAATTCGAGTCTTACGAAAAAAATCGAGTCTTTAAAAAAATTCGAGTCTCGAAGAATTCAAGTCGCTCCAAAAACATAGTCGTTTGAAAAATTCGAATTCTAAAAGAAATTCGAGTTTGTTCAAAAATTCGAGACATTGAAAAAATTCGAGTCATTCCATTGAAAAATTCGATCCATTGAAAAAATTTGAGTCTTTCAAAAAAATCAAATCTTTCCAAAAATTTGAGTCGTTCCAAAAAATCGAGTCTCGAAGAATTCGAGTCGTCCCAAAAATTCAAGTTTTTCCAAAAATTTGATCCATTGGAAAAATTTGAGTCTAGAGTCGTTCCAAAAATTTGAGTCGTTCCAAAAATTTGAGTCGTTCCGAAAATTCGAGTCTTTCAAAAAATTTGAGTCGTTCCAAAAAATTGAGCCGTTCCAAAAATTCGAGCCGTTCCAAAAATTGGAGTCCTCCAAAAAATTCGAGTCATCGAAAAAATTCGAGTGGTTTCAAAAATTTGAGTCGGTCGAAAAATTCGAATCTTCGAAAAAAATCGAGTCTTACGAAGGTACAATGCAGTTGAAAATTGAACTGAACACTCTTGTCACTTTATCTACTCTCCTCTTCTTTTAGCTCTATTCCTCTCATCTCTTCCACTCATCATTGCGTGCATTCCCATCGAGGTTATTCTCCATTTTCCTCGTCTTTGAGGTGCCCTCCTACCTCCCACCCCCCCTCTAGAAATTTTTATCAATTATCACCCTATCTCGTGCTTTTTTTAGTGCTATAATTTTTTTGTTTTTAATAAACTCCCTCTCTTTTCATTCTCAGATTCAAGTTTTAGAACTTCTCCTAGTCCCAACCCTTCCCGAGTACTTCCACCCGGTGTTTGAGAAAGTCTGAATAATCCAAGAATGAAATCGGTGGCTTTCTCAAAAAAATTGGTAGGGTTGGGTTGGTCGGGTCTAGATTTTCCGACCCAGTGTATTTTTTCGACCCAATGGAAGAAGGACCCAAAGCATTTTCCAAACCCAATGTCATCCTTGTCAAAAACAAATTTTCCGACCCAGCGGGACCCAGTGTATCTTTTCGACCCAGTGTATTTTTCGACCCAGTGTGTTTTTCCGACCCAATGTGTTTTTCTGACTATATTGTGACTGCGAATCTGGAGCAAATATAAAGTAATGTTGAAGCGGTCCATGTTGTGAATATTATGTGATTGAATTCCATCTCACCATTTAATCTCCTTCCTTTGGTAATTATTGGTGACTTCATCATGTACCTTCACCCTCTTGATGGCCCTAATCGCATTACATACGCTAAAAGACAAGCTTGGGACTTCTTGATAGATTGTTATAACTATTTAGACGTTCTCTCTCTTTGTAACTCCCCTCATCTCCACACCTGAAATAATGGTCATTCCTCTCCCTTTTTCTCTTTGGCCAAAGTAAACAGAGTGTACCTTTCTAACAAAGGAAAATTCAGAAAATGATAGCAAAATAATAAATTTTAAATTCAAAAAAATAAAAAATAAGAAAAGAAAAAAGAAATATATATTTTAAAAATATTTTTAGAAAAACATGAGTTAAAATGTGGAATGTTCTTAATTAAATTTAAATTGAGAGTCTTATTATACTTTTGGTTTTTGAAAATAACAAAAGACACTCTTTTTTATCATGAAAATAAAAATAGTAAGTAAACAAAAGTATAATGGGTCCATTGGTTTCCACTACATCAGCTAATTTTTTTTCAAAAAATTGACTTAAATCAAGCACATGTGGATGTTTTAGCTTAGAATGTATTGTTGAATTAATAATGACTAACTATTTATAAAAATCAACTATATCTATTTCAAACAAACTACTTTGTTTGATTAGACAATCATCATTCTCAATTCGTCTTCAATGAAAAGAGAGCAATTTTACAATATTTACTATCAACATTAGAAACTGATCCAAAATATGATATAATAATTGAGTCTGATGAAGAAAACGAGTCTTGAACTTCATCAATTGAAAACTTGAGTTTTGATGATATATCAAGCTCCGCATTGAGAGACATTAGTGGAAATTCTACTAAAAACAATATATGTATATATATTGTGAATTCATTTATATCTTTTATGGAGTTTGGCTCCAAAAGAATCATGTGTTGTTTATTTTTTATTATGATGGTTTTATTACGTTTGTAAAAAGACTCTGATATGATGTATTTTCTAAATACATTTATTTCATAAACAATTTGGAAATTGACTCATAAAAAATGTTGATTTTAGACTAAAATTAAGAGTTTTAAAAAATACAAAAGTAGTTTATTTTTGTCAAAATTCCAAAATAAATGTCATTGCAATCCAAGATTTTACATGTGATATGATAGTGATTAAATGAAAATGGATTACATCACTAATGGAATAAGAAAGAGATGTTGTTTGGAGTTCAAAAGGGCTCAATGTTTTCTTGCATTTTGCTCTTTTGACATGGTTGGAGTCTCGTGCACTCGGGTTAGGTTGAGCCTAATATTGTGTATGTATATCAAGTATAATTCTTTCAAATAAGGACTTTAAACAAAAGTGCATCAAAGCTGAAATGACTCAAAGAGACGAGAGTTTATTATCTTCTTTATATAATTGTAATTGAGGGAAATGGAAAAATCACCATTCCCAAATCCCCTACATTTCTGTCTAACAAAATGTTTCACAAGTTGTCTAATATTTTGCCAAAGCATCGATAAACATAAGAGTTAGCCAAGCAATATCATTTAGCATAGAGCAAAGTGATGCTAGCATGTGAGTGTTATATGTCAAATTCAATACATACAAATAAAATACTATAAATCTTATTCAACAAACAATTTAATGCTTTTTAAATCACCTACTTAGGTCAATCTACAACTTGTAAATTCCTTATCATAATTTGGTTCTTTGATCATCTAAGAAATAAATGACTCCATGTAGATTTTAAGATCACCTCAAGGTTAATCATTTTGTTATATAACATCTAATTTGGTGGGATGAATATTTTGAAACTTTGGAACCTAGTGTTGGCCACATTGTAAGCAATGAAGTTATCTAACATGTTTTTTATAGTATTTTTTCTTATTAAAAATATTTAGCTTTCTTGTTTTGATTTTCCGTAAGGCTTATTGCCAGTGTTTTGTATTTCACAATATAAAATAATAGAATTATTATAGAGTTGGCGATTTATTTTTTGTTGAAATTTATAAGTATAGCAAAGTTGGGCAAAAAATAGTTTCATGTATTGAATATTTCTTTTACATAAAGGTAAATAGTCAAAATTTAAGGCTAAATATTTTCAAATCATATCAAAGTTGGGCTATTAAATTTTTGGTTTTGATTGTCAAATTTGAAATTTTTCGAATAAGAAAATAAAAATATACCAAATTATGAAAAATAGCCCAAATAAAAAAAACTCAGTTTATTGCTTTGTTGTATGCTTGTAGGAAGTTAATAGTCAAAGAGATTATTCTAGAGAGAAAAAAATGGATAATAGTCTCTTGGTGTACTTTAGTGCTCATGCTCCATGTCTCATTTTTTGAAAGTGATTTTTGTCTTTGAATATCGATTCTTTCTTTTCCAATCCTAGTTTCTTATTGAAATTTCATTCAAAAAAAGTAGAAAAATATTGCCATGGCATTGTACTATGCATGAAAGCCTGATTTTTTGGTTTTTTGCCCTTTCAAACACGTGGTTGAGGACAAGCAAATGCTCTCAAAGACGCAAAGGTCTTAGCACCAACGTCTACCCTCCCTCACCCAAAGACACTTCATTACATTCACATATAGATATAGACAAGGGCCCAAGGGCATTGCTTAGGAAACCTCTTTTGAGTTATCCTAATAAAGCCTGCATTTTATAAGAATTCTCTATTTTTTAAAACTCTTACTTATGATAAGGTATTTGACATACATTTTATGATGCCAATTTTTGAGAAAACTTGTCGATTCTATTCCTATAGTTTGCCGATCTTTTAGAGCACTCCTAGTGGGTGATATAGACAAGGGGCCCTGGGGTGATATTTGACTTGCAAGTTGCCAAAAAACAAGCAAGTGGCACCCACCATGTTTCTTTTCGCAATGCGTGAAGTGTTATGTGAGGAATTTTCTGCACTGCATGCATGTGGCCTTGTTCTGCACGAATGTCTCAGAGACAGCCCCCAACACACCTTTCCTTGACAGGCAGTTTCCGCTATGGTAAGCCCTGGGATGACGAGCTACTTTTCATTTTGATATTCCATGCTCCATAAGAAGTTATTTGCCCTTTCAGGAAGACCTTTGGCGAATGCTTCCTTCATCTCTGGCAATTTCCTCGCCATCTCCATCTCCATCTCCTTCCATCTCTGCAATTTCCTCGCCATCTCCATCCCCTTCGTCACACACTCTCCCTCTCGTTCCAGTTACTTTCCAATGCTCTTTGGTCTTCCCAAAATATCTTATCGTCTCCACTTCTTTTCGCTCGTTCCGGTCTGTCGCTCATTTGTGTGGAGAGCATCTTTCAGGAGACGCGTTTTTTAGGTCAATTCAATCATTACTTTGGTTTAATTTGAAGCATCACGTGCTTGACAAAAATGCAAAGCACGAGTCCAGATTTAGTGAGCTCAAATTCATTGATTATACATTTATCTTGTTTGCCTGAAAGAACCAATGCTTCTTGATTATTGAGATATTGAAGCGGCGAGGCACAGAAAAATTCTTTCTGTTGTTGTTTCTGTGATGAAAGATGATGTAGGCGATTGATATCAGAAAACTTTGAACCTTGCAATTAGTTGAATTGGACCAGAGAAAGTCAGGTAGCCAGCTCACACTATTGATTTTTATAGCCCTGCATGGTAGACTTGAATGGTCTGAACACTTTGAACGATTCCATATAAAAATTGGCAGTTTCGAATCTTCTGCTAGTTTTATCTACTTAATTAACTGATGGAGCTACCCTCTTCTTTCAAATATCAAGAGGTATGAAGATGCTCAAACATCAAGGTTAACTGCGCTAAATTTTAAAATTTAAGAGGTAAAAATTTACTTTTGAAAAAGAAAAATCCAGTAGTTTGCAGATGCCAGAAAATTGGTTCTGCTGTTTTGTTTAATATGTGGCCATAATAGCACCGTGTCATCGTTTGCAACGACTGTGGTCTTACATACGGAGCTTCATAGACTTACCAGTACCGACGTTCCATTATTTGTTTCTAGAATCACAATATTGTATTTACATTTCGATTCATTACATGGTTTTTGAAATTCGTAGCTATTTCTAAAAATTGATGCAGAATAATCGTTAGTTGATATGACATGACAGAATATGCAGTTGAGTGCAGCAATGAAAGGTACTAGCAAATCAACTTCTTGAAATTTTATGATCAGTTTGAGAGCATGTGGCTTATAAAGTTTCAATAGGGCCTTCTCACAAACGATTCATGCACAATGGGTTGCTCTTCAATGCTAGGGTGACTTGGAAAAGGTGCTAAAGAAATGCCGCGAAGATCAGATCTCCTTGAACTCAGAAAAGTGTCAATTTTAGGTGACACATGGCCTCATTCTAAACCATATTGTATCAAGACACCACTGATTTATCAAAGATCAAGATCATTATTGATCTGCCACCTCCAGGGACGATTTGTGGAGTCTACGTGTTTATGGATCACGCCAACTACTACCGGATTTTCATTCTAGATTTTGCGAAGTTAACACAACCAATCTACAAACTCACAATGGAACCACATCGGATGGAGGAGGCCCTATAAGCTTTCTAGAAACTCAAGGATGCATTGGTCTCAGCACCAATATTAAGACCACCCAATTGGTCCATAGAGTTTCATGTGCATATAGGCGCATCAAAGTATGTAGTGGGAGTAGTCTCAACCCAGCCAGGAGAATGCAAAAAGGATTTCCCAATTTGCTAGGCGACAACTTAGTGATTCAGAGATAAACTATTTGACCATAGTCGGAGAGAGGCACTGGCTATGATTTATCCGGTTAAGAAATTTCGACATTATTTGATGGCCACCAATTTTGCTTTTTATATGGACCATCAACCCTTTATCTTGTTAATAAAACTTGCAACACAC
Source organism: Diphasiastrum complanatum (assembly GCA_029204225.1). NCBI lineage: Eukaryota > Viridiplantae > Streptophyta > Lycopodiopsida > Lycopodiales > Lycopodiaceae > Diphasiastrum > Diphasiastrum complanatum. The sequence continues at coordinate 27,446,292 of CM055093.1, forward strand.
TAAGAATCACTCGGTGGTTACTTCTGTTGTTGGAGTTTAATTTTCAGATCGTAGTGCGCAAGGGAAAGCAGCATTATATGGCAGATCATCTGTCGTGAATCAAGGGAAAGGAGACAACAACCCTACCTGATGTTGAGCTACCAGACGCTGTCTTGTTTTGCATTGACACTATATTTGAATGGGCTGCAGACATAATTAAATATTTAATGCGGGGCCAACCGGACAAATCCTCATCCAAGGCGGAACAACGAAAGTTGATTCTAAAAACTAGACCCTATCAGCTGATTGCTGGCCAATTATATCGAAGGGGATCAGATAGTATCCTTCGGAGATGATTCTTCCATACGAGACCACCCAGATTATTTCAATTTTGTTGGGAGTCGAGTCAGTATTCTAATACAAATGATGAAAATTGTGAGAAGAAAATTTCACGAAACATTCGCGACTCTCCTTCGAGATTCGGATGGAGTTCAGACGCGTTCGCTAGGCACTGCCAGCTGAAACACTCCTACAATACTCCAGAGGGTAGTCAGATACGACTGATCTACATTCATAAAATTAATACAACATTCGACTTCATTTCAACCAAGGTGCAAAATTCAAAAGGAACAAGAAAACTCAGACATATTAAAATAAACAGCATAAGCATTCGACATCCAAGATCAGACACAACCAGAAAAAATAATCTATACTGATTTTCTCTTATTTCTTCAGGGCACTACATGCGAATCCACGCAGTGCGTTGGCGTGAGAGAAGCACAAAACTCTCTCACGAGTAGTAGTCTCGCTTACTAGCAAACAATTGGATGTTCTGATCCTAGACAGAATTGTCTTCTCGCACGCAGACAGAGCTTCTGTCTGTGTTCGTCTTGATTGCTTACTAGCATCAGACTACTTCTTGTTCTTCTTTCTTGCTTAGTTACACACTGTGTATCCTATTGATATATGTCAAGTATTATTAAGTAAGTACAGTCTCTCTATGCAAATCTAAGATTAGAGTGATTAACCATCTACAACTAACCAAAGAATTACAAGAGTGGCAGTTTAGCCACGACCTAGGGAGTATCTGCTGACGTCATGCCATCAAGTCAGATCTCTGTACTTCTGGTACTTGCGTGATCTCTGGTGGTACTCCTTGGAGCATGAGGACAGAACGGGTTTCGTTTCCACCGTTGGTTTCGTTTACCTCGTTCGCCTTTCTCTTGTATAGGACCGCAAGGGAATCTCGTTCGTGGATCGTTCGTGTTCACAAAACTCTTTGTGTTTCATGTCTTCAGATGTTCGAGTTCACGAACATATTCGTCATCGTCTTTGTTGACTTTCGTGTTCGCGAAACTCTTAGTGTTTCGTGTCTTCAGATGTTCGAGTTCACGAACATGCTCGTCAGGCGAGGGGCCGTAAGCTAACAAGGCTTTGTATTCAGAAACACTTTATTTCTTCAGCTCCCTCTCAAAGCATGGTAGCTTTATGATCCCGAGACTGCTCCTTTGCCTCTCAAAGAGTCCTTTGTCCAGAGCCTTTGTGAAGATGTCAGCAACCATATCTTTTATTCCGATGAAGGTGGTCTGCATCATCTTCTTCTCAATTAGATCCCTGATCAAGTGATACTTGATTGCAATGTGCTTCGTCCTAGAATGGAACACGGGATCCTTCGTGAGGTGTATTGTAGAGGTGTTGTCCATCTGCAAGACCAGTGGTTCGTTCCTTGTTTTGCCCAATTCGTCCAAGAACTGCCTTAGCCAAATTATCTCGTTGGCCATCTTTGCTGCTGCTACGTATTCTGCTGCACAGGATGACTGGACTACAATGGTTTGCTTCTTGCTGACCCAGAGAACTGCTGCTCCTGATGTGATGGTGCATCCTCCTGAAATGCTTTTATAGTCATCCCTGACAGATGCCCAACTGGCGTTGCTATAGGAAAGTATCCTAAGACATGCACCACGACAATAACACAAGCCATAATCCCTTGTTAATTTAAGATATTGCAAAATTCGTTTCGCAATCTTCCAATGTGTTGAGCTTGGATTCGTCTAGAATTGGCTCATCCTGAATACTGCATAAGCAATATCAAGACATGTGTTGTTTGCAAGGTACACCAGTGAACCTATCAGCCTTCTATAGGGAGTGAGCTGCATCTGTTCTCTTTCTTCCTCAGTCTTTGGACAGTCGTCATTTGTTAGCACCATCCTGCGAGCATTGGAGTGTTCGTTCCTTTGTAGTTCAGCATCCCAAAGTCCTCTAGGATCTTCTGTGTGTATCTGGACTGGTGAAGGTGTAACTTGCCTCCCTCATAGTCCCTTTCGAGATGTCTGTCTTTACTTCAGCAATTAGCTGCTCACTCCTGCAAAGTATCAGAGTGTCGTCCACATATACAGCCACTATAATGATCTGCCCATCTGTGACTCTGACATGCACATTGGAGTCAGCCAACAGAGGCTTGAATCCCAATGATTTCAAGGCCTGATCCTTCTTCTTATACCATTGTTGGGGTGATTGCATCAGACCGTAGATGCTTCTATGCATTCTGCATACATGGTCAAGAAGTGAATTTGATACAAATCCTAGGGGTTGATCCATGTAGACCTCTTCGTCTAATTCGCCATGCAAGAAGGCTGTCTTCTCGTCCACTACGAATACATACAAGTAAGACACTCAGGCAGGTTTACTAACAAGTAACAAAGACAAGGTCCCCCTTTGAGATGGTCCTGCCAATGGACCTCTGCCTGGCCGCGCCCATACAAATCGATCACAGAATCAGCCCACACAGGACACAATTCCGACTATCCGTGCTTTCGCCATTAAGCAGCACATTTCCTCAGTCACGCCCCACCACTTTTTGGTCGATAGCCGTTATAGCTAAACGATCGGCAGCTGTCCCGCACCGGCAGCTAACCACCCGTGCTTTACACCCGAATGCGGGCAACATCTCTGTATCAATGGTTAACCCGTACAGTTCGAATATGTCGCCCCGCACCCCACAAGGCACAGACCGTGCTTACACCAACCTAATGGCAGCACACTGCCTCATCTATCCTACATGCAGGCAGCGCCAGGCCTGAACTGCGAGAACTGACCGTGCTTACTCCTTGAGAGCAGCACCTTGCACAACAGTTGTCTTGATGATTGTGGATCCTGAGGTCATAAGCTGCTGCATATGCGAACAATAGTCGTACCTTCAGATGATATAGGTTCCCTTTCCTTCTGCCTTGAGCAATGAGAGTGCTGGTGCTGGCATCAATCATGTTGCATGCTTCGTTAGAAAACATCACACGCATCCTTGCATCTGCTATTCTTGCTACATAGAGCAAGTCTTGCTGCAGAGTTGGCACGAATAGAACGTCTTCGAGTCGTCTGTCTTTGCCTTTGGTGTTGAGCTAGAGTGAACCAATATCGTTCACTTGATGTCTGGATCCATCTCCAAGAACTATGAATCTTGAAGAATCTGCACTTCTGAAATCAGACATGATTTGTCTTGATGTCATGAAGGTGGCTCCTAAATCCAGGATCACCTCGTGTGTGTCAAACGTTGATGCTGCACACACATCTTTACAGATGTAGGCGGTCGAACAATTTTTGTTCGTTCTTTCTTCACCCATCTTCGAGCTCTCGGGCTCCTTGACATAGGAAGAATTGTTATCATTCTCATGTCTGTTCGGTGCTGATCTGTTTCTTGGGTTCTAGCAGCAATCCATGGCTGCATGACCCTTCTTATGGTAATGGATACACTCAATCTTGGGATTGAGCCAGCAGGTATCTACTGTATGCCAGTCTCTTCTGCATCTCGTGCAGGTCTTCTTGTCGACATTTTGTCGTTTCGACCTCCCTTTGGTCTTCCAGTTGCTTTGTTGGTCCCCTCTGCTTGCTGGTCACGATCCTGCCTCTGATTCAACTCCCTCTTAGGCTTGAACTATTTCTTTGATTTTTCTCTGTTGTCGTAGAGTGCCTGGTCAGAACCATCTTTGTGATCAAGATGCTCTCTGGCCTCAACTTCCTCTCGAATCTCGACAATCGCCTTTACGAGGTTCGTGGTAGGATCTTTCGAGAGCAGGGTTTGTGTCATCTGGAAAGATCTAGGTAAGGCTCTCAATAGATATGTGAGCTGCTTCTTAGTTGATACTGCATTCTCTGCTCCTGAGTTGTGTAGTGATAGAAACAGATCCTTCAACTTTCTCACGAAAAAGGTGAGGTCTTTTCCATCCCACTTTTAATTCGTCAAATGATCTCCCAACATCATAATCTGACTTCTTGATTTTGTCTGAAATCTTGTGAGCAGTGTATCTCACATCTCCTTAGCTTTGGAGAGTGTAGCCAGGTCACGTGTAAGGCTATCTTCGATGGAAGATGATAGCAATGCTACTGCCTTGTCATTTTTCTCCCTCCATTTACGTAGCTCCTTGCCTGTTGTCATAGGCATTTCTTCTGTGCCATCTATCCAGGGGAAGAGTCCTTCGCCCTTGAGTATCAAAGATGTCTTAACTTTCCAGGCTAGAAAGTTAGATCCTGAAGAATTACGTATAGTGCAAATCTTGTTCTGCATGCTGCTGATTGAAGCCATTGTTTCTTGAAGTCTGTTTTTCTAGTCGTTTGGTTGATTGTCTGAATGCTTGGCCTCCTGGATCTGCTAGCTTCTTGGCTATGTCAGAATATGACAGGCGGCTCTGATACTACTGTTGGGAGTCGAGTCAATGCTCCGATATGAATGATGAGAATCATGAGAAGAAAAATTCACGAAACATTCGCGACTCCCCTTCGAGATTCGGATGGAGTTCAGACGCATTCGTTGGGCACTGCCAGCTGAAACACTCCTAGAATCCTCTAGAGGGTAGTCAAATACTACTGATCTACGTTCATAAAATTAATACATCATTTAACTTCATTTCAACCAAGGTGAGGAATTCAAAGAGAACAGAGAATCTCAAGATATCACCAAAAATCACTAAAAAAGAGCACTTTTTCTATGATTTTTTGAGATTCTTTAGGAACTAACTCTCGCAGCCTTGTCAGTCACAAAATCTAACTCAAATACGTTTATTAAAAGCTCTACGAGAGTTGCTGATGGAAAATTCATCAAATTTGAGTGTATGAGAGGGTTCAGAGAGGCAGAATCTTTCGAACCTTTGTAGAGCATCAAGATCTCAGAACCAACCTTCAGAGACTGCATTTTTGGACTCAGGGTAGTGAAATTACCTTGTTTGGATAGTCAAATCTTGAAAATCAGATATATAAAAAAGTGGTGCAAGAGTTCCCTTCTTAAGAGAGTTTAGGACTTGTTGAACCTTCATAGAACCTTTGTAGGAGGGCAGTCAAATCACCTACTGAATCTTTGCAGACTTTTTTGGGGTCTTATAATTTTGTGAAAAAAGTCCCTGCCATTTTTGGTAAAGAACTGAACTAGAGAAAGTTCACTTCTCCTAATATGCACTCTAATTGCTCTCTTTATAAGAAGAAAATTTGATTCATTTGGCACTTCATACAACGAAGCTCTGCCGAGATTTTTTGTGAAATTTCAAAGTGCTCTAATTGCGACCAAACTTTGCATGCACCTCCATCTGCTATCATAACCACCTACCCTACACTCAACACACTCATTTCCAGTCCCGTTCACGTGACATCCACCTTTCCAGGTTTTTAAAGTCTTTTCTACTATTTCTGTGCTACCCTTTTTTGAAAGCCTTTTCCTGTTTTTTTCCATCTCTGTCTTCGACCACATACCTGTTACCTCTTAATTTGATCCACTAATGTTATGGCTTTCCCTTCTAGCCCTCACAGTGCACCATCTAGTCCATCCGACGAAACTGACCCCAAGGATGACATCAAGAATGACGTGCCTACTGACATGCAAATTTGGCCACTGCCTGCGGACTCCTTGGTCACACCATGGGTCCAAGTAGTCGGACCTCTCCTGAAAGCAATGGGCATTTACCCACAACTCTTATCGCCTTCCCTTAACATGCAGCTTGTCCTTGTTAGAATTAAGCAATTTTCACATCGTTTTTGATGTATTTTGACATCTATGTGGATCCACACGTGTGAAATGACACTTGTAATATTCAGATCCATTTTGATTAGCTTTCATTTGAGTCTAATATGACATCTCCTAAATTATAGGAGTTAGGTCCTAGATTGTAGGAATCTAGAAGGTCAACACAAACCACCAATGGATGATGTGGCAAACTTGATAGATCTTATCCAAAGTGGATATGGATGAGTACAATGAGATGTCCCACACATGCTGGATGTAGCTTAGAGAGAGAGGATTGTGATTTTGTACTTGAGCCATGATGAATCCATTATTGAGCTAATGATGGGAAATCTTGGTTTGTGAAGCAATCTTTGTGTTTTGACTCTCTTAAGCACTTTCTTTGTGGATGAATGCTTAGTAAATGATGAGTAAACTATTTCTTTATTATCAGGCTGTATAGTAGTTGTACTTCACATGTGTGAAGCCGTGGATCATCTTTTTTTATTGTTCTTGCTTGGAATCACAAAGATTGTCAAGTAGAAGCTAGATTCGGAAGCTAGTCTTGATATAGATCAAGATCCCAAGCTACCAATAACTCTTTGTGATCATTTGTAGATCAATTTCAGTCCTTAAACTCTGAAATTTGACATGGTATCAGAGCCAAGTCAAAGAGCTTAGTTGATGATCCAAAAATCTTCATTTTGGTGAAAGCATTGGTGCTAGATTCACTTCGAAGGAGGGCAACCTTTTCTAATAGTTTGTGTTTTTTCAATATTTGAGCTTCAAACAAGTTGTGAAGAGTGAAACTAGTGATGTGCTTATGAAAAACCATTGTTTCCATTATAATTTGATGAGTGAATGGTGTTAGACTCTTATTGAACCTATAAATCCTTGAGAGAGAGTTTGAGGCTTATGTTTTTAGTTCAAGAGTAAAACTAAAACCAATTCTAAACACCATAGGAAGGCATTGGCACTTCCAAAAATCAAATTCAAGGTTCTAAGTGAATAGATTGTGTAGAATACACTTTCCCAAATCTTTTTGAGCTCAAGATCATTATAGATCTTGCTTCTTGAGTCTAGTGAGATTCAAGAGAGTAGCATTTTAGCTAAATTCTAAGAAAGGAAGAAGGGAGAGCCTTTGAATAGTACATTTGTTGTACTTGTTACTAGATAGAATGGGTTCAATTGGAGCCTATCTTCTTGAGACTAGTGAAAGGCTAAATTCTAATGATTATTCAACTTGGAAAGTAGGAATGGAGTCACTACTTGTGCTCCAAGATATGTTTGATCTTGTCATATGAGAGGAAGAAGAACCTCAAGGAGGGCAAGATCAAGTGAGGTACAAAAAGAGAGCTAGACTAGCATTACATTGCTTGAAAATGAATGTTAGTAATGAACTTCTAAAGGAAGCGGCATCTTGTACCTCGGCCAAGGAGGCATGGAACTACCTCAAAGGGATTTATGAATCCAAAAATACCTCTAGAGTGCTTATGATTAGAAACAAAGTTCTTCAAAGCATTAGAGGGAGTGATGAGAGTGCTCAAGAGTATGTCTTGAGAATAAAATCTCTCAACAAAGAACTTTCCATCATTAGTGAGGGTATTCATGATGATGAACTTGTTCAAATCATTTTGAATGGTCTTGGAGATGAGTTCTCCAATCTTGTACAAAGCTTTGCTATTCAAGATGCACTACCTTCCATTGACAAGATCCATAGTGTGCTTGTGGCCAAGGAGAGTAGGATCCTTCATGTGAAGCAAAGGATTGGATCCTTAAAGTTGCATGATGGTGATGAGAAGGCCAACTTCTCAATCAAGGGGAAGGCAAAGTCAAAGAAGAAGATCCAACACAAGGAGACCAAGAATGATGATCAACCATCAAGCTCCAAAGGTGGAAAGAAGAACAAAGCTAAACTCAAGTGCTTCTTTTGTGGAAAGAAGGGGCACTTTGCATCCAAGTGTTTCAAGAAGAAGAATGCACAAGGAGAGAGCAAACAAGGCAACCTCACTCTTGAGGAAGATGAGGATGAAGTGGATTCATCCTTGATGTCTTCTACATCAACATCAAAGAGCTACTCCAATGACACATGGTGGATTGATAGTGGAGCTAGTTCCCACATGACATTCCAAAAGGATTTTTTCTCAACTCTTGTACCTTTTGTAGGTTGTAAAAAGTCGATTCTAACAACAAGTGATCAAGAATGTAGAATAGATGGAGTGGGAACTATTCCCTTAAGTCTTGGATCCTCTAAAAGAGTAGATCTTGATAATGTACTCTATGTTCCTACACTCACTAAGAATTTGTTAAGTGTAGGACAATTGATGGATGATGGCTTAGATGTCCATTTTAAGCAAGGTTTTTGCTCCATAATGATGAATAATACTTGTATTGTAAAGGGATTTAAGCAAGGAAGGCTTTTTAAGCTTGATGCTAATGTTTTTCTTGGAAGTGTGAACATGGTGAAGGAGGAGCTCAATCAAGTGGAGCTTTGGCATAAGAGGTTGGGCCACCCCAACTTCAAATCTATGGAGATTCTATGCACCAAGGATCTTGCTCTCGGCCTTCCAAAGACACTCTCAAAGTGTGGAAAAAGTTGTGAAGCTTGTAGCCTCTCAAAGGCACACAAGCTACCTTTTGATATCTCTTCCACTAGATCTACAAAAGCATTAGATCTTATTCATAGTGATGTGCACTCTTTTTCTCAAGAATCTAATGGAGGTGCATATATGTATGTATCTTTTATTGATGGTTACTCTAGATACACTTGGATTGAACTTTTGGATTCCAAAAGTAAAGTGTTTGAAGATTTTGTGAAGTTCAAAACTCTAGTTGAAAATCAACTTGATGCTAGAATTAAAGTATTGAGAAGTGATAATGGTGGAGAGTATATCTCCACCAAGATGATAGAGTTTTGTAAATCCAATGGCATTAAGAGAGAACTTACATGTACTTATATTCCTCAACAAAATGGTAAAGCTGAGAGGATGAATAGAACACTATGTGAGTGTGCTAAGGCTTTAAGGTTAGATGCATTTCTACCTAAGTCCTTTTGGGGAGAGGCTATTATTTGTGCAACTAAATTATGTAATAGATTGCCATGTAAGCCCATTGGAGGCATAACATCTTATGAGGATCCATTTTGTAAGAAGCCAAATCTTTAAGATTTAAGAATTTTTGGATCTACTTGCTATGTTTTTCAAGCATTAGATACAAGAAAAAAGGACGATCCTACTTCTATTAAAGGGATCTTTGTTGGTTATGCTGAAAATAGCAAGGGATATAGAGTCTATGATCCAATCACTAAGAAGATTTTAGTGAGTAGAGATGTTACTTTTGATGAAGGTAACTACTACAAGTTGAATGAGAAAGCTTCTAATCCATCTTATGTCAAGGATCTTGTAAGGTTTGAGGAGGAGCCTACATGTGATCAAGATATTGAAGATCCATCTCAAGATCCGAGGACTCCAAGGAGATCTACAAGAAGGAAGGCCGAGCCCTCAAGGCTCACCTATGTTGACAAAGGTGAACAAAGGGAAGATCTACATTCACTTACCTCTTGAACTTTTCTAACTTCTACGTTTGATGAGCCAAGTTGCTTTGAAGAAGCTATGGAGTCACAAGAATGGAGTCACTTATGGAGAATCATATATGGAAGCTTGTGGATCTTCCTCAAGGAAGAAAGCCACTTGAGTGCAAATGGATCTATAGATTGAAGTACAATCAAGATGGGAGCATCAACAAACACAAGGCAAGGCTAGTGGCAAAGGGGTTCTTGCAAACCAAGGGAGTAGATTTTGATGAAACTTTTGCTCCTGTTGCTAAGCTAGTTTCCATAAGGTTGATTATTTCTCTTGCAACTACTTTCAATTGGCCTCTATTTCAACTTGATGTGACTAATGCTTTTCTCAATGGATATTTGGAAGAAGAGATTTTCATGAGGCATCCGGAGGGCAAAGATCAAGAGGAAAAAGTGTGTTTGTTGCTAAGAAGCCTTTATGGGCTTAAGCAAGCACCTAGAGCTTGGTACTCTAGGTTGAATACCTTCTTGAAATATATTAAGTTTGTTGTAACTGCTTATTAATGATGGTAAAATCATCATTCTCATTTTGTATGTTGATGACATTATCCTTAGTGGAAGTATTTTTGATGGTATACAAGAAGTTAAAGTAGCATTGTTTAAGGAGTTTAAGATAGTGGATCTTGGTAATCTTCATTTCATATTAGGAATAGAAGTTTCAAGAGGCAAGGATTCGAGTTTTATTTGTCAATCCAAATATTCTTCTTCTATCTTAGAAAAGTTTGAAATGAAGGATTGTAAAGGAGTAGAAACTCCTATGGAGCAAAATGTAAAAGTTTCCAATAGTGATGATGAAGCATCCTTTTAGGACATCACACTATATAGGAGACTTGTAGGCTCCTTGATCTCTCTTACTATAACTAGACCTGATCTAAGTTATAGTGTAGGCAAACTAAGCCAATCTATGCAAAATCCATTGGTTTGTCATTGGAAAAATGCAAAAAGGGTGTTGAGGTACATCTCGGCCACCAAGAACTTTGGCATTTTATATGATGGATCTAATCTTGCCTTAAGGGCGTATTCGAATGCTGATTTTGTAGGTGATAAGGTGGATAGGAGGTCCACAAGTGCTTTTGTAACCTTCCTTAGCAATGACATAGTGTCTTGGCTTTCCAAAAAGCAAGATACTATTCCTCTATCTTCAACCGAACCAATCCCACATTCCATGCAAGGAGCAAGCACATAGAGATTGCTCACCATTTTGTGAGGGAAAAGGTTCAAGAAAAGGAGACCAACCTACATCACGTGTCTTCTTCAAATTGCCTTGCTGATCTACTCACTAAAGCCTTGCCAAAGCCTTCATTTATCAAGTTAAGATCAGCCTTAGGAGTTGTAGATAGATGTACTATAGTTGTATCATGTGAAAATTGAGGAGCTGTGTTAGAATTAAGCAATTTTCACATGGTTTTTGATGTATTTTGACATCTATGTGGAACCACACGTGTGAGGACCTGTCCTTACATGTGAAATGACACTTGTAATATTCATATCCATTTTGATTAGCTTTCATTTGAGTCTAATATGACATCTCTTAAATTATAGGAGTTAGGTCCTAGATTGTAGGAATCTAGAAGGTCAATACAAACCACCAATGGATGATGTGACAAACTTGATAGATCTTATCCAAAGTGGATATGGATGAGTACAATGAGCTGTCCCACACGTGCTGGATGTAGCTTAGAGAGAGAGTATTGTGATTTTTTACTTGATCCATGATGGATCCATTATTGAGCTAATGATGAGAAATCTTGGTTTGTGAAACAATCTTTGTGTTTTGACTCTCTTTAGCACTTTCTTTGTGGATGAATGCTTAGTAAATGATAAATAAGCTATTTCTCTATTATCAGGTCATACAATAGCTATACTTCACACGTGTGAAGCCGTGGATCATCTTTTTTTATTGTTCTTGCTTGGAATCACAAAGATTGTCAAGTAGAAGCTAGATTTGGAAGCTAGTCTTGATATAGATCAAGATCTCAAGCTACCAATCATTCTTTGTGATCATTTGTAGATCAATTTCAGTCCTTAACAGAAAAAGAACCTTCGCCCAATTCAATGTGCTTAGATGTGATTCAGATCTATCTACTGCCAGGTTGGCGAAGAATAATACCAAAAATAGAAAGGTTTTCAAAGGATCAGTTGTCATATTGTCATATTTTTGCCAAAAAAGTCACTTTTTTGCAAAATTACCAGTATTACTCTTGATCCTTTGCTAGAACCTTCGCCGAGTTTCCAGAATATTCTATTTATAGTAAACTACTATCTTTGAGTTCGACGAAGATTCATCTTGATCAGATCACAAAAAATCTTGATTTTCACCCTCGTAAGATTACAAAAAATGTGTTTTCTTGTGTCAGAAACCTTCGTCCGGTTTTTCATCATTTTATCTGTGTCAGGTCTTCCAGCTGAGAAGTTGGTGAAGGTTATTTTCCAAGAAATTGCCAAAAAAGTGTTCAGAGAGTTTTTATCCCAAAATAGCACTGTTAAACCTTCGCCGAGACAACCTTCGCCTAGAGAACCTTTGCCAGTCCTATTTTTAGTTTCGAATTTTCCAGATCAAGTCTCTGTCAAAATTTGGATCAAATCTGATATATTCTGAATTAGACTCTGAGAGATTTATCATTTTTGAGAAGTATCGATTGATCAAATTTTGGGTAGTTTTTCATCATATAGAATCAGATTCTTGAAAAGTGGAATAGAGCTAGCAGATCTAATCTGAGATAGTTTTTTGGAAAAATCTATATCCAATCACATTATCAATTTGATCTAAATTTGTAAGATGGCTGCCCCTGGAGCTGCTCCTGGAGGTGCTCCACAGGAGGTCAATCCAATTATTGTTAGAAGAGCACCCCGATTGGATCTACCCAAATATAATGGATTAACAGATCCAATTAGATTTCTTCATATCTATGCTGAATCTTGTGAGGTCTACGGTGAGATCTATCCTCAAGATAAACTTAAGCTGTTTCCTATGGCCTTAACAGGCACAGCACAAGATTGGTACTATAACCAAGATGAAACTGAACGTACATATTGAGAGGTTGTTAAAAGTGCCCTTATCACACGGTTCAAACCACGGAAGTTTATGGAAGACCCTACTTTTAAGTAAAATTAAAATGGGAAAGCGGAAAATGGTTCGAGATTACATCAAAAGGGTGAAACGTCTTAGATCTGAATGTGAGCCTAAGCTGATTAATGAAAATGCCATGATTATGTGGTTTTTGTCAGGTCTACCTAAACAGATTAGACGTGAACTGGAACGCCATAATGAGTACGCACTTTTGCAAAATGCGATGGACGATGCAATTCGGGAGGAGGATGAAGATTCAGATGATGAGCCGAATGTCAGTATGTTGCCTTATACAGCAGGGCAGACTACTACGACATCCACCACTATTGCATCAAAGAATGCCAATGCTACTGAAGGAATGATGCTCAATGAGTTCGAGAAACTTGGGAAGACCCAGCAAAAATAGATGGAAAAGTTGCAGTTGCAATTTGATGAGAAGATCAAAACATTAAAAAATTTCCACAGAGAAGCGAACAAGGTACCTGAGAAGTTTGCAAAGACTTTTCCTACTAGGGATAATGTCTGGTGTTCTATATGTACAGGAAATCACACAGTGAACGAGTGTCCTCAATTGAAAAAATGAATGAAAATCAGTGTTTGCCATCTGTGTAATTCACCTGACCATGAGGCTGCCTTTTGCAACTTCAACCCTCAGATAATTCAGCAACGGTATGCCCAGATGGGATATCGAGATCCATAGTATGGAGGCAATCCAGCAACAAGACTACGACAATCTACTCTTGGATATCCGGATGGTCTAGCTTTGCCTGCCCCACCAAAACACTTCGCTCCTCCTGCCAATTTGATGGAACCAGAACCTTACGGAAGTGTTGAGCAATGGAGCTATAGTAATGATCAGGAAGGTGGATCTTCAGAATAGTATGCCATTTATGCTGCCGCTCAACAACAAGCCTGGAGAAATTGGGCCAGAGCACCACTTGGATGCTTTGCATGTGGAGAAAATCACAGAGTTGCAGAATGCCCAAATAAAGGAAAATTTGTACCATTCTATCGTGACTATGGATATGGGCATTGCTATAAAGATTGTCCAGCAAGACCGAAGCCACCACCAGCTACAACACCTATAGATTTGATAACAATCAAGCAAGGATCGGTAGCTCATAATAAACCAAGTGCACCCTTGATGGTGGTCACCAGAGCACAAAAGCAAAAAGAACCAGTAGTGGATTCAATACTTGCTGATTCTATACCATTGAATAATACACCAATATCATCGGAAGTCTATCCAAATCTTAATACAGAAAAACGAAGATATCAAAATATGAGACAGTGGATTTAACATCTGCAAGAAGAAGAGGAAGTTGAAGCTGCTAAAGTAATAGCTGAAGTTCGGTCTTCACCATTGCAGCCTCCAAGAAATTTATGTACGGATATGAATGATGAATTACATCATCACGAAAAACCCTTCAAGATGACTGAACCGGAAGCACCGCATACGGAATTACTCATGAATATTTTGTCTAGCAAGATCAATATTTCATTGGGAGAGTTCCTAAAGATGGTGCCAAAAGCAAAAGAAGTCTTAGCGCAAAAGTTAGCTCAAGAAGAATCAGAAGACCATCAGGAGCCTCTTTTTTGTGTTGGATTTGAAGAATCTAACGATGTACTCCATGTTGGAGCCGCTTGGGAAAGTGAACAAAAGAATATCACTCTGCCGATACAACATAGACAATTTTCTAAAGAAGCAGCCGTGATAGACGGCGGTTCAGGAGTTAACCTGATTTCTACAAAGCTATGTACAAAATGGGGCCTTACAAAAATTAAGCCTGCTACTTTTGCTATTAAGCTAGCTGATCAAAGGACGGTTCGTCCATGAAGAATGGTGGAAGATATACCTGTCAGGATTGTAGGAGTACAGTTCGTCATTACTTTCGTCGTGGTGGACTTACCAAAAGCACCAAATGTCTACCGAGTTCTCTTAGGACGTCCATGGTTACGAGTTGTGCAAGTAATTCATAACTGGGATACCGGCAAAATCACTTTTGAAAATCATGAACGTGTAGTTAAAATTGATCCTATGACTTGGACTATCAAGCCAGTGGTTTAAAAAGTGGATGACGATTCATCAACAACGAATCACACTTGTGATCGACCAGAGAAAAAATTGGGAGTTTGTTACGATTCTCAAACAGATATTGTCAATTGGAACGAAGCTCTTACAACAATTGATTGTACAACAAGATATATGTGTCAACAAGATATTCAATCAGAGATGAGCGAGATTTCTTTGTTAGATTGAAATTTGGATATGCCAATCACGTTTCCACTAAATGTGCTGAATGTAGCTTGGATATCAACGGAACCTATACCAGATCCAATTGAGGATGATCTCATACGAATGAGCCATGCCTTAACTTATGATGGCAATGCAGAACTTACGGATGAACAGATTCTACATCATATGGATCCGACCAGATTTGGAGTGCGTAATGTTCCTGATGAACCAACAATCAAATCACCCAAAGCAGTTATATTGAAGGGAGACATGATGATAGGTTCGATGACGAAGAAACAAGCAAAGCAACATTATAATATGCCTGAAATGGAAAAATCCCCCTCAAAAGATCGATTTTAAGGAAGTGCCACCTCTATTGGATAAAGGCAAAGGGAAAGTCAAGAATGATTCTTCAAGTCAGATCTCCAGCAAGACATCATCATCTAGGAAGTCTTCACCTGTGAAGAAAGATTTATCATCCTGAAAGTCATCACCTCCACGATCAATTCCTGCTAAGAAGACTAAAAAAAGAACCAAGAGAAGTCCTTTCGAAAAAGAACAAGCAAATGTAGTCCAGCATGATATGCCAGAGCATTTTAAACAATATACACTGGATGATGTTGTTATCATGTTACCTAAAGCACATCTTGAACTTGAAGAATACATGCCGGAATCTAAAGAGGTTTACGATGGCCCAGCTAGGACGCAACCAATGAATCTTGCAGAACCAGGAGAACCGGAAAAGATTGTAGTGGGATCACAACTTACTCTTGAACAGTATCAAACACTCCGTTTGCTACTTAGTAAGTATCAAGATTGTTTTGCATGGACTTATCAAGATTTGAAGGGTATTTCGACATCAGTCATTGAACATACCATACCTTTAGTACCTGATGCAGTACCAAAGGTTACAAAGTTCTATCAATGTGATCCTAATGTGGCAGATCTGATAAAGAAATAACTTCAAAGATTGCTTGACGTCAATTTAATTTATGAGATCGAGCATACCGAATGGATTTCACCGATTGTCATTGTTCCTAAGAAAAATGAAAAATTGCGAATCTGTGTGAATCTCAAAGCATTGAATAAAGTGACATGGAAGGATCACTTTCTGTTACCTTTTACTGAAAGCATTTTGGATCGCCTTGCTAGAGCGGAAGCTTATAGTTTCCTGGATGAATTTAGTGGTTACAACTAGGTTAAGATTGCACCTGCCGATCGCCACAAAACTGCTTTTGCAACAGAATGGGACACCTATGTTTACAAAGTAATTCCGTTTGGACTCTGTAATGCACCAAGTTCATTCCAAAGAGTAATGCAATTTGCCTTTAAAGATTATCTGTAGAAATTCCTTGAAATTTACTTGGACGACTTGGGAGTACATAGTACAGATACAGACCACTTGGATCAATTGGAGAAAGTCTTTGAAAGATGCCGCAAATATCAGATTTCTCTAAATCCAGAAAAATGCCAAATATGGGTTTCTCACGGAGTGGTGCTTGGACATGTGATATCAAGACATGGTATTGCCACCGACTACTCTAAGATCAAAGTTATTGTGGAATTGCCACTGCCAGCAACAATTCAAAGAGTTTATGTGTTTATGGGTCATGCGAACTACTATCAAATTTTTATTATCTTCTTTGCAGATTAAGCACGACCTATATACAAATTAACTACTGTTCCTATTTGGATAATAGAGGCGTTAGAAGCCTTTGAAAAGTTAAAAAAAACATTATCTTCAGCACCACTACTGCGTTCTCTAGATTGGACATTAGAATTTCATGTTCATACGGATGCCTCAAAAAATGCCATTGGATCAGTTTTGACGTAGCCAGGTGACTATAAGAAGGATTATCCTATACGATTTGCAAGCAGACAGCTATAGATCCAGAGAAGAATTATTCAACAACAGAACGTGAAGCGCTAGCCATGATTCTTTCTATTCGGAAATTTCGTCACTATCTCATGGAAACACACTTTGCATTTTATACAGATCATTAACTGTTACTTTACTTGGTAAATAAGACGTGTAATACTGGACGTATTGCAAGATGGTTATTATTATTGACTGAATTTGACTTTCGAATTGTGGTCAGAAAGGGGAAGCAACATTATCTAGCCGATCATGTTTCGCGAATTGAATCTACACCAGTTAATACTGAAGTGGATGATGAACTTCCAGATGCTGCCTTGTTCTATATTGAAGTAGTACCTGAGTGGGCGGCAGATATTGTTGAGTACCTGATGCTAGGACAACCGAATGACTCTTTGACAAAAGTACTAAAAAGACAATTGATTCATAAGGCTCAACCTTATCAATTAATTGCAGGACAATTGTATCGTTGTGGATCAAATAATATTTCACGAAGATGTGTTTTACCGCATGAAGTACCAAATCTAATTATGTTTTCACATGATGGCATGGGTGGAGGACACTTCTCTACAGATATTACTGTTCGCAAACTTTTGCAATCCGGTTGTTGGTGGCCTACGAAAATTTTATTCAGACATGTGATGTTTGCCAGCGAGCATGACGGCCTACTCGCCAAAATTATGAACCCTTACATCCGATTTTATCGCAAGCACCGTTTGAAAAATGGGGACTGGATTATGTTGGTCCTATTCATCCCGCTGCTCAAGGATCTCAGACCTGCTACATTATCGTCGCAACTGATTATATGACCAAGTGGGTTGAAGCCAAAGTTGTCAAAGTGGCTGATGCGAAATCTATGGCCAAGTTTCTATATGAAAATATTATAATCAGGTTTGGATGTCTGATCGAAATTGTCAGTGATCGGAGTACACACTTTGTTAATCAAACAATAAAGTGTTTACTGGAAGATTTTTTGTTACACACAGATTTAGTACTCCCTATTATCCCAGAGGGAATGGCGAAGCTGAATCTTCCAATAAGATTCTCTGCACCATTATTATAAAGATAGTTGAAGCGAGTCGCTCTGATTGGGAACATAAACTGTATGCAACATTATGGGCATTCAGAACCACTTACAAAAATAGTACAAATCAAACACCTTTTCAACTGGTTTATGGTCAAGATGCTGTTATGCCAATTGAATTTTTAATCCCATCTTCACAGCGTCGAGGACCAGATCCAGACCTTCTTAAAGCAGCATCCACATGAGTCCTCACGTGGTGGATGGGTTCTCAAATTTAAGACTTTCGAGATCGAGGCCAGCAAAAAATTGGACAAAATACCTGCACTGGGAGAGCAGCCGGCATGGAGAATCATGGTTTTTGAGAAAACTTTGGAATCAATTAGGAGTTACGTCGCCAGCCCTCGCCAGTTGCGGGTAGATCCTTAATATGTGCCAATGCCGCGAAGACAAAAATGGAAAGATTTGGGATTGGCTATGGATAAAATCACCATCCATACGTCCAATTGGCCAATCATCCACCAGCCTTACAACTGGAATATTTCAGTGGACTTCCACCAGGCCTTACAAGCATATCAGAGAGAGTATGTCCACTCTCCGGATCCAACGGTGCGACAATCGACAATGTTTGCAAAAGATCTAACTCTGTTGGCGTCAGTGGCAACCAAATGGGACGATTGCCTTTCTACCCCGGAATTCGATTCAAATAAGCCGATGGCCTCACAGCAAATCAAAGGTCAGCTGTCGATTGTTTGACTGTATTTCCGTGCGGCTATGATGGGAGGCTCTTGGGAATCCCGCTTCACCTCATGGATAACTTTCAAGTGGATTGTCGGAGCCCACCATTGTTTCTAGTCGCATAATTTGGATTTCAATACTGCACGTCTTGACTTTATGGAGAAGGTGCAGTATCATTTAATTAAGATTCGGCATGAAGCCAATAAAAGTCCCCAATAACTGCATATTGCAGGTGTCGTGGGACCGCCACCAGTTTTGGTGGGGGATACTGTTGGAGGGTTTGCGGATCCCAAGGCAACCCTAACCCTAGTTAATAAGTGAGAGGGATTTGGCACCCTGCGTGTGTAAGTCCAACCCAATGAGCACATAGTTATTTGATTAATTAGAATGTTAATAAAAGGACTTTAGGCCTTTTTGCAGGACTTTTAATGTCGCAGGGCCTAAATGTCAAGTTAGTGAATAAAGTTGGGTTTCTCTCCAATTTTGATGGTTCTCACACTTTTTTAATTTGAATAAAAAGAGAGGCAAGACTGGACCAATAGGATTCAGAGGCCATGGTCCTCCTCTCTACTATAAAAAGGGACCAACTTGAGTTGCTCCTCATGTTCATTTCCTCATTTCAATAAAGCAGATTGGTTCTCTTTAGAAATGGATTGATGAATGTCCTTGCTCTTCCTCACTTTTCCTCCATTTCTCATGCTTTCTTTGGATTTTGCTAATTGTTGGATCTGATCATTATTGGGATTGCTAATTTTTAAGCTTTTTCTGAGAGAGAAAAGGAGAGAGAGAAGAGTAAGTTTCTATCATTGTTGTGGATTTAGGGTTAATGGAAGTAGGGTTAATGGATGTAGTGTTAATGCTTAGTGTTAATGGATGTTAGTATTAGATCTTCCATTCATGTTGAAATCTGAACTATATTATCGCTCTCATGGGAACGAACCTACGCGTGACAACTAACTCTGTCTCTTTGATGCTAGATTGACTAGATCTTGGATTCAGGTTAGGCAAGGAAAGAAACCCACTACATAGTCGTTATGTGTAACTTTAAGATTAGAGTAATTAAGCCTCTACAACTAATCAAGAAATTACAAGAGTGGCAGATTAGCCACGACCTAGAGAGTATTTGCTGACGTCATGCAATCAGATCAGATATTTGTACTTCTGGGTTCTTGCATGACCTTGCTGGTACTTTTGGAGCATGAGGGCAAAAAAGATTTTGTGAAGATTTTTGTGTCGTGTCGTTTGACTTTCTCCTGCTGGATCGCGAAAGATTCTCATTCGAAAATCTTTCTTGTTTGTGTCTTCTCGTCAAGATGTTCGTGAATCTTTCGTGTTCGCGAGCATTTTCGCCAGGCAGAGGGCTAAAAGCTAGCAAAGCTTTGTAAACAGAAACATTTTATTTCTTCAGCTCCCTCTCAAGGCATGATAGCTTTACGACCCCAAGACTGCTCCTTTGTCTCTCAAAAAGTCCTTTATCCAAGGCTTTGGTGAAGATGTCAACAACCATATATTTCATTCTGATGAAGGTGGTCTGCAACATCTTCTTCTCAATTAGATCCCTGATCAAGTGATACTTGATCGCGATGTGTTTCATTCTGGAATGGAACACATGATCTTTTGTCAGGTGTATTGCATACGTGTTGTCCATCTGCAAGACCAAAGGCTCATTCCTTGTTTCGCCCAATTCGTCTAGGAACTGCCTTAGCTAGATTATCTCGTTGGCCATCTTTGTTGCTGCAACATACTCTGCTTCACATGATGATTGGGCCACAACGGTCTGCTTCTTGCTGACCCAGAGAACTGCTACTCCTGATGAGATGGTGCATCCTCTTGAGATGCTTTTACAATCATCCTTGAGGGATGCCCAACTAGCATCACTGTAGGAAAGCAACCTGAAACCTGCCTCACGACAATAACACAAGCCATAATCTCTCATTAATTGAAGATATTGCAGAATGCGTTTTGCAATCTTCCAATGTGTCAAGCCTGGATTCATGTAGAATTGGCTCATCTTGAACACTGCATAAGCGATGTCAGGACGTATGTTGTCTGTAAAGTACGTCAGCAAAGCTATCAGCTTCCTGTAAGGTGTGAGCTGTTTTGTTCTCTCTCTTCCTCAGTCTTCGGACAATCATTGTTTGTCAGCATTGTCCCTATGAGCATTGGAGCATTTGCTCCTTTGCAATTCAGCATCCAAAATCCTCTAGGATCTTCTAGGTGTATCTGGACTGGTGAAGGTATAACTTACCTCCCTCATAGTCCCTTTCAATTTGCAAGCCAAGGTAACACCTGGCTTCTCCCAGATCCAAAATCTCGAAATGTTTCGAGATGTCTATCTTCACTTCAACAATCAGCTACTCACTCTTGCAAAGTATCAGAGTGTCGTCCACATACACATCACAGCACAATGGTGTTGCAAAAGGAAAGAATAGGACCCTGATGGAAGCTGCCAGATGCATGATGGGGGGTAGAAAGCCCAACCTGTCTCACATCAAAATCTTTGGCTATGCAGCTTATGCACTTTTCTGATAAGCTTCAAAAGAAGCTTGCTGAGAAAGCCGAGCAAGGATTTCTGGTAGGTTATGACAACAATTCGTCATACTACGGAGTCTACATGCCAGACACAAACAATGTGAAAACAATGAGAGATGTTAGATTTGATGAGAGCAGAACAATGGCCAATGACGATCCTATCAGCTATGAAGTTCTGGAGAGACAGTACTATGACCTGCCGTCACTGACAGAGGGAGCAGAGGATGAACACGAAAATGGAGATTTTTGAGTCGTCTCCCATTCGAGTGATGAATCTGAAAATGAAAGATTCAAGAGGCAGCCTATTTTTTTTTTTATTGTAAACCAAGACGGTTTTGGACCTAGCAGAGCAGACAAAGACAAAGGCATTGTTGTCCCAGGAGAATCTCCTAGAAGGTCGACAAGACCACGAAGAGCGCCAACAAGATATGTGCCAGGCAACTCCACTTCTACATCAAAAGAGTTTTCTGGATTCAGTGGCGAAGCATAGACTTTCGAGGAAGTGATTGAATGTCCAGAGAAGGATAGATGGATCCAAGCCTTGAACGAAGATATGGAGTCCATGAGGAAGAACCAGCTATGGACGTTGCAGCCATTACCACATAAGCGCAAGACTGTCAAGTGCAAATGGGTTTTCAAGCTCAAATACGGACCAGATGGGAATGTCTCAAAATACAAGACAAGACTGGTAGCGAAG
Source organism: Diphasiastrum complanatum (assembly GCA_029204225.1). Lineage (NCBI taxonomy): Eukaryota > Viridiplantae > Streptophyta > Lycopodiopsida > Lycopodiales > Lycopodiaceae > Diphasiastrum > Diphasiastrum complanatum. The sequence continues at coordinate 27,468,001 of CM055093.1, forward strand.
GGGTTTTCTCAGAGATATGGTATTGACTACTCTGAAACCTTCTCTTATGTGGTCAAACATTCGTCCCTACGTCTGTTATTTGCATATGCAGTAGCTTATGACCTTAAAATCTACATTGTGGATGAGAAAATAGCCTTCTTCCATGGCGAATTAGACGAAGAGGTCTATTAGGATCAACCCCCAGGATATGTCTTGAGTTAACTTCCTCAGTATGCATGCAGAATGCATAGAAGTATCTACGGTCTGAAATAGTCAGCCCGAATGAATCGCAAAAGCAAAATAGTTGTGAATAGTTCGAATGGAGTTCAGATGTGATTGCTGGACACTGCTAGCTGAATCACTCCTACAGTCCTACAGAATGTAGTCAAGCACTGTTGATCTACGTTTATAAATTAATGTAGCATTCAATAAAATTTCAACCAATGTGTGGAACTAAATAAATGAGATAATCAGACACACGAATAACAGTAGACACATTTGCATTCAAGACCATACATCATAAGAAGTGACATTTGCACAATGGCTACAAGATCATCTATTGATTCTTCTCTATCTCTTCAAGCACTGCATGCAGATCCACGTAGTGCATTGGCGTGAGAGAAATACAGCTCTCTCATGAACAATGTCTTACTAGTTTTGGATCTCTTGTGGATCCTATTTACAGAGACTCGTCTCGCTCGCAGACGAACCTCTGTTTTGTATTTTCGTCTTGATTGCTTACTAGCATCAGACTACTTTTTGTATGTCTATGTATATCTGTCAAATATCATCCAATAAGTATATAGTCGCTTTGTGTAACTTTAGGATTAGAGTAATTAAGCATCTACAAATAATTAGAAAATTACAAGAGTGGCAGATTAGCCACGACCTAGAGAGTATGCGAATGTCATGCCATCAGATTAGATATTTGTACTTCTGGATACTTGCATGACTTTGCTGGTACTTTTGAAGCGTGAGGGTAGAAAAGGTTTCACGATGATTTTCGTGTCGCGTCGTTTGACTTTCTCCTGATGGATCGCGAAAGATTCTCGTTCGCGAATCTTTCGTGTTTGTGTCTTCTCGTCAGAATGTTTGTGAATCTTTTGTGTTCGTGAACATTTTCGTCAGGCAGAGGGCTGAAAGCTAGCAAAGCTTTGTAAACAGAAACATTTTGTTTCTTCAAGATTGTAGGGTCAAAGATCTTGCGTAGTATAGCCCTCCCGCCTGTCAACAAGGGTTAGATTACTGGATAGGTACCTAACTATGCATAGATGCTATTTTTAGTTAGTTTCCTACTTTCTCCCTTAACTCTATTCACCAGTAACACTACCCTCCTTTAACTCTACTCCTCTACACTAACATTCATCATGATTTTGGGTGAAGGGAAAGGATGGAAAAGAAGAGGAAGAGAAAAGAGAAGAGAGAAAGAGAGAAAGATGAGATGGAGGTTAGCTCAAATGCTCAATGTCATTGCTTATGGAGAAACCTTAACTAACCACAAACAAAAAGCATGGAAGAAATGGAAATAACTAGCAATCACAACAATAGCATAAGCAAGAGTGATTAGCAAATGAGGATGCTTGAGCTCTCAAAATGATAGAGTCTCCTCCTCTCTATTAAGCATCTCAATAGTGTACAAATGGTGTCTTTTTATAAAATGGGGAAGGCCCTTGCCCCTCAATCCTATTGGCTAATCTTGGACCCAACTTGATCCAAGGGTCCACAAAAAGTACATTGGAAATCACAAGATTCATGTGAGTTTAAATTTGGACCCAACTCTAAAAAGTAAACTCTAAGTTTAAAATTGACTTTGGGCCTCAAGTTTTATTTTAATTACAAAGGGCCCAAGTCTATTATTTTATTTACAATTTAACTTGCGTGCTCATTGGGCCATGGGCTTATAAGCGCAGGATGCCATGCCCTTGCAACACATTTAATTGGACAATTTTATTTATTTACACTTTGTTGGGAATACCCCCAACAGGACCCACGACCTGAAATAGTGTCGGTCCCTCGACACTCTGCCGGTTTAGTATAGCGTCCTCTTTGCCCGCCTCTGGTGGATCAGGTAGCCCGTAACATCTTCCATGAAGTTGAGACGGTCCAGTTTCTTCAAGTCCTTGGGTGTGTGGAAGGACTTGTGGAATCCTGTCAGCCATTCTTGATCGACCCATGCTTGGAATCGGCACGTCCAGGGATCTCCAAGGAATGCAGCTCGGTAATATACATGAGCGACTAGCAGTTGATCTTCGACTTTGTCAAAAGCTAGCGCCTTATTAGGATCAAAGAATATTGAGGGAAGAAAATCATCCCATTTGGCTTCAATGTCCACTAAATGTTCTAAGTCTCGGACGTAAGTGGCTGCCGCGCGGACTGTTGGATCAGGGCAGTTGATATATTGATTTGCGAACGTGGTGAGAGCCCTTCTGGCATCTACATCCATAGTCCACCCATATTCTGATGGTATGATCGGCCAATTAAAATTTTGCAGTATGATCTTGTCCAGACGGGTTCTGCATTCTGCCCATTTGGATCGTCGTGGACATGGTAGGAAGTGTCCATTCACCCATAATTATTGCGGACTCGTCATGTAGGCCTTGATGGCCGCAGGGTCTCTTTCAAACAACTGCTGACACCACTTTGGTTGTGGGTGGAGGGCGAGTAATGCTTGTAGTTCTTGGCCCTTTATTGTCTGAGTTGAAAATTATATATGGCAGCTGCCTCTTGATGACTCGTGGGGATACTTTGATAGAAATTCGTTTATTTTCTCCTCCATGGACTTTGGTCTTCGGAAGGCCTGGCTGGCAGATATCATGCGCGAATCTCTGAATGATGTGGCTTGGCTTTGGCTGGTATCTGCGCCTTGGCCCCGGTCTCACATCTCAGCAGCTGTATCCGTTGGTCCTTGGACTTCGGACCCTTGATCTTGGCTAAATCCCCCTGCTGCCTGTTAGCTTTGGTCTTGGCTGGTACTGGCCTGTGTAGCTTCAAAAATAGGTGGTGGTGGAATTACCACGGGGGTGGGTTGGGCCTTCGTTTCCATGAATTTTTGGCAAGCCTTAAGGGCTTGCTTGGCCTGGGCGAGCTCATGAGTTGCGCTTGTCCGATATTTATTGAACTCGACCTAGTAGCTATTTTAGGTTTGGCTATAAACCTGCACCTGACACCGAAGAAGATTCATTTCTGATTGAGAGAGCGGCCTTGAGTCTGGTGCAGGTTGGGCTAACTAGACGAGCTTTTCATCTTGTAGGGCTTTGACCTCCATCCCCAGGCGCGTATTCTCTGCTTCCAAAAGGTTTAGTTGCGCCTGGATGGGAGCTAGCCGTTGGGATACTTCGGATTGAAGCTCCCGCTTTGGAGAGACTTTGGATATAATTATTGAGGCCCTTCTCCTTCTGCTGCAGCTTGGCAATCTCTTGGTGCCCTGCTTGTTCATGTTGCTGAGCCAAAATCAGCTCGTGCTGCAGCTTGGTGAGTTCTGCTCGTAGCTATGTATTGCTTGTTGCTAGGTGTAGTACCCTATTTTCCAAGATAGCTTTGGCCACTACCGCATCCAGGATGTATTTCTCCAGAGTTTGGTACGTTGTCGTTAGGTCTGTGGGAGCAGCCGGTACACTGGCACTGGTAGGGGCTTGTGTTGTATCAGCCCCGATGACTTGTGGAGTTCCGTCGTCATCATCTTCTAGCAAGTTCTCATTGGACCTGATGCCATCTGGGTGGTAGGTACGAAAACTGTTTGGACAAATGCGTCATCAGGCAACGGTTGGTTGCCCTCGACAAACTTTGTTGGTGAAGCAGGTGGGGTTTGAGAAGCAATTGTGGAAACAGGGGTGATAACGGCTTGTTCGAACGAGAGAATGGGAGGAATAGAGGGGAACTGAAGGGTGGTGTGGAGTATGAAATAAGGTGAGGATAGAGCAAAAAGTGTCTAGCATGGAGGTGAAAAATTGATGACTTGCATCCACGCCAGAGTGTCGGGAGACAATTGAGAATCAGACGGATTGAATGGTATGGAAGCAATGGTGGCGGCAGGAGTGATGGAGGATGCGATGGTGATGGACCGGGTAGTGGATAATGGAACAGAGATGGAAGTGGTAAAAACTTGAGAAAACCTTTAGCACAAAGTCTAGCCTTGTACGTGTTGATTGTGCCATCTTGATTATACTTGACTCGAAAAACCCATTTGCAACCAATGGTGTGCTTTTTGGATGGAAGATCCACAAGCTCTCATGTCTTATTGGCCATCAAAGCATCATATTCCTCCTTCATGGCAAGGTACCATTCCTTCGAGTTGAGTGCATCATATACATCCCTTGGCTCCTCATGAGATATAAAATAAGCACAATTAGTGGAGTTGATTTCCACTTGCTTGCCTCTATCTTCATATGTAAGCCTCCTAGGCTCGGATCTTTCTCTTTGAGATCTCCTTGGTGAAAAGATTTGAGGTGACTCTTCCTCAATTCTCGGCTCCATCTCTCCATGATAATCTTCAAGGGTGATGATTGGAGTATCTTTATTCAATAGGCAAAGAAGCTTCAACTCAAATTGCTTTAGCACATTCACATAAAGATGTGTTTTTCCTCTCAGCAACTCTATTTTGAGATGGGGAATAAGCACAAGAAAACTCTCTCTTTATTCTTTTACTTTCAGAATATTCATGAAACTTGTTGGAGATGTATTCACCTCCTCCATCACATCTTAAAGCTTTAACTTTGAAAGAAAATTGTTTCTCAACATCAGCTTTGAAGATTAGGAAGTGATAAAAAACCATAGCCTTTGAAGAAAGTAGATACAACCAAGTATATCTAGTAAAGTCATCAATAAAGGTGACAAAACATGTGCACCACCAATACTTTTAGAAGAGAAAAAATGTACATCCAAGTGTATAAGCTCCAAAGGATGAGTAGTCTTTATAAAAGACTTCTGATATAGCTTTCTGTGTGATTTTGCAATAGCACAAGCCTCACAAGGCTTGAGATCTTTGGAAAGAGATTTTGGAAGATCAATTGACATCACTTTCTTGACCATAAATGACATAGATTTAAAGTTAGGATGCCCCAACCTTCTATGCCACAACTCCTCCTTAGATAACAAAGCAACTTCACAAAGGTTTGCATTCTCATAAGAATTCAACTTAAAAATCTCACCACATCTAGATCCATCAGCTAGGATCTCATCATTTTTAATGATAAAGTAAGTACTGAAGTTGAACTTTACATCGCAACCATTATCAAGCAACTTTCCCACACTAATCAAGTTCTTTGTAAGTTTTGGAATGAAAAGAACATTAGAAAGTGCAAGAACTTTTGAAGAAGCAAGATTCAATGGAATGTTGTCAATTCCTTCTATAGAGTACTCATGATCATTAGCAGTGTAAATAGATCTCTTAAGTCCTTTGTAAGGTACAATTGAGTCAAATGACTCCTTTGAACAGCACCTATGTGAAGAAGCTCCACTATCTATGTACCAAGCTCCATCTTTCATGAAAGGTAATGAAGAAAAACTGGACACCATAAGTGATCCTTCTCCATCACTTGCAACAAAATCTTCTTCAATCTCTTTGGAGAGATTAGCTTGCTTGAGTTGGTTTTTCTTCTTAAAGCAATTAGAGGCATAGTGCCCCTTCTTGCTACAGAAGAAATAGTTCACTTTCTTCTTCTTGGTCTTTGAAGTAGAAGGATGAGATGAATCATCCTCTTCACCATCTTTGTCTCGATCTTTGGCTTTGTTTGTTGGATGCTTGAGAGAACCAGTTCTTACTCCTTCCTTTATGCTTGTCTTTGACAAAGAGGGCTTTGTCACTTCCAACATGCTCGAGTTTGTTCATCCTGGACAGTTTATAGCTTTGCCTAGATTCTTTAGAAATAAGACTTCCTTGGAGAGTTTCTAGATTAGGCAACTCCTCCTTAATGGCAAAAGACTGAAAAAGATTATCATAGTCATCTCTCAAGCCATTTAAAATTACTTGAACTAGCTCTTCTTGGTTAATAGAAACACCAACACAGGAAAGCTCTCTATGTAAATCTTTAACTCTGAAAATATAGTTTGATGCACTCTCTTCACTTCTTTGAAAACTTTGGAAAATCTGATTCCTAAGAGTGAGTATTCTAGAAGTATTCTTTGCTTCATAGATGGACTTAAGTGCATCCCAGGCTTCTTTGGTTGTAGTGCAAGATCCTATCTCTCTCAGAATTTCATTAGATACATTCATCTTGATGAAATGTAGAGACATTCTACCTCTTTTCCTATAGTTAGAAATTTCAGCCTGTGCTTGAGGCTCCTCCTCAACACCAAGCACAATGTCCATAACATCTTGGAGTATCAAAATAGACTCCATTCTAAACTTCCAAATTGAGTAATTAGAAGTGTTTAGTCTTTCATTTGCTTCTAGAAGATATCCTCCCAGAGGTGACATTTTGATGAAGACTTCTTAGTTATTGGACTGCAATATGTTTGAGCTTGTTTCAATCAGACTTAAAGTTGCTGCTCTCTTTCACTATAGGTATTTTCAAAGATGTACTAGCTTCCTATGTGAAACACTTGCAACTGTATTTGAGATGGATCTCAAATATTCCACAAGACAAGTTATCTAGATCAGACATACAAAGTGGATTGAGACACTTTGTCTAGTTTGAATCCTACTTTTGGCACATGTGAAATGCATCAAAAGAAAATACTATTGACACTCAAAAGGCTCAAAAGGTGTTCAATTACTTCAAATTAGTCTTAATCTTCAATTTCTTGTGTAGGATGCTCAAAACAATGGATTCAAAACAAAGCAAGGTTGAATCAAATCAAAATGTTGTCACTCGGATTTTGGACCTATCAATATCCTCTTTAAGAGCTTATAACTCTTGATAGGCACATCAGATTGATTTGGTTTCAGTTTCTATAAAAAGTACAGATCATAAGCTTTCCATCAAGCTATAACACCACTATTTTTGGATCTACAAGCAAGGAGATAGAAGGGACTGAAAATCTCTGATTTTCACACATGCGAAATTCCAGAATTCCGTACTACCACTATTCAGGTTTGAAAATTCAGTTCCAATCCGATTTGATCCAAATACACTTTAGAGAAAGGTGAGAACAAGTGCAAAACTGCTTTTTTGCTTGAATTAGCTCTCAATCTCTTGTACAATCAAAGATGTTAGCATGCAAAGCTCAATTTGGCTCTGATACCATGACAAAATTTCTAGAATTCACACGTGGAGAATGTCCTCAATGTGATGGATCTAATGAAGCTTTATGATTAGCACAGTAACCTAATTCTAGATTGATTAGCAAGATCTAGTTCAGAAGATATGGCTTAACCACAATCTAGCATGCTAAGCATCAGAATATGATAGCAATAAATCAATAATGAGCAAAAGTACAAGATATCAGTGTATTAGCATTAGCCTCAACATGAGTTAGGGAGAGAAAGATAGAGAGAGAACAAGCAAAAAATGTGTGGATCCAAAATGGCATGAGATAGCTACAAAGCTTTGGCTCTTCATCACAAAATATGAGGAGAGCTACGCATATTTATGGAGTTTGAGGTAGCTTGAGGTAGAACCATATTCATCCATCATTTAATGACATCTAAAGTGAAAACTAGAGTCTATGTGACATTTGTCACTTCTCATGCATGAAACTCTACCAACTTTTTCCAGGTGTACTAGTTCTAGCTAGAAATGTACAAATCATCATGCATGTGTCCATTGCACTTTGTCCATGCCTTGCATGTCACTATGGATCCCTTATAATTAATGCATGTGAATTGCCACGAGTTTCTACAAGCATAATTTTGCTATTTCTATGTTTACAAACTATATGCAAGTTATACTCATCATTCTAGATATAACATATCCATGTAGCTCGAGTTCTATCTAGGCCAAACTTGGCATTTTGCATTTATGAACAACATACTTGCATGGTACAATATTTGTAGCAAGCCTAAAGTCAAGATGGATTATTTTTCCATTTCAACAAGATTGCCGAGTTTGTTCATAATTATAAATTTCAGGCAACAGTAGGTTAATTGATGCAGATTGCACCTTATTTGGTAGAATCTATAAGGGCAAAGTTGTCGGGATTCAAGATATCGGAGGGACTTCCTCCTATGCCAGTTAATGCGATTGTCCAATCCGTAGGATATTGTTCCTACATTAGAAATTGATATTCATGGATTGAGTATCAAAGGAGTCCAAATCGATGGGGGCGCATGTGTGAACATCATTTCGGAGGAAACTTACAGCAAATTAAAGAATATCACATTGCATAAGAGCAATTTAGTTATATGTATGGCTAACCACACACGAGGTTCTCTAGTCGGGGAAATTAGGAAGATTCTTTTTTATATTAAGGGATTGATGTTTCTGTTAAATTTTGTTGTTATGCGGTTACCCACGGGTACAGATGTTTACACAGTTTTATTAGGCCGACCTTGGTTGTGAGCCGCTAAAGCAGTACATGATTGGGCAACGGGCATTGTGACAATCCCCACAGAAGGGATAAAGATCCAATGACAAACCCATCAGGGGAGGTTGGACTCTATAGTTCGACCAGTAGGAGTTGAAACAATTCAAGAATTATTGCTTCAAATGGTGACAGGGGAATTTGAAGAGGATTTATATTTGACAAGTTTGTATCTAGATTACATACCAGTAGGCGAGCCTCGTCTATCTATGATTGTTAATATATTTGCGATGGAGGAAGTTCAAACAGACTCTAAAGGGCCATTGCAGAAGGACGAACAAATTATAGCGGGGAATTCAAAGTGCGAACAAGTTTCGCATAGTTTTTCGGAGGTTATTAAAGAAACCCGAACGTTAAAAGAGAGCCCGCATGATTGCATCCACCCAGGTTGCAAGGGAAGCATTGACCAAAATTAATTTGGGGATGGAGGACAGCCCAAAAAACATATCAATTGGTGGTAATAACGACCCCGAGTTCATTCAACGAGAGCTGCAACAAGAAAATCTTGATCAACTTCAGAGAACTCGAAAACAATAGAGCAGTGATTCTAGGTAATGGGAGCTGACACGATGTCAAAGGCATCGGCACTCTACAGCTGCAAACATTGTCAGGTCAAGCAGTGCTTATAAAGTCATGAATCCAAAGATCCTATTCTAAGCATGCCAATCATAAGTGTGAAAATTATCAACATTTCCTAGCTAGTTTGAGGTCTAAATTGGCAATTTTTGTACATAGTTTTGGATCTAACCTTTCACACATGTAAATGAGGCCTAGATACTTTTATTCTAGTATATATTTCATATTGAAGAAGTCTCAAACTTCAGGACCTTTGAAATGACACCAAAATCATGTTATTTGGACATATAGGCCAAAATTGGCTATTTTAGGCTACTGGGGCCCTAAAATTGGGTCCTAAGTTCTAGAGACAGGAGAGAGAGTCATCTCTCTCACCTATATTAGGCTGAAATTCATGGAGAACAGGTTGGAGAAACTTATTGTATTGTTGAGAGAGATCAATAGATCATTGTCACAGTTTCTTCCTCCATTGAGAGCATTGCTTTGTGTATTGTCTTCAAGCTTTTGTGTATGATCTTAATAGGTTCTTAAAAGTGGTAGGCTACTATTGGGAGCCCTATTTGCTGCTATTTTGGCTGCCATCAGTACCTTTCATTAGTTTCTTTTGTCTCTTGAATGCTTTGTCAAGTTCATGTGCATCAAAGGTAGCATTAGGATGCTTTGCCATTTCTAGCTTTTGTAGCTTGTTGTGCAAAGATCTTAGCCAGGTATTTTGGGAGTTTGGATCCATTCAAGATCCACTTTTTTCACATGGTATCAGAGCTATTTGGTTGTTAGTTTTAGTAAGGTTTAAATTTATGGTGATATTTGGATGTTTGATCAAGTTCTAGCATGATTATGCATTGCATTGTTGATCAAATCTTACTAACATTTGTTTTGTGAGTTGAACTTGTGGATCAGAAGCATATCTCAAGTCTATTGAGGATGCAGAGAAGGAAATCCCTACCAAGCCAAGATAATCAGCACTCTGATAGCATATTAAATGCATCAGAAAACAAAGATCAGTTCTGGCATAGGATAATGTATCATCTGAACATGCAGAGCCTATATGACAAGTGCAAGAAAGATAAGGTCCAACACTGAGTTCTATAAATTCTGTCAGAAAGGCAAACAACATCAAAATCCATTCACACATAAGGGAACAAGAGCCAAGAAAGTTCTTCAGCTCATCCACTCTAATGTATGTGGATCGATGAAAATGGATTCCACTCTCAGGTTCAAGGTATTTTCTGATGTTCATATATGATTACATCCGGATGACCATGATCTACTACCTTAAGAAGAAATCTGAAGTGTTTGATTCCTTCAAGAAGTTTGTGGCATTTGCAAAGTGACACACCTCAAAGAAGATTCAGAGCATCAGATTTGACAATGGAGGTAAATACAAAAGCAAAGAATTTTCAAAATTCTACGAAGAACAGGGCATAGAACACCAATTCACTCCTATATACACACTAGAATATAATGGTGTCGTAGAAAGGAAAAACAGAACGCTAGTTGAAGGATCCAAATGCATGATGGCACAGGCTCAATTGCCAAGTCAATTCTAGGCTGAGGCAATAGCTGCAAAAATACACCTGCAAAATAGATCCACAATGACAACGCTTGAAGATAAGATGTCATACGAAATGTGGACATGTAGAAAGCCTGATCTATCATACGTACATGTGTTTGGATGTGCAGCATACAAGCACATTCCAAAAGAAAAAAGAAACAAGCTCGATGATAAATCTGAGCAAATGGTCATGGTTGGGTACTCGAACGGAACACAAGTGTACAGGCTCTACAACTCAACCATGAAGAAGGTTGTTTCGAATAGAGATGTGAAGTTTGATGAGTCCACATTTCCTGGACTAAAAAATGAAAGAGGCCATGAAATCTTTACACTACTGCCAATTCAAGAGAGAGATTGAGGACAAACGTCAAATCAAAATGCTGGGCCACAGACTCTAGAGCAGCATGAAGCAGAAGATTAACCCCACGAACAAGAAACATTCGAGCAGCGATGAAACGAACCTAGAAGGTCAACATGACAAAGAAGACCTCCAGACCGTTACTCTGACAATCTTCAGTGGAGCGAAGACACCCAATTCGAGTACTACAGCTTCATTGAAGGGCCACAACATATCAAGAAGCTGTCCAGAGTCCAGAGGGAGAATTCTGAAAGCAGACAATGTCAAAGGAGATCGAGTCGATGAGGCGAAACGAGGCATGGAAACTAGAGAGATCCACAAGTATGATAGATCTAATTAAGCTTTATGATTAGCACAATAACCTGATTCTAGATTGAATAGCAAGATCTAGTACATAAGTTATGGCTTAATGACAATCTAGCATGCTAAGCATAAGAGAATGATAGCAATGAATCATAAATGAGCAAAAGTACAAGAATTAGTGTATTAGCATTAGCCTCAACATGAGTTAGAGAGAGAAAGATAGAGAGATAACAAGCAAAAATTGTGTGGATCCAAAATGGCATGAGATAGCTACAAAATTTTAGTTCTTCATCAAAAATTATGAGGAGAGCTACACATATTTATGGAGTTTGAGGTAGCTCGAGGTAGAAGCACATCCATCCATCATTTAATGACATCTAAAGTGAAAACTAGAGTCTATGTGACATTTGTCACATCTCATGCATGAATCTCTACCTACTTTTTCCAAGTGTCCTAGTTCTAACTAGAAATGTACAAATCATCATGCATGTGTCTATTTCACTTTGTGCATGCCTTGCATGTCACTATGAATCACTTACAATTTATGCATGTGAATTGCCACGAGTTTCTACTATTTTTGCTAATTCTAAGTCTACAATCTATATGCAAGTTGTAATCATCAAACTAGATATGTGAAATCCATATATCTCGAGTTCTATCTAGGCCAAGCTTGACATTTGCATTTATGAACAACATACTTGCATGGTACAATGTTTGTAACAAGCCTAAAGTCAAGATGGATTATATTTGCATTTCAACACTCCTCATAAAACCAATCTACATTGACTTGAATATGGATCTTGGTATTACTCCAAGATTGGCTCTATGCTTGATGAAGAAACTTTTTCTCATTGGTTTGGTGAGCATATCAGCAATACAAGATGATGTGTCGATGTGCTCCAAGTAAATTTCCGCTCCAATGAACTTCTCTCTCACGAAGTGACGTGCAACTTCAATATGTTTGCTCCTTGCATGGAATATCGGGTTGTTGACAGGGGCTTGAGCTGAAATATTGTCACACATGATCATAGGTAGATCATCTTCCATGATTATCTTTAGCTCTACTAGCATCCTCTTGATCCAAAGCACTTCCTTTCTTGTTGTAGTGAGTGCCTTATACTCAGCTTCACAAGATGAGAGTGATACAGTATCTTGCTTTTTGGAAAGCCAAGATATCAAGTTTCCTCCAAGATATATGACATAAGCACTTGTAGATTTTCGATCTGCTCTATCACTTGCAAAATTCGAGTCAATAACCAAAATAGAAAGATCTTCACTCTTATACAATAAACCATAATCAAAAGTTGAAGATATATATCTAAGCACTCTCTTGGCCATTTTCCAATGATAAATAGTAGGATTTTGCATAGCCTGGCTCAACTTATGAACACTAAAGCTTAAGTCAGGTCTAGTTATCGTGAGCCAAATTAAGGAGCCTATAAGACTCCTAAACAGAGTGATGTCCTCGAAGGATCTTCAATGACCTTTATTAGGGTCTTTTACATTTTTCTCCATAGCAGTTTCCATACTCTTACAATCTAACATATTGAACTTTTTTAACATTGAAAGAGCATACTTGGATTGACATACAAGAGCTTTATCTTTAAGAAAGTCAATCTCCAATCCTAGTATGTAGTGAATTTTTCCAAGATCTTGCATCTTAAACTCTTTTCCAAGTGCAATCTTGGTTTCCTCAACTAACTTGATACAAGTTCCTGTTAGAATAATATCATCAACATAAATAAGTAGGATGACAATATCTCTATCAAAAAACTTGAAATACAAGGAAGGATCATAGTTACTAAGATGAAATCCTAGTGACTCAAGAAAGGTATTAAGTCGAGAATGCTGAATTCACATGTGTGGGATGCCCTACACATGTACTTTTGATCTCCTAAGCGCAATAATACCATAAAGATCAGACTAGCATTGGTTGACAATAGGAAAGATGATCATACAAGAAATATTATTGTGTTATGAGCAAGATCTGTCAACAAAACATGAAACTAAGCATAATAAATGCCTCAACTCAACTAGAGAGAGAAAATAGAAAGTACAAAACTCGTGTAGAGAGAGAGAACACAAAGAGCTTGTTTCCAAATTTGCAATTCACACAAATTTCATCATTTTCTCAATGAGAGTACATCACATATATATAGATCCATGGACTCTCCTCCTACTTTGAGTTGAATTGGAGTTGTGAATCCACACCTCAAGCTATCTAGACTTATTCAAGCCACCTCACTATGTCTAATTGTGCCACCTAGTCTTTTCATGCATTAAATGTGGCATGTAAAGTACAAATGGCAATTCCTATGGTAGCACGAGTTTCTACTTCTACCTACCTTGAATATTTTATTCTAAGATGGATCTTTACTAAGCCAAAAGAGCTTAATTCATCTTTGGCATTTTTAGAACCCCTACTCACAACATTAGATAGATTTTTCCAATATTTTGATAGAGAATACCATGACCTTGGAGCCTGCTTTAGTTTATATAGACTTTTGAAGAGCAAGCAAACTTTGTCTTTGTCATGGATGAACCCAATAGGCTGATCCATATAAATTTCTTCCTCTAGATATCCATTTAAAAATGCATTAGAGACATCTAGTTGAAGAACTTGCCAATTGAAAAAACAAGCAATAAAAATTATGATTCTAATTGATACCATCTTTGCAACTGGAGCAAAAGTCTCCTCATAATCTCCATAAATTTGAGCAAAACTCTTAGCACAAAGTCTAGCCTTGTACTTGTTGATTGTGCCATCTTGATTATACTTGACTCGAAAAACCCACTTGCAACCAATGGTGTGCTTTTTGGATGGAAGATCCACAAGCTCTCATGTCTTATTGGCCATCAAAGCATCATATTCCTCCTTCATGGCAAGGTACCATTCCTTCGAGTTGAGTGCATCATATACATCCTTTGGCTCCTCATGAGAAATAAAATAAGCACCATTAGTGGAGTTGATTTTCACTTGCTTGCCTCCATCTTCATATGTAAGCCTCCTAGGGTCGGGTCTTCCTCTTTGAGATCTCCTTGGTGAAACGATTCGAGGTCACTCCTCCTCAATTCTCGGCCCCATCTCTCCATGATAGTCTTCAAGGGTGATGATTGGAGTATCTTTGTGAGAATCTTTGAACTCGGCCTCCTCAAGAATGCATTTTTGATTCTCATGGAATATAACATCCCTACTCTCAATTGTAGTTGAGGTTTTGTAAGTTTTCTTGCTGGATGCATATCCAACCATGATCCCTTTAGTAGAATTTGGATCATCTCTTTTCCTTGTTTTCAAGGGTACATAAACAAAGCATGCACAACCAAAAACTCTAAGGTGATCTACCTTAGTTTCTTTTTAAACAAGACTTCAAAAGGTGATTTTCTAGCAAGTGCATTGTGAGGTAATCTATTGCACAAATAGTTTGCACAATTTATAGCTTCTCCCCAATATTCAATAGGTAAACAAGCCTCAAATTGGATTGCTTTAGCACATTCACATAAAGATCTGTTTTTCCTCTCAGCAACTCCATTTTGAGATGGAGAATAAGCACAAGAAAACTCTCTCTTTATTCCTTCGCCTTCACAATATTCATGAAACTTGTTGGAGATGTATTCACCTCCTCCATCACATCTTAAATCTTTAACTTTGAAAGAAAATTGTTTCTCAACATAAGCTTTGAAGATTAGGAATTGATCAAATACCATAGCTTTTGAAGAAAGTAGAGACAACCAAGTATATCTAGTAAAGTCATCAACAAAGGTGACAAAACATGTTGCACCACCAGTACTTTTAGAAGATGAAAAATGAACATCCGAGTGTATAATCTCCAAAGGATGAATAGTCTTGATAAAAGACTTACGATATGGCTTTCTATGTGATTTTGCAATAGCACAAGCTTCACAAGGCTTGAAATCTTTGGAAAGAGATTTTGGAAGGTCAATAGCCTTTACTTTCTTGACCATAGAAGACATAGATTTAAAATTAGGATGCCCCAACCTTCTATGCCACAACTCCTCCTTAGATAATAAAGCAATTTCACAAGGGTTTGCATTCTCATAAGAATTCAACTTAAAAATTCCACCACATCTAGATCCATCAGCTAGGACCTCATCATTTTTCTTGATAAAGCAAGTATTGAAGTTGAACTTTACATCACAACCACTATCAAGCAACTTTCCCACACTAATCAAGTTCTTTGTAAGTTTTGGAATGAAAAGAACATTAGAAAGTGCAAGAACTTTTGAAGAAGCAAGTTTCAATGGAATGTTGCCAATTCCTTCTATAGAGCACTCATGATCATTAGCAGTGTAAATAGATCTCTTAAGTCCTTTGTAAGGTACAATTGAGTCAAAAGACTCCTTTGAACAACACATATGTGAAGAAGCTCCACTATCTATGTACCAAGCTCCATCTTTCTTGAAAGGTGATGAAGAAAAACTGGACATAATGAGTGATCCTTCTCCATAACTTGGAACAAAGTCTTCTTCAATTTCTTTGGAGAGATTTGCTTGTCTGAGTTGGTTTTTCTTCTTAAAGCAATTTGAGGCATAGTGCCCCTTCTTGCCACAGAAGAAACACTTTACTTTCTTCTTCTCGGTCTTTGAAGTAGAGGGATGAGATGAATCATCCTCTTCACCATCTTTGTCTCGATCCTTGGCTTTGTCTTTGTTGGATGCTTGAGAGAACTGGTTTTTACTCCTTACTTTATGCTTGTCCTTGACAAAGAGGGCTTGATCACCCACCATGCTCGAGTTTGTTCATCTTGGAAAGTTTATAGCTTTTCCTAGATTCTTCAGAAATAAGAATACCTTGGAGAGTTTCAAGATTAGACAACTCCTCCTTAATGACAAAAGACTGAATAAGATTATCATAGTCATCTTTCAAGCCATTTAGGATGACTTGTACTAGCTCATCTTGGTTAATAATCACACCAACACAAGAAAGCTCTCTATGTAAATCTTTAACTCTCAGAACATAGTTTGATGCACTCTCCTCACTTCTTTGGAAACTTTGGAAAATCTGATTCCTAAGAGTGAGTATTCTAGAAGTGTTCTTTTCTTCGTATATGGACTTAAGTGCATCCCAAGCATCTATGGCTGTAGTGCAAGATCCTATTTCTCTCAAAATTTCATTAGATACATTCATCTTAATGAAATGTAGAGCCATTCTAGCTCTCTTCCTATATTTAAGAATTTTAGCTTGTGCTTGAGGCTCTTCCTCAACACCAAGCACATATCAAAATATACTCCATTCTGAACTTCCAAATTGAGTACCTAGAAGTATTTAGTCTTTCATTTGCTTCTAGAAGATATCCTCCCAGAGGTGCCATTTAGATGAAGATTTCTTAGTTATTGGACTGCAATATGTTTGAGCTTGTTCCAATCAGACTTAATGTTACTGCTCTCTTTCACTATAGGTATTTTCAAGGATGTACTATCTTCCTATGTAAAAACTTGCAACTGTATTTGAGATGCATCTCAAATATTCCACAAGACAAAATTATCTAGATCAAACACACAAAGTGGATTGAGACACTTTGGCAAGTTTAAATCCTACTTTTGGCACGTGTGAAATGCTTCAAAAGAAAATACTATTGACACTCAAAAGGCTCAAAGGGTGTTCAATCACTTCAAACTTAGTCTTAATCTCCAGTTTCTTGTTTAGGATGCTCAAAACAATGGATTTAAAACAAAGCAAGGTTGAATCAAATCAAAATGCAGTCACTCAGATTTTGGACCTATCCTTATCCTCTTTAAGAGCTTATAACTCTTGATTGGCTCCATCAGATTGATTTGGTTTTAATTTCTGTGGAAAGTACCATCATAAGCTTTCCATCAAGCTATAACACCACTATCTTTGGATCTACAAACAAGGAGATAGAAGGGACTAAAAATCTCTAATTTTCACACATGCAAAATTTCAAAATTCCGTACTACCACTTTTCAGATCTGAAAATTCAGTTCCAATCCGATTTGATCCAAACACACTTCAGAAAAAGGTGAGAAAAAGTGTAAAACTACTTTTTTGTTTGATTTAGCTCTCAATTTCTTGTACAATCAAGATGTTAGCATGCAAAGCTCAATTTGGCTCTGATACCATGACAAACACATTGCACTTCATAGCAACAACATTTAACTTGTACAAACCACAAGTTTTATCCCTAAAGCCATCAACAATCACCTTGAAACCTCGTTTCACATCCTTGATCTAGCATTTCTTGTTGTTGAACTCCACCTTCAACTTATGATATGTCATTGTACCAACAGATAAAAGACTCTTCTGAAGACCAAGAACATACAACACATTTTCAATTACATTCACATGTCCATCAGGAAATTGAATAGGCACTGCACCAACTCCATGAATTTGGCACTCGTCGTCGTTCGCCTGCGCAACTCTATCTCCATCATCAATAAGCACCAGGTTTTTAAACCATGATTTGTTGTCAGTCATGTGTCTCATTGCTCTTGAGTCCACATACCAATGTGTGTGATCAATGGAATGTTGCGATGCTATTGTTGTCGCAAATGCCATGCCTTGATCTTTGTTATGGCCATCATTCTCTTCTTTGACAAAATTGGTCAATTGCTTCACTTTGCCCCTCTTAATGTCCATCTTCTTCTTGCAAAAATCTCTTGCCCAATGTCCAGAGTTTTGGCAATAGAAATAGTTGCCTTTCTTCTTCTTGCCTGATGTGGATCCTTGATTGTCATCCTCCACATTCGACTTCTTGGGTTACTTCTTGTATTTATGCTTCCCTTTGGCTAGCATTGCTTGATCTTTCAATTTGGGAAGTCAAGTTTTTACCACTTCACACCTTTGTTCCTCCTGTAGGATGATGTCGTGAAGATTTTCAAATGTTGATAGCCTCTCCCTCGAAGCAATGACACTTGCAAACATTTGAAAATTTTCAGATAGGCCATTCATAGTTGTCTGAATTAGCTCAACATCTCTTATTGGCTCTCCAATAGTTGTCAATTGTCTCGTAACATCTTTAATCGTGTAAAATAGGACCCTACGCCCTCATTCTCCTCCATGCGAACACTTATGAGTTTGGTCCTCAAAAACATCATTCAAGAGGGGTTCGCCATCTGAAACTGTGTCTTGAGTGCATCCCATGCACCTCTTGCTAATACAACTTCACTAATGTGGGCAATGACATGATCCTTCATTGACAAATTTATCAAGGATAAGGCCTTCTGCACCCTCTTGTCAAATGCACGAATATCGGTAGGACTTGTAGTAGGCCGTTGTTCCACCCCAGTGACAATGTCCCATAGCTCTTTTTCCATGAAAATACTTTTCATTTTGAATTTCCAAATGCTATAATTGGATACCCTGTCCAATTTACTGGCTTCTCCAAGCACGGATTCCCCCAATATAAGGTATATCTATTTTGTATTTCAAGGTATTTTACATAGATATAGAATAAGTTGTATTATATAAGTATTTTATACATATGTAAACCCGTAATAACGACTATAAAATATGTCAAACATATGTTATTATAAGGTGTGTTGTGTTACATATGGTACATAACTTATGTATATACCTTATACCTTATACCTTATATATTCTATATATTATATACCTATGTTATTTTATTTATATAACTTATATATAATTGATACAGGACGTAATTGCATCAAAGTAGCTAGTAATGAAACATGCTTTGGAGTTAAAAACCATACCAATGCTTCAAAGCATGCCATTGGTCAAATAGAAAAAATCCATTTGGCTTCTTAACCTTGGTGGCCCTATGTTTTGAATAATTTGCATCCACTTTTTATTTCTAATTGTCTGATAAGATAACTTCTATTTTTCCTAAACAATGGATCAGCAAATAGATCTAACGATTGTCACTACAAGTGAAGACGAGCAGGAAAATCTTTCAAATGACCTCCATGCCAAAGAAAATAATCCGTCCACATCAACTTTGTCGATTATGCAACTATTTCTGAGTCTACCAGTTGCAAGCAAACTTCGAAGACTGATTGAGGACAGTCAAGTCCACAATTTGGTGGATGAGTTACCGAAAGAGTACAATGGCAACTACATGTTCAAATTTCCGCCTTCAAGACTATCAGGAATGGAGGGAATGCATAGATTTTATGACTGCCACAATTGGGTTCGATACACTACCTCTACCATGCAGTGTTTTCCAGGTTTAGTGCGTGTGTCTTCTTGTGCAGGATCGTTTGAATGTCAAAATAACAACTGCAATTACTGGCAATCATTCAAGAAGAAAAATTCACAATATCTTAATGGGACAGTGAGAACAAGGTGTTCGATTGGCCTAGTTCCAACTGGAATGGGAAGTTTGAGATTTCACCATTGCAATCATCTTGTTTGCTATATCAAGCATTGTTCTGCTAAGATTTATTACTGCATTCCAACTGACATTTGATACACAAGGATGGCCATACATGTGGGCTATCATGAGCATCCAGTTGGTACTGGAAGGTCATACACAAGCATGTAGAGAATGGAAACTTTAGTAACAAAAAAGGCCTCCGAAAGTAAAGCACATCACCCAAAAGCAATATATTAGGGCCCTTTTTGGACTCAAAAAGGGCCTCTTCCTTGCCTAAACCAGTTTGATAATCTGATTAATTCACTTGCTAATAGTCCTATGTGGCAGTTTACCTTGGGTTTATCTTGAGTTAGAACCTAGTCACATAGGTTGCACTTGAACCTAGTATATTAAATGAACAAAGAATTAAATTCAATGCTTGTGAAAATACTAATTTATTTTTGAATTTGTGAAGGGCTGAAATTTTTTTTGCACTTCATCCGTATTTTTTTTAAGCTTTTTTTGGAGAGAAAAGAGGTTTCAAATTTTTTTTACATTTCACATTGAGGTTTAGATACAAGAAAAAGGTACAAGAGCGGGGGGGGGGGGGGGGGGGGGGGCTTGTACCATAAAGAAAAAAAAATAGAATAGGGTGCCCAACACTGGTTTAGTCGCAGTTTGAGACTTCGCTGTTCCAACAAATTCAGGAGGATTATGTCTTCTTGGTGCAAACTTTGGTCTGTTCTGCTGGGCTGATGCTGCTGTACCCATAATATAGTTAGTAGTCGCATCATTTTGAAAAATAAAAAGTACCTCCTGGGCAGGATCTTCAACATATTTGACATTCACAGTGGTGCAGTCTTCCTTAGTGTGTCCTAAAGTTCCACAAATCCTGAGTTGGAAGAAGACACTTTCGGTCTTTTTTTTGCAACTTCAAAGATCTGCAATTTCAAATCATTAAACTTTTTATTAAGGTCAGCCATATTACTCTTCCAAAGATTTTTAACTTTAGAAGTTGACGACTTATCCTCGACAACTTTCATGTCGTCCTTTCATTTAGTTTGTCGTTTATTCTTTCTCTCTCCTTTGTCAGCTTTTGATTCTGATAAATCGCTGCCTTCAGATTCCGAACTTGAAGAACTGGTACTTGAATCAGAATCTGAATCATCCTCGCTGTCACTAGAATCAGTCCTCGACTTTCGAGATTTCTTAGTTGATCGTCGCTTTCGTGCTAGTTTCGAGGTCTTGAAATTTTTGGCACTAGCTATTACTGCTGGTAAGGAGGTCATGTCCCCTTGTCTGCAATACTGATCAATCTTTGGTGGTAAACCAGCCAAAAACCATTCGATCTATCAACGGGATATACATCGGTTAGTTTTCCTATAAGATTTTTAACCTTTTGTGTATATTTGTGAAGGGATTTTTTACTCTTCTTTTGAACATTGTTCAGACGTCCGAAAATTCTTGATTTGTAACTGATTTCTCTGAATGGTTCAGAAACGCATCTTTTAGCAGGTACCAGGTTCCTACACGGCTTGGTTCAACTTGACTGTACCAGATGCACGCCTATTTTCTTAGCAGACTAGGGAAGATTCGTAGTTTGTCAATGTCAGTACCTTTGTTATTCGCATTAGCGATTGACTCGAATTGTGAGACATAGCTATCTGCATCGTCGGAAGAAGTCCCTTTAAAATAATAGTACTTAATTTTTGATATAGAAGTGAAACGTGCAACAGGACCCCCTAAACCGAAGCTAATTAGGAGTTCAAGTAACTGGGCAGTGATTTTGTCTAGATTTCTTCAACTAGTACTCTCACTTTGTCTTTGTAAACATTCCTCTCTAAGCTTACGGTATCGTTCAAATCTAGATTCTCTATTTGACATACACTAGAGATGGAGATGGATTTGTCAAATTTCTTATAACTATTCTTAACTATCCCTAGCAATGGCGCCAAAAAAATTGGTATATGTCGTACTATACCAACAAGGTTAATATAGATTTTGTAGCAAATAGTGTCGTTTCCACAGAGGACAACATTAGAAAGTTATGTTTTTGGTACAATTTATGACAAGTGGTTTCGAGTGTTATTCTGGTTGTTGACAGACATTAAAAAGTAACCGATATTACTTATATTTGGGTGTGTTGTGTTGATAATTTTCAGAACAACAATCTGGCCTCTATCAAATCGAATGAAACGCGTTCTACAGATGAGATGTTATCAGAGTAGTACAATAGTTTACACTCTAGCTGATTAAGGTGTCAACAGAGAGTCGAGAAAGTATTCACAATTGTACAGACAATCAATTAATTGTGTTCGCGAACTGTTCGTTTTTAGACAGAAGTCCTCAACAACTAAAGTCCAAATTAATGGTTAAAGAACACGAATGATTTCAAAGCACGTTAGAAACTTATGTCGGTGACAATCAGGAAAACAGATCAAAGACTCAATTCTTCAAACAGGGACTGTCATCTCATATGTATACATATAGCTTTATTCAATGATCGTGCTAGACTGTACCAAAGATAGTCGTTATTCGAGTGCCAAAAAGAAAGTATCGTGACAGACAAATAAGATGATTTTAAGACAGTTCTTTAGAGCATGTTTTATGGATACACAACAAATGACTGTAATGCAGTAGAGAGTCTGTCTGATCAGAGAGTAATTCATGTAATGTGTTAGAGATTGTTAGTAGACTCAAGATCATTCACACTCAGCAGTGCGGAGAACAGAAATAAGAGAGAATAACTCACAGAACTCTATTCACTTCTTCAATCTCTTACATATGCATAAACTCTTCTCTCTCGATGCTCGAGACTGAAGTGCGAGATCTATATATGTTCTACGGGACGAACAAAAACACCTCTTAAACAATAGGTGCGTCGCTCCCGCGAAAGGGTCTAGTTAACAATTAGACTATGTATACGTTCAATTATACCATGAAAGGTATATTTAGCTAAGAGTTAGAGTTACTCTAGTTTAACGTGTCTTTTCGTATCTAGTCGTTTTGTGTGGACAACCTAGTAAAGGTTATCCAAGGCAATGTATTTCTTATTAAAGGCTTTGCCCTTAATTACAAGGCAAGTACTTAGGAGATATATTCCCAAAAAATGATTTAGGCTTCTTCATGATCTATACTTAACCAGCTCATATCTTCATTTTTGAGTATATGGTGTCATATTTATGTTGATATTCAATTTTTAACAATAAGGTGGCATCACAATCTGACTCTTTGTGTTTTTGATCAACATCAAGGAATTTCCTATCATCAAGAAAACATCCACAAAAATAGTCAGTATCCCAAAATCTTTTCCTACTCTTTTCATGTAGACATTACAGTCCGGTTGTGTAGGATTGAAATCTAGAGACTTCAGAAGACTATCGAGTTTCTTATACCAGGCTAGTGACCGACAAACATATTGTCGATTGTCGGGGTCTTCAAATTCTTCAAGCTGCTTCATGAAGATTTTCTCCTCTAGATCTCCATGGCAAAAGGCTGTTTTCACATCAATCTAGTGAATTTCCAGATTGCATTGTGTGGCGTATGCACGGAGTAGTCGTATGCTCATCATCTTGACCATCGACAAATATGTGTCGAAATAATCAACACCATATCTCTGTGTGTAGCCCTTTGTGACAAGCCTTGCCTTGTAGCGTCCAACGGTGCCATTTTTCTGAAGTGGTTTAGTAAGTAGATCAGCTACACATTCATTGCTTGGAACATGCTCCAAAGCAATCTCCTTGGCTTGCACCATTTCTCTCACAAAGTGATGGCATATCTCAATGTGCTTAGATCTTGCATGGAAGATTGGGTTAGATGCAAGGTGTTGGGCTGATATATTGTCATTGTAGATGATTGGTGCCTCCTCTGAATCCATGATCTTTAGTTCCACCAATAATCTCTTGATCCAAAGTACCTCCTTTGTAGTGGTTGTCAAAGCTTTGTACTCGGCCTCGGTTGAAGATAGAGATATAGTTTCTTGCTTTTTTGAAAGCCATGAAACCACACCTTCTCCTATGAAAGTTGAATAGGCACTTGTTGATTTCCTATCCCTCTTGTCCCCTGCAAAATCTGAATCACTAAATGCATGAAGGTTAATCACATCTCCTCTATATAGAATCCCAAAATCCAATGTACCTGAGATGTATCTTAGAATCCTCTTAGCCTTTTTCCAATGGATATTCAATGGCTTTTGCATGGATTGGCTCAACCTACATACACTAAAGCTAAGATCTGGTCTAGTTATAGTGATCCACATTAAGGAACCTATAAGTTGCCTAAACAAAGTGATGTCCATGAAGGATCTTCCATCATCTTTATTTGGAACTTTTACATCTTGCTCCATTGGTGTGTCAACACTTTTGCATACTTCCATCTTAAACTTCTTCAAAAGACTTTGAGCATAGTTTACTTGACTTATAAAGATAAAATCAGACCCTCTAATTACTTCTATGCCTAAGATGAAGTGAAGACACCCTAGATCTACCATCTTGAACTCTAAGGATAGATCTATCTTTATTTTTTCAATACCATCAACACTATTTCCACTAATGATGATGTCATCTACATAAATGAGTAAAAGTACAATACCAACATCATCAAACTTAATGTAAAGAGTGGGATCATATTCACTTTGAACAAAAGAAAGTGAAATAAGATAGCAATGTAGTCTTGAATTCCAAGATCTCGAGGCTTGCTTCAAGCCATAGATGCTTCTTTGGAGATGGCATACTTTGTTCTCCATTCCATGCTTGATGAACCCTTGTGGCTGCTCCATATAGATATCCTCTTCCAAAAAACCATTCAAGAAAGCATTAGAGACATCCATTTGACATAGAATCCATCCAAAATGTGATGCAAGTGCAATGATTAGCCTTATTGTGACCATCTTGGCCACGGGTGCAAAAGTTTCCTCATAGTCTATTCCTCTCTCTTGAGCATAACCTTTTGCAACTAATCTTGTTTTATGTTTGTTAACACTCCCATTTGCATTCAACTTAAGCTTGAAGACCCACTTGCATCCTATTACATTCCTTTGAGGTCTCTCAACAAGCAACCAAGCTTCATTCTCAATCAAGGCATCATACTCATCCAACATAGCTTTATACCATTCTTTGGAGTTCAATGCATCTTCAACATTAGATGGTTCCTCAAAACTAGATAAAGCATAAGAAGTGGATGAGATACCCTCAACTTGCTGTCCTTTGCCTTGATATGTGAGCCTTGATGGCTCCACTTTTGCCCTTGAAGATCTCCTTGGTGTGATAGGTGGGCTTGGTGCTTGCTCCTCCATGAGCTCCTCCTCAAAACCAAGATCTTGCTCCTCGGCCATCTTCTTCTTGATTGTTGGAGCACTTGGGCCTTCTTCAAGCATATGCATATGATGTTCATCAAAGATGACATCCCTTGAAACAACAAATTTGTTCAAGGATGGGAGATAGACTTTGTAGCCCTTGCTTGAGCTTGCATATCCAAGCATGATCCCTCTTGTGGAAGATGGATCCTCCTTGGTTCTTGTTTCCAATGGCACATGCACATAACATATACACCCAAAAACTTTCAAGTGATTAAGATTGGGTTTCTTTCCATACAACATCTCATAAGGAATTTTGCCTTCAATTGCTTTGCAAGACACCCTATTCATCAAGTAGTTTGCACATACAAGAGACTCACCCCAAAAGGATTTGGGCAAACAAGCATCTTATTTTAAAGCCTTAGAACATTCACATAATGTTCTATTCCTTCTTTCATCAAATCCATTTTGTTGAGGAGTGTAAGGACAAGAAGTCTCTTTCTTGATCCCTTTCTCCTCACAAAAGGCCTTGAACTCATTGGAGATGAATTCTCCACCATTGTCACTCTAAGAATCTTGATGCTATGATTATGATGCTTTTCCACAAACAACTTGACTTTACAAAAGTATCAAATACTTGAGACTTGAAGGAAAGTAAGAACACCCAACAATATCTTGAGTAGTCATCAATGAAGGTTAAAAACATGGATGAACCTCCATTAGATTTGGTGCTAGCAATGTGCACATCCAAGTGTATGAGTTCAAGAGGATGAGATGACTTTGTGATGGAGTTAGGAAACACCTTCTTATGTGCCTTGGATAAGGCACAAGCTTCACAATCCTTGTCTTCCTTCCCAATAGACCTTGGTAGGCCTAAAGCATACTCCTCCTTGATCATAGCCTCCATGGAACCCGAGTTGACATGTCCAAGTCTTTTGTGCCATAAAGTAAAAGTAGATATCTTGCTCTTCTCGACCAACATGACAACATTAGTATCCACAAATGCATCCAACTTATAAAGTTTGCCAAGTCTAGTGCCCTTAGCCACTATCTTACCCTTCTTCTTGATGAAACATTCATTTGAAGCAAAGTCAACATTGAAACCATTGTCTACCATTTGGCCAACACTTAGTAGATTCTTTGTTATTATAGGAATGTACAAAACACCTTCTATGTTGATCTTTTTGGAAGATCCTAAGCAAAGGGGAATGCTACCAACTCCTTCAATATTACAAGCTTCATCATTTGCTGTATAGATAGACTTTATAGGTCCATCATAAGATAAGAGAGAAGAGAAAAGCTCCCTTTTACTAGTCATGTGTGAACTAGCACCCGAGTCAATCCACCAAGGATCTTCTCTTTTGAAGCTTGTTGAAGAAAATATGGAAATCATGAGAGAGTCCTCATGTGAACTCTCCTCCTCCTCTTCTTTGCTCATGTTGGCTTGGCTTTGATCTTGCTTCCTCTTGAAGCATTCCGAGGCATAATGCCCCATCTTGCTACAATAGTAGCACTTCACCTTTGATTTGTCCTTCTTGACTTTGGTGGTTGATGGAGATGCCTTTGAGGGTCCTTCTTGATCCTCAAGCTTTGTAGACTTCTTGAATGTTGATACTTTGCCTTTGGTGAAGAGAGCTTGGTCATCTCCACCTTGGATGGAAAGCCTATCCATCCTCTCTTGCATTTGGCTCCTTCTTGATTCCTCGGCCATGAGTGTGCCTTGGAGTTCTTCAAGTATGGGTAGCTTACCCATAATTGCATATTCCTGAACCAAATTGTCGAATTCAAAGCTTAGTCCATTCAATATGAGTTGAACAAGCTCTTCATCCTTGATAGGATCACCTATAAAGGCTAGCTCTTTGTTCAATTCCTTTACTCTTAGGACAAAAGTATGTGCACTCTCTCATTTCTTTTGATAGCTTCTATAGATTTGATTCTTCAAAGCTAACATTCTAGTTTGGTTCTTGGATTCATAGACCTTTTGCAAAGTCTCCCAAGCATCTTGAGCTGAAGTGCAATCTCCTACCTCTCTTAAGAGTTCATTTGCAACATTCATTTTTATGCAATGTAGTGCAACATTGCACCTCTTGATGTATTTGGCTTTTTCTTGAGGATGAACAGGTTCACCCTCCTTACCATTTACAATATCCATCAGATCTTGCATGATCATGATGGATTCCATTCTAACTTTCCATATGGAATAGTTAATTTTGTTGAGCCTTTCATTAGTATCCAAAAGATATGCATTTATAGATGCCATCTAGTCTCCTAATCAAGGACTTGACACAAATGAAGGTTACTTCTATTGATTTGATTGAAGGTCTACCTTATCCCACTTCTTAGGGACCTGAAAAGATCAGTAATAGACTTCCTATAAAGATCTAAGAATGATCTCTAACAAAATCAAATCATAGAATACTAGAAACAATGCACTTGCTTGATTGACCAAATGATCTGATCAAGAGTGAATTTCAGCAACCTAATATACTTCCAAAATCACTTGTAAAAGATCTAAATGGAACTTAATGAGGATGCAACACAATCTACTATCCAATCACAAGCAAAAAATGATCAAAATTGATGAAAAATTGATCTAATTTGGTGCATAAGTCAAGCAATGGTTGGACTGAACCTAAATTACTTTAGGAGGTGCCTACTACACCTTAGAACAGCCTTGAAGAGTCCCCAAAACTCTGATCTTCCCTCTCCTTGAATTCTAGAAAGCCTCCTCTATGAAATCACCTCCAAAACTCGCTTAGAAATCAATGCTTGGAGCAAGCAAAACTTGCTATCTTGGTAATGTGAATTGAATTCAACTTTGCCTCTGGTTTTAGACACCTAAACACCTGAAAATGAAGTCACACAACACCAATCTCCAATGTATTTGACTCACTTTGAGTTCTAGAATCAATACTAGATGCTAAGATCCAATCTACACAAGATTTAGATCAAAAATTGTGATCAAATTGAATGAAAACCAAGGATTTAGCTCATTTCAACCTTTAGGCTCTGATACCATGTAAAAATTATAGCAAATAAGGATCCTAAAACACTTGAAATTATGAGGGAAACAATAGATTATGATTTCATAAGATTATCACAAGTTGAACCATCAAAATCCAGAAAAAATCTATGCTTGAACCTCACTAAATGGCCCAAATCCTTGAAGAAGGCTTCACACGTGTGAAAGTACTGCCTCCCACAGTCTGAGTACTGTACACCAGGCCTACATTCAATCCTATAATCATAAGTAATCACAAGTACTCAAACAATTATGAACATAGAGAGCAATTGCACCATTATGAGAGAAAAATCATGAAATTGCTTGATTGATTTTGGTGAGATATCATCACCTATATATACATGATCCATCACAGTTTTGGGCAGGTATGAGTAGCCCTAAACCTATCCCTAATGCTAATTTTGGTGGATCTTTCATCCCTACCAAGTTAGGATTGGAATCTTGGAGATCCCTCAACAATGCAAAAACTACCAAAAATAGCTCCTATTTTTTCTCCCTTGTATCTAAGCATAATTTGGACTCATTCCAAAGGTTCTAACACTTAGGTCTACTTGAGAACATCCTTATGAATGGAATCCTATGCTATTTTGCACGTGTGACAAGCCACATCATGACCATCTAACTATTTACAAGTCATATGACCAAAACTAGTCAAGCTAGAATTGCGAATTTTTAACAAATACAAGAGGCAGTGACCAGCAATCATATCCGAACTCCATCTGAATTCATTTGCATTTCGTTTCGCATCAGTTGCTTCATCTAGATCTGATATCTCAAAGTGTTTCGAGATATCCTCCTTTACTTGTGCAATGATAGTGGCCTTTCTTGACAGAATCAATGTATCATGTAGTATTGCTTGCCTAGAATCTCATAGCTAACTGAATCTTCATTGGTCATCGTTCTTGTTTCATCAAACTTCCTATCTCTAATGGTTTTAATTTGATTAGTCTCTGATAGATAGATCCTGTAATATGATGAATGTGTATCATATCCCACGAGGTATCCTTGCTCGACCTTCTCGTCCAGCTTCTTCCAGGTCTTGTCAGGGATGTATGTGTATGCTATGCAAACGAAGATGCATACATGGACTAAATTGGGCTTATTGCCCCACCATACCTCATGTGGCATGATGTGAGAAACGTCTGATTTGCCTGTTCTACAGGTAAGTGGTCGTAGCTAATGCTTTAGCCCATAATGATCTTGATGTCTTTGAATAGGCCATCATGCATCTTGCTACTTCCTTTACTGTTCTATTCTTTTTCTCTGCCACATCATTGTTTTGTGGTGTATAGGCTGTGATCTTCCTGTGAAGGATACCATGACTCCTGCAGAAATCAGAAAAATGGTTGGAGATATATTCTCTCCCTCTGTCAGTTTGGATCTATTTGACCCTTCTTTCGGTCCATTTCTCAGCTCAGTTTACATTTTCTGTAAACTTCTCAAGAGCTTTGGATTTGTTGTGAATGAAGTATACGGTGACAAACTTACTGAAGTCATCGATGAAGATGATATAGTATCATGTGACTTCCACATAGAGTACATCAGGATGTCAGAGTGTATTAGTTCTAAGAGCTCAATGGCTCTGAACGAATCTTTGGTAAAAGATGTTCGTGACATCTTGCCTTTGTCGCATGCATCACATGGTGTCAATTTTTCATCTTTGATGCTTACTCCTATAAATGTCTCATTCTAACTTGCCTTGTATAGCACTATTGGATTCATGTGGCATAGGCTTTTATGCCATAAAAAGTCAATTGATTCACGGGTCTGATGAGCTTGCTCCATCGGTAGGCGCTTTTCAGATGATATAGGTTCCCTCTGCATCTGCCTTGTGTGATGAGAGTGCTGGTGCTAGCATCAGTCACACGACATGTTTCATGTGTGAATGTGACACACATCTCGGCATCTATTATCCTTGCTACAGACAAAAGATTTTTATGCAGGGTAGGTACATACAGGACATCGTCAAGTATTTTGTCTCTCCTGTTGGTGTACAGCCATAGTGCGACAGTTCCGTTCACTTGATGTTGCGATCCATCTTCGAGTATGATGTATGTAGATAAATCCATTTCTTGGAATTCAACTATCATATGTCTTGTTGTCACAAAATGTGATGTGGCACCCAAATCAAGAACAACTTCTTGAGTGTCGGTTTGCAATGTAACACATACATCTATGCACAAGTAAGCAGATGCATTGTTGTTTGCTCTCTCCTCAGCTATCCTTGAGGATTATGGTTCCTCTACGTAAAATGAGTTGTTGGAGGGCTCCTTCTTGCTTACTGTCTCTTGTTTCTTGGGTTCTGATAGCAGTCACCTCTTTTGTGACAATGCACACATTGGATGTTTGGATTTAACCAACATGTGTCGATGGTATGTCCATCTCATCTATATCTAGTGCAAGATTTTCTTTCACCACCTTGCAGTCTGTGTTAGTGTTCACTTATTCACTGAATCTGTGAACACATTTTTCTCTTTTTGTTGCTTATCTCTCTTGGATTACCTCTGTCGTTATGGTTCTTTGTGATTATTTTTCTTATTAGAATGTTTATAGAGCAGAAGCAATATTCAAGGATGCATTACGTATTTCTTAGCCTGTCAGTGGGTAGCTCAAATCCGATACTCAGCTACATGCATACACTAGCCATGCAACCATCTACAGCTCAAACAGATCAGCATTCAGCATAGAGAGCAATCCTACTACTAACTACTGAATCAAAGAACAATCAAGAACTAGAATATCTACTGAAACTAAAACCAGATTCAAGAAACAAGAAACAAGATTCCTAACAATATTTAACAATCTAGGAATCAAGAAACATACATTACTTGATGCCTAAATTATCCAACAACATCAAGAACTAGAATGTCAAGACTATGCAAGATTTACACCACATTTCTAGCCTCTATAGTTCACTTGAATGCTGATTTCTACAAGATTCCACAAGCAAGAATTGAAGCTAATCCACAACTAAGCAAGGAATCAAGCATGCTCGTAGAAATATCACTCAAGATCATTGCCATGAACAAGGAGCTTAGTGATCTTCAAGAACTCGTGGAGGATCCTCTTTATTAGCTCAAGAGAACTTGAAAATACAATCAAAAGCTCCCTCACAAGAGAGGGGGGGCCTTAAATAAGCAAGAAGGCTGCCCATGTGGAGCCCATGTGGCAATTCCACTAAATTAGAAATTACGTGTGGAATTTGCCCTTCCACTAGAGGTCACCATCAAAAGGTGGCTCACTCTTACTATTTTAAGGGGGCTCTACATTTATTACAACTATTCAAGGAGATGTTACTAGCTCCTACATGGTCATTCCTTCTTTGCGATACACCACGTAGGCTCACATAGTTAATCACTATCTTCCTAGCTAGTATTTCCTCGGCTCTCACGCTAAACTCTCAGCTTCTTCTGCTCTCTTCCTTCTGAGACCTCCTTGGTCATGGGTGAGAGATAACTTATGTCTTCAGCTTGGCTCGGTACTAGAGAATCGGCTAACATTATCCACCCTAATCTGTTGCAGGACCCACTGCAACACCGGTGATATCTTCCGCTTGGCACTTGGAAAAGCGTGGATTTTCGTTCGCTTCCGTAAAACCAGGTGCTTATTATCCGCAAAATTTATTCACCAAAATTGGAAGTCCCTCAATTGGCCGCTACATACCAACCCTCTTGAGCACTTCTTGTGAATCCTGTTCACCTCGTCGTCGCGCCGTCTGCTTTCGCTCGCGCATCTTCCGGCCCAGGGCTTCAAAAGCTTGGAAGCGAAGCTTACTTCCAAAATTAAGGGGCCCCAGATATTCTCTTATTTTTTTTACGAAGCCCATTTCCTGCCAGTCTTCCACCATGGTCACATAGCGTGATGACATGAAGGCCGCTCTGTAATATAGCCTGGCCATCATCTCATGGTCTTCTTCTGACTGGAGGGCTGTGTTTGAGTTGATCCTAATGGGATCCAAACCTCGATCCCAAAAACGTTCTTGCTGCATCAGGAAGGCCATGGATTTGCAATACTCGGCACTTTCCTGCATGCAGAGATCGGCACTTGACTTGTAGTTGTGTTTGAAGTCTAGTAACTGTAGCCTCAGATCATCTGGGGAGGTTCTCTCTATGATTCCCGGAATGACTAGCCAGTTTACTAACTCCACTTGAGGCTTTTCCACTGGCCATGGATTTCTGCGTTTGAGCGGCATGTAAAAAGGATCCACTCGCTTCCATGCCGGTGACCTCAAATATTCCTAGAGTCGCCTGCTATCATTCAAGACTTTGCTCCGCCATTTTGGCTGCGGTTGTAGTGTGGCAATGATCTCGTCCTTGGTGGAGTATTGGCTTTGATCGATGTCTTCTTTGCTGCCCCTCATATTGGGAGGGTATTTTCTTTCAAATCGCTCTAATTCCCTTGTATCAGCCAGTTTACTTCTAGGCCAGGTAGGGGAAGTTGTCCTACGCGTCTGAGGTGGCTTTGCCAGATAATCATCAAGGGCCTTGGTGCCTGTGTCTTTCTCTTTTGCTCGCTCGCTTGTCGACGGCTCACCTGCACCCGTGTTTGGCCTGGGCGAGAATCTTCTTGTCTCCGGTTGGTCAGCCAGGAAGTCATCATTGGCTCCAATGTCTGTGTTAGTTTCCAGAAGGTCGGGGAGAGGGGTGCAGGGGTGAACAGTTTAGGAGGAGGTGGAAATAATAAGTTATACGCAGCACCGGGGGAGTGGAGTTATTGGAGGAACTCGTCCCGTCGGGCTTTGTGGGTGTCAGTTAGACCTTTTAATGGGCCCATTATTTGACTAGGAGGTGATGAAGAAAGAGGAGATGGAAGAATTGGGTAAGTTGGAATGAATGTTTCAGAGAAATTAAATGCGGAGTAGGAGGAAGGGTTAAAGGTGGGAGGGGGTCGGGCAAAGCTCATGGAAGTAGCACCGGCTCTCTGGCCACCCAATCCTGAGCTACCGTCTGATCGGTGGGTTTGCCCATCCTGATTCCCTGCTCCATCATTCCCATCATCGTCCCGTGGCTTCGTTACGCTTGGGTCTTGCACGCCGTGTCTCATAATTGGTTCACCTTGTCCAAGACTTGCTGTAGGGCCTTCGTTGCTTTTTCAAGCTGTTTCTGGGACTCCAAGATGATCTTCTCTTGTTTCGCCACAATGTTTTCAAAATTCTTTTTATCGGCCTCTCGCTCTTGGATCAGACTTATGTATTTCTCCATCCGGATGGCTGAGGCCTGTGGGGCCTAGATTTGAATGTCCTCGGGCTTGACTGGAGGAGCATTGACTGTCATTGCACCCAATGATCCATCTCGTACTTGGTTGATTTGGACCATCTGGTGCTTCAGTTGCTGCTGGACCTCTTCCAAGGTGGTTTTCTACCCGGCCATCATGGATCTATTTTCTACTGCCTCTTTTTCTTTTCTTTGGCCATCCTTTGATATCGTGCAATCTCTTGGTCTTGATGTTGACCTTGCTCTCTAGAACTTGATGTTGGCTCACCAACCAATGCATGTGGTAGCTTGTTTCGGATAGGCCAATCATTGAGCGTTTGGCTGCTTCAGTGAGCTTTTCAGGGTTAGAGAGGGTTGGGTACTGATCTGGGGTGTGGGATGGTGAGGCTAAACCAAAAAATAAGCATGGTGTTAGAACTGAAGATGGAGGTGGAGGTGGAGGTGGAGGTGTCTGACTTCTTTCTGGCTGCTTCCCCTTTTCTAGTTCATCATCGCTTATCTCCATCAGGTCCGCAGCATCAAAATATTGAGATGTGTCCAATATGTGGACTTGCAGGGCCTGGGCTGTTCCCGTGTCTTGGGGAATGGATATCCCCACCCCACCCCCCCCCCCCCCAAAAAAAAAAAAACTTGTGTCAGTGGTGATGTTGGTGGTGTTGGCGTTGTAATCAGTGTGGGTGGGGTGGTGGCCTCATCTGGCTGACTTGGGACTTGAGGTATTGTCGTGTCAGGTGCCAGTGTGGATGTAGTTGCTCCATCACCCTCGTCGATGACATGTGAGGGTGATGAGTGTTGTTGTGATGTTGTGGATGAGCTGCCACCATCTGACGTGGAACCATGTGAAACTGATCCCACCGGTGATGTGCTCCCAGCTTGAAGCTTCCCTTGTCTTCGTTGTTGCCGTGTACCTAGCAACTGAGCCCTTGAGGTATTTGCATGTGGAGCTCCGGAGGTTGCAGCTGCTTGTGGATTCTGGGGTGGGATTCTTGGCTTGTATACCAGAGGGAGGATATTGGTATTGACTCGTTTGGCCTGGGACCCTGATGGTGAAGTTGTCCTTGCATGCTTGGGCTTCTTGTGTTCAATGGGAATATCCCATGCCTTGTCCGCAAGTTGCAGTTGTTGTTGGAGCTTTGGCCCGTTTTGTACTTGATGCAGAGTGATATCTGTCATTAGATATCCTAATATCGTGATAGACTTCTTGTGCTTAATGCACACATGAAGACAATTTGAAGCAAACTGTGCCCAATCATAGAGGTTCTGGGCATGCAGTCGTGAATCTGCCATCATGTGAAACAGGGACATGGGTACCCTCAGCACTTTCAGTCAAGGCTTCTGTGTGCATTTGGTGAGATATGCACATTCTGCTTGAAGTTGTTTGTCGTTGATTGCTTCCAGCCTGTACCCATCCTTGTTCTTCCACTTGGTCACAGAGGGATCAATATATTTGAAATATGTCGTTTGCTCTATCTTCTGGAGTGTCCTTGTGACAGTGTTTGGCCCTCGTGGGAAACCATAAGGTTGCAAGTCAGCTGCCGCAAAGGATACATTATAGACATAATTCCTGATTGGGAAAACTATGATATGACATGATCTTGCCGTGGGATGATAATTTGCATATGCCATGTGTACCAGATAGGGGCTTTGATAACCTGTCAAGACAGAGATCTGAAATTCGATTTCTTTGAAGAAGGACTCTGCTTGCTGGTACCAGGTCTACATTTCTGTAAGGTCAAGCTTGCACAGCTGGATGTCGAGCTTGCTTGCTTCAGGATCATCTAAACTGGTACTGGGGTTGGACGACATGGTTGAAAAATGGAAGGAGGGATCTGAAAAAACTACTTCGGTTGAGATGGGAAAGGTTGGGCTTCGGTTGAGATCTGATGGAGTGGCTTTGGTTGAGATGGAAAAGGTTAGGCTCCTATTGAGATCTGATGGAGTGGCTTCGGTTGAGATCTAATGCAATGGCTTCGGATGAGATGGGAAAGGTTGGGCTCCGGTTGAGATCTGATGGAGTGGATTTAGTTGAGATCTAATGCAGTGGCTTTGGTTGAGATGAGAAAGGTTGGGCTCCGGTTGAGATCTGATGGAGTGGCTTCGGTTGAGATGGGAAAGGTTGGGCTCCGGTTGAGATTTGATGGAGTGGCTTCAGTTGAGATGGGAAGTTGCGGTGTAGAATGGTTCAGAAAGTGTGGGGGAAGGGATGTATGAATGGGTTTGGAAAGGGAGTTATGTGGAAGATGGTTGTGCTGGGTAGAGCGGTGTGGGTGATGAGGTAAAGGTGGGTGAACAGAGTCCAGTGAGACGGAGATGAGGTGGCCTAAGTGTGAGAATGACTTCCTAAGGTGTAGCCTATCATTTGTCGATCTAGAACACCCATGACCCATGAGTATGAACAGAAGAAAGAGAAAACAGAAAGGAAAAAGAAAAAAAATGCATAGAATGTACATAAGTAATGATATGAAGTATAAACAAGGAACGAGGTGAACAATAGGCGAGATGTACAAGGAAATAAATAATATAGATTTTTTTTTTTCAAGAGAAAAGATCCTAAATTGGGTCAACAAAGAACAACTCTTTGTAGTACCGCCGTAGACGACCACTGTTTACGATAGTGTCTAGGAGTGTCTCGTCAAGTGTTTGTAACTAGTCTGCACCATTAGAAAATATTTTGTTAATAACGTATGGCCCTTCACTTCTGAACTTCAACTTGCCGGGTGCTTCTTTGATGTATAAAGAAGTACCTGGTCACCTAAATGTAGATCATTATTGCGCAGCGGTCATGCCAGGTTTTTTGGCGTCGTTTGTTAACTAGTTGTGCGTGATAAGATATTAGTCTTGTCTCACATAACTGGGCTAGCGTAAATAGCCTGGTTTTGACTTGTTGTTCGATTGAAGCTTTTTCACAGAGATCTGTTGAAAAAGCCTCCGTAACTCGTAGCGAAGGTACTAATAATTCTACGGGCATTATCGCTTCTTGACCATATACTAAGTGGAAAGTGATTACCCATCCAGTGGCTTTCTTTGGGGTGGTGCGGTAAGCCCAGATAGCTGAGAAAAGTTTGATTGGTTTCAACTATCTTGATTAGAATCTTACATATCGTCTTGTTAGTTTATTCAGCCTGGCTATTACACCTAGGATAGTATGGTGTACTTTTTCTGTGAACGACAAGGTAATGGCGTAGGAGATTATCAATGACAGCATTTAAAAAATGCGTGCCACGATCACTAACAAGCTCCATGGGACAGTCAAAATGGGTAATAATGTTTTCGTAAAAAAAATGTGCAACTGTGTTTGTGTTGGCATCCTTCGTTGCTCGGGCCTCTATTCACTTAGTGGCGTAATCTGTGGCTATGAGGATGTATCGAGCTTGGGTATGTTTCGTTGTTGGACTGATGGGTCCAACAAAGTCAATCCCCCACTTATGTGTGAAAAAAGTACAAAAAGGACCAAGAGTGGATCCTAATCTAATCCTCAAGAGAGATTGGTTGTCAGATTACTTGATCTATTAAGCTACTTCAGATTAAGATCAATCTAGATCAATTCTAGACACAAAATCCTAACAAGAACAATCATTAATTGAAGGTAGGTGTACTTTATGGTTTCACACGTGTGAAACACTGTCTGAGTACGGACTCCAACCTAAAAATCAATTACACATTGATAGAATCTCAAAACAATCAAAACAAATGTAGACAAATGGAGAGAATCACTCAAAATTGCTTCCAAAACCAAGATTGGTGTGTCACATTGATTATGGCCAAATGTGGCTCTATATATACAATAAGTGGGAGCTCGTGGTACTGATTATCCCTTTGATCCCACACGTGTGAAGGTGCTTTGTCATATGATCATTCATCATGCAAAACTGACACTTGGACAAAACCTTCTATTTTGAGCACTTTTGGCCCATTTTCCTTCTATATGGAGATCTACTTGAAAATCTTCTAGAAGTCAAAATTCGTCTACTTCAGCTTATTCCACACATGTGAGCTGTCCTCTACACATGGGATATGACACCTAACCAAAGGATGTGGCTCATGCAAGCAATAGACTGATGCCATGTGTCATATGTCTAGAAAACTAGTTTTTGGCCTTTTTAGCCACTAGAACTTGAATTAAATCATATGTACAACCTATATGATTATGGTACATGACAAGTACACTATTTTCACACGTGGGAATAGGCTCCACACATGTGTGTTTATCTATATACAAGATTTTTGGCCTCTACCAAGCTTATTTTTGCATTTTTCACACTCCTCAAAAATCTAGCTTGGTAAATCTAGCTTGATGGAAAACATGATGATCTTGAACTTGACTCCATGGGATGAATTGGTCTTTGCTGGTTCAAAAGGTGTGAAGATCAGCCAATGAGCTTGATGTTGATCTGAAATCACCATATCCATGATAGTGCTTCTTTGATGTTGACATCTTTGATGAACTTGAGAGCTTTGCACCATCCTAGCACCTCCAAAATTGATTCCTTCCAAATTTCATGTAGATGCTTGACTTTGAGGCTTGATCCTTCTTCATGTGCATGCTCCTTCATGAGAAAATAAATATTTCTTCTTGATTTATTAGGATCACAAAGATCTAACATCATGTTACCATGATCTAGAGAATTAGACTCATCCAAATTGGCAAGACTATGCATGCTATAATAACAAAGTGTTTGCATCATATCTTCATGCTTGTTTACCATGCTAATCTCAGATCCAATGAGGCTAAATACTTCATTATGGAGATAAGTGTCTTTAGAAGATGATTCACTTGCTCTCATAAAGAGTTTACAATTTGCCTCAATACAAATCTTCAAACTATGTGTGAACAAATCACTTTTGCTCTTACATGACTCAAGAGCATACATTTGATGAAATAACCATTTGCTTTCTAATTGATTTAAAATCAATTTCGACCTTTTAAGAACATCATCTATGTTCTCAAGAGAGACTTCATACTCAACTACTATGGCTTTACTCCAATTTTGAGATGCAATGATCTCACTAAAGCAAATTGATTTATCAAATGACATAAGAGAAGTAAGTATGTGATGTATACCACATGAGATATGCTCCTCTTTCCCTTGAAATGTGAGCCACATGGAGTCAACCATATTTCTTGAGTTTCTTTTTGAAATCACAATTTGAGAAGGTCTCTCCTCAATGCTTGGCACACTTGAACCTTGAGATGACTCCTTAAGATCCTCTTCATGATGCTCCTTCTTGATGGAAAACCGAGACCTCCATGTCCCATAATGATCACAACAAGTATGACCATTCAATATGCACTTCCTATGATTATCAAGATTACAGTCCAAAAATCACCACAACTTGGCATGATTTTTTCAATATTGAAATCAAAAGGTATTTCCATCTCAATAAGGCTAACTACTTGCTTATGGATATAAGTGTCCACTTTGGATGCTTCACTTATTCTCATAAGAAGTTTACAACTTGCCTTTAAGATTGAAAACTTACAATTTTCATCTTTATGAATGAACACATCATTCATGATCTTATTGAAACCAAAAGATCGTACATTATGAAGATATTTGCATTTCCTTGACTTCATAACTAATGTAAGCTTACAAGGAAAACATATTTTGCTATCTTTTAAGGCATCACACTCAACTAGTATTGCCTTAATCCACCTTTGAGATACAAAATCTCTTCAAAGCAAAATGATTCTTCATAAGTTGACATGAGAGCATAAATGAAACTATTTTCATTTTGTGATTGCTCCTTATTCTTGATTGATTTCTCTTGGATAATAACAATAAGTTTGAACTTGTCCAAAGTTCCAAGCAAAATACTTTCCAAGGACATAAAATAGATCCAAGTTACTTTCATGAAAGTGAGATCTATCTTTGCATCTTGAACCAAACAATGCACTTCCAATTGGAAATTTTCAAAAGATTTGACATGTGTTATGATGGACTATTGAAGACAAATCTTGCAAGTCCTTGTGAGACTCCAAGCCTCATTCACCTTTCCACAAAGGAAACACCTTTCCTTGGACCTGTCCTTCTTGTATTTGCATTTTGAACTTGAAGCTCCATCCTTTACCTCGGCCCCCTTGCTTTGGTTCTCCTTGGATGGATTGGTCTTCTTTTTGTAGCATCTTGAGAAAAAATATCCTCCCTTGCCACAAAGGTTGCACTCAGGATCCTTTCTTTCCTTCAATAGGATGCCACCTATTGATGTCATGTGAATAAAATCCTGTGATACGATTCTACAATAGTAAATTGTGACCTTCAAGAGACTAGATTTGAACATCTTCAACAATCTAGAAGGATCTACAAAAGATCTAGCTCACAAACCTAAGAATCAATCTTCACAATAATGACTAGTCACTTGGAAACTTTGCTTTGATCACTAAGACAAAAGCACACAATCTTTGAATCAAATCACTAAAGCAATCAGATCCAATCTCCTATTGGACTCATCAAATACCAATGACTCTTCCTTTTGAAAGTTGAAATGGATATGAAAAAGATTTGACACCTAGATTTTCCTTTTCACTTGACTAGTTCTCTCAACACTTGAGATTCTTGAACAAAAGATGGGTTTTGTTTCAAATACATGAAAATCAAACTTAATCACTTCTTTTGGACTCACTCTTGACCCAAATAATCTCACACTTGAGATTTAGAATGAATTTGATTTGATTTAACAACAAAATATACCACCAAATTTTCACAAAGCTTAAAAAATTAGACAACTAGAGATTCACAAAGATCTCAACCATGCATGAATACTCAAATATGGACTCCTCCTCATTCTAGACATCCAATGGGATCTCAAATACCCTCACACTCTCACAAAGAAAGTTGAATAGAACAAAATTGGGGCTTCATACATACTATGTCAATTGTTGCTCAATAAATTGATTTAATCACCCCTATTGGATTCCACCAATTACTCTACCTTTAGAGAATTGGAATGAAATTCAAAATCAAAAGTTGTGATTTTTCTCACTAAGATATTGTGCTTCAAAGAGCTAATGCCACTTAGAAAGATTTGATCACCTAGGAAGAGACAAACTCTCCACCAATAACAACACATAATGAGCTTCTAGATCTTGCCCTCTACAAAGGAAGGAACTCTTAGAAAATTGGATCTCTCTCTACACATTTGCCATAGACACCTTAATGACTCTTTTCAAACCTTACAATC
Source organism: Diphasiastrum complanatum (assembly GCA_029204225.1). Taxonomy (NCBI): domain Eukaryota; kingdom Viridiplantae; phylum Streptophyta; class Lycopodiopsida; order Lycopodiales; family Lycopodiaceae; genus Diphasiastrum; species Diphasiastrum complanatum. Next base: position 27,508,233 of record CM055093.1, read on the forward strand.
ACTCAAACAAATTGAGTAGGGTCGAACAATGTGACTTGGATCTCAATCTCTTTTCTAGAACTCTCAATTGAAGCCAATCTATGTCAAATTCTACAAAAGATTTGCATAGATGCTCTATATGCACTAGAAAATCTCAAAGGTTTCACTTGGAGGACAGATCCAAAGATGTTTTCTAGCAAATTGATGCTTCTAAACTTGACCCTATCACTCTTGAACAAATCTAGAGTGATGGTACAATGGATTTCAACCTCTCACCTTGCATATCACTCCTTAATCTATGATTTTTAGCAAAATCTCTCTTAACTTCAACATACACTCAAAAAATCAGAGAAGATCAATTAATGCACCTATTTCAAGCTTCAATTTTAATTTTTTGGCTGATCTAATCCAAGAACTAATCAAAGGATTAGATTTATTATAGAAAATGCTTGATTTTGCACCAAAAATCACTCAAATTGGGTATGTGAGTCAAATTCTACAAATTTTTGAAATTTCTCAGCCAAAACCGGAGCTGTACGGCCTCACACGTGTGAAAAGGGTTCCTACAGCCCACAACACGATCTGGACCAAAAATTTTGAGGATAGCTATCAAATCCAACTCGCTACACAAAATTTGACTAGTTTCCAAAAAACTACTAATTTTGGCTTTGGTTTGGATTAACCTTATCAATTTCAACAAAACCTCTTGTACTAGGCTCTGATACCATGTGAAAAAAGTACAAAAAGGACCAAGAGTGGATCCTAATCTGATCCTCAAGAGGGATTGGTTGTCAGATTACTTGATCTATTAATCTACTTCAGATTAAGATCAATCTAGATCAATTCTAGACACAGAATCCTAACAAGAACAATCATTAATTGAAGGTAAGTGTACTTTATGGTTTCACACGTGTGAAACACTGTCTGAGTACGGACTCCAACCTAAAAATCAATTACACATTGATAGAACCTAAAAACAATCAAAACAAATGTAGACAAATGGAGAGAATCACTCAAAATTGCTTCTAAAACCAAGATTGGTGTCTCACATTGATTATGGCCAAATGTGGCTCTATATATACAATAAGTGGGAGCTCGTGGTACTGATTATCCCTTTGATCCCACACGTGTGAAGGTGCTTTGTCATATGATGATTCATCATGCAAAACTGACACTTGGACAAAACCTTCTATTTTGAGCACTTTTGGCCCATTTTCCTTCTATATGGAGATCTACTTGAAAATCTTCTAGAAGTCAGAATTCGTCTACTTCAGCTTATTCCACACATGTGAGCTGTCCTCTACACATGGGATGTGACACCTAACCAAAGGATGTGGCTCATGCAAGCAATAGACTGATGCCATGTGTCATATGTCTAGAAAACTAGTTTTTGGCCTTTTTAGACACTAGAACTTGAATTAAATCATATGTAAAACCTATATGATTATGGTACATGACAAGTACACTATTTTCACACGTGCGAATAGGCTCCACACATGTGTGTTTATCTATATACAAGATTTTTGGCCTCTACCAAGCTTATTTTTGTATTTTTCACATTATGGAAGGCTTCGCCTTCTATAATGGGAGTCAATGGTGTGAAGTCTGCTTTGGTATTTTTCTTTGCTCTTTGACAGACATCACATGCTTTAATGACAACAAACGTGTCTTTAAACAAAGATGGCCACCACAATCCTGCTCGAAGGATAATCCTCGCTGTGGCTTCAATAGAAAAGTGGCCACCACCGATGCCCTCATGAGCCTGGGATATTATCGGTCGTATCTCAGATTCATAGGCACATCGTTGAATAATGTCGTCAATGCCCCTTTTGTAAAGTTGTCCCGCAATTAACTGAAAGGGCGCTGCTTTATTAAAAAAAATTATTTTTTCGTTGTACATAGGCCTTCTTTTAGTCGGCCTGTTGTGAGGAACTGAGTGATCTCCTCAGCCCATAGGGGTGTGGCATCGATCTGAAAAAGGCATGCATCAGGAAGATCATCGTTGACTGGTGCAGTTGCTTTTTCATCACTTGGTAGTCTAGAAAGGTGATCCGCCATGAAATGTTGGGACCCTTTGTGAACGACTATACGAAAATTAAATTCCTCCAAAATTAGTAGCCATCGAGCTATTCATCCCGTCTTACAGGACTTACTAACAATATATAGGAGTGCTTGATGGTCTATGTAGAAAGCAAAGGTCTGGCCTAATAAATAATGTCGTAGTTGTTGTACTGCATAGACCATTGTCAATGCTTCTCTCTCGGTAGTGGTGTAGTTTACTTCAGTAGGCACCAGTTGCCTGCTTAAAAAACGTATGAGAAAGTCCATACTCGTCTGGTTGTGCAAGAAGACCCCCAATGGCATACTTATTTGCGTCAGTATGGACATGGAGTTCTGTCCTAATTCATTCTTCGGTCCAGCGAGGATCTACCACAACTAAATAAATGAGACGTGCCTTGCCGGCATAGTCGATGATAAAGATGCGATGGTAGTTGGTATGACTGAGAAAGACATATACTTCCTTCACTGTTGCAGGTAGGGGCATGTCCACGATAACCTTGATTTTTGACGGGTCGATAGAAATATCATCCTTTGATATTATATGCCCGAGTACAACCCCGTGGGTGACCCATATTTGGCATTTACCAGGGTTTAGTGAGATGTCGAACCTACGACAGCGAATGAAGATTTTCTCCAAGACGTCTAGGTGCGTAGCAGCGGAAGAATGTACACCTAGATCGTCGAGATAAATCTCCATGACCCAATGTAACAAATCTTGAAAGGCCAGTTGCATGACCCGTTGGAATGTTGAGGGGGCATTACATAAGCCAAAAGGCATAACGTTATAAGTGTAAACGCCACTCTTTGTGGCAAAAGCCATTTTATGTTTATCTTCAGGGGCTATTTGAACAAGGAAATAGCTGCTGAACCCATCCAAGAAGCTGAAAGCTTTAGCTCCTGCCATTTCCTCTAATATTTGGGTTGTTAGGGGCAAGGGAAAATGGTCTTTCGTCGTAGCCGCATTAAGGTTCTTGAGGTCAATACAGATACAAAGCTTGCCGTTTTTCTTGGGTACAACCACAATGGGTGATACCCAATCAGTATGTTGGACTTTATAAATGAAGCCAGCATCCAGCAATTTCTTAATATCTTCGTCGATCCTCTCACGATAGACTGGGTTACTGCGGTAAGGTTTAGCTCTCACATCTTCTAGAGGAATCCAATGTACTACTATTTCTGGGGGGATTCCTTTCATCTCGGTATAATTCCATGCAAATACGTCCTTGTATTTGCGTAATAAAGTCTCTAGATCAGACAGTTGGGTTGATGACAAATGTGCACCAACATGAACTATTCGATCTATGTCCTCGTCAAGATTTTTAAGGTTTAGTGGAATTGTCTTAGCGGGTCCTCCAAAGGAATTGGAACTTGGTGTAGGTTCCCGATGTGGCTGTGGTAACTGGATAACAACGCCATTCAGTGTAAAGTCTTTAAACTTCTGTGGAAGATCGAAAGGTGGGTCCACAAAATGTTCTGGGACTTTAGGAATCATTTGAGGTGATTCTTTATCAGACTTGGAAGCTTTGTCGGAGTGTTTGTTGTTTGTCCCCTCTGACAAGGGCTTGATTGGCTGTTTAAGCTTCGCACGCATCTGTTTTTGTCGCTCGGCTAATTTTGTAGCAATAATGGTATTTTTTTGTAATCGAGGTTTTTGTGGTTTTTGAATGGGTGGTGTTTGTGAAAGATTCAACTAGTTTCATCACATTTTGCAATATTTCCATATTTGGCATATTGAGGCCAAAACTTATTTTAGACTAGAGGTTGACTTTTCAAAGTTTATTAGTCTAAATTTCATTTGAATAAACACTTTTTGAAAGTGTGGAAAAGATAGAATGCGAGTTTGAGTAGATTCAATTTGAATAAGTTGGGTACATTGAATCTAGACCCAAAATTGGTAGGGTTAGCATTTTGGTGGGAAAGCCAAGTGGCCAAATACGGTTTGGACCTGCTATAAAAGGATGTAACTCTTGGAGAGAGTGATCTTCTCTCTTCTCTATCTCATTTCATGCTTATACATGGTTCTCTTGGGTTCTACTATCCATTGGTGCACTATCTTGGTGATTGCTTGCAATTCTATGTGTAGAATGATCTATATTTGCTATTTTTGGATCCACACATGTGAAATACAGTAGCTTGCTGGTTTTGTACGGAAAACAACAGTACATAATCATTTCATTCAAGTTTGATCAAGTTCTATTAGTGTTTGCATCTCAAATTGTGTGTAGATGCTGATTTTTCTACATTGGTGAAATTGGTAGTGTATTTCTCTTTCTAGCCAAAGATCATTCAAGTAGATTGGATCTTAAGGATTTGAAATCTTTCACATGGTATCAGAGCTTGTGTTTCAGGTTATGAAGGAGGAAATCAGATCTATCAATGATTTGGTGAAGATATCAAGTCTAGAGCATGCTAGAGAGAATTCTACACCAAAATCAGATTTTTTGCTTTTGTAGATTGGATCTTTTGTAGATCAAAACACTAGATAGGTCAATATACTTGTTCAATTTCTTTTTTTGAATTCACATGCTGGATTTGGCCAATTTTTGGATCATTGGTTTAGCCTAAGTGGTGGCTTATAGATTGCATATCAAATTTTCAGCATTTGCATGTAGATTTGAAATAGTCAATTTTTTGTGATTTTGTCAAAACCCTAATTTTGATTGGATCTCTAGATAGTGATGATGGACTTCATTTGAGTGTGTTTCAATCTTAGGAAGTGGCAAAAGTCATTAGATTGAGGATAGATCATAGGTTGATCAAGATTCCATGATTCTATGTGTTGATTTGCTTGGATAAGTGCTAGAAGAGAATTTGTGAAATAGTTTCAAATCTTGGTGATTTCTTTTGAAAGCATTTGTTGTTGTTCAAAGGAGTGCTTTGTGCATTGAAGCAGGTTGAAAGAGAAGATCAGGTCATTGCTACATGACAACCTCAATTGGAGTCATGTTGGAAGCCAATGATAGGCTTACCTCAAGTAATTATTCATTATGGAAAGTGAGAATGGAGTCAGTTCTTGAGATGAATGATGTTTTGGATATTGTTGTAGGTTTGGAGGAGAGACCAGCAACACAACAAGATCAATTGAGGTATGACAAGAGGGCCAAGAAGGCTCTACACATGATAAAGATGAATGTTACCAATGAACTTCTCAAGGAAGTTGGTAAGTGCACATCATTTTTGGAAGCTTGAAATTCATTGAAGAGGCTTTATGAATCCAAGTCTAATTCTAGAGTGTTGACTCTAAGAAGGCAAATCTTTTCTTGTTTGCAAAAGAATGAAGAAAGTCCAAGTACTTTTGTTTTGAGAGTGAAAGCATTGAATCATGAGTTCGCTTGCATAGATGAAAGCATTAAGGAAGGAGAGCTTATTCAAGTGATTCTTAATGGCTTGTTGGATGCTCATGCTAACATTGTTTAAAGTATTGCTATTCAAAAGACTTTGCCAAGTTTGATGGATCATTATCAATGAGGAATATAGGCTTCAAGCAAGAGGTGGATCTACATCGACACTTCAAGAGGATGCTATGTCCACAAAGGGCAAATTCAAGGGCAAAACCAAAAGCAAGCGGTCTAAAGGGCAAGATCAAGTGGATGCTTCTTCAAGTGGCAAAAGGAAGGATAGATCAAAGCTTAAGTGCTTATATTGTGGCATCAAAGGACACTTTGCAAGTGAGTGCTACAAGAAGAAGAGAGATCAAGGAGACAAGCAAGGTAATCTTACTCTTGATGAGGATGGTTTGGATGTGCAAGATGCAAATGATGATGGTTTTGTGATGTCTTCATTGTTAAAAATTCACAATTCTAGCTTGACTAGTTTTGGTCATATGACTTGTAAATAGTTAAATGGTCATGATGTGGCTTGTCACACGTGCCAAATAGCATAGGATTCCATTCATAAGGATGTTCTCAAGTAGACCTAAGTGTTAGAACCTTTGGAATGAGTCCAAATTATGCTTAGATACAAGGGAGAAAAAATAGGAGCTATTTTTGGTAATTTTTGCATTGTTGAGGGATCTCCAAGATTCCAACCCTAACTTGGTAGGGATGAAAGATCCACCAAAATTAGCATTAGGGATAGGTTTAGGGCTACTCATACCTGCCCAAAACCGTGATGGATCTTGTATATATAGGTGATGATATCTCACCAAAATCAATCAAGCAATTTCATGTTTTTTCTCTCATAATGGTGCAATTGCTCTCTATGTTCATAATTGTTTGAGTACTTGTGATTACTAATGATTATAGGATTGAATGTAGGTCTGGTGTACAGTACTCAGACTGTGGGAGGCCGTACTTTCACACGTGTGAAGCCTTCTTCAAGGATTTGGGCCATTTAGTGAGGTTCAAGCATAGATTTTTGATGGATTTTGATGGTTCAACTTGTGCTAATCTTATGAAATCATAATCTATTGTTTCCCTCATCATTTCAAGTGTTTTAGGATCCTTATTTGCTGTAATTTTTACATTCATGTATGCTTGCTAATGATGGAGATCTAGATCCTTGGTGGATTGATAGTGGAGCAAGTTCACACATGACCTTTCACAAAGAGTACTTCACTTCTTTGTTGGCATATGGAGATCAAGAGGGTGATCTACACGGCCAATGATAGTGAGTGTGCAATCAAAGGAATTGGCACAATTTCTATTTCTCTCTCTACAAATAGGAATGTTCATTTGGAGGATGTCTTGTCTATTACCAAGAATTTGCTTAGTGTGAGTCAAATGCTAAGTAAGGGCCTCAAGGTGGAGTTTGATGGAGATGCTTGTTTGATCAAAAGGAAGGATGACTTGATTGGAAAAGGTAAAAGGCAAGGGAAGTTGTTCAAACTTGATGCTTGTGTTATTGCTAACCAAGTTGGATGTGTTGCAAGGGAGCAAATTTCTATTCAAGAGATTTGGCACAAAAGGATGGGACACCTCAACTTCAAGTCATTGGAGGTAATGGCAAGGAAGAAGGTTGTGATTGGTCTTCCAAGTTCCTTAAGTAATGACAAGCATGTTTGTGAGTCTTGTGCTTTGTCTAAGTCACATAGACTACCTTATACTAGATCTATTTCTAGATCTACAAATCCTTTTCAACTTGTACATTCGGATATTCATGGATTTACTACAATTAGCAATAGTGGAGCTAAGATGTATGTAACATTCATTGATGATTTTAGTAGATTTTGTTGGATCTATCTACTAAAGAGCAAGGATGAAGTGTATGATGTCTTTGTCAAGTTCAAGAATGCAAGGGAGAACCAATTTTCCACAAAGATCAAGTGCTTGAGAGGTGACAATGGTGGTGAGTACATATCTAACAAGTTCAAGGCCTTTTGTGATGAGCATGGGATCAAGAGGGAGTATACAACATCAAGGACCCCACAACAAAATGGAGTGGCTGAAAGGAAGAATAGGACTTTATGTGAAAGTGCCATCACGAAACAACCAGATCCATATACAAGAGTTGCCCAAACCACCTAGACATCAACCTCAACAACAGCTGGCACTCTTAGGACCACCACCACGAGGACAGCAAGATCTAGGAGCACAAAAAAATAGACATCCTCGAGAGTCTGCACACACACACCTGGTAGAAAACTCCTACGATCAATCATATCATCCTGATACATCAATTCCATCATCTAGCAATCACCAGTATCAAACCGACAACTCATGCTCGTGCAAACAAGTTGAGTATTCCACACCACAAGACAACCCAACTCAGCTAGCCATCCAAGATGGTTATGCTATCGCCACCGGACCCATGAGCAACCGCTGCTTTATTTGTGGAGAAACAAGACATTTCATGACTAACTGTATCCACCATGATACTCCATGAATGAGCCTCCATCTTCATCTTGCCACAAGAAACCATCAAACCTTGGAAATCCATGAGTAGGTGAGTACATTAATGATGCAAATCCAGCACCACATGACTCCATAAACCAAGTAGTTTGCACTAGTCCATCTTCAAGATCTACTTGACACAAGAAAATGACCATGAATTCACCAAAAATTGACAATCTCCAAGTATTGGCACAAGTAGCTCAACACTTGAGAACTTAGCCATGGATGAGTGACATAATGAACCTCCAATAGCTTCATTTCCATTAGCAAAATCAGCCAAGAATGCTAGACATGAGATAGAACAAGTAAAGTAAACTTGAAAAACACTTCCTTGCTGCTCCTTTGACCTTACTTGAGTCTTCAATATGCTGCAAAAACAGATCCATAACACCTTTGCCAATTACCTCTCCTTTGATGCTCTTGACTAGCTCCAAATTGCCACCTTCCCTTTTGACTAGTTGAAGCGCTTCGAGATCAACTTCTTGATCTTCAACTTGATCATCAAAGTCATTGAACAAACTTTGTTTTCCAGATCCATTACTTGATTTTACAGCAAGATAACATCCATCCACTTGCATAGCTCCATGTACACAAGAAGATCTTCCAAAAGATGTTCCACTCTTCATAAGAGATTGATACTCAAGATCCCTTGCTTGGATCCACTCCTCTTCTTTCCTTGCTTGATCTACACTTGTAGGCTCATCCAAAGAGGTTAGGAAAGCAACATAATTTCCAAAAACTACTTGCTTACCCTTTTGATCATATGTAAACCTTGAAGGTACTTGTCTTTCTCTTGATGTTCTCCTTGGCTTTTGACTTGATGAAGGTCCATCATCACCACCATCCAAAGTAAGATCATTCTCATCAACATCAAGAATGTTAGACCCATCTACTTTACCATCAATCATGCTTGAAGACACCTTTGGAATATTTCCCTCATCAAAAATGACATCTCTACCAACAATCACTTTGTTAGTAGAAGGAATGTAAACCTTGTTGGCTTTACTCACCTCACTATATCCAACAAAAATACCTCTTCTTGAAGATGGATCCTCCTTGGTCCTATCATCAAGAGTAATGTTGACATAGCATGTGCATCCAAAGGTTCTTAGAAAGTTGACACTTGGCCTCCTCTTGAATAGCATCTCAAAAGGTGTCCTTCCATCCAAAATAGCACTCGGCCACCTATTGTGACAAATGGCTGTCGAGGAGGTTGATAATGTCCTCCTAACTGGTTGTGAGGCTGATTCCTTGAGTTATAGTAGCAATAAAGGGATGTATGTCCCATAAAGTCACAGATTTCACATTTGATCAAGGAGGTATCTGGGACCAGTTGGTATGAAGGGCACTCATTGCCAGTGTGTGTACCTCGGCAGTGAGGGCACCACGTGTTCTCTTGTCTATGATGGATTGGCCAGTGGGTAACTGACCTGACATCGAACTTTGGATAGACTTAAGAGTGTTTTGAAACTCTTTGGTGAGTTTCTCCATATGTTGTTGGTGTTGCTGATTAAGCAACTCCATCTGTGTTTTCCATAATTGTTCTCATGTGTCATCATTTGGTCGAGCTTCTTGGACAACACGATGTGCTCTCCGTTCTCGTGGTTTCTCAACATCTGAGCCCTCGTCTTCTTCTCGAATGGCAGCAGACATGGATTGTTTCAATGATGTATATTCATCATTGGAACGAAGTTCACGTCTGATCCATCGGGGAAGTCCAACGAGGAACCAAATGATGAGTATGGATTCGGTAGGTTGCTCTTGTACCTGACTTTTTAATTGTTTATATTGTTTGATATAGTCATGTACTTTTTCGTCTTTTGTCATTTTGATATTACTTAGTTTGACAAAAGGACTTTCTATCAAGCAAAAAGGCTTGAACCATTTGATAAATGTCTCTTTCAAGAGTAACCAGTCACGTTTATCTTCACGATCAAGGTTAAAAAACCACTCTCGTGCGCAATTGATCATGGTCATCGAGAAGAGTTGTACCATGGCCTCTGGTGCTGCCTCGTCGTAGACGTCACAGGCGTTCTCAAAGACTTGGAGAAATCGCTGAGGAATAGGTTACCATCGTACTTAGATAAGTCTAGCTTTGGGGTCCTTTTTTTAGTACGTGGAACATTATTTGCGAAAGCTGCGTTTAAGTGAGCTCATATATGGGATGATTCGGCAGCATGGAATTGTGGTCATTCGTATGGAGCTTCATAACGTGTAGGTTCCCATCTATCGAATGGGTTTGTGGATGGTTATTGGACTTGGGATTTCATCTTGGGATACCTGTTAAATCGAGCCTGTTCGGTAGATGGGGAGACCATCTCTGGTGGATAGTCCTCTGTAGTATTCGGATCGTTAGGGTGATCCATGACAACTCATAGAGTGTCGTAGGATGGTGAAAATAAACTTGTGCACTCTGGGTATGGTGGATACGGTTATCAGAATGCGGGTGTTGTGGTCTGTTACGGGTTGATTTTGGTTTGGGATGGTCGATGGAGGTCGTTGAAGGCCGTAAATCGTAATATTGTGGTCTACTGCGGTTTGTGACGGTCAAGGACGGATGTGCATCGGTCGAAACTTGAGTGAGGTGTCAGCTCCGGTTGAAATTTGACAGGGGTCCGGCTCCAATTGAGATTGGAAGTAGGCCGTCGGTTGCGAGGGGACTGTGTCCTCCGGTTGAGATTCAAGAGTAGTGTTCTGGTTGAGATTTGAGCAGAGTGCTCCGGTTGAGATTTGAGAAGAGTGCTCCAGTCGAGATCTGAACAGAGTGTTTCGGTCGAGATCTGAGGAGAGTTCTTCGGTTGAGATGTGAGCGGAATGCTTCTGTCGAGAGCTGATAGAAGTGTTGCGGTCGAGATCTGAACAAAGTGCTTCGGTCGAAATTGGACTGAACACTCCGGTTGAGATGTGATGGCAGTGCTCGGGTCGAGTTTTTTTTTTTCTTTTTTCTTTTTTTCGGAGCACTCCGGTTGAGAATTGATGGTAGTGCTCCGGTCGAGTTTTTTACTGAGCACTCCGGTTGAGAATTGATGGCAGTGCTCCGATCGAGTTTTTACTGAGAACTCCGGTTGAGATGGGAGCAAAATGCTCCGGTTGAGAATTGACGGTTTCATTCGGTCGAGAGGTATGAGGTAGTGGTCCAGTTTCGGTTGAGATTATGGAGCTCGTCATGGTGAGAATCGTGAGACTCCGGTTGAGAAACAAGTAGGACTTTGGTCCAGACCGAAGGGATGAGCTCGTCAATGAATGTGTAGGAGCTCTCAGATGATGGTGTCGAAACATAGGAGATTGAGATATGGCTTGGTTGAGCATGTGTGTAGCTGTGGAACGGCGCCAAATGTTCACTTATTCACTGAATCTGTGAACATGCAATATTCAAGGATGCATTATGTATTTCTTAGCCTGTCAGTGGGTAACTCAAATCTGATACTCAGCTACATGCATACACTAGTCGTGCAACCATCTACAGCTCAAACAGATCAGCATTCAGCATAGAGAGCAATCCTACTACTAACTACTGAATCAAAGAACAATCAAGAACTAGAATAGCTATTGAAACCAAAACCAGATTCAAGAAACAAGAAACAAGATTCCTAACATCATTTAACAATCTAGGAATCAAGAAACATACATTACTTGATGCCTAAATTATCCAACAACATCAAAAACTAGAATGTCAAGACTATGCAAGATTTACACCACATTTCTAGCCTCTATAGTTTACTTGAATGCTGATTTCTACAAGATTCCACAAGCAAGAATTGAAGCTAATCCACAACTAAGCAAGAACAAGAAACAAGAATCTAGTTGATTCACAAGCAAAGAATCAAGCATGCTCGTAGAAATATCACTCAAGATCATTGCCATGAACAAGGAGCTTAGTGATCTTCAAGAACTCGTGGAGGATCCTCTTTATTAGCTCAAGAGAACTTGAAAATACAATCAAAAGCTCCCTCACAAGAGAGGGGGGCCCTTAAATAAGCAAGACCATGTGGAGCCCATGTGGCAATTCCACTAAATTAGAAATTACGTGTGGAATTTGCCCTTCCACTAGAGGTCACCATCAAAAGGTGGCTCACTCTTACTATTTTAAGGGGGTTCTACATTTATTACAACTATTCAAGGAGATGTTACTAGCTCCTACATGGTCATTCCTTCTTTGGGATACACCACATAGGCTCACATAGTTAATCACTATCTTCCTAGCTAGTATTTCCTCGGCTCTCATGCTCGGCTCTCAGCTTCTTCTGCTCTCTTCCTTCTGAGACCTCCTCGATCATGGGTGAGAGATAACTTATGTCTTCAGCTTGGCTCGGTACTAGAGAATCGGCTAACGGTTGGGTAATAGGTGTCTTTGATCTTCCTTCCTTGTTGTGTAGTCTTTGTTGGTTGCAATCCAATCTTTGTAGAATGAGGCTTCTTTATGCGTTTATCTTTACTACTGTATAGAGCCTGATCAGAGACATGATCTCCTTATTTGAAATGTCCTACCTTTATAGATTCTTGATATACCTAAATGAAGTAGAACTCATAACTGGAGCTACTACGTTCAATTAAGATCTTACCTCTTCTAAGGTGTAGTGATCAGTTCCTGATCTTCTACTAATGTAGTTATGAAGAGCCTTTGTGCGGAATAACAAATAGAACAAGTAGCAACTGATCTAAGAAGGACATTTGATAGACATAATGGTCAAGAGATAAAGTGAAATCTGCTTAATCACGGTGATTCCTAGAGCATTGTTTGGCATACCACACAACGTGTCATCGCAAGAGAACTCTATCCCTTATGGAAGGGAGGTGGTCTTTAATGTAAGCGAATGATTACAATAACTCCTAAACCTACCACGTTGTCGAATTTAGTTTACTGTCAGCTTCTTCTGTGGTGTCAGTTTGATGCCTTGGTACGTGGTACGTAGCTGATCGTGGGATGTAAAGTGTGCCAAGTCTAGCTTATGCAACCGTAGTCGAGGTCATTGTGGTTGGCCTTTGGTCGTCACTGGCAGTTTGTAGGAGTTGACTTGTGGCTTCCTACGAATGTCATCATTTATTTGCTTAAAGTTACAGTTTGTTGTGAACTACGGTTTGTTGGTCTTCGTTGTCGTCACCCTCCGCATAAGTAGCGATGTGTTTGTGGTAGCAGTAGACTGCGTTTTGTGGTGTGTAAGATAACGATGCTTGTGGGCGGAAACCTTGAGTTTCTTCATTGGAGGAATTCCATGGTAAAGCAAACAAAGTACCTAAAAAGTTTGCAAAGACTTTTCCTAGCCGGTAAAATGGCTGGTGCTCAATTTGTGCGGGCAGTCACACTATGAATGAATTTCCAACATTGAAACAATGACTGATGAATACTATTTGTCATCTGTGTAATTCTACGGGTCATCAAACAACATTTTGCTCATTTAATCCTCGGATTATCCAACAGAGGTATGTTAAGCTTCAATATTGAAAACCTACTTACTCAAAGGGTCCTGATGGAAAGCCTTTCAATTTTGCCCTTGGATTTTTAGAATGACTAGCTCTGCTAGCTCCAATGGGACAGAATGCTCCTCCTGCTAATCTAATGGAACCGAAATCTTATCATGGTAATGAGCAATGGAACTATAGCAATGACCACGAGAGTGGTCTTTCAGAGCAGTATGCTATCTATGTTGTCGCGCAAAAACAAGTAGCTAGACAATGGACCAGAGCATCACTTGGATGTTTTGCATGCTGAGAGAATCACAAAGTTGCTCAATGTCCAAACAAAGGGAAGTTTATACCATTTTGTAGAGAATGTGGCTATGCACACTGTTATAAAGAATGTCTTACAAGACCCAAACCACCACTGGTTACTGCTCCAGTGAATATGATTACAATCAAGAAAAGACCAATAGTTTAATCAGGACCACTATACCTTTGATGGTTGTTACCAAAACTCAGAAACAGAAAGAAGTTATAGTACCTTCTGAATCTGCACCAACTACAGATATACCTACCGCATCAAGAGTGTATCCAAATCTAAAAGCAGGAAAGAAAAGATATCAAGATATGAGGCAGTGGATTAAATAGTTGCAAGAAGAAGAAGCCCAAGCAGCCGCTAAAATAACTACCAAAGTCCATTCTTCATCTATGCCACAAGCAGATCCAAGAACAGATGTTAATACATAATTGCACCGTCATGAAGAACTCTTTAAGATGACAGAACCTGAAGCACTGCAAACAGAAATGATTATAAATATTCTGTCTACAAAGATGGATATTAACTTGGGAGAATTTCTTAAGTTGGTGTCTAAAGCAAAAGAAGTATTAGGAGAAAGATTGACTCAATGAAACCCAAATTGAAATTGTTAATTAATATTCCAAAAACCTTTTATGAGTTATCTTCCAAAAGCCTGCAATTTTTAAGCTTCTTGGATTCTCAAAGCAATGGTCGGAAAAACCGGCATACTATAGGAAAGGAATTAGTAAGTTCTTTCAAAATTTGGCTTTAGAGATATAATGTAGGATGTTGACTTCTTAGAAATTGATAAAATCTTGATTTTGTATGGAATTTTATGTTTAATAAAATATATGTAGGATTCTTGACTGTTGGCTTTTGAATATGTTAGATGCATGTAGATTATTATAATACTTCAAAAAACCACGTAAAATTTTGAAATGGCTACCTTGTAGGTGCTCGACCGTTTGCACAATTTTTTATCTAAGTTACAACTGGCTAATTTTTAATCTTATAATTATACCATGAAAATAATTGTTGGAACAAGCAATGGTGATGCCCAAAAAAAATAGTTGGATTATGAACTTTTTTTTATTATGATGAATATAATTTAGCAGATCAAAAATAGTTTTAATTGATGCACTATTCTTTAACAAGCTTAGTTACTATAATAAATGCCAATCTTTGATAGTTGTAAGATTTTGGAATGCATCATTTTTTACTTGAAGTTTTTGGAAGGGATTATTTTTCAAAAAACAACATCCATTGAAAGATATTAAAGGGAAAAAAAATTCTCTTTGAAACCCTTGCATGATGAGGCAATCATACTAAATCTTTTATATTTAATAACAGATTGTTTAATTGGAAGCTGAAAGTGGCTACAAGATAAACAAAATTGAAGATTGTTACTAAATGTTCCAAAAACCTTATATGAGTAATTATCTTCCAAAAGCCTGCAATGTTTTAACTTCTTGGGTTTTCAAAGAATATAATTCGCAAAAGGGTTCACATGCCTCTATGAAAAATCGTGAAAATTTTCATGATAGCGATTTCTGAAAAAGAATCATGAATGACGATTCCATTTCTACACATTATGCACAAATTCTTTTTCCGTAGCAAAAAGAACAAGAGTTTATGCATGATTTTCTAACAAAAGCATCAAGTTAATCACCACCATAAACAGGTACAGATTTCCGAATTACATTTCATATACTCAAAGTGTTCTACACGAACTATATCCATACGCGTTAATGAATATTCTGTCATCAGAAAAATGAAGTACTTGTTTATCGAGTTTGTAATTCATTATCTGAAGTTTAAACATCGATAGTAAGGGCATGTTAATATTCTATACAATATGGTGTGCACGAATGTATTATTTTTTTTGTGATTTTACAGTTTCGACTAATTAAAAAAATGGACATATTCTGTCAGCGCCAGAGCCACAAGACCTACCATAGCCGCTTGGCCATTCCACGTCTCCGCTTTGAATGAACAGAAATCTTGCGATTTGCTTTCTGCCGAGATACCTTGGAAGAGTGGAATGAGCGACGCAGACGTAAACAGGACTGCTGTGACGACAAACCATGAAAGCCCTCCGTTGTCTAACTGGCCCAGGAGACCTTGACCAGTAGCTATCTCTACTCCCAAGGCTGATACGAATCCCAGCATGGCCAGTCTCCCGTTTATTTTCTCTGGTGCAGGTCCGGAAAAGGCGAATATATCACTGAAGTTGGTGCTCATCTGCAAGACAAGGGCAGACAGGGTCCGGGTTCGTTTCACCGAACATAAGTGAGAAATAGTCACGTACAAAGTGCATTCTAGTAAAAATAGAAGAAATGAATATAATTAACAAGCAGGGAAGTTTAATTTGAATAATGTAGACAGTAGATTTATATAGATGCAATACCTTCTTAAGAGCAGCTGGGGTGGTAGAGGTTCTTCTTGATTCTGGATTATCCTAAAGGAGCATACAAACATGTTAAAGCTGCGTGAGATTCGACTGGCAGATCTAATATTACATGTGGACGACCTATTGTAGAATTTAAAAAGAAACCTGAAGTTCACCTTGCAAATACATCGAAACGAATGACTACATCACTCGGAACATGAATGATGAAAATGCTGGAAGATCTTCTAGTAACCAGCTCAACAGATAGTTAATTATATCCAAAATTCAAGAACAAGAAATCTTTTCAGTTTTGAACTAAGAAAATATGGTTACCTTGGACATGCACGATAGACTAAGTCGAGGCAAGTTCCGATAACTTCCTAGAGAGGTTTTTGTGAGAGGAACTAGTTTTACGTGTTGCATCAAAGATCTACTGTTAACCTGCGTACTCTGCTGAGACTTGCCATACAGGGACGTTGGAAGGGTTAAAGCAGCCATTCCGAACTTCCGCTATTTGATAACTAGAATAAGATGTGTTTTCAAGTGCCCTTGAAATGAGTGCTTGAATGCAAGCTACTCCCTAGTCGCGTCAGTTATGGATGTTCAGACTCTGGTAAATAAGTCACCACTGATGAGAAGGAGATTGTAAGTTATGTATCATGATTGCTAGAATAAGACATGTTCTGTGATGCGTAGTCGAGTGTCTGGGATCCTGTAAAGGCGGTCACACAAAAGATAATTTGAAAACAGAAAATTGTTCGCGATAAAGAAGACGAAGAGGACGAACACAAATCAGTCGCACACACGCGCTCACGCGACATGGTATCAGAGCCAACAGGTTGTCACTAGTGATATCCCAGCAACGATTCTTCCAGACAACATACTATGGCTACGACAATCCAGACCATAGTAGCAATCGGTCTCGATGGTGCAAATTACAGAATCTGGAAATTCAAAATCAAAACACTCCTGAAGGGCGAAGGCATCTGGTCGGTGACCGAGCTCTCAGAGATGCAGCCTCCAGAGGGAGACTCGAGGAGAGCTGAGTGGATCAGAAAGGATGAGCGTGCAATGGCGATCATCGTTCGTCCATAAATGAAGATCTACTCATGCAGATTGAAGACTGTGAAAGCAGCCATGCAGCATTGGAATAAAAAGCATAAGTATGAAGTGAGGACTGTAGCTTCAGTCATGCACCTTCACAATCAGCTGCAATCAATACGATGGGATGGCAACCAGTTGGATCAGTGGGATCCTGTAAGGGCTTCCACACAAAAGATAATTAGAAGACAGAAACTGTTCGCGATAAAGAAGACGAAGTGGACGAACACGAATCAGTCCCACACACGCGCTCACGCGACATGATTGACAATACCAAGCATCTTACCCATTTTAAATGTAACAGTGCAACCATTGTAAATTATGAAACATTTTTGGAAATAGACAAGTCTAAAAGGCATACCTCATATAGAATACGAGCAAGCATAAAGCGAGTCAAAAGGTACCACATGGCATTTCCACGCTTCACCTCAATGGCCCTAGGGCTTTCCACTTCCGCCAACTCACTTTCAAAAAAGGTACTTGTAAAGTATTATGTCGAACATTCACAAAGTCAATGGATGCTATAAAGCTGATCTCCCAATTCAGTCTTGACCACCAATTTTGTTCAACGTACCCAAACGAAACACAAGTAAAAATCCAATGTTGAAAAACTCCAAAATTTGTAGTCAGAATACAATATAACTCTCTTGAATGACAGAAGGTGTTAGCAACTGTGCTAACACAGAGAAAATAAAAAAATAATAAAACTCTGTGGCATGTGTTTTGTGAGACCATGTATGAGTATCTGTCAATAAACTTCAAGCCATGGCATGTGTTTTGTAAGTCCATGAGTAGAAGATTAAATAATAATAAAATAGCTTAAACTTAGATTTAGAACTTAGACTTAGGAAACTTAAGATTAGAAATATGTTATCTTAAGTTGTCCTAAGTTAAGAAAGTTGAAGTTCTAAATCCTAAGTTAGAAGTTCTAGAAAGGCTAGAAAGAGATTAGTCCCATAAGTTAGTAGACACTTATGGAAGACCCTCCTTGCCATAAAAGGAGAGGTATTTGCATTGTAAATAACACTTTTGAGATTAAGCTATCTTGCTCTCTATTTTGGAGAATTATCATTCTATTTCATTTGTGTTCCCTTTGGAAAGGTGCATAGCTCGAGGGAAGGTGCTCGGGCCTCCTCTTGCCCCCTTTTCATCGGTTTTATTGTGGCATATTCGTTATTGCTTATTTGTTTAGTATTAGCCGCAATCTCATTTTATTACCCTTCGGGTGTTAATCTAGGATTAGTCTAGTCACCTTGCTAGTTGGGTAAGCCTTAGCAAGGATTTTCATTGTTGTTACTAATTAGTTTATTTCCGTTTCAGGCACTAGTTGGGTAAGCCTTAGTGCTCTCATTCCTTCATATTTCTGTTGAAGCTTTTGTAGAAACTTAAAAAGTGGATGAATCTCTACATCCCTATACTATACCCGTAAGTAGATCTAGCCACCGCACTCACTAGAAATACTTCCAACATTGGCGTCGTTGTCACTTTTTAGGTATTTTTTCCCCTAGCTTCTTCTCCTTTTTTTTCTTTTATTTTTTGCTTCCGTGTTGTACATTTGCTTGTGTGCTTATCTCTATCTACCAATAAACAGCACGCATCATCTCTTCAGGTCCTACACGAGCTGCGGGGCAGCTTCTCAAACCGGGGGGAAGCAACAAAAGAGCCAACTTGGGCATTTTCTTCAAAAGAAGTGACCCAAGTGAACTTTTTCACAACCAACCAAGTATATCAAAATTCGTCAATCTGTCTGCAGCCCTAACAGACCTGATCCTTCATTTTATCACCTCCACGAATTCTGACCACAGTCAGATTTTGAGAAAACAACCTGTTATACTGTCAAAATTCCTTCTTTCTCATCAAAATCTTTGTCTTAGAATTCGCTGACTTCACTGAGGCTAAAACTCATTAAGATCAGTCCTTCAGCAGCTCCGCGAATTCTATCTCATGGATTTTACCCGTTTACTGACAGAACATCACATCTTTCTCTATATTCCCTATCTGCTAGTCAAACCTCTCTATTAGAATTCGCCATCAAGCCTAAGAATTCACCCTTACAGAGCACGATTTTCCTGTACTATCCGTGAATTCAGAATTGCCAAATTTTTTCAAAAAAGCTAAAAAAAATCACTATTCTGACATTCAGAATACTTGTTCAGAATTTGCGAGTATTACAGTTAGATTTATCTGTCTTTCCACAATTTCTCAGCCTGTCCATGAATTCTATAACAATAAAAAAGACCAGTTTTTGTCCTACACCATCCATTCTGCAAGCAAACTGTCTTTTTTGTCAAGTACAGTCCTGCCCTGCTACTTTGTATTATGCATCATGTCTCAGGACTGTGCTGAATCTTCTAATCCGACTCCTCCACGAATGGAATGAAGAATTCCACGTATCGATGCACCAAAGTACGATGGCGAATCTGACCCAGTCCGATTTCTCCAAGACTTTGATAATGCATGCCGTTTTTATGGAGATACCTCTAAAACTGAAAAGCTTCGCCTATTTCCCATGGTACTCTATGGCACCACCAAGGAGTGGTACTTGAATCTCAAAACTCCTAAACTTGCTTCTTGGACCACCCTCAAGGACGCTCTCATCAAGTGTTTCAAACCATCCAAACTGACTCAGAGCCTGTTCATTCAAATTACTCATATCAAGATGCGTCGTGAAGAGTCTGTTTGAAACTACATTGAGCGTTTTAAACGTCTCAAAGTAGAATGTGTTGATGAAAATATCACTGTACGCATGGCCATAAAACTATTTTTAGTTGAATTGCCTAAAAACATCCGCCGTGAACTCAAACCAGTTGACCTTTATGATCAACTTAAAGATGTGATGACCGATGCTATCCATGAAGAAGACGAAGGTTCCGATGATGATTTTGGCCATCGTGAAAAGAAATCTAAGAATCTGGATCGTCCTAAGTCTGATAATATTGCTCAATCTTCTGAACTTCTACATCAAATGGAAACCTGACAAAAAGCTCAACAATCACATATGGATAAACTCACTACCGATTTCCAAACTGCCATGAAACAAATTGCTAAGAAATCCTTTCCAGCAAGAGAAAATGTCTGGTGTCCAATCTGCTCACAGCATCACACTGCTAATAAATGCCCTCAACTATGAAATCATTTCCCAGCAGCCACCAGACCCACCGTTTATCGAGCTTACGGCCCCTACCCGCCACAGCAACCTGTGCCACGACAAGGGGTTTACCAACCACGACCACCTACACCAAATCAATATCCATCCCCACGTGAACAGTTTGTTGTTAACCAACCTGCCCCACAAAATGTTGTTCATTATTTTGATTCGGATACCATCGATCCGGCCACCTACTATGTGGAAGACAATACTCAACCGCAATACTCTACTGAAACGGTTGTTTGTTATACCTATGATTCTAATGCTCAACCACTGGATCCCAATGCCCAAGCTTATAATCCAAACCAAGCTGTCTTTGCCACACACCAACTACCCGCAGTACGAGGATGCTTTATCTGTGCAGGTAAACATCCTAGTATTCGCTGTCCAGATAAACTCTGTTTCTCTCCAGCTTGTGAAAATTGTGGTATTGAGCATCACATAAAGGATTGTCCATCCCGATCCAAACCTGCTGCTCCAATCTGTTCAGTGCAAGTAGAAACTTTACCAGCTGAAACTCATCCTGCTTGGGTCTTGACTCGGGCACAAACCCAATGCCAAGCCCCTACACTTGCACCCAACAAAACTCAACGCAGGCTGTTCCTCCAAGTGATGATTCAACCCCGATAGTTTATCCCCACCCATCTGAAGAAATTCGGCTGCATCATAAGTATCGCCAGCAAATCTGTAATGCTGACCAACAATCTTCTTCTTTCCATAAAGTACCTCACAAGCCCTTTGAAAGCAAAACCCTTGAAGGTACCAAAGTTTGGGGAGATTTACTACAAGCCAATGTCACTCTTCCCTTCCATGTCCTCTGGAAGAATGCTGGCTAGTGGAAACAATAGATCCAATCCAATACCACCACCATTATTGATGAGTTGTCTGAAATGCCCTTACATCTAACCAATCCACTCAACGAACGGGGCAACATCAAAATCCCATCTACCCATCATTAATCCCGTGAAGTTTTAGTAGTACTCGATGGAGGTTCCGGGGTTAATATCATTTCCACATTCCTCATGATGGAATGAAATCTGAGAGACAAGCTAGCCAAACCTACTTGTCAGCTTCGAATGGCTGATCAAAGTGTGGTCCGACCTACTGGTTTCCTTTCGCACGTGCTGATCAAACTAGGAGGTCTCAAATTTTCTGTTGACCTTGTATTTTTTGATATTCCCAATAATGCCTATTCTTATGAATATTACTACTTGGTCGTCCATGGCTCACCAATGCACGAGTCGTTCATGACTGGAGCAAAGCCCGAGTCACTTTTGGTAATCATGACAATTCTGTCACAATTGACTCAACGGGTAAACTCAAACCTGCATGCATACATGACGAGGGATCCTCAACCACCAACTCAGTATTTGAGCCATACTAGTCCAGCCACGAAAAAGGTCATTATGCTAAATCTACTGATATCATAAACTGGAGTCACAGTCTAGCTACCATTGATTGTGTGAATGTCGATTACTGTGCTCAACATCAGAATAATTGTACCTCTCCACACCCGATCGATCACGACCAATTATGCGATCTGGATACACTCATCATCAATATCAATTTTGTTGATATTCTTCCACGCAGCAGACGACCTTACTTCACCAGGCTTCCACCGCTTCTAACCCCCTCGACACGACTAACGCCACCTTCATTCCACGACACTTTTCACCTGAATCACAACGCATTACAGAAGCTAACTCCTCGCCTCCTCTATCTCCTGATCCCGATCTACAAACCGCATACAAGATTGCCTTTGAAGCCCCCACCATCCGGCACGGAAGCATGCCCACAGAACCAAGCAAGGAGTTGTGTGTCTCTCAGGAGTTTGCAAAGAAGTACCCAACAACGAAAGAGCGAGGTGGCTACATACTGTCAGATTTGGACCTGTGGTAGACACATAAAGTAGCAGTCACACTTCTGGATCCACAACATCTCTGGTGCCATCAGCTCTTCCTGCAAAGTAAGACCTCGATGGCACGGTATCTCGAAGCTCCCTCCTACATGCGCACCAATCCTTATTACTATCCAGTAGCGAGACGAGAACCATTTCTTGCCACCAACGTCAAGAACAGAATCTTTTGGCCTAAGCTCACAGGAGTCGATACCGGCAACTTAGCAGAAGACATGGTCACCAACTGCCGAGTCTTCTACCAAAAACACCATGGCAATCCTGATCGCGATGTTAGATATTTTGCGGATAATTGCGGCCTGGTGGCATTTCTGACAGAACTCAGAGGTTTTTGGGATCGAGGGTTACCCCAATTGCCCTTGACATCAATAAACTCTTGCGCATGCAAGACGATCGTATCAACGTTGCAAGGCTCTATTATCGTGCTGCACTTACTTCCGCCTTGCACGTTGATATGGTGGAGCTATGGAAAACCCATAACTTTCTCCCGGGTATGCTCCATTATTACAAACCCATGCCTTTCCTGAACAGATTACGGTGGCAAATGATGGAGGGCATCGGGATGACCATCTACCACTCCCCACAACAACAGTCTCGCCTCCAAGAAGCACAAAAAATCTAGGACGAAAAGGCGTCGATTGGTGTGGGACCACCAATCCAATAAGGAGGGGGATAATGTTAGCAACTATGCTAACACAGAGAAAATAAAAAAATAATAAAACTCTGTGGCATGTGTTTCGTAAGACCACGTATGAGTATCTGCCAATAAACTTCAAGCCATGGCATGTGTTTTGTAAGTCCATGAGTAGAAGCTTAAATACTAATAAAATAGCTTAAACTTAGATTTAGAACTTAGACTTAGGAAACTTAAGATTAGAAATATTTTATCTTAAGTTGTCCTAAGTTAAGAAAGTTGAAGCTCTAAATCCTAAGTTAGAAGTTCTAGAAAGGCTAGAAAGAGATTAGTCCCATAAGTTAGTAGACACTTATGGAAGACCCTCCTTGCCATAAAAGGAGAGGTATTTGCATTGTAAATAACACTTTTGAGATTAAGCTATCTTGCTCTCTATTTTGGAGAATTATCATTCTATTTCATTTGTGTTCCCTTTGGAAAGGTGCATAGCTCGAGGGGAGGTGCTCGGGCCTCCTCTTGTCTCCTTTTCATCGGTTTTATTGTGGCATGTTCATTATTCCTTATTTGTTTAGTATTAGCCACAATCTCATTTTATTACCCTTCGGGTGTTAATTTAGGATTAGTCTAGTCACCTTGCTAGTTGGGTAAGCCTTAGCAAGGATTTTCATTGTTGTTACTAGTTAGCTTATTTCCGTTTCGGGCACTAGTTGGGTAAGCCTTAGTGCTCTCATTCCTTCATATTTATGTTGAAGCTTTTGTGAAAACTTGAAAAGTGGACGAATCTCTACATCCCAATACTACACCTGTAAGTAGATCTAGCCACCGCACTCACTAGAAATACTTCCAATAGAAGGTTTCATATCCCTATTAATACAATTCATAGACGACAATAGCGCCATGCCTATCTGAGCGTCTGGCTGAATGAAACTAGCACGCATGCAAACGTGCTTATTGATATCAGATTCAAATTCTTCATTTATAACCTCCATCCAAGTTGAAAGCCTATGATTTCCATCCTAGCAAACAAACATCCGATCATGCATATCACTCCAATCATTGTTAGTTAACAGTGTTTGGTCAAATTCCGAGTTCATTTTCTCCCAAATGGCATCCCATTGTTTCTTTCCATGGTCTTTCACTAGAGCGGTATGCCCTATAGATGTGGTCATGGATAGCACAAAATCACCCTTCTCCATGATGTAATCATCCCACTTCATCTTTCATTTTCAGTCGCTGCCTATCCACAGTTTGAATGGCCTTATGTGGCAAAGTACGACACAATGGAATCAAAGGCAGAGGAGATGCATGCAAAACCCTAAAACTATCAAGGATCTTACTGGTAGTATAGTTAGCTAATTTGCAAGCAATCTAACATCAATCAGATAAGCTGGAAACAAGAGAACACTTCTGAACTATATTAACAAAAGAGATTGAAAGGTACATATACACAATCTATTTTTTGTGGGGTACCGTTGCATGGCAGTTCGGTCCCCATTACGGGACACGTGTCCCGTTAAGCTGGCACTCATGCACACTATTACAAAAGTAGTAAAAAGCTCAAAATCACTTCTAAACATGGAATGTCATGAACTGTAAGAGAAACTTGGGCTTACTTATTCTAACACTCTCCCTTAAGCCCTAGTTTATCTTTCTTACAAAGAGCTTTTCTCTAAAAAACTCAAACTTATCAGTACTTAACGCTTTAGTGAGTATATCAGCTAATTGGTTCTCTATCTTACAATGCACTATATCTATTTCATTAGATAACAACTTCTCTCTAATGAAATGATACTTAATTTCTATATGCTTTGTGCATGCATGAAATGCAGGGACTTTTAGCTAGCTGTATAGCGCACTGGCTGTCACATCTGATTACAAGAGGCTTATTTTGCGGAATTCCAATGTCTTCTAACATTCTTCTTAGCCAAACTGCTTCCTGTGTAGTTGAACATAGTGCTTTGTATTCTAGTTTTATAGTAGAAAGAGCATTTGTGTCTTGTTTCTTACTTGACCAAAAAAATATACCATTACCAACATGAAATACATAACCTGTGGTAGATCTCTTTTCATCAATACAGCCTGTCCAATCAGAATCAACAAAGCCCTATAAAACTGGTAAAGTATGTTGCCTCTCATACAACAATCCATGGGTTAGCGTGCCCTTCACATAACGAAGAATTCTCTTTGCTGCTTTCCAATGAATCTCTCTAGGAGTAGCCATGAATTGACTTACAATGCTTATAGCATAACTTATGTCTGGACGAGTAGTTGTGAGATAAATCAGCGAACCAACTAATTGACGAAATAAAGTGGCATCAACTAGTGCACTCTCATCCTAGTTAGATAGTTTCTTACCAACCTCCAGAGGTGTGGATACTGGCTTGCTATCGCACATTTTGAAACGCTTCAAAATCTCATTCGCGTACTTTGTTTGTATTAGTGCGATGCTACTGCAACTTTGCCATACTTCCACTCCCAAATAGTAGTGCATCAAGCCAAGATCAGTCCTATCAAAACTAGAAGATAAGTGCTTCTTGATTGCACCAATCAAATAATCATTATTTCTTGTGATTATGAGGTCGTCTATGTACAGCACAGTCAGTGTAATACTAGAGTCACGAGCAAAGTAGTAAAGATTGAAATATGAAGAAGTGCATGTCAAACCTCTAGATAGGAGATGCTCATCAAAGTGGCTATACCAAGCATGTGGTGCTTGCTTCAATCCATATAAGTCTTTGTTCAGCTTGCATACTTTGTCTTCCATGCCATGTACCACAAAGCCACTAGGTTGATCCATGTACACTTCTCTTCAAGCTTACCATTTAGGAACGTGGACTTTACGTCCATCTAGTGTAAATTCCATCCAAATAATGCCGCCAAAGCAATCACCATGCGAAGTGTATTCCACTTGGCCATAGGAGCGAAGGTTTCTTTGTAGTCAATGCCCTTGCTTTGCACATAATCCTTCACTACAAGCCTTGCTTTGTGTTTTGCAATAGTTTCATCGACATTGTATTTTGTCCTGTATACATGTTTGTTGCCAATGGTCTTTTGCCATTTGGAAGATCCACTATCTCCCAAGTGTCATGGTGTTTGATGAAATCAATCTCCTCCTGCATTGCTTTTTGAAATATCTCCTGATTTTTGGCCTCCTCAAAGCAAGAGGGTTCAGTAGATGAAATAATATCACTCATAAGTGCAAGATTTACCTGAAACCTGTCAAGTTCCTTCCTCTCTCTTGTGGAATGCCGCAACTCTCCCTCCTTACTAGGCTCGGCAATTTCCCCTTCCTTGTCACTCGAGTTTAGTATACCATTTAGGTAGCTTACGTTGAGGTGATCTGCTACGAGGTGAATAGGAATCTCATGGTGCATCTTGCTCCTTCCTTTTGTCACCTGCTACCTCAGTCTTTTCCAATCCAATAGATTTGTTTCTCACTCTCCATCTCGTCTCTATGGTGGAAGGAGTACCACATTCTTCATCGTCATCATGATGATCTTTCTGTGCTAGTGGAACTACTTCATTACATAGCTCATCATTATCCTTTTCGTAATCCCCAAATTTATGGATTTCATCAAATAAGACATCACGACTTATGTGCACACGTAGCCCATTTGGATCATAACATCTATATCCCTTGGTTTGTTCATCAAGGGCTTTACCTGCATTTTGGCTCTCTCTCTCTTATCATTGAGAATGCTCGTGATAAGTTGGTCATCACGTGCATGAGGGAGCTCAAGCATATACACTTGGCATCCGAATACTCACAACCCATCCATCTTAGGCTTCTTACCAGTGAATGCCTCCTCGAGTGTGCAATTACGTACAACAACTATAGGGCTTCTATTTTGCAAGAACACAACAGTTTTGACAGCCTCACTCCATAAAGAATCAGTAACTCCCATATGTGTCATCATGGATCCAGCTGCTTCGACAATGGGACGACTCTTCCTTTCAGCTACCCCATTTTGTTGAGGTGTATCAACCTGTGCAAAGTCTTGTTTAATGCCATGCTCCTTGCAAAAATCAATAAAATCTGTGGAACAATACTCACCACCACGATCTACCCTAAGTACCTTGATCTTAGCACCTAACTAATTCTCCATCTTGAATGTGAAGAATTTTCTTCATAGATATAACTTAGTAGTTACGTCCCTCACGTCATATAGTGAGTTCAGGATTTCCCAAACATCTTTTGAAGTTTTAGCTTCGTTATGTGTCCAATCTGTGTATATGATATATTGAGGATAATAAGCCGGAAAGCTTTACCATCCTTATATTTTCACTTTGAGTCTTCTGTGTCGTCTTCAGATTTTACTTCTGTACCTGTAACAACATCCCATAACTCGTTGGCGATTAGGAAAATCTTCATCTTAAATTTCCACAAATGATAATTGGATCCATTCGGCTTGTCTGCAATAAGACCAACTTACAAAATTACTGCCAAATAATGTAACTACCTTATCACCCTCCTTGAAAGTGAGAACATGCTTCCATCTGGAACTTAGTCTGTCGATTATATCGATGACGCTGAGATGTAGTAATGCCAACAATAGGGAATCAATTCTCTGATACTGAAACGATGAAAGGAACCAAAGAATATGATATCAATTTGATATCATGAAAGATATCAAGTATTAGAGCTTTCTCTTTGAGATTTTGCGAAAAAGCTGACAATGCCTATAAAAATACGAAGGTGCCCTTAAAAAGACGACAATGTCTTTAAAACAATTTAACTTCTTCAAAATAGTTGAAAGGAAGAAGCTGAAGGCAAGTGCCGCATTTTTCAGAAAAGTGCAAAAAAACTGGCACTGTTTCATTTCGGAAAAATGTGAAAAAGCCGACAATATTAAAAACATACTTCATTTCTATAGACTCTTGCAACACTTAGTGTATTTATGGAGACTGTTGCGACACTTAGTGTATTTCTGCAGAGTTGTTCTAAATGCTAATTCATGGAAGTTCTTGAAGATGGCGAAGTCTTTAGTGATCTTCAAATTATTGAACTTAATATCTGAACTTAAAATATGATAGGATTGGTTACCCTTTGTTGGAGATCACCCGGAAGCCCATTGTAGACGTTCTTCAAATAATTTGGTTGTCTAAGTTATGATTCTTGCAGGTATCAGATGAGAAAACGTAGTGTTGGATTTATTTCCTCTACTCTCCTAAATCTCATTATAATCTTTACTCTCGGTGTTGCGCAGTCTGCATATTTACATGTAAATTCTCACAGGCGAAAGAATCGCGACACTCTGTCTTTACATGTGTTTTGGTGACAGGCATAAAAGGCGACACCGTCTTACAGAAGGTGCCCCAAAAAGCAAAAGCACATTGTAAATCAAATCCTAAGGCAATTCGTCAGAGTGACGCATTTTTTGCATCTTCACCAACGTTCACTTCAACTGCACTAACAGACTGGACAACGACTGCAGCCACCCACGATCTCCTACAGACAACACATCCACCTTGTACTTTCTCCATCTACACACTTGTAACATTGTGTATATATACTGAATGCCATTTGCATATTCAAATTGATCAATCTAATCGTTGATTAAGATATTGAGGGTCAAGTGTGTGTAAATTTAGCATCAGAAGCTTATCAGAGATAGACGAAGTAGATGCCCTATGCATTGATTCTCTATTGTCAGTAATAAGGTTTCATTCCTTTACAGATTGAATTAGCTTTGTAGAGCACGCGGTTTCGCCCACTATTGTCTTGTGCTCTACCGCATTATTGACATGTATATTTGATATACTTAATCTGATAACAGCTCTTGGTTTTGCGTTCAGATCTGTGTCAGTATTGCTATGTTTGTTTTCATTATGTCTGACTTTTCTAGCTACTCAATTTGGTAATCAGTCCGTAGACGACTAATATTTAGTCTTGTCTTTCGCAAATCATTCGCGACTGATTATCAGTCGAGCTCAGTCTCTCTCTTTGCAAATCCTTCACGACAAACAATTTGTCTAGCTGTTCCTGAAAGGTTATTCTTCTGGTGTTCAATTAACGTTTGGCTACGAATCAGAGCGGCCGTGATTTCTATCACTAATGCCCTATTTGTCTCTGATAGGCATAGTCATACTTAGAGAAAGAGTCATATAGCTCACTCCGCTGCGCACGAACACTTTTCATTCGAGTTCGTTTTCTCGTTCGTGTTTCGTTTCTTTTCGTGTTCATTTTCGTTTTAGAGCTATTTTTTGTTTCTCACACACGATACACCCTCTTTTTCCAATATGGTATTAGAGCCATTTTCATAGCTTGATAAGCTTCCACAGTTTAAGACTCTACTAGCCGATAGAGTAATTGTTTTCTTGTTCTGTAATTCTGTACTAGATTTTCATACTTAAGTCACTGATAGTTTCTCCTATCACTTAGACTAATTCTTCCACATGGATTCCCAAGAGAAAGCTAGTCCCATCATGGACAAGCTTGATGGAGCAAATTACCATCTGTGGAAATTTAAGATAAAAACTGTACTGATGGCTAAAGAATTGTATGACGTTGTTATAGGTGCAAAAGGAAAACCTGAAGTAGAAGACGCAGCAGTCGCCAGATGGAAGCTGAAGGATGGAAAGGCTTTCGCGCTAATCATCCTCAACATCACACATACCCAAATCGGTCATGCATCCGAGGCTCAGACATCGAAAGTCTGAGACATCTTGAGCACACTATACGAAGTGCGAGATATAGCTTCCAAGCTACATCTCAGGAAGAAATTCTACTCCCTCAAGATGGCGAATGGTGATTCTCTGTAAAATCACATTAATCAATTTAAGAACCTGCTAAGGCAAATGGCCATTGTCGGATCTGTCATAGACGATCAAGATGCAATAATGCAACTGCTTACAAGCTTGCCAAGCTCATACGACAGCTGGGTGATGATTATCACGACTCATCCAAAATTGACTCTTTCGAGAGTCATTACTGTGTTGTTGCAGAAAGATACGCGGAGGAACAAAGCCTCAAGTTCTTCAGCTAGTTCTCACGCCTTATACACCAACAAGAGCATGACTACACAGAAGAAGAAGAAAGGCCCGAAGCAATCAAAGCCAGACCAGAAACTAGCATAGCATAAAGAACAGTCAAATCTGCAGACAAAGAAGAAGCTGTTCTGCAGATACTACAAGCGAAACAACCACGAAATTCAAGACTGTCGGATACTACAAACGAAGAACAACACGCAAGGGACAGTCGAATCAAGTGGCAAATGCAGCTGCAGAAGCTCCACAACCTATTCAAGAAGCGGACCATGATGCCTTACATGACCAGCCATCAGGGAGCATCTGGCGACAGTTCCTGGTTCCTAGATTTTGGAGCCACTCAGCACATGACTAGCCTCATTGTCTGTTTTGAGTCCTATACACCTTACAATACCAAGAAATATGTTCACCTTGGTGACAATAGCACACAAGCTATTAAAGGTGAAGGCACTGTAAGATTAAGCTTTGCAAATGATTAGTCTAAGCTACTCTCTAAAGTCTTGTATGTACCAAATTTATCTACAAATCCACTCTCTATAAGCAGAATCATAGATCTAGGACATAGAGTAGAATTCGAATGTGATCAGTGCAAAGTAGTTGATAGGACAAGCAAGATCCTAGCACTCGAAAAGAGGCATGGATACTTGTATAAATTAAGTCATTGCTTTTATGCCTCTAGTCAGGCTCTCAGTACTTCTATTCATGCAAATAAAGGTTTACTTTGGCATTATAGACTTGGTCATTTGAATCATGTTGTTGTACAACAAATGTCTAGAAAATCTATTGTTCTTGATCTCAACTATCCTCGCAAAAAAGTCAAGTTACCTGTCTGTCAAGACTGTCTAGTTGGTAAACAAACTAGGAAACCATTTAAATCAGGCCATCAACATATTGCTACAGGATTGCTAGACGTTTTCTTTTCAGACATTTGTGGCCTGATGAAATCCTTTGCTGAAGGATGCCAAGTATTTTATAACTTTTATTGATGAATTTTCCAAAAGGACTATGGTGTATTTTATAAAGAAGAAATCAAAAGTGCTTCAGAATCTTCAAGGAGCGTGCAGAGAAGGAGACTGGAAGGACGATCAAGGCCCTAAGGTCAGACAACGGTGGAGAATATATCTCTATCGAGTTTAAGGACTACTGCCAAAGCTAAGGCATTGAGGAACAATTCATCACTCTGTTTGCGGAGAAAAAGACCCCCCTTTCAAGTTATTTTTGACAGAAAATCATCGCTGCACGCTATTACGCCAATGCGGAACTGCTTAAAACCGACACGTTAATAGCCCATTATGGCCGGTTGCACTTTTATTGAAACTTTGTCTATTTATTAATTTAGACTGAATTTAAATTTATTTAAGAGGCCTATGCCCCTAGTTCTCGGGTTTGTCGGGGCTAGGAGGTGCCAGTTCGTCTTAAAAACCAGTTAAATTACAACTTTATTTACCGTAGGCCACTTTATTGATTTAAAACCAAATTTGGGGCTCAGCCCTTAAGTTTGGGCCCAACTGCTAAAAGCCCCTATTGGTGCCCATTCATGAAGAGGTGCACCTCTTTGGGTCCTAGCCTTCCGTAACATTAGAGAGGGCCAGCCTCTACGTAACAGTAACCATTGTTCATTGTGATTTTGAGAGAGAGAGAGAGAGAGAGAGAGAGAGAGAGAGAGAGAAAAAAGCTTGTAGAGATAAACTTGTGTGCAGAGAGCTCTTGGTGAGAAGGTGAAGAGAGAAGGAAGGAGAAGAAGCTGTTGTGCTTGGTGCCTCCACTCTCAGCCTCTTCCACCTTGCTGTGTATTTCATTTCACTGCTATTGATTCACTAGTTTGATCTTTAGCATTGTGTTTTCACCATTTCATTAGTGAAATCAGATTTGGTGTTGTTTACTTTTGCAGTCTTTAATCTTGTGATTGCAGGCCTTGGTATTGTGGGGATTACATCTTGTATCTCTTTTCTGCCATCTTTAACATTTGGTTGCAGGCTGTGAGGATTGGAAGCTTTCTATATACTTGTTTGCAGGTTTTAAAGTGTGTAGACAGCTTTACTGTCATTTTCTTTTTGCAAGACTATGAATGTGAAGGTTTTCTTTGTCTGTGGTATAGGAGTATGTAATTCAGCCATTTTAGTCTAAAATTTGTTGATGCAAAAACAATATTCTTGCCTGTCCATTGCCTTGATTCTTTGCATTTGCCACATTTGTTTTTTTAGAAGTTGTTTTAATTCATTACAATTGTCAGAATCATTTCTTTCTTGTTCCTAGTTTCCTTGAAAGATCTTGTATTTTCAAGAGCAGAGTTGTTCCCATGTAATGGATTTGGCCCCTGAAGCATTTCCTAGCATTTCCTAATTTAACAACAGGATTGCTACTTTGCCTTTGAAGTCATATGACCTTGTTGTAAGTTTGCTTGAAGTCCTGCCTGTGGCGTCTTTCCTTGCCTTGCAACTTGTTGAGGGCCTAACACCTACCTGCAGCCTTTGCCGCATTCCTATATATTCGTTACTCCTCAAGGAAGGTGTTTTATAGTTAAGACTTTACTGCTTGTTGCTACCTGCGGTTCCCTCTCCTGTCTGTCCCACGCCCTCCCTCTCCATCAAGGATATTCAAGTACGCTTTCAGGCAGAAACAATACAATATCTACTAGTATTGTGAGTTATCTCTGCACAAAACCAGAAGTTCGTTTTGTTGCAGATCCAGCGAGGGAGTTAGGAATATTTGTGTGGAATTCAAGCTCTGAATTCCTAGCAAGATTGAAGCAATTTGAAGAAGATTTGTCAACACCCTTCTTCTAGCAGATCCCGTGCTCTAATCTCATTTGTGTGGCCCTCTCCGTCCTCTACCTAAACCTGCTATCTGTCCATCTACCTGTGCCTTCGGGTTTGCCCATCAACATTCTAAACGCAGCGCTGCTTCTTCTTTTCAATATCCACGACCCTGCTTGCGATCTGATCTGGGCCCTCTTTCTTCCCCATCTGCGACTCTCTTCCCAACCTGTAGTGCTCCCTATCTGCCCTCTTTCTGCTTGGGTATCCAACGGCTCTGCCCGTGTAGGCCGTGCCCTCAGCCTTGCGACCTCTTAGCTGCCAGCGGTCCTTCTTTGATCTATCTCGTCCATCTCGTCCATCTTGCAAACCCCTGCCTGCAGCCAAACACTCCCTTCTTTACCCGCGATCCAGTCTCTACTTACCTACGCTCTGGTGTTTTGTCTAACGTGTGTGCCTGTGGCTCTTTACCATTACCAATTTAAACACAAAAAAAACCTAAAACCCGTTAATAATTTCTTGGATCGATTCTAAGTTGATTTGGATGATTAGTCTAACTGATAATAAAACCGATTCAAGATTTGAGAACTAACCATTTTCCACAGGTTTGGTATTTGTTTGGCAAGCTGAATGCCTGGTATTTGTATGGCCTATCCAGCCGCACTAAGGGAAACACTGAACCTACATCTCGTTTGCTAATTGATTTACTGGTTAATACTTGAAGGTTTTGTTTATGAACACACATTAAAACAAGGTGTTGTTTGTAGTTCAAGAAATAACGTTGTCCTGATTGAACGAACTACACTGCTATCTAAAAGCTGAACACGAATCAAACTTTGTAAACACTAGCTTCGGTTATTAAGAATCACTAATAAGCAAGGTATAAGCCGATTGCTTCTAAGAAACCCTAGCGGCAGGGGCAGTCGAATCAAGTGGCAAATGTAGCTGCAGAAGTTCCACAGCCTATTCAAGAAGTGGACCATGATGCCTTCATGACCAGCCATCAAGGAGCATCTGGTGACAGTTCTTGGTTCCTGGATTTCGGAGCCACTCAGCACATGAGTAGTCTCATTGGCTGTTTTGAGTCCTATACACCTTACAATACCCAAAAATGTGTTCACCTTGGTGACAATAGCACACAAGCTATAAAAGGTGAAGGCACTGTAAGATTAAGCTTTTCAAATGATCAGTCTAAGCTACTCTCTAAAAGTCCTGTATTTGCCAAATTTATCTACGAATCTGCTCTCTGTAAGCAGAATCCCAGATCTAGGACATAGAGTAGAATTCGAATGTGATCAGTGCAAAGTAGTTGATAGGACAGACAAGATCCTAGCACTCGGAAAGAATCTATGAAAACTGTCTAGTTGGTAAATTGACTAGGAAACCATTTAAATGAAGCCATCAGCATATTGATAGAGGATTGCTAAACGTTGTACATTCAGACATTTGTGGCCTGATGAAAAATTCTTCGTTGAAGTATGCCAAATATTTTATAACTTTTATTGATGAATTTTCCAGAAGGACTATGGTGTATTTTATAAAGAAGAAATTAGAAGCCTTCAACTGCTTTGGAATCTTCAAGGAGCGTACAGAGAAGGAGACTGGAAGGACGATCAAGGCCCTAAGGTTAGACGATGGTGGAGAATATATCTCTATCGAGTTTAAGGAGTACTGCCAAAGCCAAGACATTG
Organism: Diphasiastrum complanatum; assembly: GCA_029204225.1. Classification (NCBI taxonomy): domain Eukaryota; kingdom Viridiplantae; phylum Streptophyta; class Lycopodiopsida; order Lycopodiales; family Lycopodiaceae; genus Diphasiastrum; species Diphasiastrum complanatum. The sequence continues at coordinate 27,542,420 of CM055093.1, forward strand.
AGTAACAATTCATCACTCTGTTTAAGACCTCTTTTTCAAGTTATTTTTACGGAAAATCATTGCTGCACGCTATTACGCCAATGCGGAACTACTTAAAACCGACGCGTAAATAGCCCATTATGGCTGGTTGCACTTTATTAAAACTCTGTGTAGTTATTAATTTAGGCTAAAACTTAAATTTATTTAAGAGGCTTATGCCCCTAGTTCCCAGGTTTGTCGGGGCTAGGAGGTGCCAGTTCGTCTTAAAAATCAGGTAAATGACAACTTTATTCACCGTAGGCCACTTGAGTGATTTTAAACCAAGTTTGGGGCTCAATCCTTAAGTTTGGGCCAAGCTGCTAAAAGCCCCTATTGGTGCCCATTCATGAAGAGGTGCACCTCTTTGGGTCCCAGCCTTCTATAGAATTACCAGCCTCTACGTAATAGTAAACATTGTTCATTGTGATTTTGAGAGAGAGAGAGAGAGAGAGAGAGAGAGAGAGAGAGAGAGAGAGAGAGAGAGAGAGAGAGAGAGAGAGAGAGAGAGAAAAGCTTGTAGGGAGAAACTTGTGTGTAGAGAGCCCTTGGTGAGAAGGTGAAGAGAGAAGGATCTCTCTTGAACTGAATGCAACTGCAACAAGAAGGTCTTGATCAACTTTCGCGAACTCGAAAACAACAGAGCAGTGATTCTAGGTGATGGGAGTAGACACGATGTCAAAGGCATAGGCACTCTACAGTTGCAAACACTATCAGGCCAAGCGGAGCTACTAGGAGCACTTTATGTGCCCTCACTCGAAAAAGATTTGCTATATGTCTCCAAGATGGCAGATCTAGGCATTCAAGTTTTGTTCGACAGCAACACTTGTCGTACGATCGAGAAGACGACAAATAAGTTGCTGACGGTCGGATGAAGAGAAGGAAATCTCTACCAGGCTAAAATAGCTAGCAACTTTGGTAGCATATTGAATGCTTCAAAAAATGAAGATCAGCTCTGGCATAAAAGAATGTATCATCTGAACATGCGGAGCCTATATGACATGAGCAGTAAAGACATAGTCACAGGTCTCAAGGTTTTAAGACCCGAAACTGAGTTCTGCGAAGCTTGTTAAACAGGCAAGCAACATCGGAATCCATTCACGCATGAGGGAAGAAGAGCCAAGGAGATTTTTGAGCTCATCCACTCTGATTTTTGTGGATCAATGAAGACGGATTTGCTCTCAGGTTTGAGATACTTTCTGACGTTCATAGATGATTACAACCGAATGACCATGATCTACTACTTGAAGAAGAAATTGGAAGTATTTGATTCTTTCAAGAAGTTTGTGGCATTCACAGAGAAACACACCTCGAAAAAGATACAGATCCTTAGGTCTGACAACAAAGATGAATACAAAAGCACAAAATTCTCAAGATTCTGTGAAGAACAGGGGATTGATCACCAGTTCACTCCTGCGTACACACCAAAATACAACGGTGTGGCAAAAAGAAGAAACGAAATGCTAGTCGAAGGAGCCAGATGCATGATGGCACAGGCTCAACTGCCAGGTCAATTCTGGGCTGAGGCAATAGCTGCAACTATACACCTGCAGAACAGATCTACAATGACAGCGCTGGAAAACAAAACACCATACGAAATGTGGACGGGCAGAAAGTCTGATCTATCATACGTACGGGTCTTTGGATGTGCAGCATACAAGCACATTCCAAAAGAAAAAAGAAGCAAGCTCGATGACAAATTTGAACAAACAATCATGGTCAGCTACTCGAACGGAACACATGTGTACAGGCTCTACAATCCAACCACGAAGAAGGTTGTTTCGAACAGAGATGTGAAGTTCGATGAGTCCACATTCCCTGGACCGAAAGACGAAAGAGGCCATGAGATCTTCACATTGCTGCCTATTCAAGAGGGAGATCCAGGACATACATCAAATCAAGAATACAGAGCCGCAGACTCCAGAGTAACAGGAAGCAAAGGATCAACCCCACAAACAACAAACGTTCGAGCAACGACGGAACGAACCTCGAAAGTCAACAAGACAAAGAAGACCACCAGACCGCTACTCTGACAATCTTCAATGGAGCGAAGACATGCAATTTGAATACTGCAACTTCACAGAAGAGCCAACAACATATCAAAAAGCTATCCAGAGTCCAGAGGGAGAATTTTGGAAGCAGACAATGTTAGAGGAGATTGAGTAGATGAGGCGAAATGAGGCATGGACATTAGAGCCACTGGCAGAAAACAGAAAGATAGTCGACTGCAAGTGGGTGTATAAGAAAAAGATGAAATCAGATGGCACCATTGGCCGCTACAAAGCCAAGCTTGTCGCGAAGGGCTACACGCAGAGATATGGTGTCGATTATTTCGACACATATTAGCCCATGGTCAAAATGACAAGCATAAGGCTACTCCTTGCATACGCCACACAGTACAATCTGGAAATTCACCAGATTGAAATGGAAACAACCTTTCTCCATGGAGATCTAGAGGAGAAAATCTTCATGAAGCAAATTGAAGGCTATGAAGGCCCCGATAAGAGATTATATGTCTGTCGACTGCAGAGATGCATCTACGGTCTAAAACAGGCATCACAAGCCCGGTACAAAAAACTTGATGGTCTTTTGAAATCTCTAGAATTCAATCCCACTCAAGCATATCACAATGTCTACATTAAGAGAGTAGGAAAGGATTTTGTGATATTGACCATTTTTGTGGATGATTCGCTGATGATAGAAAATTCCTTGATGCTGATCAAAGACATGAAAAGTCAGATTTTTGAAAGCTACGAAATCATAGATCTCGAAAAAGCAACAAAATGCCTAGGGATTGAGATCAGAAGAGATCAAACAAAGGGCGAAATGCATTTGAGTCAGTCAAAATATGCCAAAAAGGTGCTAAAGCAGTACCACATGATGGACTGCAAAGAAAAGACCACACCAATGATAGCTGGAGCCAAGCTGACGAAGCAAGATTGCCCAAAAACAGAAGAAGAAGAACAAAGGATGGTAGGTATACCCTAGCAGAACTTAATCGGTAGTCTGATGTACTTGACAATTTGTACTAGACCCGATCTGGCTTTCTCTATTTACGCATTGAGCCAATTCTCTTCAAATCCTGGTATGGCACATTGGCAAATGGCCAAACGAATCCTACAGTATCTGAAGGGTACCCAAAATATGGGATTAACCTACAGAGTTGAAAACAAAAAAAAAAAGATTCGAGCTGCATCACTACAGTGATGCGAGCTGGGCGAGCTGCAAAGATGACAACAAGTCCATTACTGGAGGATGTACAATAGCGTGAGGAGCTGCAATCAGTTGGAACAAAAGCAAACGAGAGATTACGAAACAAACGAAGAGGAATCTTTTGCGCTGCCAACTGGCAGCTCAATGGGGTTGGAGTTGTAGACTTCACGCCTAGCTGAAACGAGTGGTAACGACAGAGACTAACTAACTAATTGATTAGTGTTAACTAGTCTTGTGATTCTACATTTAACTATCTTGTAAACTACACACTGTGGAGGTATAAACTATCCTTTCTGGATCATAACTAAGTATCTGAATACAGATATCTGTAAGAGACAGAGAGAGACGTAGCAAGTAGAGCAGGAAAGCAAAAATACTAGATCTATGCATGAAAGTCTGCCAACAAGCAGAACACAGCGACAGAGTAGAGTATCATTCCGCCAACGAGCAAGACACTAACGATATCGCTCTAAAAATAAACTAATAATACAGTCACTCTATTTTTTTGTATCTCCTTGTCTTGTGCTATTGTGTGTCTTGATTGGTAAAATAGAATGTGTTCTATGATGTGCAGTCGCGTATCTGGGATTCTATAAATAGCTTCCGCGCAAAAAGAAAATTTAAAGACACAGAATCGTTCGCAATTAAAAAGAAGAAGACGAGAATAGAGACTGTCTTGCTTCCGCGACAGTTAGTCTAGGAAAGAAATCCACTACATGGACAGACAAAGATCTTTCTCAGAGCTATGGAGATGGACATTTCGGACTTACCCAGAGGCACTCATGACTACATCTGAGGGGTTATGCACCATGCTTATACACTAAAAGTAGTATTTTTTAAACTATTTTGCAAATTGCTTAGTAAACTTTGAAACGTAGTTTGGTCAACATTCTTCTGTTGCTTGAGAAGACAAATACTATAATCTAAAAATGTGAACAAAGCAAAATATGTAGAATATATATAGAGACTTGCCATGTATAGATGCATAAACTGAATCGAAGTTTGAAAACAGATTAATGACATGGAAGAGACAAAATACAAAATAGATCTTCGTCACTAGGATTGATGAGCTGTATCACGAGGTATAAACACAGATTACTATGTTGTCACACCAATTTGGAAACAAGCCAACTAAACTCTATAAGAAGAGATTCACCTTGAGGTTCATTTCTTAGAATAAAAATTTTAGAACGACCTTTTGGAAGCTCAGAGCGCTTAAAGGTAAACTCTTTAGTACCCGGCCTCTAGCACAAATAATCAGGCCCACATAGTCATCAGCTCAGTGGATATTCTGATGAAAGCTGGGGAGGAGATGCAGACCATCGTAATCCACATCTGGATTTACATTCTTCTTCAATGGCGGTTCTATTTCGTGGAACAATCGTAAGCAAACCTCTATCGCACTTTCTTCTACTGAAGCAAAATATATTGCTGCTTCTCAATCTATTAAGGAAGCATTTTGGTTGAGAGATTTGCTATCAGACTTCAATCTGTATCAGTACAGCCCATTGCCTTATCGACCAACCCTAGATTTCATTCTAGGAGTAAGCACATTGAGATAAGATATCACTACATCAGGGGCAAGGTTCTCGACAGAGAGGTGAGCTTCGCGTACTGCAGAACGCAGGACATGGTTGCAGACATTTTTTCGAAAGCACTCAGTGTCAATGCACATAACAGATTTTGTGCATTGCTAAGTCTGAAAATCAAGGCATTAACGAATCCAGATTAAGGGAGGGTGTTGGATTTACTCCTTCTACTCTCCTGAATCCCAATTTTAATCTGCCTCCATTCATGCTACATATTTTTCTAACGTTGTCATGTAGTCTGCATTTTTACACGCAAATTCGCACAGACGAAGAAAAGATGAATGAATTGCGACACTGTGTTCTTACACAGGTCATGGTGACAAACAAAAAGAGGACACCACCTTACTAAATGCCAAAGGTGCCCTAACAGATAAGACACCCTGTAAATCTTATCCTAAGGCCATTCGTAAGAGTGATGCACTTTTGCGTCATCACCAACGTTCACTTCAGTACTAGCTAACGTCGCACCCTTTTCACCTTCACCCCATGCAGTTGCGCTAACAGATTGGACAACGATTGCAGCTACCCACGATCTCCTACAGACAACACATCCACTCGGTACTTTCGCATCTACACACCTGTAATATCATGTATATATATTGGATATCATCTGCGTATTCGATGATGATGATGATCAGATGATCAAGTGAGTTAAAGAGAGACTAAGATAAGGAGGTTTCATTCCTCATTACAGAATGAAATAAGCTTTGTAGGGCACGCAGTTTTGTCCACTACAATCTTGTGCTCTACTGCATAATTGACTTGTATATTTGATATACTTAATCTGACACAGTTCATTTGTTCTGCGTTCTAGATCTGTCAATATTGTTATGCTTATTCTTCATTCTGTTTGATCTTTCTTGTTTCTCTTTCTGGTAATAGACGATTAACTTTTAGTCTCGTCTTTCGCGAATAATTTGCAACTAATTATCAGTCGAGCACAATCTAGCTCTTCGCAAATCATTCGTGACAGATAATTTGTCTTGCAATTCGTGACAAATTATTTATCTAGCGCTTCATCCATTTAAATGTTTGGCTATGTAATCAAGAATGACTGTGACTTCTATCACTAAAGCTACGGTTCATTCTGATAGGCGTAGTCATGCTTAAGGAGAGAGTCATTTAACCCATTCCGTTGCGCACAAACATTTTCTGTTCGAGTTCGCTTCTCGTTTGCTTCTTGTTCGAGTTCGTTTCTCGTTCGTGTTCGTCACTTATTCTTCCTCCCTCTCTCCCAACAATTCCAAAGTTCACTTTGTTTATTATTTTTGAAGTTCTCAATTTCTTGATGCATTTGCATGAAAATGGCAAAATCGTTGATGGATTGCAACTAATTGTGGGCAATAGAGTGGATGCTTATGCGAGGTGATTGGGTTGTTGCAATTTCTTTTTTCTTTAAGATTTTGAGTTTGATATTGTTTTTTTTGTACTATTGATTTAATTCTTCAATATTTGATGAAATTACATTGATTTCTTTGTGAACTTTTGTGTCAATTTTGTAGACTGATTTTTTGCTTTTATAACATAGCATTTAGAATATAGAGAAGAAGGCCCAAAGAATCGGCCGAGTTGGGGATAAAGAGAAAGAGTGCTTTGGTCTCAAACATCCAAAAAAAAAAGGTTGGGAAGAGAGAGATGGATGGAGTCTATGCAAGAAGGAGAGAGGAGCATTAGTCATGACATTGCTAATTTGGTTGAAATTGATGCTATTTATAGGAAGAGTGGCCAGAGTGTGTGTGGACAACATGAGCTTATGTTTTCTTTGATATTTCTTTATAACAAAATAATTACACACACACACACACACACACACACACACACACACAAACAAACAAGCAAGCATACACATATAGATATACATGACGAGCTCCATCCATCATGACTCTCATTTCAGCATTTGTGTCATGCCCACATTTGGAGTGACCTTGGATTACTATCCCATAAGGAAGTTGGTAGATCTACCTCAACCCATAATTCAATTATGATTATGAGGGGTGGGGGACCTCATGGAATTAAACTCATAAATAATAGTTGGAGGCCTAAAACTCAAAATGGTAGATTTGTACGAGTCTAATAGTGACTCATAGGACAAGTGGATGAGGTGGCCCAGATGCTATTGATGTTTCCAATGAGGTGTCACAGTGCACTACTGGTGTGCATGGGGATTGGAGGATAGAAGTATACTCATAATAGTTAAGAATTAGGGTTGATTGTAGCTAGATGTTGGTGGAGTGACATCTCTTTCCTATTGAGCATTGGTTGTTCCATAGCTTGGGAGCTAGATCCATTCGATCTAGGTTTGGTTGGGTAGGTTTGTCCACCATTCAATTCCCTTTAGTTCTGTGGGTTCAACATCTTTTGATCCCTAGTGGAGGTCTTGAAAGTGGTATCAAAGCCAAAGCTAGGACAAATTGTTGATCAAGAGAACATGAGAGGAAGCCAAGAACTGGTGCGTGAAACTTGCGAAATGTGGACCTGATTCCTGTCAATGGGAGCAAAAGTGAGAGCAAAGACTTGGTGGTTTGATTCACTTGGTTCCTTTCAATTTTATGATATTTTGAGAGGGTTATTGTTCCAATGTTGCAACAACGTTGAAAACTTGGCTCTTGAAAAGTGAGATTTGGAAGTGGATTGAATCCATTATTTTAAGAAAAGTTTTTGCAAGTTTTTCTAATAAAGATCACACATCTTATCTATGCAAAATAGAACACTTAGGATTTTTCTATTTTTCAAGACAACCAAACAATGTGGAAAGATTGGCGTTGATAAAATTTTTGGAGCATTGTGAAAGGATCTCTTTTAACTTTTACTCAAAGATTAAAAAAAAACAATCAAGAAGAGAAATGATAGATGAAACTCCATCCACAAGAAGGTGCAGGATCTTGGACTCCAATTTTTGACTACCACAACAAGCTAATTAATCAAAAAATAAGAACAACAAACAATCACAATCAATTCACCTTTTCAATATTGTTTGTTGGAGGGTTTGCGGATCCCAAGGCAACCCTAACCCTAGCTAATAAGTGAGATGGATTTGGCACCCTGCGTGTGTAATTCCAACCCGATGATCGCATAGTTATTTGATAATTAGGAAGTCAATAAAAAGACTTTAGGCCTTTTTGTAGGACTTTTAATGTCGCAGGGCCTAAATGTCAAGTTAGTGAATAAAATAAAGGTTCCCACCAAATTTCAATTTCAAATTGGGTCCTCTAATTAATGCAAGAGTTTTCCACTCTTTTTAGATTTGAATGGGCCAATAGGAATTTGAGGCCAAGGCCCTCTTCTCCACTATAAAGGGGGGCCTACTCAAGTTTGTAAACCATGTTCTCTCTTCATTTCAAATACAAGTGGTTGAGCCTCTTATGAAATGGATTATGAATGTCCTTGCTCTCTATCTCTTTTTCTCCTTCTCTCTTGCTTTTGTTGTATTTGCTAATTGTTAGATTTGAATGTTATTGGAATTGTATATTCCTATGTTTTTTGTGAGAGAGAAAGGAAGAGAGAGAGGAAGCAAGTATCTATCTTATTGTAGGTTGTAGTATTAATTGGTTTAGGGTTAATGGATGTAGTGTAAATCTGTAATTTTAATAGATCTAATTTTGAATCATCCATGCATGCTGGATTTTGTTTTATGCTATCGCTCTCATGGGATTGAACCTCCGCATGATGACTAACTTCATCTCCTTGATGCTTGTGTGCTTGGATCTTGGGTTGAGGATAGGATAGGAAAGAAAGCCACTGCAATTTTGGCATCGTTGCCGAGGAACTACGCCAATTTCTCATATTGCAGCATGTCTCGATAAATGTTAGCTTGCATTAAGCATCTTGTTTTGGCATGAATAGGGTTAAAATTATATTTTAAGATTAGATTGAGAGTGATTTTGCTTGATTTGAAGTGTATTTTCTTGTTTGAAATCTAATTTGATCATTAAATAGAGAAAGCTATTTAGATCGCAAATCTTAAGATCCATTTGGATCTTAAAAATCAGAAAAAATTAAAAAATCGGTCATTTCTACCAGATTTGAGCAAAAATGAGACAAAATCCTCATCAGAGTTGATAACTATTTACCCTCTTACCAGAAGCCTTCTTCGAGTTATAAACACCTTCGGTTTCACTCACTGAACCTTCAGATTGAAGGGCGAAGGTTAATTTCTAACAAATTTGCAAAAACAGCAGAAAAACCATAAAAAAATACCAAAAATCCATCAAAACCCTAAAAATATAAAAAAAGAACCTTTGCTCGATTTACTGTGCATAGATGTGATATAGATCTATCTATTTCCAGGTCGGCAAAAATTATTTCCAAAAATAGAAGGCCAAAGTGACTATTCATCTAGTTGTTGGTAAACTTTTGTGGAAAAGTTTGACACCTTTCTAGCAAAAATATTAGTTCTCTAAGAGGAATCTTCGCCAAAACCTTCGCTAGAGTCTGTGTCAGTCCTATTTACTATTTTTCATAATCAGTGAGTTGGATGAACATTAAAATTAGGCCATTTGTCATATTGATCTATATTTGTCAAAAAAAATTTTTTTTGCAAAAATAACAGTATTACTCTTGCAACCTTCGCTAACTTCTCTGAGGACACCATTTATAGTAAATCATTAATTGTGAGTTCAGCGAAAATTAAATCTATTAGATCTTACAAAAAATTACTTTGTACTCCCGCCAAGTTGCAAAATCCAATTTTTGTCATAAAGAACCACATATTTATCTGTGTCAAATTTATTCATTGTAAGATCGACAAAGATTAATTTTACCAAATTTGACAGAAAACAGCCAAATCGGTTATTTTTTAACCAACAATAGTAGTGTAGAGCCTTTTTCGAGTCAACCTCATCCAGTCAGCCTTCATTTGAACTATTTTTAGATTCCGATTTACCAGATCTAGCCTCTGTCAAATTTTGACACCATGATGTTATAATTTGATTGTGATTCTAAAAATTTTATATTTTAGTGTTGATCGTTTGATCAAGATCTATTTTTCTAAAAATAAAAAATCTGATTATTTTCAAGTGATAAAGATTTTATAGATCTGATCTGATCTACTATATCCAATCTCATTATCTAATTGACATATTTTGGAATTATGGCTGAAGGAGAACCAGTGAACCCACCACCAATTATTGTTAGAAGGTCTCCTCGTTGAAATATACCAAAGTACAATGGGTTATCTCATCCCACCAAATTTCTTCAGATCTTTTTTGAATTATGTAGAGTTTATGGTGAAGTCTTTTCATAAGATACACTTCAGTTATTCCCTATGGCCTTAACTAGAGCTGCTCAAGATTGGTTTTATAACCAAGAAGAAGCAGAACGCACAGATTGAGAAGTGGTTAAAGTCGTTTTCATTACAAGATTTAAGGCCAAAAAATTTATGGAAGATCCCTTTCTCTTTTTAAGTAAAATTAAAATGAGAAAGAGAAAAGTAGTACAAGATTATATTGAACGGGTTAAACACCTCATATCTGAATGTGATCCCAATCTAATCAATGACAATGCTTTGATTATGTGGTTTTTAGTAGGTCTACTTAAACAGATAAGATGCGAGCTGAAACGCCATAATGAATGCGCTACGATATAGAGTGCTATGGACGATGCAATTTGTGAGGAGGATGAAGATTTTAATGACGAACCAAATGTTGGAATGTTGTCGACAACATCTACCACCATTGCATCAACAAATTATGGCGATACTTTAAATTTTCCCTGGACTATGGCCCAACATAGACAGCCCTTCTGTTCTATGCTAAGTTGGTTCCATAACTAGAGAAAGTCTTCTTAGTTCCACTCCATCTGCTAGTCCTCGAATGCGACGCCTATCAAGCCTGGTAGCATCAAATAATCCATATGCCATTGTAACTTGATATTGAAATGGCAAGGACTCCACTTCCAAAATCTTTCAGAAAAAACTTGAACGTGTTCCGCACATACCTTCGATTGATTCCTTTTCAGTCGCTTGGTCTTAGGCTATTCTTCTGCCATATCTTGCTTGATGATATCTACTGGTCTTTGAACTGCTGGTTGAGGTCTGCTACCTCCTTCTGTAGGTCAGAAATTTTCATGCATGCTTCAACATACTCCAGGTGATCTACCACCCCTATACAGTTTTGGGTTGCCTGGAGCTGCTTTGTCAACTCATCAATCTTCTCCATGACCTACGAATACTGTTCATGTGCATTTGGAGTTGTTTCGGCTGGTAACTCCTTCAGCTCAACAAGTTTCTCCTCGACAAGTACTTTGTCATTTTCGAGTGGAATCAAAAACTTGACTCAAAAATTTTCTAGCATCTGGTCTTGAAGAAACTACAATTTCGACAAATCTATTTGAATGAGTCCAGAGTTGCTGCATAACTGTAAGATAGTTTCTATCTTTATTCTCTTGAGGCCTTCGTCATAAAGCTTGGTCTGTAGAGAAGCCTTTTCTGTCCTCATCTTATTGAGTTCAGTTGTCAACAAATCCAAATTTTTGAAAGTGTGGAAAAGTTAGCCAAAGCTTTGCTAGCTTTTAGCCCTCTCCCTGACGAAGATGTTCGCGAACATGAAAGTCAAGAGACACAAAGCAGAAATGTTCGCGAACACCCTAACGAAAAGACAAGAGCGAGAAAAATATGTGAAAAAAAAAATTTCGTGGTACAAGGGAGAAAGTCAGATGACGTGAAAGTCAAAGGACACGAGGTGACAAGAAAATAGTGGCGACACCCTTTTCTGCCCTCACGCTCCAAAAGGGACTAGCAGGACCATGCAAGTACCCAAAAGTATAGATATTTGATCTAATAGCATGACGTCAGTAGATACACTCTAGGTCGTGGCTAATCTGCCACTCTTGTAATTCATGATTAGCTGTACATGTTTAATCACTCTAATCTAGGAGTTACACAACATGACTGTATACCTTCTGGATGATACTTGACATAGACAAGAAGTAGTCTAATGCTAGTAAGCATGAAGATGAAAAATACAGAACAGAAGTCCGCTTGCGAGCGAGGCAAGTTTCTGCATAGGATCTGTAGATCCACAAGTCCGTTAGTAAGCGAGACATTTATCATCACCATTCCATTAAACCCTATGAAAATAATTAAGTATATATTTATGATTCGTCAATCATAAATATTTAGATTTATATGATTCGTCAATCATAATTTTCTGGAATCCAAAACCATACTTAATCATTTACAATATACTGGAGTATATGTCCACATAACTCAGAAAAAGTAAAAATTATTCCAAAATCTTTCCACTGAGAAAATACTACGTTTAGGAATATTCTTCAAATAAAATCCTTTAACTGAAGTGCAAGATTCAAGGTTTATGAACCACTGGTAATTAAAGACTGAACGCATACCAAAATGACAATCATCTTCAACTACAAAAACTTTGGATTACAATTATCAATTCAGTTATTATTCTTGGATCCATTATGATTATTTATCCAATTGAACTCTTTGGAATACAATTACTAATGAGTTGAGTCCCTTCCTTAACTAAGGAATACTCTATCCCAAGAATACTGTATATCCAATGCACATAATTTTAGCTGATGAACCCAAATGATTTACTAATCATGCGTCTTACAAGCAATATAATTCAAAACCATCAGTTCTCGGTGAATCCACATCACACTGATAGTTTTACCAATTAACTTCATCCTGGAGTAATCAACTATACAAGTTAATTGTCAATGATTCAAAAATCTCAAATGTCTAGGTGAAAATCTCAATTATACTAGTATGACACCACATTTAGTCCTCATCCAAATCATTTATAAGTTAATCCATAAATCTCCAATCCAAAGATTTGTTAACTCTGCAAGTATCTGTCAAAAACAATACTCGATCACATGTTTATATTCACTGACTAGGTTAAGTGCACCAAATAACTCTAGTAATCAGGAATACATAGTAGATTCATACAAGATTAATCGTGCACATATGTGAATAATCTGACTATGACCCACTACATAAACACATTCTTAACTGGCAGATTTCTCCAGAACCCACTTAGATTACTCACATATCTCATGAGATCTTGTAACTCAGCTACAAAAGATTTTCTATTTCTCATGAGTAACTAACATCTCCAGAAAATCTCTGAGACGAATTACATTCAATCTCAATAGTTTTCCAATCCAACTTACCTCTAATTACATAATTTCATCCACTCAATCAACCCCTCTCTGATGCTAGTACTCAAACTAAGATTAGGTCGATCCAATTCAGAACTCTCTGACTTAACTTCTGATCAAACTTACTTCTATTCCAACCAAAATGAAACTAGTAATCTTTGAACATTCACTTTACTACTTATAGATAATGATTCAACTTTCAAACCTGCTCTAGATCCAGATTGTGCATACAATCCCTAGAGAATTTCTTTTATTCAAAAAGTTCCAATTAGGTATCTTACTCTGAATTTATCTGAAATTACTTTCAGATCAAACTTCATTTTTATACCACAGTTGGTTCTTTTCCGAAAACTATGCAACCCCCAGATTCCCAAATAGAATTTTATCCCATCACTTCACCCCTCTAGGCTTTTAAGGAAATTATCAATTTCCATAAAAGTTAATTTAAAAGATGATATATGAAAATATCCAAAACACATGAAAAAGTCGGTAATAAGTGCATTCCACAAAAGGATTCACTCTATTAAAACATGACTTTTTCTTCATATATTTTCAACCCGAGTGACAGACTACCATTCTATCGCAATCCATTTATGCAAAAAGAGATATTTTTGGTTTAAGAAATTGAAACATTTTAACCTTAGAATTTATCTAAATTCCAAGTCTATTCACACAAGTAGTAATTTATATGACATAACAGTCTTTCAAAAGAATAACTTCATGTTGGAAAGAATTCATATAAACTAGTCTGCTGTCTAATATTCAAGAAATTATTAAGAAGTAAAGGTTTAATTAAACAAGCGAGAAATAGGTTTGAGGGCCTCTGATTTTGTAAATAATGAGATACTGCATTGGGATCTAGATTAAATCTCAAAATTTTCCAAAATACCCCACATTTGATTGAATGGTTTTTTTCTTTCCCATATCACGACTAGGTAATAAAACACACCATTGATCATCAAATCTTTACAGTCCTAGAATTTTCTTTCCAAAATTACTGATGTCCCATACCATCAACTTTTTCTTCCAAAAAATCCTTAACCGCCTTATCTGATATGCTAGAGATTCATTGATCATCTAGTTGTCCTATAATCACTATAGGATATTATCTTTTGTTCCCAAATACTGGAGAATCCATTTATTTGGATGGTTGTTAGCCTATCAGATGGATACCACAAATCCACACCTGATTCTTGTGATTTAGACAGAAGAATTAACATGGTTCAACACTACATTCTGATCCTTAAAGATTAATGATAAGTTTCAAATCCTCCTGGATCCAAGAGCATCAACTCTAGAGACAAGCTTCTATCAACTAACAGATTCAATGTAATCCATATATCAGATTCTACTTCTAACATCACAATTGACATCCAAAACTGCGGATAACTCAATGGTCACAAAGATATTAGTTATGAATTCAACTAAATGAATTCTATCCAGGAAATCAACAACCAATATTAAGCAATTATTTGTTGGGATTTACCTAAAATCCTAACTGCGAAATACATTTCCCAATCACACTTACTACCTCTGATGTCCACTCTTCTTCCCTCCTCAAGATTTTCAGTTCCCTGAAAATCTTTCAGCTAAGGTATCAAGAAGACGTAATGACGTTAGTAAATGTTTAAAAATCAATTATTGTAGGAAAAAGTTTGAAACAATTCCATTTCTATCCTATACCTGGGCTAAATAACTTATACATAAAAAACCATCTACTAGTATGAAAAAACACTACGAGTCTGATCTTTTGAATGTAATTCACTATAGGATTTAACTGGAAACGAAATCAGTTTTTTTTAATTCCTATTATTACAAATTTTCCAATAAAATTGGACTGTTCACCCTTTTCACTTACTGGCTTAAGAAGTATTTCGTTAAAATTATCTGTAATTAATGGGAATCTAAGATTTAGATTCGGGTATTCTCTACACTGTATTCACCTCAAATAATATTGTTGAATAAAGAATTACCTCAAATACTTTGAATTTTCCACCATTAATTATTTAACAAGTATCTCAAAAGCTTTGGTTTGTTCAATTTTAATGATCAAAATCATCAAAACCACAGTAACCAATTGATCGGTGTTCCACCGATTTGAAAAGGAGAAAATCGAAAAAAACACAATTTAACTCCATTTACTGGGAGTACCAATACTCCAGAGTTAAATGGTTTAAATAGCATTGTACCAAGGAATCGAATTTTTAAACTGGGTATATGCCTAAGAATCGTACCACTCCCTTCATTCCGTCAAGATCGGCTTTGAAAAAGTTTCCACTGGAGACCGATTAATACTGCCTGACCACGAATATAATGGTATTAAGGTTCCACACAATTATGGGCTTACCGGTAGCTGTTGATGTAAGCAATTAATTATCAAATAAGGTTTTAATACATGCATATTATTCCTAGGAAAATCCCTGTTCCGGGAAACAATATCTAACCCAAGGTTTAAATTTTGAAAACTAAGCACCAGGAATCCAAAATTCCACTAACTGGGTGCTAGTAACTTGAGTGCAACAACTTCACATTGAGGATTCATTTGCTATCAACTATGATTTCAACCAGAAATCCTATAGCTTTGTAAAGCTTCTACGCAGATCAACAGGGCGAATCCCATGTTCTAAAGAATGCATTGCTGGTCACAGGATGGCAAGCTACCCATCAGCTTCTCGCACTACTCCTACCATCTGTTCATGCTACCACTACCCAGATGCAGGTTTCCAGATCTTTAAAACTGATTCAACCCTTCTCATCCCAAGTGCGAGCTGGTTCAGCTGTTAACTAGGTTCTGTCAGCTGATCCAACGACCAAAGGACTAGAAAAAGGAGATTATCCGAGTTACAACTCTTCACAGAGGCAGTGAGGACCAATCACACAAAGGTTTTATAGGGTTTTATCAGCATGCACACATTTTCCAATTCCAAATCTTCTTTTCTAGAGAATCAACAATTTACAAATCCATTCCATGGTTTCAGTTTCCAGTTTGCATAAAATACAAGAGGATTAGTCAAATAAAACCTTAATTTCTCACATGCAGACCAAAAAATTTAAGATTTCCAATAGCTATCAGTTTATTTATGTAGGATAAATTGATTCCATGTCAATCTATCAATAAACCTCTTGCTGCCCAATCTAAATCAAACTGTCCAAACCATTATGGACTCATGCAAATCACTCATCTTAAAAAATAGATTTGAACAAGAAAGTGGATCTACTCAAGCAGATCATTCTACTTCAAATGGAAAATTTTCAAGGCTTCAGAAAATAAGAATGAATTCCACACTAATTCACAGCATCTCTAACAAAAACAAACAAGGAGAAGAGAACTCTACCACCAAGTTTGAAAAGCATGCTCAAAATAAGAATTAGTGAATCCAAACCCAATTTTCCCTTGAAAAAACACCACTCCATCTGGGATGTAATTCCAAGTGCTTTGAACTTTCAAATCAATGTAGGCTTGTCTCTCTCCCATCCATGACCACATCTTAGTCGGGCTCTGATACCAATATAAAGACCATAAAGGATTTCCCCTAAGATGAGGATAGGAAACGCAATAGAAGAGACTATGGAGCCAAACTGCCCAACCAATCCTGGATCAAACCTGGATCTAGCCCCCAAGCCATGCCATGTGAAGCAAGAGGAGAAAAGAAAAATTGGTAACCTAAACCGAATATGTCGACGACGGCTTGAAGACATTCTGTTCGTGCCTACACTACAACAAGACTTGCTTTATGTGGCAAGAATAGCAGATGCAGGGATGTGTGTGACAATTTCTAACGAAGCATGCAACGTGGTTGACGCCAGTACCAGTACCCTGATCACTCAAGGCAGAAGAAAAGGTAATCTATATCACCTGAAGGTACGCCTACTTGCAGATCAGGTGTATCAGAGTCATGATGCTTCGCCAGACACTCTGTGGCACAAGAGACTATGCCACATGAACTCAATGGCACTTTACCAAGCAAGCCATCATGGAGCGATAACAGGGGTCACCATCTCGAATGCAACTAGTTCGACCACTTGTGATGCATGTTTGAAGCTAAAGATGTCGCGCATTCCATTCATCAAAGACTCATACAGAACGACCAAGATTCTGGAGTTAGTGCATTCTGACATCTGTGGGCCTTTCAATGTGATCTTAGTAGGAGGCTCAAAGTATTGCATAACCTTCATTGATGATTATAGTAAATCTACCAGTGTACTTTATTCAGAATAAATCTGAAGCACTTGATAAATTCATAGAGTATGTGAATTGGACTGAGAGATGTACAGGCAACAAAGCGAAGCAGATCAGGATAGATCGAAGTGGAAAATACATTTTGAATCACTTCACTGACTTCTGCAATGATTGTGGCATCATTCACAAAAGAACTGTAGCCTACACACCGCAACACAATGATGTTTCAGAGAGAAAGAATAGGACCC
Organism: Diphasiastrum complanatum; assembly: GCA_029204225.1. Classification (NCBI taxonomy): domain Eukaryota; kingdom Viridiplantae; phylum Streptophyta; class Lycopodiopsida; order Lycopodiales; family Lycopodiaceae; genus Diphasiastrum; species Diphasiastrum complanatum. The sequence goes on from CM055093.1 coordinate 27,559,789, forward strand.
TGATGGAAGCTACCAGATGCATGATGGCCTACTCGAAGGCTCCAAGGGTATTGTGGGCTGAAGTAGTAGCTACAGCTGCATACATCCAGAATAGGACAGAGATGTCTGGTGTCCCTCACATGACACCACATGAGTTATGGTGGGGTAGAAAGCCCAACCTGTCTCACATCAGAATCTTTGGTTGTGTAGCTTATGCACATATTCTTGATAAGCTTCGAAAGAAGCTTGATGAGAAAGCTGAACATGGATTTTTGGTAGGTTATGACAACAATTCATCATACTACAAAGTCTACATGCTAGACACGAACACTGTGAAGACAGTGAGGGATGTCAGATTTGATGAGAGCATAAGATGGCCAATGACGATCCTGTCAGCTATGAAATTTTGGAGAGACGGTACTATTACCTATTGTCAGTGATAGAGGAAGCAGAAGACGAACACGAAAAACAAGATTTTTGAGTCGCTTTTCATTCGAGTGACGAATATGAAAATGAAAGATTCGAGAGGCAGCCTACTGCTACGGTACCTATAAACTAGAATGGTTCCGGACCTAGCAGAGAAGACAAAGACAAAGGCATTGTTATCCCAAGAGGATCTCCTAGAAGGTCGACAAGACCACAAAGAGCGCCAGCAAGATACGTGCCAAGAACTTCCACTTCTACATCAGAAGAGTTCTATGAATTCAATGACGAACTACAGACTTTCAAGGAAGCAATTGAATGTCCAGAGAAGGACAAGTGGATCCAAGCCATGAACGAAAAAATGGAGTCCATGAGGAAGAACCAGGCATGGACGTTGCAGTCATTACCACATCAGCGCACGACTATCAAATGCAAATGGATTTGTAGGCTCAAGTATGGACCGGATGGGGATGTCTCAAAATACAAGGCAAGACTGGTAGCAAAGGGATTTTCTCAAAGATATGGTATTGACTACTCTGAAACCTTCTTTCCAATCATCAATCATTCATCCCTACATCTATTATTTGCATATGCAGTTGCTTATGACCTTAGGGTCCACATTGTGGACGAGAAGACAACCTTCTTGCATGGCGAGCTAGACGAAGAGGTCTATATGGATCAACCCCCAGGATATGTCTCAAATTCAGTTCCTGATTATGCATGCAGAATGCATAGAAGTATCTACGGTCTGAAACAATCAGCTCGACAATGGTACAAAAGGAAGGATAAAGCCCTGAAATTATTAGGATTCAAGCCACTGTTGGCTGATTCCAATGTGTACATTAGAGTCACACATGGGAAAATCGTCATTGTGGCTGTATATGTGGATGACACTCTGATACTTCGCAAGAGTGAGCAGTTCATTGCTGAAGTGAAGGAAGACATCTTGAAACACTTCGAGATCGTGGATCTGGGAGAAGCCAGGTGCTACCTCGGCTTGCATATTGAAAGGGACTATGAGGGAGGTAAGTGTGAAGATTATTAAAATATTATCTTTCAATCTCAAGTTTGGGGCCATGTCCATGCTTATTTCCATTATATTTCATGTTGTACATAAAAGGTATGTGAATTGAGCACATAACCTTCTAGTATAGGTCGGATTTGAGTTAGGTAGGTTCAATTTTGATGACATGCAGTAGTTTAGATACCATGCAAAGTCATACTGTATGCATGCAAGCCACATGCAATCAGTGCATGCAACATGCAAAGTGATTTATGTGATCTACACATGTCTAGGAAGTTTTATGAGTTGACATGCAGTACATGCAATATCCATGCATACAGTTACACATGTGGATCTCTCGTAGGTGAGTTAGTTCGGTTAAGTGGACTTTCCATGCAACTCCACTGTAGGAATTTGAATCTCTCTCATGTAGGAAAAGCTTGGCATGTTTTGCCATATTGTGAATGATGAGATTTTGGTGTTTTGGACTCATTCTCTCTCTACTCGAGTTTTTTATGATTGATTTTCTCTCTCTACCGGTGAGCAGCCCCTTTTTCTCATATTGAGCACTTAGAATTATTTCTGACATCTATTTCTCATAGTGAGAAGTTAGATTTTTTCATCAGATGTATGCCATTGTGCTCTTGTCTTAGATTTTTCATGCATACTGTTCTTTGATCAATCTTGTGCAATCACAACATCTCAGTAAGATCCTGTAGGGTGTGGTGAATTCACATGTTCTAAAAACTTCACATGGTATCAGAGCTTCATGCTTTGAAGAGGTGAGGGTGTATACATCAGATCTTCAGTGCTTTTGCTTGCAGGAATTCGGATTTGAAGAGGAATTCAAACTTGATGAGAGACAAGATATTTGTAGACCATAAGTGGATCAAAACGAGTTGATCTGCTCCAGCGGAACCTGTATGGACAGAGAGCTCACACGTGTGAAATCAACTCTCATCAATGAGTGCTACTTCTCAAGATTTGAACCAAATTTGATGTCCTATAGCTTGTTAGATAGGTATTGAAGAGTCAAATGTGTTGCTCGAGTTTCTAAACAAATTTGATTTGTTTTTAGAAGAGTTTTAGACAATCGGAGAGCTTGAGAAGTATTCAACTTGTGGGATATGCCAAAGTGAGCACACATCTGTCTTTTTCACCAATTTCATCATTTTTCACTGTCAATTAAGAAAAGTTGGATAGAAGTGAGTGTTCTGAGGTCTTAGACTTTTCATTTCACACATATTACTGTGTTTGAGTTGAAAGTAAGTTCCTAGAGAGTTTTTCAGTACTTTGAAACTCGTGGGAGAGATAGACTTCTTACTTGCATGTGCTTCTTCTTTGTGACTGAAGCAAGATCCAAATTCAAGATAGATTGATTTTCTGGGTTGAGAATTTGTTCTCGCATTTGTTACTAGATTTCATAGGGTGGATCAATATCAGTGTTAGATCCTAGAGTGAGATAGTAAGCAACATCCTTTCAACTCCTTTTTTAGTCATTACTAGAAGTTATCATTGAGAAGATGTCTTCAACTGGTTCACATTTCTTGGAGCATAGTGAGAGATTAAGATCTTCCAATTATGCAATGTGGAAGATCAGAATGGAATCATTATTGATTCTACAAGATGTAATGGATATTGGAACCTGCTGCACTAAAGAAGTTGCAACATTTCACAAAAGAATCAGAATTTCCCTTTATTTTATAAAAAAGAATGTAACCAATGAAGTGTCAAGAGAAATCAGTTTATGTACTCAAAAAACAATCTATGAAATCAAGAATACTTCTACACTCTAATACCCTGATAGGACAAGGGAGATAGAAGAACGTGAACGGGAAGAGAGCATGAACATTGCGGAATAGCTCTCCCGTTCTAATCAGTTGTTAGGTGCAAAAACAATCTAATAGATAGCTTATGCTAAATGTAATCACAGCTTCAAGTGTTCTAATTTCCCAACAGGATCTTAGAAATTAATTCATACTCTAAAATAAGAGTACAGTTCACCGAAGAGATTAGAGATGGTTTGTGTGTGGTGCTACTGAAATCAGATTCAATGTGAAATATAGTTCTGAAATAAATGGAAGACTAGTATGATATCAATAGTTCCTCAAGCGTCAAAGACGACCATCGTCTGATCAGAAACTGAGAAGTCTTGGACGTCCGTGTTCTGATCAGAGTGAGTAAACAAGCGCGATCAAACAGCATTAAAAGTGCATTCAATCACAACATGTCTTCATCTACATTGTACACAAATAAAAACAAGGTGCTGCTATATTACACTGAAGTACAATACAAATAGCAATTACAACAAAAAATGATGGCATAATCAGGAGGCTCAAAAATGCGTCTCATGGACGGAGTAACCCATAATCTGTGCTTAGATGATCTATTTATAGACTTCATCAGTGTATTAATTACATTGAATTCTTGTCACCTAATTAGGAAAGCCATTGTAGTTGGAAGTACATGGCTTCTATGACAACTGTACACAGTATATGTACGGTCAATAATTTAGCATCGTTGACGCGGACGAGGTCGTCGATGGAACATTCCTCATTTATTTGAGACGACCTTTGGGATTTTCCCTCTCGTCGCATTTTTCGCAAGAAGCCGAAGGTGCCCTAAAAAGGACGATGTCTTTAGAATAGCTTAACGCATGAAAATAGATGAGCTTTGAGAATTTTCTCTCTCTTCGTATTTTTTGCAAAGACCCGAAGGTGTGTTAAAAATAGTTAAGCTTTTGAACTATGCAAGTGTCGCATTTCGCGAAAATGTGAAAAAGCCAAAGCTGTTGAAAACATAGTGTATTTCTGCAGACTATTGAAAAAGTAATGTATTTCTGCATACTTGTTTTAAATGCAAGTTTTATGGAAGTCGTTGAAGATGGCCAAGTCTTAAATGACTTCAAGTTATTAAACTTGACATCTGAACTTTGAAATCATGACAGCCAGAAGCCCGTTGTAAACGTTCTTCAAATAAATTGGCTGTCTAAGTTTGTGATTCCTGCAAGTATCAAATGAGCAGAAATAGAACCAAAGTTAGTTTCACTTGACCCTAGATCAATGATCAATAAACATGCAGGAAGAATTATGAAATAGAAATTAGTCCTTCATCAAGGAGACAAGTGTGGGCTTAATTTCCAACAAGCGCTTACTAGGATAAAGTATCATAAGTTCTTCAACATGCTGAACCTGACAAAGATTCTGAGGCACCAACTGTGACCTTAAGGGAGACTGTTGGAAATTAAGTCCACAATTGTCTTCTTGGTGAATGACTAATTTCTATTTCAAAATTCTTCCTGCACGTTTATTGATCGTTCATCTAGGATTAGGTGAAACCAACTTTGGTTCTACGTGTTGGAGAAAGAGGGTGTATCGTGTGTGAGAAACGAAAAATAGCTCTAAAACGAAAACAAACACGAAAAGAAACGAAACACAAACGAGAAAACGAACTCGAATGGAAAGTGTTCGTGCGCAGCGGAGTGAGCTATATGACTCTTTCCCTAAGTATGACTATGCCTATTAGAGACCAATAGGGCATTAGTGATAGAAATCACGGCCGCTCTGATTTCATAGCCAAACGTTAATTGAACACCAGAAGAATAACCTTTCGCAAACAGCTAGACAAATTGTTTGTCGCGAAGGATTCGCGAAAAGAGAGACTAAGCTCGACTGATAATTAGTCGCGAACGATTAAGGAAAGACAAGACTAAATATTAGTCGTCTACGAACTGATTACCAAATTGAACAGCTAGAAAAGTCAGATAGAATAAAAACAAGCACAACAATACTGACACAGATCTAAACGCAAAACCAATAGTTGTTATGAGATTAAATATATCAAATATACATGTCAATAATGCGGTAGAGAACAAGACAATAGCGGGTGAAACCACATGCTCTACAAAGCTAATTCAATTGGTAAAGGAATGAAACATTATTATTGACAATAAAGAATCAATGCACAGGGCATCTACTTCATCTATCTTTGATAAGATTCTGATGTTAAATTTACACACACTTGATCTTCAATCTCTTAATCAGCGATCAGATTGATCAATCTGAATATGCAAATGGCATTCAATATATATACACAATGTTACAGGTGTGCAGATGGAAAAAAGTACAAGGTGGATGTGTTGTCTGTAGGAGATCGTGGGTGGCTGCAGTCGTTGTCCATTCTGTTAGCGCAGCTGCATGGGGTGAGCATGAAAAGGGTGCGACGTCAGTCTTTGCTGAAGTGAACGTTGGTGAAGATGCGAAAAATGCGTCACTCTGACGAATTGCCTTAGGATTTGATTTACAAGGTGCTTTTGCTTTCTGGGACACCTTCGGCATTTTGTAAGACGGTGTCATCTTTTTTGCCTGTCACCAAAACATGTGTAAAGACACAGTGTCGCAATTTTTTCACCTTTTCTTCGCCTATGAGAATTTACATGTAAATATGTAGACTGCACGACAACGCGAGTAAAGATGCAGCATGAATGGAGGTAGATTATTATGGGATTTAGGAGAGTAGAGGAGATAAATCCAACACCCCCCCTTAATCTGGATGTATGCCTTGATCTTCAGATTGAACAATGCACAAAATTTGTTATGTGCATTAACACTTTATGCTTTCATAAAAATATCTACAACCATGTCCTATGTTCTACAATACGTTAAGCTTATCTCCTTGCTGAGAACCTTGCCCCTGATGTAGTGATATCTGATTTCAATGTGCTTACTCCTAAAGCGACATCTAGGGTTGGCCGCACTCTGATTATTATAGAATAAAATTGTAGGGTTGTACTGATGTAGATTAACAATATCTTTGTTGAGTGATGTAAATCAGTCGTCTCGCTCTGTCTCTGTGGATCTAAATTCTCAGACATAAGTGAGCTTCATCTAGATCAGTCATGTCAAACTCTGAAAACAACATCTGCTTAGCATCCTTGACCAGATTGGTATTGTTGCTGAAGAGCAACGTATCATCCACGTATAAGGTGATGATAATGAAGGATTGATGTGCTGACTTGGAATAGACGTTGCAATCAGCAGTGCTTGGTTTGAATCCTTGTTCAGTGAGGAATGTGTTGATCTGAAACCAAGCTCTGGCAGATTGTTTCAATCCATACAGTGCTTTGTGGAGTTTACAAACATGATTTTTCATACCTTCCATAATGTATCCTAAGGGCTGGATCATATAGATATCTTCTTGTATAACTCCATTCAGATAGGTTGTTTGTACATCAAGTTGATGCACTTTGAGGTCGACAGCTGCAGCATAAGACATGAGCGTTTGGATCGACGGATGTTTGACTACTGGACTGAAAGTCTCGCTATAGTCGACGTTCGAGATCTGAGTGAATCCTCGTGCTACCAGTCTTGCCTTCCTTCGATCGATTGCTCCGTTGGCATTGTACTTGATTTTAAAGATCCATTTGCAATCAATGGTGTTGCAGCCAATAGGAGCTTCGACTAATGACCATGTCTGGTTCTTGATCAGAGAGAAATACTCTATGTCTCTCCTGGCTTTTAGAGTCTGGTTGGTTGAGTACCTCTCGTCGGTTCCTGTATCAAAAGACAGACAGACTCGGGAGTATACCTTGTGGGCTATGTGCGCACTCGGCTTGATCTTCTGGGAGGATTTGACTGATGAACCGCTCTTGGGACTTGTTGCTGGGTAGCAGCAACATCTTCGTCTGATTTGATGTCACGAAGTGGGTCGACGATAGACACGCCTGAGCCAAAAGCTCGAACTGTCATGTCAATGGCAGGTGATGAATTAGACTGAGGACTGTACATAGTGTGATGAGATATAAAATGGCTTCTAAACAAGTTATCGATGCGAAGAAAATGGTAAAGAAGTCAGTCTATATCTCGATTATAGTTCAAGCTAACATAAATTCTTGAGACTGATTGATCGTAAGGACCAAGCCAATCAATTGTTCGAAGGCTTTCTGGTCCTCTTCAGTCCAAGTAAAAGATTCGTCCTCTTTCAAGAGTCTCATTAACGGAGAAATTTGAGAAGAATAGTTACTCAAAAACTTCCTATAATAGCCCACTCTCCCTAAGAAATATCGCAACTCTTTCAAGGTGGTGGAGGGTAGCATCACCTCCGGTCAGTCAAGGTCACATGGGTCAAGCAATGGCCGCTAGGGTTTCTTAGAATCAATCGGCTTATACCTTGTTTATTAGTGATTCTTAATAACCGAAGCAAGTGTTTACAAAGTTTGATTCGTGTTCAGCTTTTAGATAGCAATGTAGTTTGTTCAATCAAGACAACGTTATTTCTTGAACTACAAACAACACCTTGTTTTAATTTGTGTTCATACACAAAACCTTCAAGTATTAACCAGTAAATCAATTAGCAAAGGAGATTTAGATTCAGTGTTTCCCTTAGTGCGGCTGGATAGGCCTTATAAATACCAGGTATTCAGCTTGCCAAACAAATACCAAACCTGCAAAAAATGGTTAGTTCTCAAATCTTAAATCGGTTTTACAGTCAACGATTATTATCAGCCAGACCAATAATCCAAATCAACTTAGAATCGGTCCAAGAAATGAGTAACGGGTTTTCGGATTGTTGTGTTTAAATTGGTAATGGTAAAGAGCCACAGGCACAGACGTTAGACAAAACACCAGAGCGTAGGTAAGTAGAGACCGGATCGCAGGTAAAGAAGGGAGTGTTTGGCTGCAGGCAGGGGTTTGCAAGATGGACGAGATAGATAAGGAAGGACCGCTGGCAGCTAAGAGGTCACAAGGCTGAGGGCACGGCCTACACGGGCAGAGCCGTTGGATACCCAGGCAGAAAGAGGGCAGATAGGGAGCGCTACAGGTTGGGAAGAGAGTCGCAGATGGGGAAGAAAGAGGTCGCAGATCAGATCGCAGGCAGGGTCGTGGAAAAGGAAAAGAAGGAGCAGGGCTGCGTTTAGAATGCAGATGTAGATGGACAGATAGCAGGTTTAGGTAGAGGACGGAGCGGGCCACACAAATGAGATTAGAGCACGGGATCTGCTAGAAGAAGGGTGTTGACACATCTTCTTCAAATTGCTTCAATCTTGCTAGGAATTCAGAGCTTGAATTCCACACAAATACCCTCGCTGGATCTGCAACAAAACGAACTTCTGGTTTTGTGCAGAGATAACTCACAATCCTAGTAGATATTGTATAGGTGTTAGGCCGTCAACAAGTTGCAGGGCAAGGAAAGACGCCACAGACAGGACTTCAAGCAAACCTACAACAAGGTCATATGACTTCAAAGGCAAAGTAACAATCCTGTTGTTAAAATAGGAAATGCTTCAGGGGCCAAATCCATTACATAGGAACAACAACTCTGTTCTTGAAAATACAAGATCTTTCAAGAAAACTAGGAACAAGAAAGAAATGATTCTGACAATTGTAATGAAGTAAAACAACTTCTAAAAAAACAAATGTGGCAAATGCAAAGAATCAAGGCAATGGACAGGCAAGAATATTGTTCTTGCATCAACAAATTTTAGACTAAAATGACAGAATTACATAGTCCTAAACCACAGACAAAGAAAACCTTCACATTCATAGTCTTGCAAAAAGAAAATGACATTAAAGCTATCTACACACTTTAAAACCTACAAACAAGTATATTAGAAAGCTTCCAATCCTCACAGCCTGCACCCAAATGTTAAAGATGGCAGAAAAGAGATACAAGATGTAATCCCCACAATACCAGGGCCTGCAATCACAAGATTAAAGATTACAAAAGTAAACAACACCAAATCTGATACCACAAATGAAATGGTAAAAACACAATGCTAAAGATCAAACTAGTGAATCAATAGTAGTGAAATGAAATACACAACAAGGTGGAAGAGGCTGAGAGTGGAGGCACCAAGCACAACAACTTCTTTTCCTTCCTTCTCTCTTCACCTTCTCACCAAGAGCTCTCTGCACACAAGTTTCTACAAGCTTCTCTCTCTCTCTCTCTCTCTCTCTCTCTCTCTCTCTCTCTCTCTCTCTCTCTCTCTCTCTCTCAAAATCACAATGAGCAATGGTTACTGTTACGTAGAGGCTGGCCCTCTCTAATGCTACGGAAGGCTGGGACCCAAAGAGGTGCACCTCTTCATGAATGGGCACCAATAGGGGTTTTTAGCAGTTGGGCCCAAACTTAAGGGCTAAGCTCCAAATTTGGTTTTAAATCACTAAAGTGGCCTACGGTGAATAAAGTTGTCATTTAACTGGTTTTCAAGACGAACTGGCACTTCCTAGCCCCGACAAACCCGAGAACTAGGGGCATAAATTTAAGTTCAGCCTAAATTAAAAAATAGACAGAGTTTCAATAAAAGTGCAACCGGCCATATGGGCTATTTATGCATCGGTTTTAAGCAGTTTCGCATTGGCGTAATAGCGTGCAACGATGATTTTCCGTCAAAAATAACTTGAAAAAGGGGTCTCTTTCCCCGCAAACAGAGTGATGAATTGTTGCTCAATGCCTTGGCTTTGACAGTATTCCTTAAACTCGATAGAGATATATTCTCCACCGTTGTTTGACCTTGGGGCCTTGATCATCCTTCCAGTCTCCTTCTATGCACGCTCCTTGAAGATTCTGACGCAGTTGAAGGCTTCTGATTTCTTCTTTATAAAAATTCATCAATAAAAGTTATAAAATACTTGGCATCTTTCAGCGAAGGATTTTTCATCAGGCCACAAATGTTTGAATGTACAACATCTAGCAATCCTCTAGCAATATGTTGATGGCTTGATTTAAATGGTTTCCTAGTCTTTACCAACTAGACAGTCTTGACAGACAGGTAACTTGACTTTTTCGCGAGGATAGTCGAGATCAAGAACAATAGATTTTCTAGACATTTGTTGTACAACAGCATGATTCAAATGACCAAGTCTATAATGCCAAAGTAAACCTTTATTTGCATGAATAGATGTACTGAGAGCTTGACTAGAGGCAGAAAAACAATGACGTAATTTATACAAGTATCCATGTCTCTTTCCGAGTGCTAGGATCTTGCCTGTCCTATCAACTACTTTGCACTGATCACATTCGAATTCTGCTCTATGTCCTAGATCTGTGATTCTGCTTATAGAGAGCAGTATTGTAGATAAATTTGGTACATACATGACTTTAGAGAGTAGCTTAGACTGATCATTTGCAAAGCTTAATCTTATAGTGCCTTCATTTTTTATAGCTTGTGTGCTATTGTCACCAAGGTGAACATATTTCTTGGTACTGTAAGGTGTATAGGACTCGAAACAGCCAATGAGGCTAGTCATGTGTTGAGTGGCTCCGAAATCTAGGAACCAAGATCATATTTATTTTCTCATTTCAATAAAGCAAATTGGTTCTCTTAAGAAATGGATTGACGAGATGAAATCTAAACAAAAGTGAAACGAAACGAAACGAAGCTTAAACGAGGTCTGACATTGATTTATGATGAAAGCATAGAGATCGTAAACGACACGAAAGAAACGAAGCACAAGCATTCACAAAAAGATCAAATAGGCTCTCTGACGAGATGAGATGAGACAAAATGAAACAAGACGAGATGAAACAAAACAAAACAAAACGAAACTTAGGTGAGCTCTAAATTTGATTTACCCTTATAGCCAAGTGATTGCGAAGCGAAACGAGGCGAAACACGAAGCAACAAGATCAAACCAAAGTGCGGAAGCAAGTGAATCAGACACACGAATTATAACAAACAAATTTACATTCGAGATCATAAAATCATACAAATTAATAATGTGCACAGCAGCTACAATATCATCTATTGATTTTCTAATTTTTCAAGCACTGCATTAAAACTCCACGTAGTGCATTGGTGTGAGAGAAATACAATTCTCTCACGAATCATGTCTCGCTTACTAGCGGACTTTCTGGATCTACAAATCCTATACAAAATTGTCTCGCACGCAGGCAGACATGTATTATGTATATTTTGTCTTCTGACTTCTTGTCTTGCTTACTAACATTACAGCACTATGCATCAAACTGAAAGTATATAGTTTGCGAACTTTTTCGTGTTGCATCGTGTAACTTATAGATTAGAAAAGATTAAACATCTACAACTAATCGTGAATTACAAGAGTGGTAGATTAGCCATGATCTAGATTACTTCTGCTGATTTCATGATACCTGATCAAGTGTTTGTACCCCTTGGTACTTGGCTGATCTCCTTGGCTGTTCGTGGAGCAAGAAAAGTTTTGTGTGCGAAACAATTTCGTTTCATCTGTATGATGAAGCACTCTCATCAACTTTCTGATAACTTAGAAATATTTGGTGTGTTAGGATCTACAATGAGGCAAAAAAGCAACAACAACAACAGCAGCCAGACTCCTCCAATGCGGTGGAATTCAAGGAGTCAGATACACACTTGTTAATGGCTTATAGCAGCAGCGAAGACTATGATAGTTGGTACCTAGACAACGGTGCTACCCAACACATGACCTCTCGCAAGGAATGGTTTACGGAGTACACAGCTCACAACAGAGAACAATTTATCTACCTCGGAGATTCTAGCACCATACGCATGGAAGGAAAAGGAGCAGTGAAGATCATCTTCAATAACAATCTATCTATTTATGTTCCTAACATCCTTCACGTTCCTCAATTATCAAAGAATCTGTTATCAGTCTCTAAGATAACTGATGAGGACTACACTGTTACTTTCTCATTTGAGCAGTGTACAATACTTAAGGAAGATACTACTCTGACTACATGGACTAGAGTCGAAAATCTTTACGTACTCTCTAATTCAGTTGCATTAGCTAGTATCTCTGATGAAAATGTAAACGATAGTGCTGTTCTGTGGCATAGTCGATTTGGACACGTGAATACAAGATCACTTTCTTATATGCACTATAGTAATTTAGTTGATAGCTTTAATTTATTGTCTTCATTAGATAGGAAATCTTTCTTTTGTGAATCATGCATCTATGGGAAGCACTCTAGAAGCAAGTTTCCAAAATCACATTCCATCAAAACAAAGCATGTATTAGATCTTGTATATAGCGATCTTTGTGGTCCAATGCCAACTCCGTCATTAGGAGATGCAATCTATGTTATCACTTTCATAGATGATTATTCTAGATGGTCTACAGTCATGTTCATTAAGCACAAATCTGAAGCCTTTGAATGCTTCAAGAGATTCAAGGCCATGGCTGAGACACAAACATCTAGGAAAGTGAATGCACTCCGAATCGATGGTGGCGGCGAATACATGTCTAATAAGATGTCCGACTACATGGCTGAACATTGTATTAAAAGATAGTTCACCACTTCCTATTCACCTCAACAGAACGGGATTGTAGAAAGGAAGAATTGAACTCTTCTCAATTTAGAAATATCCATGCTACATCAAACACACCTACCTGCAAAGTTCTGGGCAGAAGCTACTGCCACAGTCTGTTATTAGAAGAAACATCATCGCATCCTGGTCAACCCAGCGTCCGCAGATCCTCACGAACTCGGACAGTTCCTGAGAGGTATGCACTTCAATCATTCTGGACTTCATCAGAAGAACCAGAGAGCCTAGTCGAAGCAATTAACTCCAAGAATGTTGTGAAGTGACAAGAAGCTATGGAAAGTGAGTATAACTCACTTTTGATGAATCATACCTGGACGTTGGTCGACTTTCCCACTCACAAGAGAGTTATTGACAACAAGTGGATCTTCAAGAAGAAGATCAACTTTGATGGTTCCATTGCAAAATGGAAAGCACGCCTGGTGGCTAAAGGAGTCACTCAAGTCCAAGGAGTGGATTATCAAGAAATTTTTAGTCCTATTGTCAAGATGTAATCAATCACGACTCTGATTGCGTTAGTAGCCGTGGAAGACCTTGAAATGCACCAAATGGATGTCAAGACAACATTTCTCAATGACAATGTCAAAGAGGAGCTATACACCTTCCAACTGAAAGGATTCAAAGTCAAAGGCCAAGAGCACAAAGTGTGCCAGCTGTACAAAGCAATCTATGGTTTGAAACAAGCCACAAGAGCATGGTTTGATAGAATCAACTCTTATCTCATTTAATTACAATTTGCAAACAGTTCAACTGACTGTAATATTTATTCAAAGCATATAGGCACCAATTCAATTCACATAGCTCTTTACGTTAATGATGCATTTATTCTGTCTAACCACACTTATCTACTGCACACTACTAAGAGTGATCTGTCAAAGGAATTTGACATGACTGATTTAAGAGCTGTCCATTCTTTGCTAGGAATTCACATTACTAGAAATAGACTTCAGAAGAAGATCTATCTTAGCCAGCAAGCATATCTAAAAGGTATTTTAAAATTTTTTCATATGTCCGATTGCAAACCAATTCATACTCCAGTGGATCCAAGTATGATATTGACTAAACCTTCTTGTGCAAGACTGATAGTGAAGTACTCGACTTAGCAAAGTACCCTTATCATTCACTAATTGGATCTCTAATGTATGCAATGCTGTGCACTAGACCAAATTTAACATACATTGTTAGCACGTTAAGTCAATTTATGTCTAATCCTAGGATCTCTCATTGGAAAACATTAAAGAGAGTGATGAGATATATTCAAGGAAGTTTAGATCACGTATTATGTTACGATGGAAATGCTATCGACCCACCCATCCTGCGAGACTACTCCGACTCGGATTGGGGAGGAACAGTCTATACTAGAAAATCTACCTCCGGGTTCTGTTTCTATCTGGTAGGGGGACCGATTTCGGGGAAGTCAAGGAAGTAGAAATCAGTTGCGCTTTCTTCGACAGAGGCAGAGTACATCACAGCATGTCAAGCTTCAAAAGAAACTGTATGGATTAGATTATTACTTCACGACTTACATCACACTTAGTTTAACGACTTTCAAAAAACTTGCATTTAGAACAAGTCTACATAAATATATTACTTTTTCAACAATCTGTAGAAATATACTATGTTTTCAACAGCTTCGACTTTTTTGCATTTCCCCAAAATGCGACATTTGCATAGTAAAAAACCTAACTGTTTTTAACACACCTTCGGGTCTTTGCAAAAAATGTGAAGAGAGAGAAAATTCTTGAAGGTCATCTATTTTCATGCGTTAAGTTGTTCTACAGACATCGTCCTTTTTAAGGCACCTTCGGCTTCTTGAAAAAAATGTGAAGAGAGAGAAAATCCTGAAGGTCGCCTCAAATAAATGAGGAATGTTCCATCGACGACCTCATATGCATCAACGATGCTATATTATTGACCGTATATATTCTGTGTATAGTTGTCATAGAAGCCATATACTTCCAAGTACAACGGCTTTCCTAATTAGGTGACAAGCATTCAATGTAATTACATAGATGAAATCTATAAATAGATCATCCAAGCACAGATTATGGGTTGCTCCGTCCATGAGACACATTTTTGAGTCTCCTAATTACTCCGTCATTTTTTGAACCCTAATGTTATGGGCCTTTTGCTCCCTTGACCGCTCTTTCGAAATGGTGGCTGAGATGACTGAGGAAATGGGGGTCCTAGGTGTGGTGCCTTTCTTCAAAACTGCTGCCCATGAATCTTTATGTTGCTCAATTTTATTCTCAAGCTCCCGTATCATGGTGGTTGTCGATTCCGAGGTTGAGACATGCTTACTGTTTCACTTCTTTTTTAATGTCTGTCGACAACCAGAATAACACTCAAAACCACTTGTCATAAATTGTACCAGAAACATAACTTTCTAACGTTGTCCTCTGTGGGAACGACACTATTTGCTACAAAATCTATATTAACCTTGCTGGTATAGTACGACACAGATTTTTGAAAATTATGAAATCACAAATCTAGGAGAAGCAACGAAATGCCTGGGACTGAAGATTAGAAGAGATCGAACAAAGGGCAAAATGCACTTGAGTCAGTCTGAATATGCCAGAAAGGTGCTCAAGAAGTATCACATGACGGACTACAAAGAAAAGGGCACACCAATGATAGCTGGAGCCAAGCTGACGAAGCAAGATTGCCCAAAAATAGCAGGTATACCCTACCAAAACTTTATCAGTAGTTTGATGTACCTCACAATTTGTATCAAACCCGATCTAGCTTTCTCTGTTTACACCTTAAGCCAATTAACCTACAGAGCTGAAAACGAAAGAAAAGGATTTGAGTTGCACCACTACAATGATGCAAGTTGGGCGAGCTGCAAGGATGACAACAAGTCCATAACTGGAGGATGTACCATAGCGTGCGGAGCTGCAATCAACTGGATATGCAAAAAGCAAACCTTGGTAGCTCAGTCCTCTTGCGAAGCTGAATACGTTACAGCTTCAAAGGTGGTGAACAAGGTAGTGTGGCTGTAGATGATGCTGGAAGCAATCGGGATACCACAAGGAGGACCATGCACGATGATGATGGACTCTTAGATTGCCATTTATCTATTCCAGGATCCTATTTTCCATTCAAAGACAAAACACATACCTCTGAAGTACCATCACATTCGAGATTTAATCTCAAAATGAGAGCTTTGGAAGACACTGATTAGTTGATTAGCATTAACTACTCTTGTAATTCTCTGTTTAGCTATCTTGTAAACTCCACACAGTGGAGATAAAAATAATTCTTCTGAATTATAATTAAGACTGTAAGATACAGAGACACATAGAGAGTAGAGAGCGAGACACTGACGATCTCGCTTTAAAAATTAAACTGATAATTGATTGTTCTATTTTCATGCATCTCCTTGTCTTCCATTGTCTTGATTGCTAGAATGGAATCTGTTTTGTGATGTGTAGTCGCGTGTCTAGATTCCTGTGAGCTTTCCGCACAAAAGAAGATTCAAAGAAATAAAATCGTTCGCGACAACGAAACGAAACCAGTTTGAGATAGTCAAAATGCAAAACATGTGATGACCTTAAAAATGCAATAGAGACAACTCCTAACGTTAGGATGCATGATCGCTACATTGCATTGAGAGGTCGTCGTCTACATCATGTTTTTCATTCCATAAAATTGTATGCATATGTAAGAAGAGTCAAGATTCCATCCTGAGCAGTCCATGTGTCCTATCATTAATGGAATGGATCAAAATACAACAACATTATCCCATTTCAATAAGACTCGTCCCAGATTAAAGGGCAATCAATTTTTGAAAACACATGTTTGTGGAGTATTGGTTCATGGATTCAAGTTGCTCTGTGATGTTTGGATTGATACCTTGCATGCTCATGATAACAATCAAGTTGCCACATCAATAATGCGAGCAATAACAAAGGTACAAACATCACATGGTAACTTACCTTCGATCTTATGTATCCAAGCTAACATTTGTTGGAGGGAGAACAAGAACAAATTTATTTTTGGTCTTTGTTGTATGTTAGTGGCACATAACATCTTTTAAAAGGTAGAAATGAGATTTCTTTTGGTTGGCCACACACATGAAGACATAAATCAGGTTTTCAGTATCATATCTAGGGCTTTGAAGTCCAAATCAGTTCATACAATGCTAGATATGCTAGCACAAATTGGTGAAAAGATAGGTGGTGGTCGTATTAAAAGCACTGAAGTAGAAATACTGGAGCGAATGGTAGACTGAAAACAATTTATAGATCCTTGTATCACTCAAGAAAATGATGGCTTAGAAGGACACACCAATCCTCACTATTTTTGTTTTAAATGATGAATGGCGAGCCAACCATGCGATGGAAATACTATTCTATTGATGGAGACAACGCATGGAGTGAATCTTTCAAACTATTGCGGTGTGTACCTTCAAAAGATGAAGCCATCTTTCTAGCATCCATGGAGGATCTAGATCCAGATGAAATGAAAGGAATAATATCCTTTACTGATTATTTGCAATTCATGAGCGAGAAGTTTCCATAATACAAGGATCACAATTCCAGACGAAAAGAAAGGAATAATGTCCTTTACTGATTATTTGCAATTCATGAGCCAGAAGTTTCCAGAATACAATAATTGCAATGATGCATGTGTGGTTGAAACCAAAAACTTGTCGAATATCTTTTCAAACAAAAGATGTTGTCAGGATCAATGTACAACCAAGAGGCTTTTTGGCCACAATCCTTGCAAACCACTTTCGATTCATCGGTATCAACTTCGATCAATGAGGTCGAAATGGATGTAGAGTTATTACCCCAGAGGTTTTGTGGGCGAAAAGCTGATGCATCTGTGGTTGAATTCATCTCACGTAGAAAAGTTGTGTTGGACCAGTTCATTGCAATGTGGCCTCCAGATAAAGATGTTGTGGAGGGTGTGTTCCATACCTATTTGGGTGGCAAAAGTTGTCGAAGTGAAGAAAAACTTAGAAGGTTTGGTCACAGAGTTTAAAGCATTATGGCATGAACCAAAATCTAATCAATGACGTAGAAACCAAAGACAAGTTGACAACTCGGAGATGTACAAAAATTTTACGTAGAGGAACCGGAATCTTCAAGGATAGTTGAGGAGAGAGCAAACAACAATGCATCTGCTTACTTGTGCATAGATGTATGTGTTACATGCAAACCGATGCTCAAGAAGTTGTTCTTGATTTGGGTGCCACATCACATTTCGTGACAACAAGACATATGATAGTTGAATTCCAAGAAATGGATTTATCTACATACATCATACTCGAAGATGGATCGCACCATCAAGTCAATGGAACTGGTGCACTATGGTTGTACACCAATGGTAGAGACAAAAGACTTGATGATGTCCTACACATACCTACGGAAAAAGAATTTGTGCATAACGTGTAGAAATGAAATCGTCATTCATGAATCTTTTTCAGAAATCGCTATCGTGAAGAATTTCACAATTTTTCATAGAGGCACGTGAACCCTTTTGCGAATTATATTCTTTGAAAACCCAAGAAGTTAAAACATTGCAGGCTTTTGGAAGATAACTCATATAAGGTTTCTAGAACATTTAGTAACAATCTTCAATTTTGTTTATCTTGTAGCCACCTTAAGCTTCCAATTAAAGAATCTGTTATTAAATATAAAAGATTTAGTATGATTGCTTTATCATGCAAGGGTTTCAAAGAGAAATTTTTTTCCCTTTAATATCTTTCAATGGATGTTGTTTTTTGAAAAATAATCCCTTCCAAAAACTTCAAGTAAAAAATGATGCATTCCAAAATCTTACAACTATCAAAGACTGCTATTTATTATAGTAACTAGGCTTGTTAAAGAATAGTGCATCAATTAAAACTACTTTTGATCTGCTAAATTATATTCATCATAATAAAAAAAAGTTCATAATCCAGCTATTTTTTTTGGGCATCAACATTGCTTGTTCCAACAATTATTTTCATGGTATAATGTGTTATAAGATTAGAAATTAGCCAATTGTAACTTAGATAAAAAATTGTGCAAATAGTTGAGCACCTACAAGGTAGCCATTTCAAAATTTTACATGGTTTTTTGAAGTATTATAATAATCTACATGCATCTAACATATTCAAAAGCCAACAGTCAAGAATCCTACATATATTTTACTAAACATAAAATTCCATACAAAATCAAGATTTTATCGATTTTTAAGAAGTCAACATCCTACATTATATCTCTAAAGCCAGTTTTTGAAAGCATTTACCAATTCCATTCCTATAGTATGCCGGTTTTTCCGAACATTGCTTTGAGAATCCAAGAAGCTTAAAAATTGCAAGCTGTCGGAGGATAACTCATAAAAGGTTTCTGGAATATTGATTAACAATCTCAATCTGGGTTTCATTTGAGTCAATATTTCTCCTAATACTTCTTTTGCTTTAGACACCAACTTAAGAAATTCTCCCAGTTTAATATCCATCTTTTTAGACAAAATATTTATAATCATTTCTGTTTGCGATGCTTCAAGTTCTGTCATCTTAAAGAGTTCTTCATGACTGTGCAATTATGTATTAACATCTGCTTGTGGCATAGATGAAGAATGGACTTTGGTTTTTACTTTGGCGGCTGCTTGGGCTTCTTCTTCTTGCAACTATTTAATCCACTGTCTCATATCTTGATATCTTTTCTTTTCTGCTTTTAGGTTTGGATACACTCTTGATGTGGTAGGTATATCTGTAGTTGGTGCAAATTCAGCATATACTAGAACTTCTTTCTGTTTCTGAAATCTGGTAACAACCATCAAAGGTACAATTGGTCCTGATTAAACTATTGGTCTTTTCTTGATTGTAATCATATTCACCGGAGCAGTAACCAGTGGTGGTTTGGGTCTTGTAGGACATTCTTTATAACAGTGTCCATAGTCACATTCTCTACAGAATGGTATAAACTTCCATTTGTTTGGACATTCAACAACTCTATGATTCTCTCAGCATGCAAAGCATCCAAGTGACGCTCTGGTCCATTGTCTAGCTACTTGTTGTTGCGCGGCAACATAGATAGCATACTGCTCTGAAAGACCACTCTCGTGATCATTGCTATAGTTCCATTGCTCATTACCATGATAAGGTTCTGGTTCCATTAGATTAGCAGGAGGAGCATTCTGTCCCATTGGAGCTGGCAGAGCTAGTCATTCTAAAAATCCAAGGGCAAAATTGAAAGGCTTTCCATCAGGATCCTTTGAGTAAGTAGGTTTTCAATATTGAAGCTTACCATACCTCTGTTGGATAATCCGAAGATTAAATGAGCAAAAGGTTGTTTGATGACCCATAGAATTACACAGATGACAAATAGTATTCATTAGTTGTTGTTTCAATGTTGGACATTCATTCATAGTGTGATTGCCCACACAAATTGAGCAGCAGACATTTTACCAGCTAGGAAAAGTCTTTGCAAACTTTTTAGGTTCTTTGTTTGCTTTACCATGGAATTCCTCCAATGAAGAAACTCAAGGTTTCCGCCCACAAGCATCGTTATCTTACAAACCACAAAATGCAGTCTACTGCTACCACAAACACATCGCTACTTATGCGGAGGGTGACGACAACGAAGACCAACAAACCGCAGTTCACAACAAACTGTAAGTTTGGGCAAATAAACGATGACGCTTGTAGGAAACTACAAGTCAATCTCTACAGACTGCCAGTGACGACCAAAGGCCAACCGCAGTGACCTCGACTACGGTTGCATAAGCTGGACTTGGCACACTTTACATCCC
This sequence comes from Diphasiastrum complanatum, assembly GCA_029204225.1. Lineage (NCBI taxonomy): Eukaryota > Viridiplantae > Streptophyta > Lycopodiopsida > Lycopodiales > Lycopodiaceae > Diphasiastrum > Diphasiastrum complanatum. The sequence goes on from CM055093.1 coordinate 27,580,221, forward strand.
ACGATCAGCTACGTACCACGTACCAAGGCATCAAACTGACACCACAGAATAAGTTGAAAGTAAACTAAATTCAACAATGTGGTAGGTTTAGGAGTTATTGTAATCATGCGCTTACATTAAAGACCACCCCCCTTCCATAAGGGATAGAGTTCTCTTGCGATGACGCGTTGTGTGGTATGCCAAACAACGCTCTAGGAATCACTGTGATTAAGCATATTTTACTTTATCTCTTGACCATGATAGACAATCCTTGAACGCAATATTTCTATCAAATGTCCTTCTTAGATCAGTTGCTACTTGTTCTCATGCATTTTCGGTTGCATAGCATACACATACGTCCCTGACAAGACCTGGAAGAAGCTGGATGAGAAGGTCGAGCAAGGATACCTCGTGGGATATGATAGACGTTCATCCTTTACAAGATCTATCTATCAGAAACTAATCAAATTAAAACCATCAAACATAGGAAGTTCGATGAAACAAGAACGATGGCCAATGAAGACTCAGTTAGCTATGAGATTCTAGGCAAGCAATACTACATGATACATTGATTCTATCAAGAAAGGCAACTATCATTGCACAAGTAAAGGAGGATATCTCGAAACACTTTGAGATATCAGATCTAGATGAAGCAACTGATGCGAATCGAAGCAAAATGAAACGCGAATGACTTCAGATGGAGTTCGGATATGAATGTTGGTCACTGCCTGCTGTATCATTCCTACAATCTTCCAAAATGTAGACAGACACTGTTGACCTATGTTTTAGATTAATTTAGCATTCAACAAGATTGAACCTATGTGCGGAATAGATAAAACAAGTGAATAATATGTGCACAACAACTACGACATTTCATCTGAGAACGTCACACGCATCTCATCATCTACTATTCTTGCAACTGATAGAAAGTCTTGTTGCAGTGTAGGTACAAAGAGAACGTCTTCAAGTCGTCTATCTCTACCGTTTGTGTTGAGCCTTCACTTGATGTTTCATTCCGTCTCCAAGAATAATAAATCTTGATGGATCTACATTTTGAAAGTCAGACATTAACCATCTTTATAAAGAGTCTGATGATCCATCGAAATCTCAAATCTGGCTCCATACAAATAATGTCACCAAAATTTCAAGGCATGAACAATTGCAAACAGTTCCTTCGCATAGGTACAATACCTAGATTGAACAGGATTGAGTTTCTTGTTTTCATTAACAACAGAATGTCCATCTTGCATCAAAATAGCTCCAATAGCATAATCACTAGCATCGGTCCTAACCACAAAAGCCTTATTAGGATCGCCAATGATTAGTATTGGTGCTGAAGTGACACTTTTCTTAAGCAACTCAAAACAATTATTCATATCCTCCGTCCACTCCACTAGTGAACTCTTAGCCCTCCGATCGAACAAATTGGGGAATATGCCAATGGAAAAATCCTACAAACCCCAAGAAAGATTTGATTTTCCAAACTGTGGTAAGAATAGGCCATTCAATAACCCTTTGGATATGATCAGCCTTGATCTCCACTCCTCGTTTGAAAATTTTATGCCCCAAGCAGGACAATTCCTTAGCAAAAAAATCACACTTAGACTCAAAGAGCTTTTCCCTTCTTAGGATGTCCAGGAAAATCCTAAAATTCTCTTTATGTTTCGCCAAAGTCTTACTGATGAACACTAGGATATCATCTAAGAATACCACTATGAATCTTCCCAAATATGGCTTGAAAAAATCGTTCATCATCTGTTGGAAAGTTGTTGGTGCATTGGTTAGACCAAAAGGCAACACCAAAAATTTGTAGTGTCCAAAGAAAGTTCAAAAACCTGTTTTTGGTATATCTTCTACCCTAATGCATATCTGATGGTATCCCAATCTTAAAACTATCTTGGTAAAGTAATTAGCACCACTAAGGTAATCTATTAGGTCATCCATCCGCGGCAGTGGATATTTAATCTTAATGGTTACCTTGTTCAATTTTCTATAATCATTGCAAAACCTTATAGTCTCATCCTTCTTGGCAACCAGAACCACTGGTGATGTCCAAGGAGACTTACTAGGTTGGTAATCATGTAAATGCCTACTTACCTCAGCCTCTTCTGATGCATTCATCTGATAAGGACGCTGGGCAATCGGAATTGAACCAAGTATAAGGTCGATTTTATGATCAACTATCCTTTCGGGTGGTAAACCTACAAGAAGGTCTAAAAAAAACATCATTGAATTCCTGCCTAAGTTCATTATAGGCTTCAAACTCTGTAGTATTCTCACTGGGTATATTCATGGCATTCATGTTAAGTTTTTTTTATCATTGCAGCAAATGAAATCATCATGAAAACAATATCTACATTAGCTAATGCAACAGCATGGAATTCGAGTTTTTCAGAGTAATCATGTATGTGTAACTTTACATTAGGAACAACATAATCCATAAACTCGGAATTGCTTCCCGATGCCATTTTCACACAATATTTTTTCTCACTTTTTTGGGTTGGAAGGTTTAGCGTCTACTCCAAATTTAGATTAATAAAGTTATGAGTGGATCCTGTGTCAAAAAGGACATTAACAACTTGATCTTTAACTTTACCTTTAATGCAAACAAGGTCATTAGGTCCAAAAACTAAAGAACTTAGGAAACATACATCCATCTCATTACTTCGAGATAGATTACTTAAGACAGAAGCTAGTTTTTTGATGCAATCTCGTGCAAGAGGAACCTCACCATTGCACTTGAAGCACAGGTTCTTCTTATGAGCTTCAGCTATATCTTTGCCACCCTGATTTTTAAAGTTTTTCTTGGTTTTCTTAGGATTGCTGGAATTGGGATGTGTTTCATTAATAGCTTGCAAAAAACACCCAAGCCCATTATATCCTAATAGCCACAGATTACGCCACTAGATGGGTTGAGGCTCGGGCAACAAAGGACGCCAACGCAAAGACAGTCGCGCATTTTCTTTACGAAAACATTATTACACGTTTGGTTGTCCTATAGAGCTAGTTAGTGATCGCGGCACACACTTTTTAAATGCTGTAATTGATAATCTGCTACGCCATTTTTTTTTTTTTGAGTTAGATAGGTTCAATTTTGATGACATGCAGTAGTTTAGATAACATGCAAAGTCATACTGTATGCATGCAAGCCACATGCAATCAGTGCATGCAACATGCAAAATAGTTTCTGTGATCTACACATGTCTAGGCAGTTTTATGAGTTGACATGCAGTACATGCAACATTCATGCATGTAGTTACACACGTGGATCTCTGGTAGGTGAATTAGTTCAGTTAAGTGGACTTTCCATGCAACTCCACTGTAGAAATTCGAATCTCTATCATGTAGGGAAAGCTAGGCATGTTTTGCCATATTTGTGAATATTAAGATTTTGGTGTTTTGGACTCATTCTCTCTCTACCCGAGTTTTCTATGGTTGATTTTCTCTCTCTACCTGAGAGCAGCCTGTTTGTGACGCACTTTTGCGTCATCACCAACATTCACTTCAGTATTGGCTGACATCGCACCCTTTTAACCTTCACCCCATGCAGTTGCGCTAACAAACTGGACAATGATGGCAGCCACCCACGATCTCCTACAAACAGCACATTCACTCTGTACTTTCGCATCTACACACCTGTAATATTATGTATATATATTGAATACCATTTGCGTATTCGATGATGATGATGATCAGATGATCAAGTGAGTTAAGAAGAGACTAAGAGAAGGAGGTTTCATTCCTCATTACAGACAGAAATAATCACAGTCTAGCTCTTCGCGAATCATTCGCGATAGATAATTTGTCTTGCAATTCGCGACAAATTATTTATCTAGCGCTTCATCCATTTAAATGTTTGGCTACGTAATCTAGAATGACTGTGATTTCTATCACTAAAGCTCTGTTCATTCTGATAGGCGTAGTCATGCTTAGGGAGAGAGTCATTTAGCTCATTACGCTGCGCACGAACAATTTTTGTTCTCGTTCGCTTCTTGTTCGAGTTTGTTTCTCGTTCGTGTTCGGCACTTATTCTTCCTCCCTCTCTCCCAACAATTCCAAAGTTCACTTTGTTTATTATTTTTTAAGTCCTCAATTTCTTGATGCATTTGCATAAAAATGGCAAAATCGTTGATGGATTGCAACTAATTGTGGGCAATAGAGTGGATGCTTATGTGAGGTGATTAGGTTGTTGCAATTTCTTTTTTCTTTAAGATTTTGAGTTTGATATTGTTTTTTTTGTTCTATTGATTTAATTCTTGAATATTTGATGAAATTACATTGATTTTTTTGTGAACTTTTGTGTCGATTTTGTAGACCAATTTTTTGGTTTTATAAGATAACATTTAGAATATAGAGAAGAAGGCCCAAACATTGGATGAACTAATGTCACAAGGGAAAAAGAATCGGCCGAGTTGGGGATAAAGAGAAAGAGTACTTTGATCTCAAACATCCAAAAAAAGAAAGGTTGGGAAGAGAGAGATGGATGGAGTCTATGCAAGAAGGAGAGAGGAGCATTAGTCATGACATTGCTAATTTGGTTGAAATTGATGCTATTTATAGGAAGAGTGGCCAAAGTGTGTGTGGACAACATGAGCTTATGTTTCCTTTGATATTTTTTTATAACAAAATAATTACACACACACACACGCACACAAACAAGCAAGCATACATATACAAATATACATGACAAGCTCCATCCATCATGACTCTCATTTCAGCATTTGTGTCATGCCCACATTTGGAGTGACCTTGGATTACTATCCCATAAGGAAGTTAGTAGGCCTACCTCAACCCAAATTTCAATTATGAATATGAGGGGTGGGGGCCCTCATGGAATTAATCTCATAAATAATAGTTGGAGACCTAAAACTCAAGATGGTGGATTTGTACGAGTCTAATAGTGACTCATAGGACAAGTGGATGAGGTGGCCCAAATGCTATTGATGTTTCCAATGAGGTGTCACAGTGCACTACTGGTGGTGCATGGGGCTTGGAAGATAGAAGTATACTCATAATAGTTAAGAAGACACAGTTTAAACACTCGATCGGATCAATCACCTCAGCACAATGTCAAGTGCAACAGGACAACACAATAGAATTGCAATCCATAGACTGTATATTCAACTGATAAGTAAGTACAAAGATAAGTTGCTTAAAAAGCACTCAAAGGGCTCGTAAAAGAAAGATGGCCCGATAACTCTAGAACTAAGCACACGTGGTGTCGTCGAAATAAGAAAGCACTGTATAAGTCGATCATTGCTATTTTAACTCTCTCCCTCAATGATCAACGTCTCTCTTTATTTAAGAGTTTACTCTATTCATGGAACGTACTTCCATGATAGTATTACAAGTAAAGGCTTTTTACATAACCAGATCTAAGCCAAGTTTGCCTCTAAAAGTTTCAAACTTTTCTTTACTTAAATCTTTTGTAAATATATCAGCAACTTGTAATAACGTAGAACAATGTACAATACTTATATCTTCATATTGTAACTTCTCACGCACAAAGTGATATTTCACCTCAATATGTTTTGTCCTTGTGTGAAAGATAGGATTATTAGCCAATTGTATTCCACTTTGATTGTCACAAAAAATAACAGTAGGATTTACTTGATTCATGCCAATCTCACATAACAACTTACGTAGCCAAACAGCTTCCTAGGTAGCTGAACTCAACGCTTTATATTCGGATTCTGTAGAAGAAAGAGAAATAGTACCTTGCTTTCTTGCCAGACCATGAAAAACAACCGCTACCAAAATTGAAGGCATAACTTGTTGACTTTCTATCATCTATACTTCCCTTCCCAATCAGCGTCAACATAACCTTGCAACTTAGGTAAAACACTCTGTCTATTGTAGATTAGACCAAGGTTAGATGTACCTTTCACATACCTCAAAATCCTTTTTGCAACTTTCCAATGGTCCATAGTGGGTGATGACATGAATTGGCTAATCAAACTTGCAGCATAGTAGATATCAGGACATGTAGTCGTAAGATATATCAAATTTCCAACTAGCTGACGAAATAGAGTAGCGTCAACATGTGCACTATCATCAATACGAGATAATTTCTTACCAGCTTCGCAAGTGGTGATGGAAGGTTTGCACTCTGTCATGTGAAATCTCTCCAATATCTCAACCACATACTTGTTTTGACATAACCTGATATCACTGCCAGTTTGTCATACTTCGACACCCAAGCAATAGTGCATAAGATCTAAATCTGTCATCTCAAACTGCTTGCATAAGTTGGCTTTGATAGAACGAGTGAAGTTCTTATCATTGCCTGTGATAATGATATCATCAACGTAAAGTACAATCAAGGCAATGTTGTCATCATTTATAAGAACATAAAGGTTTGGATCTGAATTTGTTCTTAGAAACCCATGAGAAAAAAAGTAACTGTCAATGCGTCCATACCATGAGCGTGGCGCTTGCTTAAGGCCATAAAGTGCTTTGTGTAGTTTACATACCTTCTGTTCTTGCCCTTTTGCCATGAAGCCCTGCGGTTGGACCATGTAAACTTCTTCCTCTAAGTCACCATTCCAAAATACGGACTTCACATCCATTTGATGGATCTTCCACCCAAAATGAGATGCTAAGGCAATGATAAGGCATAGCGTATTCCACTTAGTCACTGGAGCAAATGCTTCTTCATAGTCAATTCCTTTGCTTTGCTCATAACCCTCCACTACTAGCAGAGGCTGAGAAGAAGCTATTTTGGATTGGATCATAACGCCTAATCATTTGTTGATTGTGAGGCTTGTGCATATTCAATACTAACAATGTTCTGTTCAATGTATTGTTGACAATCTCCACTTCTGTGGATGAACACTCTCCTTTGTGGATGAACACTCTCCTTAAGTGGATGAACCTTCTCCTTAAGTGGATGACAAATACTCTTTAAGTGATTTTGTATTTCTCCAAAAGGCTGAGCAAAGCTCCCATTTGGATGAAAGATCCCCTTTTGGGTGAACAGATTGTCAACAATCTTTTGCATAAATTTTGGTGTACTTTGTTGAGCATGTAAGTAGCTCTCCTAATGTAATTTGACTGGAGCATTTGCTGGAAGGTTTTAACCATCATGCAAATGTGTTTTCAGGTTCTTGACAGGTTGAGGAACATTCTCATGTGAAGTGATCTTAGATCTACATCTAAACACCAAGATCTGACAAGGTAGTGAAGCTAGTCTTGTTATTCACTAAGTGTGCTCTTTCATTCACCTCTAAAGCTTGTATTTATCACTTGCTGGAGTTTATAAACTTTTAGAAGTGTGGTTTACATGTGGTTTTACAGGTTGAATCAATATCTTAGTGTGTTGATCATATGTTGATCAAGTTTGTTCAATTCTAGGTATTCTTGGCAGCCTAGTCTTTTGTATTTTCTAAGAATGCAAGTAGCTCTTCACACCATAACTTGATTTGGTCACTTGTTGGAAAGTTATCAATGAATGTTAAAATGAATGTTACCAATGAACTTCTCAAGGAAGTTGGTAATAGTCAAAGTGCAAGTGAGGCATGGAATGCCTTGAATAAGCTCTTTGAATCAAAGTCCACATCTAGGGTATTGACCCTAAGGAGGCAAATATTTTTTAGTAGGCAAAGAGAGAGTGAAAGTGCTCATGAATTTGTCTTGAGGGTTAAGTCCTTAAGTGATGATCTAGCATGTATTGATGAAAACATAAAAGATGGTGAAATAGTCCAGGTTATGTTGAATGGTTTGCTAGATGAACATGCTAACCTTGTGCAAAGTTTTGCCATTCAAAGAGTCTTGCCAAGTGTGGTTGACTTGCAAGATATCTTATTGGCTGAAGAACATAGGTTGCAATCAAAGCTTGATGGTGCATCCTTGCAAGGTGGAGGTGAAGAGGCTTTCTTCACAAAAGGCAAAGTCAAAGGCAAAGGCAAAGGCAAAGGGAAATGGTCCAAAGGTGGTAACTCGGATCATGATGATCACTCTTCCTCCTCCTCTTCTACTTCTTTTAGAAAGAAAGAGAAGTCAAAGTTCAAGTGCTTTTATTGTGGGATAAAAGGTCATTTTGCAAATGAATGTCATAAGAAGCAAAGTGATGAAGGTAGCAAGCAAAACAACTTTTGTACTTCTAATGAGGATCTAGATTCTTGTGATTCTCTCATAATGCGTTCTTCAAGTCTAATGTAAAGTGGAAGTGACAAGGATTCATGGTGGATAGATAGTGGATTCACAAATGACTAGTCACAAGGAGTTCTTTACTTCTTTAATCTCTTATGTTGGAACCAAGAAAGTCGTTCACATGCCAAATGGTGGTGAGTGTATGATCAAAGGTATTGGCTCAATTCCTATTTGCCTTTTTACTAGTAGGAATGTAAGGCTTGATGGTGTTCTTTAAATTCCTTCACTTTCAAGGAATTTGCTAAGTGTTGGTCAAATGTTAAAAAAAGGGTACAAGACAAAGTTTGTTGGAGATGTTTGCTTCATTACTAAGGGAGATGTCTTGATTGCTATGGGCAATAGACAAGGTAGACTTTACAAGCTTGATGCATTTGTTATGTCTAACAAGAGGAATGAAATGGATGTCGGTTGTTCTCTCAACTTTCAAAAGTCAATCCCTAGCATCAATAAGATTGGTCGATCTTATGCAGAATCTAAATAACTTCTTATTGCTAGATCTAGGTTGAGATCTAATGAGCTTCTTGGAGATAGTTATTGTTGTGCTAACTTGGCAACTTTTGGTGAATCTATTATCAATGTTTTGGATCCATTGGATCTTGAAGATGGACTAGTGCTACCTACTAGTCAAATGGAGTCTGGTGGTGCTAAATTAGTATCATGTTTGAACTCTTCTACTCATAGATTTCCAAGTCTTGGTGGCTCTTCAATGGAACTACATGGCAAGTGCAAAAATGAAAAAGGTAAGAAGAGAGCTAACTTCATCAATGGAGGTGATGAAAACTCTTCTTTGGAACTAGTTATTGCTAATGACTTATTTACTCATTTGGAAAGAGATGGTGCTTTGAGCATGATTGAAGAAAAAGTTTCTTTTGTATCTTTATGTGATGAGTCCAAAAAAGTCATTTGTGAAACAAGTGGTGTCACATGTATTCATAAAGAAAGTAGATCAAAAGGTTCTATCGTGAGACTTGGTGAGGAAGATCTCAAGTCAAAAGGAAGAGATGAATGTGAAGTGTTCAAAGTAGGATGTACTTTGAATGATGCTTTTGTGAATGATAGTGAGGGTTCATTATCATTACCTATATCATTGTTAGAAGTTCAGGTTTGACAAGAAAAAGTGGCAATTTCTCCAAGGAGGCGCATTACATGTGGACCAATCATGTTTTAGAGGTGCACATCATGAGGCCCAATAAAATTGTGAGGTGGTGAGCTCATTGAGGTTTGGTTTGATCTCAAATGGGCTGGTTTGATTAGGTTTGATACTCAACTTCATCTACTCTACTTCATGTTGGATAGAATTGTAGAAATCTATCTTTTGGTTTATGGTGGTGACATTGTTTTCACTAACTATAGTGAAAGGTTGAAATCAAGCAATGATGAGATCTTGTGGGATGTTAATCATGTCTTTGAGAGGGAGTATCTTCAGAGGTCCAGATATGAAGATGTTTATAAATGCAAAGTCCTTGATGTTTTATTGGAAGATCAAGATGTTGATCTTGAATTGCTTCATCAACACCAAGAGGCAAGTAGCAATTGGAAGCTAGTCAAAAGCATCAAAGGGGAGCCACATGGGCAAAGCATTTTGGATATATTTTTACAGGTTCTTGAAGGTTCAAGTAAGGTTCTTGGATCAGCAAGGAAGTGTCCTTTTACTCTACCTTATTTGTTTAATCTCATGTATGAACATTGTCATGTCAATGTGTTGGAATTGTCAAAATTCAATGAAACTAGTTCCATAGTTTTGCATCCTTTGGATCTTGGGATGGAATAGTTATCATTGCTGGTTCTTATGATCAAGTACATGCATTCATTCAAATCTTGAAAGATATTGAAGTGATCAATATGTTTACTTTTGAGCAAAGTTGAAGATCTAGCATCCTAGTGTTGGCAAATTGGCAAATTGTTGACAATGTAGGATCAAGGGTTGTATGGAAATCTTGTGGAGATACTTCAAGTATTTCAAGTTCAGGTTTTGCTCATTCAAATGGAGCAGAGAACACATCATTTTGGCATTCATTCACTCAAGGGCTTTCATGGATTGGAGATCTATAAAGGCAAGGTAGTGATGGAGGTTCATTCATGGAGATACATGGTGCATTCACTATGGGCATAGTGGAATGTGGAGGAGGCATGCAAACACTTGTTGGTTACTTTCACTTACAACTTGTTTGAACCTGTTTTACAGAGAATTCAAAGGTGGATACATGGAGGAATACTTTCATTATAATTCTATGTTCTTTTACATGTATCATGTTCACCATTCTATGTAAAATTGATGTAAGAAATAGTGAAGCATCCTATATGGACACTATTATCTATATTAATTATGTTGTACTTCATATTGTACATATTAGAACACTTTATAAGAGATCTATTATCATGATGGAGCTCATTTTTAGGTTGGAGCAAAGTAGTGTCGTAAAACTAGCAAGTTAAGTTGAAGAGAGAGTGTGAAAATTGTCAACATTTCCTAGCTAGTTTGAGGCCTAAATTGGCAGTTTTTGTACAAAGTTTTGGATCTAGCATCTCACACATGTAAAAGAGACCTAAATACTTTTATTTTAGTATATATTTCATGTTGAAGAAGTCTCAATCTTCAGGACCTTCGAAATGACACCAAAATCATGTTATTTGGACATATAGGCCAAAATTGGCTATTTTAGGCTACTAGTGCCCTAAATTTGGGTCCTAAGTTCTAGAGAGAGGAGAGAGAGAGTCATCTCTCTCACCTATATTAGGCTGAAATTCATGGAGAACAGGTTGGAGAAACTTATTGTATTGTTGAGAGAGATCAACAGATCATTGTCATAGTTTCTTCCTCCATTGAGAGCATTGCTTTGTGTATTGTCTTCAAGCTTTTCTGTATGATCTTAAGAGGTTTCCAAAAGTGGTAGGCTGTTGTTGTAGGGTGTATGATGTTGTTTTTGGCTACCATCAGTACCTTTGATAAGTTTCTTTTGTCTCTTGAATGATTTGTCAAGTTCATGTGTATCAAAGGTAGCATTAGGATGCTTTGCCATTTCTAGCTTTTGTAGCTTGTGGTGCAATGGGAGTTTGGATCCATTCAAGATCCACTTTTTTCACATGGTATTAGATCTAGTTGGCTGTTATGTTTAGTAAGGTTTCCATTTATGGTGATATTTGGATATACCTAAAGGAGGTTTGAAATAAAAGAATGGGACACCTCAACTTCAAGTCATTGGAGATAATGGCTAGGAAGAAGATTGTGACATGTCTTCCAAGCTCCTTAAGTGGCATAAAACATGTTTGTGAGTCTTTTGCTTTGTCTAGGTCACATAGACTACCTTATATTAGATCTATATCTAGATCTACAAAGCCTTTTCAACTTGTACATTCGGATTTTCATGGATTTACTACAATTAGCAATAGTGGAGCTAAGATGTATGTAACACTCATTGATGATTTTAGTAGATTTTGTTGGATCTGTCTTCGTAAGGATGAAGTGTATGATGTGTTTATCAAGTTCAAGAATGCAAGGGAGAACCAGTTTTCCACAAGGAGGATCAACATTACTCTTGATGATAGGACCAAGGAGGATCCATCTTCAAGAAGAGATATTTTTGTTGGATATAGTGAGGTGAGTACAGCCTACAAGGCTTACATTCCTTCTACTAACAAAGTGATTGTTGGTAGAGTTGTCATTTTTTATGAAGGGAACATTCCAAAAGTGTCTTCAACCATGATTGATGGTGATGTGGATGGATTTAACATCTTGATGTTGATGAAAAGGATCCCACTTTGGATGCTGATGATGATGGACCTTCATCAAGTCAAAAGGCAAGGAGAATATCAAAGGAAAGACAAGTACCTTTAAGACTCACATATAATCAAAAGGATAAGCAAGTAGTTTTTGGAAATTATGTTGCTTTCCTAACCTCTTTGGATGAACCTACAAGTGTAGATCAAGCAAGGAAAGAAGGAGTGGATCCAAGCAATGGATCTTGAGTATCAAGCTCTTATAAAGAGTGGAACATCTTTTGGAGGATCTTCTTGTGTAGATGGTGCTATGCAAGTGGTGAAGAAACAAAATGTTTCTAGTGCCAAAGCCATGCTAGCTCTCTATACAAATTTTGACTAAAAAGACACAAGAAATGAAGTTGTTTGCGATCAATTTTGTGACACACGAAACGAAATTGTTTCGCGACACAAAATCTTTCTTGCTCCACGAACAGCCAAGAAGATTAGCCAAGTACCAAAGGGTACAAACACTTGATCAGGTATCATGACATCAACAGAAGTAATCTAGATTGTGGCTAATCTGCCACTTTTGTAATTTGCGATTAGTTGTAGATGTTTAAACTTTTCTAGTCTATAAGTTACACGATGCGACACGAAAAAGTTCGCAAACTATATACTTTCAGTTTGATGCATAATGTTGTAATGTTAGTAAGCAAGACAAGAAGTCAGAAGACAAAATATACATAATACATGTCCGCCTGCATGCGAGACAATTTTGTATAGGATTTGTAAATCCAGAAAGTCCGCTAGTAAGCGAGACATGATTCGTGAGAGAATTGTGTTTCTCTCACACCAATGCACTACGCGGATTTTTAATGCAGTGCTTGCAAAATTAGAAAATCAATAGATGATATTGTAGCTGTTGTGCACATTATTAATCTGTATGATTGTATGATCTCGAATGTAAATTTGTCTGTTACAATTCGTGTGTCTGATTCACTTGCTCATTTAATTCCGCACTTTGGTTTGATCTTGTTGAATGCTATATTAATTTGTTAACGTAGATCAACAGTGTCTAACCGAATGATACAGCTGGTAGTGACCAGCGATCATATCTGAATTCCTAACGAACTGATCTCGTTCGTGAATTCTTTCGCTTTGTGTTTCGCCTCGCTTCGCTTCATGATCACTTGGCTATAAGGGTAAATCAAATTTAGAGCTTACCTAAGTTTTGTTTTGTTTTGTTCTGTTTCGTCTCGTCTTGTTTCACTTCGTCTCATCTCGTCTCATCACAGAGCTTGTTTGATCTTTTTGTGAATGCTTGTGCTTTGTTTCTTTTGTGTTGTTTCACGATCTCTATGTTTTTATCATGAATCAATGTCAGAGCTCGTTTAAGCTTTGCATCATTTCGTTTCACTTTTATTTAGATTTCATCTCATCAATCCATTTCTAAAGAAAACCAATTTGCTTTATTGAAATGAGAAAATGAACATGAGGAGCAACTCGAGTTGGTCCCTTTTTATAGTAGAGAGGAGGACCCTAGCCTTTGAATCCTATTGGTCTAGTCTTGCCTCTCTTTTTATTCAAATTTAAAAAAGTGTGGAAACCATCAAAAACCCAACTTTATTCACTAACTTGACATTTAGGCCCTGCGACATTAAAAGTCTTGCAAAAAGGCCTAAAGTCCTTTTATTGACTTTAAACTATTCAATCAAATAACTATGTGATCATCGGGTTGGACTTACACATGCAGGGTGTCAAATCTCTCTCACTTATTAACTAGAGTTAGGGTTGCCTTGGGATCCGCAAACCCTCCAACAGTATTTCTCACCAAAACTGGTGGCGGTCCCACAACACCTGCAATATGCAGTTATTGGGGACTTTTATTGGCTTCGTGCCAAATCTTGATTAAATGGTACTGCACCATCTCCATAAAGTCGAGGCGTGCAGTATTAAAATTCAAATTGTGTGGCAGAAAACAACGGTGGGCTCCGGCAATCCACTTGGAGGTTGTCCATGATGTGAAGCGTGATTCCCAGGAGCCTCCCATCATTGCCACACAAAAATATAAATGAGCAACCGACAGTTGATCTTTGATTTGCTCTGAGGCCATCGGCTTATTTGGATCGAATGCTAGAGGAGGGAGACAATCATCCCATCTGGTTGCCAGTGACGCCAACAAAGTTAGATATTTAGCAAATATTGCTGATTGTCGTACCGTTGGATCTAGAGAGTGGACATATTCTCTCTAATAGGCTTGTAAGGCACGGTGGAAATCCACTAAGATTGTCCAGCTGTAGGGATGATGGATGATTGGCCAATTGGGCATATGGATGGTGATCTTGTCCATAGCCAATCCCAAATCTTTCCATTTATTTCTTTCCAACATTGGCACATAATACGGATCTACCCGCAATTGGCAAGGGCTGGCGACGTAACTCCCAATTGATTCCAGAGTTTTTTCAAAAACAGTGATTCTCCATGCCAGCTGCTCACCCAATGTAGGTATTTTATCAAACTCTTTGTCGGCCTCTATCTCAAAGGTCTTAAACTTCAGAACCCATCCACCACGCGAGGACTCATGCAGATGTTGCTTTAAGAAGGTTTGGATCTGGTGCTCAATGCGGATGGGCCTTCTGAATAGAGGTGTGGTCCTTGATGAGGATGGACCTGCTTGTACTGCCGGAAAGATTGGCGGTTGTTCGGCTATATCCGGAGCTCCCCTCTGGTCCATGCTCAAGTCTACCCCCGAGATCATACAATCATACAGATTAAGAATGTGCACAAAATCTACAATATCATCTATTGACTTTTTGATTTTTCAAGCATTACATGATAGATCCATGTAGTGCATTGGTGTGAGAGAAATACCACTGATGCATCGTGTAGGATCAATCAAGGCCTGGCCATTTCAACATGTTTCCAAACTCCTCCAATAATTTGTGCACTGCCATGTATTGACTTTCTAGACCCTTCATTGTAGGATGTCTTGTACCTATAAAATGAAGCTTTTGGCAATCCATGCATCTCCTACCATGCTACACTACAAATTGGCTCCCTTTGAAACATCATGTATGTGCATCTTGATCCAAGTACATTATGTGTAGTTTGTAACATGTCATAAATATATGTCACCCTATTTTCAAGTTTGCTTCGTGCATTGTGAATCTTGTCACGATTCATAAGTTGACAACATTGTCGCTTACAACAATCTATGGACGCCACTTTTTGAATTGCTTCTAATGAGCACTTGACTTCTCTCTTTTTTTCACTTGAACAACTTGAAGTTTTTGTTTTTCTATGAATCATGTTATATGACCTTTTTTCTTCCATCCAACAGCGTTTCTCCGGCCATTAGAAAGGCAACATCTGACTCTTCACTACTATGCTCATCATCATTTAAGAAGTCTGATTTTTCTGTTTATGGACCCCTCAATCTTGATCCACATCCATTAAAGTGAGTTGATTGATTGGCCATTTTAGCAAGTCTAACTTTTCGTTCATTGTGCTAATATTAGCATGCCCATACCATTTTGTTATAGTGATTTCCACATGGTCATCTCCAAGCTCCTCAAAGTCAATTGCCTCATATGAAAATACAAGCAAAATGTACCCTTCTCCTAGGACAGTTTCACGACCTGAATTGAAAAATTTACCTTCTTGTCAATCCAATCCTAACGTGTAAGTGTTTTTGCCTCATTTTGAATCAATGCTTCTTCAATAATCTCCTCACTTGGATCTTCAATAACATCATCCTCCATGTTGGCATTTGTTTGGCATTTTTTTGGCATTTGTTTGTACTCGTCGATTTGTTCAATGTGTCATTATCTTTGACTTTCACATCTTGAATACACCAAATCACGAACTTCCAATTGCTTCATCCAAAGTATCGGCATCCATTGTAGAAACAGGCAATAACTTTCCTTTTTGAGTGGTTGCATGAACAATGATTGAGCATCTTCCGATACCAATTTGTTTTCATGACAAGTTGCATTTGGATCCAATGAAAAAATCTCACCAAGTCCACATTCTTTCATGTTGATTGTAAGAACCACTAGTGTTCCCACTTTCAAGTTATATTCAACACTTGTAAAAGTAAAGACATTCTCTTATTAGAAATTTTCATGATATATCAATTTGAGCATGCCAACATCTACCACTAGATTTTCATAGTTGAAGATTTATTTACAATTAACAACATTCATGATCTAGGTTCACTAAGATATCTTTTTTATTGGAGCAAAATTCTCCAATAGTAGAACTCATTCTGTGATACTTATTGTAAGCACCACTAATATTTCCATTTTCAAAATATATTCAACTTTTTTGTACAAGCATAGATGTTCTCTTGGTACGAATTTCTATAGTACATTAGTTGAGCATGTACTCATCTAGCACTAAAATTTCATAACTAAAGATTCAATTACAATTAGTGTTTTCGATGAACTAGGTTCACCAAAGTATCATTTTTATTGAAACACGATAGTGTTATTCTTTATTAGTAAAAATCAATTCTTTGAACCTAGTTCATCTAATTATGTAATTACCATAAATTTATGTCTAAAATCCAAGTTATGTCAAGAAAAGTTCACAAAGTCAAGATTCCTTTAATCAATCCTAATCTGGTAATACCATGAAAAGAGATTCAACCATTGAAAGAAAAACATCATAAGACTTTTTGAATGTTTAGGAAAATTGGAGACATTGGTAATAATTTTGTATTTTTCAAGGAATATTCGATATCTTTCATGAAAATGAGTTGGTCCTTGTGACTCGTCTACATATGCATTGAGTGCCCAAACAGTGAACAAGATGAACATGATAATGATGAATCACACAAATGATTTTATATTGTGTTGGATTTAATGGGGCTTGAAAATTGATAGTTTGGCATTAGAAGTAGAGAGGTACAAATTTAGTCTTCCAAAATCAAGATTTAATGTCCAACGTTCAAGGTTTACTAGTTTAATATTAATATTCTTATTGGAATAAGATAGTGACATTCTTCAATCCTAGAACCCAGCTTGACGAACCTAGTTCATCAAAATGTCTCATTGTTTAGGAAATTGGGGACATTCTTAAAAAATTTGTATCTTTTTAAGAAATATTCGTTGATGAAAATGAGTTGGTGCTTGTTGACTCGTCTACATATGCATTGAGTGCCCAAGTAGCAAACAAGACGAACATGATAAGGATGAATCAAACAAATGATTTTATATTGTGTTGGATTTAATGGGACTTCAAAATTGAGAATTTGGCCTTAGAAGTAGAGAGATACAAATTTAGTCTTCCAGAATAAAGATTTAATGTCCTACGTCAAGGTCCAAGATTTATGGTTCATTAGTTTTATATTCATATTCTTATTGGAATAAGATAGTGGCATTCTTCTCAGTACTAGAACTTAGTTTGATGAACCCAGTTTCTCAAAGTATCTCGTTGTTTAGGAAAATTGGAAAAATTGTCAATATTCAAAATTTATAGCTATTTTTACTAGGAAACCTCAATTTTATGTTATGAGCATCCCAAACACTCTTGTAAACTAAATAAAGCAACTTAAAAAAACTAAGTGCTTTCTTAATTCATGCGATCTTGAAGCTAATGTTCCGTACAATGTTTGCATACCTTGCTTTGTTTCCATTTGAAGTTTTGGCTAGTAACAAACTAATGTAGAGTTTCCGGAAGATATTACACTGCTTTTAATCCAATCTAAATAAAGGTCTTCATTTGTTTTGGTAGCTCCTGCATCCAATCTTGAACACAAAAATTGACACATGATAATGATTCTTTAATTTTGAAATTAAAAAATAGGGTTTTAAAGAGGCAAACAAAATTCTACGAAATTTTTAATCCCCAACAAAATTCTACATACATTCATCATCAATTCTTGAACATATTTAGCATAACTTTACTTTTGTGCATCATAACCATTTGATACTCACAAGCTTTGCAACAGGTGCAAAGGTTTCATTATAATCTATGCCTTTGACTTGCAAACAACCTTTTGCTACAAGTCTAGCTTTGTACTTATGAATGGAACCATCTTGATTATATTTCAATCTATATATCCATTTGCAAGTAAGAGGCTTCTTTCCATAAGGTAAATCAACAAGCTTCCAAGTCTGATTTTCCATTAATGCATCAAACTCTACTTGCATAGCTTTCCTCCAATATTGAGACTTATTTGCTTCCTCAAAACTAGTTGGTTCTTCAAGCATAGTGGTCAAGAAAGTATAAGAGTTGAGTAGTCGAAAATCTTCCCTTTGCTCCCCTTTGTCACTATAAGTGAGCCTTGATGGCTCAATCCTCGTCCTTGTTGATCTTCTTGGCACCCTTGGACTTTGAGTAGGTTCCTCTTGGTCTTCATCTTCATGAAGCTCCTCCTCGGCCATAGCATGATCCTTGACAGGTTGAGTGTTGTTGGAAGTCACCTTTCCTTTGGTTTGGAGAGATTCATCAAAAAGTACATCTCTACTAGCAACAAAGTTTTTTGTAATAATCCTATAAGCTTTCTTACTTTCACTATAACCAACAAAGATGCCTTCGAAAGAAGTGGCATCTTCTTTTTTCCTTGTTTCTAAAGGAATATGTACATAACAAGTACATCCAAAAACTTTCAAATCACTAAGATTTGGCTTTTTGCCAAACAATACTTCATAACGTGTTTAATGGCACTATTAGTCATTCTATTACATAGAAAGTTTGCACATAAAATAGCTTCTCCACAAAATGAAGATGCATCTAATCTCATAGCTTTAGCACACTCACATAGTGTCCTATTCTTTCTCCCAACTACTCCATTTTGTTGTGGAGTATATGTGCAAGTAAACTCTCTCCTAATGCCATTAGTTTCACAAAACTCTTTCATCCTATTGGAGATGTACTCCCCTCCATTATCACTCCTTAATACTTTCAAGCTAGTATTAAGTTGCTTTTCCACAAGAGTTTTGAACTTTACAAAGGACTCAAAAACTTCACTTTTCTTAGACAAGAGATCAACCCAAGAGTATCTTGATTTATCATCAATAGAAGTGACATACATAAGAGCTCCACCATTTGATTCATGTGAAAATGAATGAACATCCAAGTGTATAAGGTCAAGAGGAGAGTTAGATCTTATCAAAGATCTCTTGAACGGAAGCTTATGAGATTTAGAGAGTCCACAAGCTTCACAAAGCTTGCCACACTTGGATATGGTTTTGGGAAGTCCACTTTGTAAAAATTATAGCAAATAAGGATCCTAAAACACTTGAAATGATGAGGAAAACAATAGATTATGATTTCATAAGATTAGCACAAGTTGAACCATCAAAATCCATCAAAAACCTATGCTTGAACCTCACTAAATGGCCCAAATCCTTGAAGAAGGCTTCACACGTGTGAAAGTACGGCCTCCCACAGTCTGAGTACTGTACACCAGACCTACATTCAATCCTATAATCATTAGTAATCACAAGTACTCAAACAATTATGAACATAGAGAGCAATTGCACCATTATGAGAGAAAAAACATGAAATTGCTTGATTGATTTTGGTGAGATATCATCACCTATATATACATGATCCATCACGGTTTTGGGCAGGTATGAGTAGCCCTAAACCTATCCCTAATGCTAATTTTGGTGGATCTTTCATCCCTACCAAGTTAGGGTTGGAATCTTGGAGATCCCTCAACAATGCAAAAATTACCAAAAATAGCTCCTATTTTTTCTCCCTTGTATCTAAGCATAATTTGGACTCATTCCAAAGGTTCTAACACTTAGGTCTACTTGAGAACATCCTTATGAATGGAATCCTATGCTATTTGGAACGTGTGACAAGCCACATCATGACCATTTAACTATTTACAAGTCATATGACCAAAACTAGTCAAGCTAGAATTGTGAATTTTTAACACTCCTCCTCACTATCTAGCTTGGTTCAACCATTGCTTTACTAATCACTCCAAGTGATGATCTGAACTTCATAAAAGGTGTCCTTTGAAGTGGTTTAGTAAGTAGATCAGCTACACATTCATTGCTTGGAACATGCTCCAAAGCAATCTCCTTGGCTTGCACCATTTCTCTCACAAAGTGATGGCATATCTCAATGTGCTTAGATCTTGCATGGAAGATTGGGTTAGATGCAAGGTGTTGGGCTGATATATTGTCATTGTAGATGATTGGTGCCTCCTCTGAATCCATGATCTTTAGTTCCACCAATAATCTCTTGATCCAAAGTACCTCCTTTGTAGTGGTTGTCAAAGCTTTGTACTCGGCCTCGGTTGAAGATAGAGATATAGTTTCTTGCTTTTTTGAAAGCCATGAAACCACACCTTCTCCTATGAAAGTTGAATAGGCACTTGTTGATTTCCTATCCCTCTTGTCCCCTGCAAAATCTGAATCACTAAATGCATGAAGGTTAATCACATCTCCTCTATATAGAATCCCAAAATCCAATGTACCTGAGATGTATCTTAGAATCCTCTTAGCCTTTTTCCAATGGATATTCAATGGCTTTTGCATGGATTGGCTCAACCTACATACACTAAAGCTAAGATCTGGTCTAGTTATAGTGATCCACATTAAGGAACCTATAAGTTGCCTAAACAAAGTGATGTCCATGAAGGATCTTTCATCATCTTCATTTGGCACTTTTACATCTTGCTCCATTGGTGTGTCAACACTTTTGCATACTTCCATCTTAAACTTCTTCAAAAGACTTTGAGCATAGTTTACTTGACTTATAAAGATAAAATCAGACCCTCTAAGTACTTCTATGCCTAAGATGAAGTGAAGACACCCTAGATCTACCATCTTGAACTCTAAGGATAGATCTATCTTGATTTTTTCAATACCATCAACACTATTTCCACTAATGATGATGTCATCTACATAAATGAGTAAAAGTACAATACCAACATCATCAAACTTAATGTAAAGAGTGGGATCATATTCACTTTGAACAAAAGAAAGTGAAATAAGATAGCAATGTAGTCTTGAATTCCAAGATCTTGAGGCTTGCTTCAAACCATAGATGCTTCTTTGGAGATGGCATACTTTGTTCTCCATTCCATGCTTGATGAACCCTTGTGGCTGCTCCATATAGATATCTTCTTCCAAAAAACCATTCAAGAAAGCATTAGAGACATCCATTTGACATAGAATCCATCCAAAATGTGATGCAAGTGCAATGATTAGCCTTATTGTGACCATCTTGGCCACGGGTGCAAAAGTTTCCTCATAGTCTATCCCTCTCTCTTGAGCATAACCTTTTGCAACTAATCTTGCTTTATGTTTGTTAACACTCCCATTTGCATTCAACTTAAGCTTGAAGACCCACTTGCATCCTATTACATTCCTTTGAGGTCTCTCAACAAGCAACCAAGTTTCATTCTCAATCAAGGCATCATACTCATCCAACATAGCTTTATACCATTCTTTGGAGTTCAATGCATCTTCAACATTAGACGGTTCTTCAAAACTAGATAAATCATAAGAAGTGGATGAGATACCCTCAACTTGCTGTCCTTTGCCTTGATATGTGAGCCTTGATGGCTCCACTTTTGCCCTTGAAGATCTCCTTGGTGTGATAGGTGGGTTTGGTGTTTGCTCCTCCATGAGCTCCTCCTCAAAACCAAGATCTTGCTCCTCGGCTAACATGACAACATTAGTATCCACAAATGCATCCAGCTTATAAAGTTTGCCAAGTCTAGTTCCCTTAGCCACTATCTTACCCTTCTTCTTGATGAAACATTCATTTGAAGCAAAGTCAACATTGAAACCATTGTCTACCATTTGGCCAACACTTAGTAGATTCTTTGTTATTGTAGGAATGTACAAAACACCTTCTATGTTGATCTTTTTGGAAGATCCTAAGCAAAGGGGAATGCTACCAACTCCTTCAATTTTACAAGCTTCATCATTTGCTGTATAGATAGACTTTATAGGTCCATCATAAGATAAGAGAGAAGAGAAAAACTCCCTTTTACTAGTCATGTGTGAACTAGCACCCGAGTCAATCCACCAAGGATCTTCTCCTTTGAAGCTTGTTGAAGAAAATATGGACATCATGAGAGAGTCCTCATGTGAACTCTCCTCCTCCTCCTCTTTGCTCATGTTGGCTTGGCTTTGATCTTGCTTCCTCTTGAAGCATTCCGAGGCATAATGCCCCATCTTGCTACAATAGTAGCACTTCACCTTTGATTTGTCCTTCTTGACTTTGGTGGTTGATGGAGATGCCTTTGGGGGTCCTTCTTGATCCTCAAGCTTTGTAGACTTCTTGAATGTTGATCCTTTGCCTTTGGACTTGCCTTTGCCTTTGGTGAAGAGAGCTTGGTCATCTCCACCTTGGATGGAAAGCCTATCCATCCTCTCTTGCATTTGGCTCCTTCTTGATTCCTCGGCCATGAGCGTGCCTTGGAGTTCTTCAAGTATGGGTAGCTTACCCATAATTGCATATCCCTTAACCAAATTGTCAAATTCAAAGCTTAGTCCATTCAATATGAGTTGAACAAGCTCTTCATCCTTGATAGGGTCACCTATAAAGGCTAGCTCTTTGTTCAATTCCTTTACTCTTAGGACAAAAGTATGTGCACTCTCTCCTTTCTTTTGATAGCTTCTATAGATTTGATTCTTCAAAGCTAACATTCTAGTTTGGTTCTTGGATTCATAGACCTTTTGCAAAGTCTCCCAAGCATCTTGAGCTGAAGTGCAATCTCCTACCTCTCTTAAGAGTTCATTTGCAACATTCATTTTTATGCAATGTAGTGCAACATTGCACCTCTTGATGTATTTGGCTTTTTCTTGAGGATGAATAGGTTCACCCTCCTTACCATTTACAATTTCCATCAGATCTTGCATGATCATGATAGATTCCATTCTAACTTTCCATATGGAATAGTTAGTTTTGTTGAGCCTTTCATTAGTATCCAAAAGATATGCATTTATAGATGCCATCTAGTCTCCTAATCAAGGACTTGACACAAATGAAGGTTACTTCTATTGATTTGATTGAAGGTCTACCTTATCCCACTTCTTAGGGACCTGAAAAGATCAGTAATAGACTTCCTATAAAGATCTAAGAATGATCTCTAACAAAATCAAATCATAGAATACTAGAAACAACGCACTTGCTTGATTGAAGTAGACAATACTAGTAGAATTGCCCCTCTTTCTATAAAGAACATTAAAGCTTCCAAATGATCTGATAAAGAGTGAATTTCAGCAACCTAATATACTTCCAAAATCACTTGTAAAAGATCTAAATGGAACTTAATGAGGATGCAACACAATCTACTATCCAATCACAAGCAAAAAATGATCAAAATTGATGAAAAATTGATCTAATTTGGTGCATAAGTCAAGCAATGGTTGGACTGAACCTAAATCACTTTAGGAGGTGCCTACTACACCTTAGAACAGCCTTGAAGAGTCCCCAAAACTCTGATCTTCCCTCTCCTTGAATGCTAGAAAGCCTTCTCTATGGAATCACCTCCAAAACTCGCTTAGAAATCAATGCTTGGAGCAAGCAAAACTTGCTATCTTGGTAATGTGAATTGAATTCAACTTTGCCTCTGGTTTTAGACACCTAAACACCTGCAAATGAAGTCACACAACACCAATCTCCAATGTATTTGACTCGCTTTGAGTTCTAGAATCAATACTAGATGCTAAGATCCAATCTACACAAGATTTAGATCAAAAATTGTGATCAAATTGAATGAAAACCAAGGATTTAGCTCATTTCAGCCTTTAGGCTCTGATACCATGTAAAAATTACAGCAAATAAGGATCCTAAAACACTTGAAATGATGAGGAAAACAATAGATTATGATTTCATAAGATTAGCACAAGTTGAACCATCAAAATCCATCAAAAACCTATGCTTGAACCTCACTAAATGGCCCAAATCCTTGAAGAAGGCTTCACACGTGTGAAAGTACGGCCTCCCACAGTCTGAGTACTGTACACCAGACCTACATTCAATCCTATAATCATTAGTAATCACAAGTACTCAAACAATTATGAACATAGAGAGCAATTGCACCATTATGAGAGAAAAAACATGAAATTGCTTGATTGATTTTGGTGAGATATCATCACCTATATATACATGATCCATCACGGTTTTGGGCAGGTATGAGTAGCCCTAAACCTATCCCTAATGCTAATTTTGGTGGATCTTTCATCCCTACCAAGTTAGGGTTGGAATCTTGGAGATCCCTCAACAATGCAAAAATTACCAAAAATAGCTCCTATTTTTTCTCCCTTGTATCTAAGCATAATTTGGACTCATTCCAAAGGTTCTAACACTTAGGTCTACTTGAGAACATCCTTATGAATGGAATCCTATGCTATTTGGCACGTGTGACAAGCCACATCATGACCATTTAACTATTTACAAGTCATATGACCAAAACTAGTCAAGCTAGAATTGTGAATTTTTAACAACTTGCTAGCTCCTTTGTCACCATGGTCTCCATAGCTTTGTAGTTAGGATGGCCTAACCTTTTGTGCCATAATTCCACTTGAGTGAGCTCCTCCCTTGCCATGTTCACACTTCCAACCATCACATTAGCATCCAATTTGAATAACCTCCCTTGCTTGAGACCACTAGCAATACATTTTTCATCTTTCAAGATAGAACATGCTCCCTGCTTGAAATGTACATCTAATCCACTATCCATAAGTTGTCCTACACTCAACAAGTTCTTTGTAATTAAAGGTACATAAAGAACATTGTCTAGATCTACTTTTTTAGATGATCCTAGACATAAAGGAATGGTTCCAACACCTACAATCTCACATTCTTGATCACTTGCAGTGAAGATAAATCTCTTAGAACTATTGTAAGAAAGTAGATTAGAAAAGTAGTCTTTTTGGTGAGTCATGTGAGAGCTTGTCCCATTATCAATCCACCAAGTGTCTTGATTAGATGTTTGTGGTGAGGATACCATCAAGGATAGATTGTCTTCTTCCTCCTCCTCAAGCACAAGATTGTCTTGATTGTCCTTCTCTTGGGCATTCTTCTTCTTGTAGCACTCGGAGGCAAAATGTCCCTTTTTTCCACAAAAGAAACACTTTAGCTTCTTTTTGTCCTTCTTGCTCTTGCCTTTGGAACTTGATGCTCTATCTTTGTTCTCCATCTCCATGTCTTGAGTCTTCTTGGATGGAAACTTCTTCTTCTTGACTTTCAAAGAAAAGTTAGCTTTTTCATCACCATCATTCAAAGATAAGGAACTCATCCTACTTTTGATATGAAGCATTCTACTCTCCTCACTAACAAGCACACTTTGAAGTTTTTCAATACTAGGAAGTGAATCTTGAATAACAAATGTTTGAACAAGATTTGAATAATCATCTCCTAATCCATTCAAAATGATTTGAACTAATTCATCATCTTTGATTTTATCATCTATAGAAGACAACTCCTTATTCAAAGATTTGATCCTGAAGACATAATTTTGGGCACTTTCACTACTTTCTTTCATGCTTTGAAGGATTCGATTCCTAAGCATGAGTATCCTTGAAGTGTTCTTGGATCCATAAATGGCTTTTAATGAATCCTATGCCTCTTTGGATGTGGTACAAGATGAGATTTCTTTCAAAAGTTCATTACTTACATTCATTTTTATGCAATGTAATGCAACTCTACATCTCTTTTTGTACTTAGCCAATTCAACTCCCCTTTGAGGTTCTACTTCCACCTCAAGTACTATGTCATAAAGATCATGAAGTACAAGCAATGACTCCATTCGAACTATCCAAGTAGCATAATTAGTGGATGTAAGTCTTTCACTAGCTTCAAGCAAAAAACCACCCATTGATGCCATTTTTGAATGTGAAAAAGCACTAGAAACTCTTATGGTTTCTCTAAGAGATCTGAACCTAAAGTCTTCTAGAAATTTAGAAAGCTTATAGACTCAATCCTATCACTCATGAACCAATAGAGAATGATGGAAATTTAGATTCTAGTCTCAAACTTGCGAAATCACTCCTTAATCTATGATTTTTAGCAATTTCTCTCTTCAACCTCAACATACACTCAAAAATTAGAGAAGATCAATTAATGCACCAAATCCAAGCTTCAATTTTATTTTATTTTGGCTGATCTAATCCAAGAACTAATCAAGGGATTAGATTT
The DNA here is from genome assembly GCA_029204225.1 of Diphasiastrum complanatum. Lineage (NCBI taxonomy): Eukaryota > Viridiplantae > Streptophyta > Lycopodiopsida > Lycopodiales > Lycopodiaceae > Diphasiastrum > Diphasiastrum complanatum. The sequence goes on from CM055093.1 coordinate 27,606,171, forward strand.
ATTATAGAAAATGCTTGATTTTGCACCAAAAATTACTCAAATTGGGTATGTGAGTCAAAATTTACAAATTTTTGAAATTTCTCAGTCAAAACTGGATCTGTATGGTCTCACACGTGTGAAAAGGGTTCCTACAGCCCACAACAAGATCTGGACCAAAAATTTTGAGGATAGCTATCAAATCCAACTCGCTACACAAAATTTGACTAGTTTTCTAAAAAACTGCTAATTTTGGCTTTGATTTGGATTAACCCTATCAATTTCAACAAAATATCTTGTACTTGGCTCTGATACCATGTGCAAAAAGTACAAAAAGGACCAAGAGTGGATCCTAATCTGATCCTCAAGAGGGATTGGTTGTCAGATTACTTGATCGATCAATCTACTTGAGATTAAGATCAATCTAGATCAATTCTAGACACAAAATCCTAACAAGAACAATCACTCAAAACAATCAAAACAAATGTAAACAAATGGAGATTGGAGTCCGTACTCAGACAATGTTTCACACGTGTGAAACCAGAAAGTACACCTACCTTCAATAAATGATTGTTCTTGTTAGGAATTTGTGTCTAGAATTGATCTAGATTGATCTTAATCTCAAGTAGATTGCTAGATCAAGTAGTCTGACAACCAATCCCTCTTGAGGATCAGATTAGGATCCACTCTTGGTCCTTTTTGTACTTTTTGCAAAAATCTGACCTCTTCGTTGAGAACTTCGCTTCTGACAAAATGATACTTCAGTCAATGTGCTTACTCCCAGAATGAAATCTATGATTGGCTGATAAAGCAATGGCACTTTGATTATCACAAAATAAAGTCGTTGGAGCATATTGATTCAAACCGATATCTGAGAGTAAGTTCGTCAACCAAATTGCTTCCTTTGTAGCTTGAGAGGCTGCGATATACTCTGATTCAATGGAAGATAGAGCTACTGAAGATTGCTTGCTTGCAATTAATCAGATTATATCTGACTAACATGTCGTAAATGTATCTCTGTTGAGAAATGTAGACCAACTTCTGTTTTCTGTCTTTGTGGATTTGTATACCAAGACAAAAATGAGCTTTCCCCAGATCGGTCATGTCGAATTCGGAAGATAGCATTGTCTTGGCCTCTTTTATCAGATCGGTATTGTTGCTAAAAGGCAATGTATCATCCATGTATAAAGTGATAATAATAAAAGACTGCTGCACTGCTTTGAAATAAACATTAGAATCTGAAGAGCTAGGCGTATAGTCGTGATCAATAAGGAAAGTATTGATCCTTTGAAACCATGCTCGAGCAGATTGCTTCAAGCCATAAAGTGCCTTATGGAGTTTACACACATGATTGTGTTTACTCTCGATAATATAGCCTTTGGATTGCACCATGTAAATGTGTTCTTTGATAACTCCATTGAGATGTATTGTCTGTACATCTATTTGATGTATTTCCAAATCTGTTGCAGCGGCAAATGATAGCAAAAGTTGAATAGAAGAATGCTCGACTACTAGACTGAAGGTCTTAGTGTAATTGACGTTGTATACCGAAGAAAACCTCTGGTGACAAGTCATGTCTTTCTCTTGTTGATACTTTTGTTTGCATTGTACTTGACTTTGACTACGTTTCTACTACCAAGTAATTTGACAATTATCCATGTTTGGTTCTAGATAAGAGATTAATACTTTTTATCCATAGTTTCTTTCTAGAGATCTAAATCAGGTTGACTGAGTGCCTCTTGGACAAACGTCGGTTCCTAAACAAGGTAGGCTGCAAACTCATCGATATATCGATTAGGTGGTTTGCTTGCTCTTGAAGATCTTCTGGGTAATAGAGGAAGTTGATCATTTCCATCATACTGTAGTTGCTGAACTGCAACATCATCATCTTCTGATTCGTCGTTGATTTGTAGTTTGTCAAAAGTAGAAGAGCTTGGACCTTCAATGGGAATAGTCGACTAAGGACCTGGGAAGTTCAATGTGTCGGATGAAACCGAAGAGTCAACTATGTGGGCTTTGCCTTTTCCCTTGAGGTCGATAAACTGATCTTCGATGAAGATGACATCCCAGCTAGTGAATATCTTTGACTTGATGGGATCGAACAACTTGTAGGCTTGATCTGAAGTAGTGTAGCAGATGAAAATACATTTGATACTCTGGAAGTCGAGCTTCTTCCTGAGATCACGAGGTATCTACGCAAAAGCAGTACATCCAAAAACTCGTAGGCTTGATAAAAAATGGTTTGGTACCTATCCAAACTTCGAATGGCATTTTGTTTGAGAGACCTTTAGTAGGACATCTGTTCTGAATATAGGTTGCTGTTGAAATAGCTTCAGCCTAGAAGGACTTTGGAAGTGTCGCATGTGATAACATGGACTTTGCGGATTCAACTAAGGTTCTGTTCTTTCTCTCAGCAAGATCATTTGACTGAGGCAAATAGGAGGTATTGTATTGTTGCTCAATGTCGTTGTTAAGACAATACTCCTTGAATTCGGTGGAGATGTATTCTCCCCCGTTATATGACCTCAGTGCTTTGATTCGTTTGCTAGTTTGATTCTCAGCATGCTCTTTGAATTGTCTGAATTTGATGAAAGCCTCTAATTTCTGCTCAATAAAATAAGCAGCTATTCTTCTGGAGAATTTGTCAATAAAAATAATGAAATACTTTGCATCTAACAATGAAGGAGTTTGCATAGGTCCACATATATCTGTATGAACAACATCTAACAGACCTTTTGCTGCATATCTATGGTTTGATCTAAAAGAAATCCTAGCCTGCTTTCCAAAGATGCAGCTACATGACAGACAGGGAGATTGACCTTACCAGAAGATTAGTTGAGATCAAGAACCATGGACTGTATGGACATGTTCAAAATAGATGCATAATTCACGTGTCCTAAGCGATGATGCCATAGTAATGCTTTATTGACTAGAACAGAGGTTTTCAAGGCTTGACTAGACTCAGAATAACAATGTGCCAATCTATATAAGTAACCATGCCTCTTGCCGAGTGTAAGGATCTTATTACTCCTATCAATAATTTTGCATTGATCAAATTTGAATTCTACCTTACGACCTAAATCTGTAATTCTACTTACTGATAACAGATTTGTAGAGAGTTTAGAAACATATAAGTCCTTTGATAGTAGTTTGAGTTGATCATGCTAGAATCTCAATCTCACAGTACCTTCACCTTCAATAATGTGAGTACTATTGTCACCAAAATGAACAAATTCCTTCATGTTGTAAGGCGTGTAAGAGTTGAAAATCTCATGTTGATTGGTCATGTGTTGAGTTGCTCCAAAATCAAAAAACCATGAATCATCCAAAAATGCGCTTTGGTCTTTGACCATGAATGTGCCTTTATCCACTTCGACCTGGGGAGATGATGAAACTGTGTTTGCTTGTTGATCAGGTTGCTTGGCTGCATTCTTCGCTTGGAGAATGTGGCAATTCTTGATCTCATGGTTATTACACTTGCAATACCTGCAAAACATCTTCTTCTTCGACTGTGGATTTGATGATTGTACTTGGCTTTGAGTCAGCTTCTGATTCGTGTGTCTCGGAGCTTTTCTGCTTCTGTCGCTTAGAGCCTTTGTTGACATATAGAGCCTAAGAGGAGGAATTAGACAAATTGTCTTGACTTTGAGTCAGCTTCTGATTCTTTGCAGCCTTCGTGGAGATTTTTTGCTTCTATCGCTTAGAGCCTTTGTTGACATATAGAGCCTGAGAGGAGAAAGTAGACAGAGCGTCTTGACTTCTTCTATTGTCTTCTTGTAGCAACATAGTGATAACTCTAGTAAGAAATAAATTTGAGTGTGTCGATATGATCATCACCCAGTTCTCATATGTAGAGGGCAAGCTTGAAAGCAATGTCATAGTTGTGTCTTGATCGTCTATGACTGATCCGAAAGCAGCCATCTGTTGCAAGAGATTCTTAAACTGGTTAATGTGACTCTGAGGAGAATCAACAATAAACATTTGTATTAGGCCTTGAAGAAGAATCAATGCTCTGATTCCATGTTAGAAATAGGATAGATTATGTAATGCGGGAGCTTCCTACTTCCAATGCATGACTATCCCTATCAAAAATTAAACAAAGCAGTATTGATGAAAATCACGTTCAATCTTTAGTAACTAATTTTGAAATTGCTAGATACTAAGTGATTACATAGCCAAACATAAAGTATTAAATTCTCAGACAATTTCTATCAGTTACAAAAGCAATACAGAGATGCATGCATTCTAACATATATTGAACGCAATAAGAAGATAGTATTGATTCAGAAAAATAAAATCAGATGCTAATGAGTGCAAAACAATAGCGGATAGAAACCGTGCACTCTAAGTTGTCTCTGAGTAATTGAGAATAAGTCTGATAATAAGCAGCTTTGCTGATAAGCAATAGCGCAATAGCAACTCTAAATAAATCTCTAAAAGACTGAGCTAGAATGCTCAAGAGAGTTCAAGCTTGAAAGCTTGATAGAGAGCTAACAACAATACTTTCTGATTGTGAATGATCAGCATGATAAGAGTGCAGGAAGTGTCGTGTAATAACACTCAACTCCTTCACAATTCACAATGTTGATTTGTTGTTTTAGAACTTGAAAAGAGATGTATGAACACAGCCAAAAATGCGAGTAAACCCTAAGTTTTCTGACAGGCGACACTGCAGTTTTATACGGATTTCTACACAAGCGAAAAATCCAACACCACAGTTTTACATGCAGTTTTTAATAGGCAAAAAAGGCAAAAAACCAGACACTGTATTTTTACATGGGTTTTCTGACAGGCGAAAAATGCTTGCTCTACAAAAAGCCAAAGGTATCCTACAAGTAAAGACAATGTCCTACAAATCCCGAAGATGTCTTCCAAACGCCGAAGATATCTTATAAATCCCAAAGGCTGCCCTCAAGTAAAGGCAACGGCCAAAAGGCCAAGGAGTGTCACATCTCCAGTCTACCAACAATACACAAATTGTCGCTATCAGACCAGAAAGCCTTCGCGCTCCATTAACAAATTGATCCACTAATTTGTTTTACAACTGTTATCAATCTTGTAATTGTAAAGTTAAGCTAGTACAAGATTCTTCAGCTGATATGTATATATACATGTTATTGAGCGAGGGCAAAAGAGAGGAAGAGAGGAGAGGATTATGTTACGTGAGGTTAGATAGTGGAGAACGTCTTTTATCAGTAGTTGACTCCTCAAAGTTGGTGATCATAGAGAGAGAGAGAGAGAGAGAGAGAGAGAGAGAGAGAGAGAGAGAGAGAGAGAGAGAGAGAGAGAGAGAGAGAGAGAGAGAGAGAGAGAGAGAGAGAGAGAGAGAGAGAACTATTTTAGAATCTTAGCAATTGTCTTGAATATTCTAGTAGGATCACACGCTTATCAGCGCAATTGTATTGTGGTCTGATTGTTCACTCCCTTTTATACAAACACCATTATTAGAGAATTGTATGGTTGTCTATGATGCCTAAATTGATTTTACATTCTCTTAACATCAGGTTATCAGTATTAGAGGATTGCATGGCTGTCTCAGACGCCTAATTGTTTTTGCAATCTTTCTTTCACGGCAGTCTATGACTCCTACACTGATAATCTGATTTCACACACAAAGAACTGCTCGTAACTCCATTCTCCAAGTAATCCATGATTCTGGTTATAACAATTTATTTTTCTTTTTCGCCCATAGAGTGATATCAGTGCCTGCTTCCACATATTGCGCTACTGCTTATCATCAGAGCTGCTTATTATCAGACTTATTCTCAGTTATTCAGATACAACTTAGAGTGCGCTGTTTCTATCCGCTATTGTTTTGCGCTCATTAACATGTGATTTTGTTTTTCTGTATCAATACTATCTATCTTCTTATTGCGTTCAGTATATGTCAGAATGCATGCATCTCTGTATTTCTTTTGTAACTGATAGAAATTGTCTGAGAATTCAATACTTTATGTTTGGCTACTTAATCACTTAGTATCTAGCAATTTCATAGTTAGTTGCTAAAGATTGAACGCGATTTTCATCCTGCTTTGTTTAATGTTTGATAGTCGTAGTCATGTATTGGAAGTAGGAAGTTTTCGCATTACATTATCTATCCTATTTCTGACAAAAGTATAGTACTTTGGGAACCAAAAATGGATCTTGAAAGATCCACAAGAGTTATTATGTGCTTGCTTACCAATCTATCAAAAAACTAGTTACCAAAAACTTGATCTAGATTGGCATGTTCACAAACAACAAACATTGATAATGAAAATACAGATCATTGACACAAATCCCAGTTGGCACGTGTGTACTATAGGCTGTAGTACGTACGGCCTACAAGCTGAGTTTGAAGTGTTCAAAGTGTTGGCTTCATTTGGATCATCAAAATCTACGACTCCTTAGTTTCTGATTAGACGATGGCTATCTTTGACGCCTGAGAATCTATTTTAGAACTAAACTTCTGACTGAATCCATTTTTCAGTAATACCAGACACAAACCATTTCTAATCTCTTCGGTGGACTGTACTCATTTTGTTTTTGTGAGTATGAACTAATTTATAAGACCCCGTTGGGCACCAAAACATTTAAGCTGTGATTATACTTAGCATAAACATTGTATTAGACTATTTTTGCATCTAGCAGCCCATTGTAGCGGGAAAGTTTTTCCACAAATATTCCTGCTCTCTTCTTCGTTCACGTTCTCTATACTCTCTTGCCCGATCAAAAATCAGTGTACAAAATTGACACAAAAGTTCACAAAGAAATCAATGTAATTTCATCAAATATTCAAGAGTTAAATCAATAGTATAAAAAAAACAATATCAAATTCAAAATCTTAAAGAAAAAAGAAATTTCAACAGCCAAATCACCTCACGTAAGCATCCACTCTGTTCCCACAATTAGTTGCAATCCATCAACAATTTTGCCATTTTCATGCAAATGCATCAAGAAATTGAGAACTTAAAAAATAAAGAACAAAGTGAACTTTGGAATGAGTGATCACATATTGTCACAATGGCAAGATGTCCTAGGAGCACAAACTAAAAGTTGCTTCCACTTGTATGTAGACAATATAGACAATTAGTGTTAACAAGGAAATTTGACACCTAGCCATTAGTGAATCTACCCATGGTTACCAATAACACAAGCACTAATTAAAAAAAGGACACTTGCCAATTATTCAATCCGAAGATTTGTCACCAATAAAAATTGTATCCTAAGATTTGACACCAATAAACTATTATTGTGCGAGCAAGATAACCATAACATCTAACCTCGAAACCTTCATTCCATTTCAAATTCAAAGTTGAGAGAGAATCTATCTTGTAATGGTGAGATGGGTTGTTTCTTAGTGGTGGTGAGGTCATAGGATTTTTCAACAACTATGGGGTGGGTGTGTGGTAAAGAAATCAATTCAAAACATATGAGAGAGAGAGAGAGAGAGAGAGAGAGAGAGAGAGAGAGAGAGAGAGAGAGAGAGAGAGAATGTGATTTTTTATCAATTGTGGCACATTTTATGCACACATTCACTAAAGAATAATTGACTTTCATAGGCATCTTAGGAAATATGGAGAGATCAAAATACAAGTAAGGATTACCCATAGAACATTTGAGACTAGCACCTACTTGAGCCACTCCAAGAGGACTTCCCCCCATTTCACAAGGGATGAGATTTGCCCCTAGGTGGCATTGAAAGTTGCTTGGGGTCACTCAACATACCAAGGGAGTACCTTGGCCCTTGGGCCTCTTGGAGTACTGGGGACAGGCTTGGCATTTGCAAGCTACAATGCACGCCAAAGGCTAGTTTGCCTTTCAAAGAAAGGCAAAAATTTCAAAAACATGTCATTTAAATGGTAAACTTGAAAATTGTCCTTCCATTTGAAAGGTTACTTTAAAAAGTCAAATGTCATGCTATTCTGAACTTTTAAAATTAAATTTTAGTGTAAAATATAACAAGAATATACGTATAAGTGGTTGAAAGGTTCATACTTATTTTTATTTGAATGGTACCTTGCATTATACATGTCATGTGAACGGTTAAAGCCCATCCAGGTGAAAGGTAGAGGGGTGCACGTCAAATTCCAAGCCTTGATTGGGGAGTAAGGGGTGGGCCATTGCTTCCTTTCCTTAAAAAACACAAATATCTTATTTAATTTAAAAAATAGACAATAAATGCTTTGATTCCAAATGCAAGGAAATTTCAATTTCACATGGAAAGACATGGGCTTTCAACTTGGGAGATAATTGCAAATTTCTAAATGGCCCTCTACTCTTGCATGTGAAAGCACCCTAAGCATTAAGCATGAGCAGCACCGAAGAAGTGAACAACAAAATATCACAACTCTCCACCGTCTCACGACACGATCCATGCTTGCTTCTGGCATAGGACCTCGACCACGTCGATCCCTTTGCCCTTGTGGACGAGCTTGTCCCATACCATCTTTAACCGTGGCACTTTTTCAGCCATCCGCACCTCTCTGTTTTTGCTATAAAGATTCATCGCCTGCCCTGCTAACATTGTCATAACTTACTCACAATCTCCTTCTCATCAGTGGTTACTGATTTACCAAAGTCTGAACATCCATAACTGACGCGACTCGGGAGTAGCTTGCATTCAAGCACTCATTTCAAGGGCACTTGAAAACACATCTTATTCTAGTTATCGAATAGCGGAAGTTCGGAATGGCTGCTTCAACCCTTCCAACGTCCCTGTATGGCAAAACTCAGCAGAGTACGCAGGTTAACAGTAGATCTTTGATGCAACACGTAAAACTAGTTCCTCTCACAAAAACCTCTCTAGGAAGTTATCGGAACTTGCCTCGACTTAGTCTATCGTGCATGTCCAAGGTAACTATATTTTCTTAGTTCAAAACTGAAAAGATTTCTTGTTCTTGAATTTTGGATATAATTAATTATCTGTTGAGCTGGTTACTAGAAGATCTTCCAGCATTTTCATCATCCATGTTCCGAGTGATGTAGTCATTCGTTTCGATGTATTTGCAAGGTGAACTTCAGGTTTCTTTTTTAAATTCTACAATAGGTCGTCCACATGTAATATTAGATCTGCCAGTCAAATCTCACCCAGCTTAAACATGTTTGTATGCTCCTTTAGGATAATGCAGAATCAAGAAGAACCTCTACCACCCCAGCTGCTCTTAAGAAGGTATTGCATCTATATAGATCTACAGTCTATATTATTCAAATTAAACTTCCCTGCTTGTTAATTATACTCATTTCTTCTATTTTTATTAGAATGCACTTTGTACGTGACTATTTCTCACTTATGTTCGGTGAAACGAATCCGGACTTTGCCCTTGTCTTGCAGATGAGCACCAACTTCACTGATATATTCGCCTTTTCCGGACCTGCTCCAGAGAAAATAAACGGGAGATTGGCCATGCTGGGATTCGTATCAGCCTTGGGAGTAGAGATAGCTACTGGTCAAGGTCTCCTGGGCCAGTTAGACAACGGAGGGCTTTCATGGTTTATCGTCACAGCAGTTCTGTTTACGTCTGCGTCGCTTATTCCACTCTTCCAAGGTATCTCGGCAGAAAGCAAATCGCAAGATTTCTTTTCATCCAAAGCGGAGACGTGGAATGGCCGAGCGGCTATGGTAGGTCTTGTGGCTTTAGCGCTGACAGAATATGTCAAAGGTAGTCCACTTTTTTAATTAGTCGAAACTGTAAAATCACGAAAAAAAAAATACATTCGTGCACACCATATCGCATAGAATATTAACATGCCCTTTCTTTCGATGTTAAAACCTCAGATAATGAATTACAAACTCGATAAACGAGTTTTTCATTCTTCTGATGACAGAATATTCAATAATGCATATGGATATAGTTCGTAAAGAACACTTTGAGTATATTAAATGCAATTTTGGACATCTGTACCTGTTTGTGATGGTGATTAACTTGATGCTTTTGCTAGAAAATCACGCATAAACTCTTGTTCTTTTTGCTACGGAAAAAGAATTTGTGCATAATGTGTAGAAATGGAATCGTCATTCATGATTCTTTTTCAAAAATCGCTATCATGAAGATTTTTACGTTTTTTCATAGAGGTATGTGAACCCTTTTGCGAATTATATTCTTTGTAAACCCAAGAAGTTAAAACATTGCAAGCTTTTGGAAGATAACTCATATAAGGTTTTTGAAACATTTAGTATTAATCTTTAATTATGTATATCTTGTAGCCAGCTTAAGCTTCCAATTAAAGAATGTGGTATTATTTATAGAAAATTTGGTATGATTATCTCATCATGCAAGGGTTTCAAAGAGATTTTTTTTCCCTTTAATATCCTAGATCTTTCAATGGATGTCATCTTTTGAAAAATAATCCCTTCCAAAAAGTTCAAGTAAAAAATGCTGCATTCTAAAATCTGACAACTATCAAAGATTGGCATTTATTATAGTAACCAAGCTTGTAAAAGAATAGAGCATCAACTAAAACTATTTTTGATCTGCTAAATTATATTCATCATAATAAAAAAAAAGTTCATAATCCAACTATTTTTCTTGGGCATTAATATTGGTCGCTCTAACAATTATTTTCATGGTATAATGTGTTATAAGGTTAGAAATTAGTCACGTGTAACTAGAGTAAAAAATTGTACAAACGATCAAGCATCTACAAGATAGTTGTTTCAAAATTTTGCGTGGTTTTTTGAGGAATTATAAAAATTTACATGCATCTAACATGTTCAAAAGCCAACAGTCAAGGATCCTTCATATATTTTACTAAACATAACTCCATTTTTTATTTTTTAACGAAGGAAATGATGGTAGCTCAATAGGAATTCTATCTTTGCAAATTTTTTTGAGAAAAATTGACATGCACATTTTGCAAAGCAGAATGTGCATGTAAAATTTTACATGCACATTCCGGGCGGAAGGTTCAAGTAAAACAAGAATTTACGAAATAAATAAAAAAATAAAAAAATGAGATTATATTTGGTGAAGTCCAACTCCTCAGGCCCTTCCACCCACGGAAGAGTTTATGCCCCTAGGGCCTCTGCCCTCGTCCGTAGACCCTTCCAGGATGGAAGGGCCTCGAAGCCGGTCCTTTCCCCCCACATAAAATTCCTTACAAAACCAAAATTTTATCGATTTTTTAAAAGTCAACATCTTGCATTTTATCTTTGAAGCCAGTTTTTGAGAGAATTTGCCTATTCCATTTCTATAGTATGCCGGTTTTCCCAAGCATTGCTTTGAGAACCCAAGAAGCTTAAAAAGTGTAGGCTTTTGGAAGATAACTCATAAAAAGTTTTTGGAACATTAATTAACAATCTTCATTTGTGTTTATCTTGTAGGCACCTTAATCAAAATATAAAAGATTTGGTATGATTGCCTCATCATGCAAAGGTTCCAAAGAGAAAAAATGGCAAATGTCAAGAAAAGACAAAGTCATACACTCACACTAACTATTGGGAAATAATATGTTTAGTAACCTTTCATTTCTAGTAAAACATTTTTAAGATTATGGGGACACCATTAGGCCGAGCCAATTGCTGTTGAATTAGGTGTAAGGTTACCAAAAAGACCTTTTCCATTAGTAAAGGATTGTCTACGCATTATATGTTATAATTTTTTTATGGCCCATAGGTTTTGACCTTTTATGAGGTGTAATGTATACCTCCAAATTCTTGATGAAGATTTTATGACATTAAAATGCCTTGAAACGTCTTTTGAGCTTCAAAAGGCTTTAACATGCATCCCCAAAATTATTATGGACAATTTATTAAGTGTAAACTGGCTTTGAAAAGTCATATGATTTCAAGATTTAGTAATGTATCCATGTCACTTTCACATATGATCATCTAATTTAATTTAATTTTTGTTTTACAACTCTTTTCCATAGAACATCCCATGCACAATGCCTATATTACTAGTGTCAATGCTAAATCCATCATTTCTAGATAAATGAAGTTCTTTGCACGATTTAATCCACTTCAAAGATATCAAGTACAATATCAACCCAATTCTTACTTACATGTAACTGGTTGATAAATTGTAACCTGCAAATCCTAAATGTTATATATTCTTCATAGTACGAGCGAGATGCATTGAATCTCTCTCTCTCTCTCTCTCTCTCTCTCTCTCTCTCTCTCTCTCTCTCTCTCTCTCTCTCTCTCTCTCTCTCTCTCTCTCTCTCTCTCTCTCTCTCTCTCTCTCTCTCTCTCTCTCTCTCTCATGTACTATACTTGAAGATTTGCAATTTTACCATGTCAATATGTCGGTGACCATGATAAATAGGTTTATTAGCTACCGTATGATGTATATGGTTTTTTTAGGCAATGCTCATAATTCAAATGTCTACTTTCCCTCCAATTTGCACCTTAAAAGTCTATATAAGAGAGACATCACTACCAAATCCCTCACTATTCTTCTCTTTTCTTCTCCTCTCTTCTCCTCTCTTTTCTTCTCCTTCTTCCTTATGCTGTCTCACTCCCGGTGGCACCCATCTACGACTCTCGGGTCGTCACAAGCACACGGACTGAAATGCCTTTGTATCTAATGTTTCTCAATTTTGATAGCATACGCGACACTTGCTTTTATTGCTTGATGTGTGAGTAAACTATGGCAGAAGGAGGTTGCTGGATTGTGATCCAGCACCCTCTTAGAAAACCATACGTAGTATGCATGCTTGCCACTTTGATCAGAGGTAGAACTATGCTGAACTTTGATTCTTATTGGGCTGTTAGATGAATTTTGGATGATCTTTGAAATACTGTATGCTTTCAGCTATGTTTTACTTTGTTGGGTTATTAATAAAGGTTTTAAAAGGTTTGGTCTTGCTTTGGCAAGAGGAGCTATGTTTCATTCATCTCTCTTTGTCCATCCTTGAGGTGTAAATTCGACTATCCTTTGGTCGGATAGTATCAAACCTTTACCTTAAGTGGATTCATAGGCTAACAAAAGTTTTTTTTTCATGGTTCAATCCTCAGGTTGGTTTTAGGATGCTGTTGTTCTTAGTTATGGGGAGCCCCTCTCTCCACACCCTCTTGTTTTCTTAGATGAGTTGGACGAAGATAGTGTTTCATCAACTTGAAATCCGCAAGGACGTCAGAGACCAATCTACCTTCGAGTTCTGTCAAACTAAAAACTGTCAAATCCCTATGGTCCCTAAAATTATGCTGTTGTACAATGAATGTCTAGACAATCCATTGTTCTTGATCTCGACTATCCTCGCGAAACAGTCGAGCTACCTGTCTTTCAAGACTGTCTAGTTGAAAAACAGACTAGGAAGCCATTTAAGTCAAGCCATCATGTTGCTACAGTATTGCTAGATGTTGTACATTCAGATATTTATGGCCCAATGAAAAATCCTTCGCTGAAGGAAGCCAAGTATTTTATAACCTTTATTGACTAATTCTCGAAAAGAACAATGGTGTATGAAGACAGATACATTTTGATGAATTGTAAATTAGCTCACTCACCAATGGATCCAGGCCTGCATTTGTCAAAGGACCAATGTCCCCAGACAAAGCAGGAAGAGGAGCAGATGAAAAAATACCCGTATCGATCGATACTCGGATCTCTCATGTACGCAATGGTCTGTACAAGGACAGATATCTCTTTTGTTGTCAGCTTACTCAGCCAATACATGGCTATCATCATGTTTTGAAGTCCTAGCTAGAGTCAGAAAGGGCCATGTTGCTTTGGTTTAGATCGAAAGAGAGTGCTCTGGTCATCATATATTTTCACAAAAAATTGAATTTTAGTAAAGACTCAAATTTTTGAAAGGATCGAATTTTAGCAAGGTTCAAATATTTTTGAAAGGATCAAATTTTTGAAAAGTTCTAAGGAGCCCACCCGCTGCGATGGGCTGGTTCTCACCTCTTCTTCTTTTTTTACTGAAATTTTTTTTAGTGAGAGATGGATAGCAACTGATAACTTCCTTCTTCCGGAAGAGAGACTTTGATCCTCCAAAAACAATGCCAAAATCTCTAGTTCCCAATATGTATCTCAATACCCTCTTGCCTAGTTTCCAATGCTCCACACTAAATTGGCTTAATATACCAACACAATAGCTAAGATTAGGTCTTGTGATGGTTAGATATATGAGTGAACCAACTAGCTTCCTATAGAGGGTAATGTCGTTGAAGGATGTTTCATTACCTCTTATAGTGAGCTTTACGTTTGACTCCGTTGGTATATCAAAAGACTTTTCATCTACCATTAGAGGAGTTTTGAGCTCCAAAAGGACCCTATAAGAATTCGTGCAAACATCTCTTTTGTATTATTAGAATATCATAACACTATCTTAAATTAATACCTTTGACTTGCCATAACTTTTTGACCATAGCTCATAACTATACCATGTAAGATATCATTGGAAAGTGCCCGAGTGCTTTCCAACATACCAGACTTTGTTGAAATCGGACTTACCACTAAAAGTTATGCCATTTTAAATGTGGACTCAAAAAGTTACGTTTTACATAGATTTCAAATTTGAGTGTTTTGATTGGTCCATGTGTATTCTGAAAAATTTGAGAAAACATATAAAGAGAATTTTTACAAAGGGTCCTCTCTGGATTTGTTGGAGGGCTCCTTATTGCTTACTGTCTCTTGTTTCTTGGGTTCTGATAGCAGTCACTTCTTTTGTGACAATGCACACATTGGATGTTTGGATTTAGCCAACATGTGTCGATGGTATGTCCATCTCAACTGTATCTAGTGCAAGATTTCCTTTCACCACTCTGCAGTCTTGTTGAATTTCACACGTGTGGACTGTCCACTACATGTACTTGTGATCTCCTAAGGTGTGTAGATGCACCAACATCAAGACTAGATTGAGATTCAAGATCAATCTTGAATCCTATGGCAAAAACACACTACTACATGCATTCAATCACTTCCAACTCTCACTCACACGTGTGGGAAGTATTCAAAAAATAATCTAAGTAAAAACAAGCTGCTCTCCTCGGGTAGAGAGAGAAAATGCATCATGAGCTCTCGAGTACAGAGAGAAAGCCAGAAATCCAATAACTCACAAAATCCACGAAATCACCAAATCAATTGACTTCAAAATGAGGAGTACAATGATACTAGTAGGTCCAGGAGCTATCACTGTGCTTAACTATGATTGGACCATATTTTGTCACCTCTTGATCCTATTGGATCATTGATCTATGCACCTCTTAATTCTATTGGACTATATTCAAGCACACCTCAATTTCCTATTGGACCTCACAAGGTTCCACCTCTAAATCCTATTGGACCTCTTGGAATTCATCAAACAAAAACTTTACACTTGTCTACACTCTAATTAGCAAGTGTTTAGCCTCTTACTCTATTTTGGCTCAATAGTGGCATTACAAGTGGAAATGCATAATTTGCCATCTATGCCAAATTTATTCCTATCAACATCCTACACCTAGATGCTTGATGTAAAAAACATAAGACCCCTATATCTAACATAGATAATCTTTTTCAATTCTTCACAGTCTATGTTGGGTAGTAGGTGTCTTTGATCTTCCTTCCTTGTTGGGTAGTCTTTGTTGGTTGCAAACCAATCTTTGGAATGACTCCCTCTTTGGATGAGGCTTCCTTTTGTGTTTATCCTTACTACTGTATAGAGCCTGATCAGAGACATGATCTCGTTATTTGGAATGTCCTATCTTTATAGATTCTTGATATACCTAGATAGAGTAGAACTCATAACTGGAGCTACTACTTTCAATTAAGATCTTACCTCTTCTAAGGTGTAGTGATCAGTTCCTGATCTTCTACTAATGTAGTTATGATGAGCCTTTGTGCGGAATAACAAATATAACAAGTAGCAACTGATCTAAGAAGGACATTTGATAGAAATAATGTGTTCAAGGATTGTGTATCATGGTCAAGAGATAAAGTAAAATTTGCTTAATCACGGTGATTCCTAGAGCATTGTTTGGCATACCACACAATGCGTCATCGCAAGAGAACTCTATCCCTTATGGAAGGGGGGTGGTCTTTAATGTAAGCGAATGATTACAATAACTCCTAAACCTACCACATAGTTGAATTTAGTTTACTGTCAACTTATTCTATGGTGTCAGTTTGATGCCTTGGTACGTGGTATGTAGCGGATCGTGGGATGTAAAGTGTGCCAAGTCCAGCTTATGCAACCGTAGTCGAGGTCATTGTGGTTGACCTTTGGTCGTCACTGGCAGTCTGTAGGAATTCACTTGTAGTTTCCTACGAGCGTCATCGTTTATTTGCCCAAACTTACAGTTTATTGTGAATTTTGGTTTGTTGGTCTTTGTTGTCGTCACCCTCCGCATAAGTAGCAATGTGTTTGTGGTAGCAGTAGACTGTGTTTTGTGGTTTGTAAGATAACGATGCTTGTGGGCGGAAACCTTGAGTTTCCTCATTGGAGGAATTCCATGGTAAAGCAAACAAAGAACCTAAAAATTAGCAAAGGCTCTTCCTAGCCGGTAAAACATCTGCTGCTCAATTTGTGCGGGCAATCGCACTATGAATGAATGTCCACATTGAAACAACAACTAATGAATACTATTTGTCATCTGTGTAATTCTATGGGTCATCAAACAACCTTTTGCTCATTAAATCTTCGGATTATCCAACAGAGGTATAGTAAGCTTCAATGTTGAAAACCTACTTACTCAAAGGGTCCTGATGGAAAGCCTTTCAATTTTGCCCTTGGATTTTTAGAATGACTAGCTCTGCCAGCTCCAATGGGACAGAATGCTCCTCCTGCCAATCTAATGGAACCAGAACCTTATCATGGTAATGAGCAATGGAACTATAGCAATGATCACGAGAGTGGTCTTTTAGAGCAGTATGCTATCTATGTTACCGCGCAACAACAAGTTGCTAGACAATGGAACAGAGTGTCACTTGGATGTTTTGCATGCTGAGAGAATCACAGAGTTGCTGAATGTTCAAACAAAGGGAAGTTGAGACTGTGGCTATGGACACTGTTATAAAGAATGTCCTACAAGACCCAAACCACCACTGGTTACTGCTCCAGTGAATATGATTACAATCAAGAAAAGATCAATAGTTTACTTAGGACCAATTGTACCTTTGATGGTTGTTACCAGAACTTAGAAACAGAAAGAAGTCCTAGTACCTGCTGAATGTACACCAACTACAGATATACCTACCGCATCAAGAGTGTATCCAAATCTAAAAGTAGAAATGAAAAGATATCAAGATATGAGGCAGTAAATTAAATAGTTGCAAGTAGAAGAAGCCCAAGCAGTCGCTAAAGTAACAACCAAAGTCCATTCTTCATCTATGCCACAAGCAGATTCAAGAATTGTTGTTAATACATAATTACACCGTCGTGAAAAATTCTGTAAGCTGACACAATCTGAAGCATTGCAAATAGAAATGATCATAAATATTTTGTCTAGAAAGATGGATATTAAACTGGGAGAATTTCTTAAGTTGGTGACTAAAGTAAAAGAAGTATTAGGAGAAAGATTGACTCAAATGAAACCCAGATTGAGATTGTTAATCAATATTCCAAAAACCTTTTATGAGTTATATTCCAAAAGCTTGCAATTTTTAAGCTTCTTGGGTTCCTCAAAGAAATGTTCGGAAAAACTGGCATACTATAGGAATTGAATTGGTAAATTCTTTCAAAAACTGGCTTTAGAGATATAATGTAGGATGTTGACTTCTTAAAAATCGATGATTTTGTATGGAATTTTATGTTTAGTAAAATATATGTAGGATTTTTGACTGCTAGCTTTTGAATGTGTTAGATGCATGTAGATTATTATAATACTTTAAAAAACCACGTACAATTTTGAAATGACTACCTTATAGGTGCTCGACCGTTTGCACAATTTTTTATCTAAGTTATAACTGGCTAATTTCTAATCTTATAACACATTATACCATGAAAATAATTGTTGGAGCAAGCAATGTTGATGGCCAAAAAAAATAACTGAATTATGAACTTTTTTTTATTCTGCTGAATATAATTTAGCAGATCAAATAGTTTTGATTAATGCACTATTCTTTAACAAGCCTAGTTACTATAATAAATAGCAGTCTTTGATAGTTGTAAGATTTTGGAATGCCTTATTTTTTACTTGAAGTTTTTGTAAGGGATTGTTTTTCAAAAAACAACATCCATTCAAAGATATTAAAGTGAAAAAAATTTCTCTTTAAAACCCTTGCATGATGAGGCAATCATACTAAATCGTTTATATTTAACAACAGATTGTTTAATTGGAAGCTTAAGGTGGCTTCAATTATGGGTTCGGATATGCCATACCAATATCCGAACCCATAATAGGCATAGTACCAGTACGCCAACTATCGCCCACTTTCATAAGATTTTAAAATTTTGATACTGTCTATTGTATTATTACTAATTCTTGTTTTATCCAAGTACTTTACCCTAACATTGTAGTAGGATTAGGGAAGATCCGTGCCATACCAATCCCTACAAATGTAGCGATCCCTTGTACAAATCCATGTACCTTAAGGGTGTATAGGTTATCAATACTAGTATTATTGTTCATAAAACTTGCTTACTACAGAGAAAACAGCAAAGTCACCATATGCATAGTCTGAGTCATCTATACGTGCTATTACTGTTAAAAAGAGAGGCATACATATGATAAGCTAATCTGTTATAAGTGTAAGCCATAATCGTTTTCTAAAATCATTCATAAATGTTAACACTTTCTATTATTTACACTATTACCTCTTCATTAACCAATACACGAAGTGAAGTGTTGCAATACTAACATGAATAGATGTTATGTGAGAATCCTATGAGGAAGCCATATTTATTTACGAACGATACTTCCTTCGGAGACTGATAATAGAAGTTTTTCAAGTCTAGTTTTAGCCACAATAATAATAGCATGAAAAAGCACTTCCAAGCGTACTATATTCCCATTACTAAATTGCTTCTCTACTTTTAGTAAAAAGGGATTGCCAGAAACATATATAAACTTGTGGTTCTTCTTCAAGGCCAAGAACTATGTCCATCACGTCTTGAATGATCAAGATGGACTCCATCCTCATTTTCCAAATTGAATAATTTGAAGTGGTCAATCTTTCACTTGGTTCCAACAAGGATGAACCCATTGAAGACATTTGAAGTGAAGAAAACTCAAATGATGAACAATAAATGTTGTTACACACTTTCAATAGGATCCAATAATTGAGTACTATCTCCTCCTATGAAAGATCTTACAACAATTTGTGAATTGATTCTCACTAGCTACTCAAATCTCTCTAAAACAAGATCTATTTCACATCAAATGATGGAGTATAGGCAAAGTTAGGATCTAACACTCTTAGCACGTGTGAAATGCACTAATAAACCAAATTTGACTCAAATACAATGATATTGCATGAAACAAAAATGGCTAAGATCTCAAAACAGTGCCTAGATCACATATAGATGAGATTGGCAAGCATACAACTATGATTTTGGATCAACCAAGCAATCTCTTGACCAAACCAAATGTGTCCACCCAGGTCTAGGTGCCCTACCTAACCCTCTTCAAAAGCTTATAACTTTTGATTGGCTCAACCAAATGGAATGAAACTGATTGCAACAGAAACTAGACAAAAATAGCTTCAAAACAAGCTATCAAGCAAGATAAATGGATCAAACATGAGAGAGAACTTCCAAACTGAAATTGGATGTTCCTCACACGTGTCTGAGCACCTGATCCCGTACAGTACCAGGTCAGACCCAATCAATGTCCTTTTGATCTCTTTTGATCCAAGATTGAACAAGATAGCTAGGAAAATGGGCCTTGACAACTTCTAGCTCAAGATTGATGAAAATTTTTTCACTTAGATGGATCAAAATGCATGGTAACCTTAGGTAGGCTCTGATACCATGTTGAATTTCACACGTGTGGACTGTCCACTACATGTACTTGTGATCTCCTAAGGTGTGTAGATGCACCAAGATCAAGACTAGATTGAGATTCAAGATCAATCTTGAATCCTATGGCAAAAACACACTACTACATGCATTCAATCACTTCCAACTCTCACTCACACGTGTGGGAAGTATTCAAAAAATACTCTAAGTAAAAACAAGCTGCTCTCCTCGGGTAGAGAGAGAAAATGCATCATGAGCTCTCGGGTAGAGACAGAAAGCTAGAAATCCAATAACTCACAAAATCCATGAAATCACCAAATCAATTGACTTCAAAATGAGGAGTACAATGATACTAGTAGGTCCACGAGCTACCACTATGCTTAACTATGATTGGACCATATTTTGTCACCTCTTGATCCTATTGGATCATTGATCTATGCACCTCTTAATTCTATTGGACTATATTCAAGCACACCTCAATTTCCTATTGGACCTCACAAGGTTCCACCTCTAAATCCTATTGGACCTCTTGGAATTCATCAAACAAAAACTTTACACTTGTCTACACTCTAATTAGCAAGTGTTTAGCCTCTTACTCTATTTTGGCTCAATAGTGGCATTACAAGTGGAAATGCATAATTTGCGATCTATGACAAATTTATTCCTATCAACATCCTTCACCTAGATGCTTGATGTAAAAAACATAAGACCCCTATATCTAACATAGATAATCTTTTTCAATTCTTCACACTCCTCCTAAAAAATTATCTATGAAGATTTGAGCATTGATCTTGATATAACTCCAAGATTAGATCTATGCTTGATGAAAGCACTTTTGCTCAAAGGCTTGGTGGGTAGATCGGCAATACAAGAGGACGAGTTGACATGCTCCAAATAGATTTCTCCTCCAATAAGCTTTTCCCTCACAAAATGGTGTGCCACTTCTATGTGCTTGCTTCTTGCATGAAATATGGGATTATTGGCAAGAGCTTGGGCCGAGATGTTATCACACTTGATCATTGGTAGATCATCCTCCTTGATGCACTTTAGTTCCATTAATAACCTCTTGATCCAAAGCACTTCTTTGGTAGTTGTAGTGAGTGCTTTGTACTCGGCCTCACATGAAGAGAGAGATATAGTATCTTGCTTTTTGGAAAGCCAAGATATTAGATTGCCTCCAAGAAAGATAGTGTATGCACTAATAGACTTTCGATCCATCTTGTCACTTGCAAAGTCCGAATCCGAGTAGCCAATAATGGATAGATCTTCACTTTTATAGAGTAGACCATAATCACAAGATGAAGATACATATCTTAGAATCCTCTTGGCCATCTTCCAATGATGGATCTTAGGATCTTGCATAAATTGACTCAATTTGTGCACACAAAAACTAAGATCGGGCCTAGTAATGGTAAGCCAAATCAAGGAGCCTACAAGACTCCTAAAAAGTGTGATGTCCTCAAAGGATCTTTCATCACCTTTATTAGGATCTTTTACAATTTGCTCCATTGGAGTATCTATGCTCTTAGAATTTTCCATATGGAATTTTTTCAACATAGAGTGAGCATATCTAGATTTGCATATAAAGACATGATTTTCATAAAAATCAGTTTCTAGGCCTAGCATGTAATGTATCTCTCCTAGATCTTGCATTTTAAACTCACATCCAAGTGCTAGCTTGGTTTCATCAACTAGCTTGATACAACTTCCACAAAGAATAATGTCATCAACATAAATTAGAAGAATGACAATATTGCTATCAACAAACTTTAGATACATGGAAGGATCATAGTCACTAAGAGTAAATCCTAGTGAGATAAGAAAAGAGTTAAGTCTTGAATACCATGATCTTGGTGCTTGTTTGAGTCCATAAAGACTTTTGAAGAGCAAGCACACTTTGGACTCATCCTTGATGAATCCTTGAGGTTGTTCCATATAGATCTCCTCCTCAAGATAACCATTTAGAAAAGCATTGGATACATCTAATTGGAACACCTTCCACTTGAAAAAACAAGCAAGAGAAATAAGAATTCTTATTGTCACCATCTTTGCAACGGGTGCAAAGGTCTCCTCATAATCAAGACCATGGATCTGAGCAAATCCTTTGGCACATAATCTTGCTTTATGCTTGTTGATGGTGCCATCATGATTGAACTTGATCCGAAATACCCACTTGCAACCAATCACATGCTTGTTGGATGGAGGATCCACAAGCTCCCAAGTATTGTTGGTGATCAATGCATCATACTCTTGCTTCATGGCATCATACCATTCCTTGGTATTGAGTGCCTCTTGTACATTCTTTGGCTCTTCATGAGAGACATAAAAAACATAATTAGTGGAATCAAGATCCACTTGCTTGCCTTTGTCAACATATGAGAGCCTCTTAGGCTCGGATCTATCTCTCATGGATCTTCTTGGTGAAAAAATCCGAGGAGAGTCTTCTTCAAATCTCAACCCCATCACATCATGATTGTCTTCAAAATCAATAATTGATGATGCATCCATAGATTTCTTGATCTCGGCCTCTTCAAATGATGAGTGTTGATCTTTATGAAAGACAACATCTCTACTTTCAATAACTTGAGAAGTAGAGAGTATAAAGACTCTATAGGCCTTCTTGGTGGATGAGTATCCAACCATGATCCCTTTGCATGCACTAGGATCTTCCTTCTTCCTTGTTTCCAAGGGAATATGGACAAAGCATAAGCATCCAAAAACTCTAAGGTGATCAACCTTAGGCTTCTTCAAAAATAAGATTTCATATGGTGACTTTCCTCCAAGAGCTATATGTGGGAGCCTATTGCAAAGATAATTTGCACAATTAATGGCTTCTCCCCAAAAATCTTTGGGCAAAGATGCCTCAATTCTAATAGATTTTGCACATTCACATAGAGATCTATTCTTTCTCTCGGCCACTCCATTTTGAGATGGAGAGTAGGCACAAGAAAACTCTCTTTTAATGCCTTCAAGCTCACAAAAATCTTGAAATCTATTGGAGATATATTCACCACCTCCATCACTTCTAAGAGCTTTAATCTTGAATGAGAATTGCTTCTCTACATAAGCTTTGAAAATAAGGAAATGATCAAACACCATAGATTTTGAAGCAAGAAGATATATCCAAGTGAATCTTGTGTAATCATCAATGAAAGTAACAAAACAAGTGGCTCCTCCCTTGCTTGTAGTTGATGAGAAATGCACATCCGAGTGGATTAACTCCAAAGGATGCTTGCTTTTGATAGAAGATCTTGTAAATGGCTTTTTGTGAGATTTAGCAATAGCACAAGCCTCACAAGGCTTGATCTTCTTGGAGAATTACTTTGGCAAGCAAATAGCTTTGGATTCTTTGATCATAGAGAGCTTGGATTTGTAGTTGGGATGTCCCAACCTCCTATGCCATAATTCCTCCATAGAAAGCTTGTTCACAAGAGCAACATTACAAGCATTCACATACTCATTTGGATCTAGTTTATAGATGCCACCAAATCTAGATCCTAATGCAAGTATCTCATCATTCTTCTTGATAGTGCAAGTATCAACATTGAATTTTACATCAAGGCCATTATCAAGCAATTGGCCAGCACTAATAAGATTCTTGGTAAGCTTAGGTACATAAAGAACTCTAGAGAGAGAAAGAACTTTAGAGAATGCAAGCTTCAAGGGAATGTTCCCTATGCCTTCAATAGGACATTCAAAATCATTTGCAGTGTATATTGATTTCTTCACTCCATCATAAGGTGCAATAGAAGAGAAAGAGTCCTTGGAGCTACACATATGTGAAGAGGCTCCACTATCAATATACCATAGGCCGTCCTTCTTGAAAGGAGTAGATGAGAAACTAGAGATCATAAGAGATCCCTCTCCATCACTTGCAATAGTGTCTTCCTTCTCATTGGTAATATTGGATTGCTTGAGTTGATTCTTCTTTTTGAAGCAATTGGTGGCATAATGACCTTTCTTGCCACACTAAAAGCACTTGATCTTCTTCTTCTTCTTGAGCTTGGATGATGAAGCATTAGAGGAATCATCTTCCTCCTCATCTTTGTCTTTGGATTTGACTTTGTCCTTGCTTGAGGATTGTTGATGTTGTTTCTTGCTCCTCTCTTTGTACTTATCCTTGGCAAAGAGAGCTTTGCCATCATTATGAGTGAGAGAAAGCTTGTCCATCCTCAAGAGCTTGTACTCTTGTCTTGATTTTTCTGAAATTAGCACACTTTGGAGAGCCTCCAAACTTGGTAGCTCCTCCTTATGGCATAGGATTGGACAAGGTTATCAAATTCACTTCTCAAGCCATTGAGAATGACTTGAACTAGCTCATTTTGATTGATGGGATCACCAATGCAAGCAAGCTCTCTATGAATATCTTTTACTCTCAAAACATAACTAGATGCACTCTCATCACTCTTTTGGCTACTTTGAAAGATTTGATTCCTAAGAGTGAGAAGCCTAGAGGTATTCTTAGCCTCATAGATAGCCTTGAGACAATCCCAAGCTTCTTTGGCTGTTGTACAAGTACCTATCTCCCTCAATATCTCATTAGAGACATTCATCTTAATGTAGTGGAGAGCCATCCTAGCTCTCTTTTTGTATTTTTGAACCTTTTGAAGAACTTGTGGTTCTTCTTCAAGGCCAAGAACTATGTCCATCACGTCTTGAAGGATCAAGATGGACTCCATCCTCATTTTCCAAATTGAATAATTTGAAGTGGTCAATCTTTCACTTGGTTCCAACAAGGATGAACCCATTGAAGACATTTGAAGTGAAGAAAACTCAAATGATGAACAATAAATGTTGTTACACACTTTCAATAGGATCCAATAATTGAGTACTATCTCCTCCTATGAAAGATCTTACAACAATTTGTGAATTGATTCTCACTAGCTACTCAAATCTCTCTAAAACAAGATCTATTTCACATCAAATGATGGAGTATAGGCAAAGTTAGGATCTAACACTCTTAGCACGTGTGAAATGCACTAAGAAACCAAATTTGACTCAAATACAATGATATTGCATGAAACAAAATGGCTAAGATCTCAAAACAGTGCCTAGATCACATATAGATGAGATTGGCAAGCATACAACTATGATTTTGGATCAACCAAGCAATCTCTTGACCAAACCAAATGTGTCCACCCAGGTCTAGGTGCCCTACCTAACCCTCTTCAAAATCTTATAACTTTTGATTGGCTCAACCAAATGGAATGAAACTGATTGCAACAGAAACTAGACAAAAATAGCTTCAAAACAAGCTATCAAGCAAGATAAATGGATCAAACATGAGAGAGAACTTCCAAACTGAAATTGGATGTTCCTCACACGTGTCTGAGCACCTGATCCCGTACAGTACCAGGTCAGACCCAATCAATGTCCTTTTGATCTCTTTTGATCCAAGATTGAACAAGATAGCTAGGAAAATGGGCCTTGACAACTTCTAGCTCAAGATTGATGAAAATTTTTTCACTTAGATGGATCAAAATGCATGGTAACCTTAGGTAGGCTCTGATACCATGTTGAATTTCACACGTGTGGACTGTCCACTACATGTACTTGTGATCTCCTAAGGTGTGTAGATGCACCAAGATCAAGACTAGATTGAGATTCAAGATCAATCTTGAATCCTATGGCAAAAACACACTACTACATGCATTCAATCACTTCCAACTCTCACTCACACGTGTGGGAAGTATTCAAAAAATACTCTAAGTAAAAACAAGCTGCTCTCCTCGGGTAGAGAGAGAAAATGCATCATGAGCTCTCGGGTAGAGACAGAAAGCTAGAAATCCAATAAATCACAAAATCCATGAAATCACCAAATCAATTGACTTCAAAATGAGGAGTACAATGATACTAGTAGGTCAACGAGCTACCACTATGCTTAACTATGATTGGACCATATTTTGTCACCTCTTGATCCTATTGGATCATTGATCTATGCACCTCTTAATTCTATTGGACTATATTCAAGCACACCTCAATTTCCTATTGGACCTCACAAGGTTCCACCTCTAAATCCTATTGGACCTCTTGGAATTCATCAAACAAAAACTTTACACTTGTCTACACTCTAATTAGCAAGTGTTTAGTCTCTTACTCTATTTTGGCTCAATAGTGGCATTACAAGTGGAAATGCATAATTTGCCATCTATGCCAAATTTATTCCTATCAACATCCTACACCTAGATGCTTGATGTAAAAAACATAAGACCCCTATATCTAACATAGATAATCTTTTTCAATTCTTCACAGTCTATGTTGGGTAGTAGGTGTCTTTGATCTTCCTTCCTTGTTGGGTAGTCTTTGTTGGTTGCAATCCAATCTTTGGAATGACTCCCTCTTTGGATGAGGCTTCCTTTTGCGTTTATCCTTACTACTGTATAGAGCCTGATCAGAGACATGATCTCGTTATTTGGAATGTCCTACCTTTATAGATTCTTGATATACCTAGATAGAGTAGAACTCATAACTGGAGCTACTACTTTCAATTAAGATCTTACCTCTTCTAAGGTGTAGTGATCAGTTCCTGATCTTCTACTAATGTAGTTATGATGAGCCTTTGTGCGGAATAACAAATATAACAAGTAGCAACTGATCTAAGAAGGACATTTGATAGAAATAATGTGTTCAAGGATTGTGTATCATGGTCAAGAGATAAAGTAAAATTTGCTTAATCACGGTGATTCCTAGAGCATTGTTTGGCATACCACACAATGCGTCATCGCAAGAGAACTCTATCCCTTATGGAAGGGGGGTGGTCTTTAATGTAAGCGAATGATTACAATAACTCCTAAACCTACCACATAGTTGAATTTAGTTTACTGTCAACTTATTCTATGGTGTCAGTTTGATTCCTTGTGTCCACATTGAAACAACAACTAATGAATACTATTTGTCATCTGTGTAATTCTATGGGTCATCAAACAACCTTTTGCTCATTAAATCTTCGGATTATCCAACAGAGGTATAGTAAGCTTCAATGTTGAAAACCTACTTACTCAAAGGGTCCTGATGGAAAGCCTTTCACTTTTGCCCTTGGATTTTTAGAATGACTAGCTCTGCCAGCTCCAATGGGACAGAATGCTCCTCCTGCCAATCTAATGGAACCAGAACTTTATCATGGTAATGAGCAATGGAACTATAGCAATGATCACGAGAGTGGTCTTTTAGAGCAGTATGCTATCTATGTTGCCGCGCAACAACAAGTAGCTAGACAATGGAACAGAGTGTCACTTGGATGTTTTGCATGCTGAGAGAATCACAGAGTTGCTGAATGTTCAAACAAAGGGAAGTTCAGATTGTGGCTATGGACACTGTTATAAAGAATGTCCTACAAGACCCAAACCACCACTGGTTACTGCTCCAGTGAATATGATTACAATCAAGAAAAGATCAGTAGTTTACTTAGGACCAATTGTACCTTTGATGGTTGTTACCAGAACTTAGAAACAGAAAGAAGTCCTAGTACCTGCTGAATGTACACCAACTACAGATATACCTACCGCATCAAGAGTGTATCCAAATCTAAAAGTAGAAATGAAAAGATATCAAGATATGAGACAGTAAATTAAATAGTTGCAAGTAGAAGAAGCCCAAGCAGTCGCTAAAGTAACAACCAAAGTCCATTCTTCATCTATGCCACAAGCAGATTCAAGAATTGCTGTTAATACGTAATTACACCGTCGTGAAAATTTCTGTAAGCTGACACAATCTGAAGCATTGCAAATAGAAATGATCATAAATATTTTGTCTAGAAAGATGGATATTAAACTGGGAGAATTTCTTAAGTTGGTGACTAAAGTAAAAGAAGTATTAGGAGAAAGATTGACTCAAATGAAACCCAGATTGAGATTGTTAATCAATATTCCAAAAACCTTTTATGAGTTATATTCCAAAAGCTTGCAATTTTTAAGCTTCTTGGGTTCCTCAAAGAAATGTTCGGAAAAACTGGCATACTATAGGAATTGAATTGGTAAATTCTTTCAAAAACTGGCTTTAGAGATATAATGTAGGATGTTGACTTCTTAAAAATCGATGATTTTGTATGGAATTTTATGTTTAGTAAAATATATGTAGGATTTTTGACTGCTAGCTTTTGAATGTGTTAGATGCATGTAGATTATTATAATACTTTAATAAACCACGTACAATTTTGAAATGACTACCTTATAGGTGCTCGACCGTTTGCACAATTTTTTATCTAAGTTATGACTGGCTAATTTCTAATCTTATAACACATTATACCATGAAAATAATTGTTGGAGCAAGCAATGTTGATGGCCAAAAAAAATAACTGAATTATGAACTTTTTTTTATTCTGCTGAATATAATTTAGCAGATCAAATAGTTTTGATTAATGCACTATTCTTTAACAAGCCTAGTTACTATAATAAATAGCAGTCTTTGATAGTTGTAAGATTTTGGAATGCCTTATTTTTTACTTGAAGTTTTTGTAAGGGATTGTTTTTCAAAAAACAACATCCATTCAAAGATATTAAAGTGAAAAAAATTTCTCTTTAAAACCCTTGCATGATGAGGCAATCATACTAAATCGTTTATATTTAACAACAGATTGTTTAATTGGAAGCTTAAGGTGGCTTCAATTATGGGTTCGGATATGCCATACCAATATCCGAACCCATAATAGGCATAGTACCAGTACGCCAACTATCGCCCACTTTCATAAGATTTTAAAATTTTGATACTGTCTATTGTATTATTACTAATTCTTGTTTTATCCAAGTACTTTACCCTAACATTGTAGTAGGATTAGGGAAGATCCGTGCCATACCAATCCCTACAAATGTAGCGATCCCTTGTATAAATCCAT
Organism: Diphasiastrum complanatum; assembly: GCA_029204225.1. Classification (NCBI taxonomy): domain Eukaryota; kingdom Viridiplantae; phylum Streptophyta; class Lycopodiopsida; order Lycopodiales; family Lycopodiaceae; genus Diphasiastrum; species Diphasiastrum complanatum. Next base: position 27,634,783 of record CM055093.1, read on the forward strand.
GTACCTTAAGGGTGCATAGGTTATTAATACTAGTATTATTGTTCATAAAACTTGCTTACTACAGAGAAAACAGCAAAGTCACCATATGCATAGTCTGAGTCATCTATACGTGCTATTACTGCTAAAAAAAGAGGCATACATATGATAGTTTAAGCTAATATGTTATAAGTGTAAGCCATAATCGTTCTCTACAATCATTCATAAATGTTAACACTTCCTATTATTTACACCATTACCTCTTCATTAACCAATACACGAAGTGAAGTGTTGCAATACTAACATGAATAGATGTTATGTGAGAATCCTATGAGGAAGCCATATTTATTTACGAACGATACTTCCTTCGGAGACTGATAATAGAAGTTTTTCAAGTCTAGTTTTAGCCACAATAATAATAGCATGAAAAAGCACTTCTAACCGTACTATATTCCCATTACTAAATTGCTTCTCTACTTTTAGTAAAAAGGGATTGCCAGAAACATATATATAAACTTAACAAAGATGTTCTTTGGACTTCATACCTATATAAGAGCATAATCCGAGTCCAATAGTAGAATCGAGATGCAACCTCGTAGTATGAAGATCTGTTTACAATAAGAGTCATATTGCATTTGCTCACCGTTAGCCCATCATTTATCATAGTTCATACCTTTCGTGGTGACCATTATACTTTCCAATATAAAGCATCATGCTGGCGGCCAGCAGTGTAATCACTTTATTGTGAAAGTGGCAAACAATACATCAAAAAAGTGTGTTCATTGCTGCCCTCTCAGCACTGAAAGGCCGCAAGCTTCTATGAACATAGGTTCAATTACACATACAATGTCATGGTGAGGTAATCGCTATTCCAGCGAGTGAGTTCATGCATAATCATATGTACCATTCCACTCATATATGTAGAGGGTTGCATAAAGCATCACAAGACTGTCAACGCATTTCTAGCGTGTAGTTTCATCACATATTTTCCATACAAAGTGCACTAAACAACCCACCTAAAGTGCATGGGCCTGCATGCAGCTGTAGCGCACTGCTAGCATGCTACGAACATGTGGTTTGAGTGTATATTGCCATATATATCATGTGAAACGATGGAAACCTCCATACGACAATGTTATGAGGGCTTACCATCGTGATTTTCAGCATAGTTCTACCTCTGATCAAAGTGTCAAGCATGCATACTACGTATGGTTTTCTTAGAGGGTGCTGGATCACGATCCAGCAACCTCCTTCTGCCATAGTTTACTCACACATCAAGCAATAAAAGCAAGTGTCGCGTATGCTATCAAAACTGAGAAACATTAGATACAAAGGCATTTCAGTCCGTGTGCTTGTGACGATCCGAGAGTCGTAGATGGGTGTTACCGGGAGTGAGACAGCATAAGGAAGAAGGAGAAGAAAAGAGAGGAGAAGAGAGGAGAAGAAAAGAGAAGAATAGTGAGGGATTTGGTAGTGATGTCTCTCTTATATAGACTTTTTATAAGGTGCAAATTGGAGGGAAAGTAGACATTTGAATTATGAGCATTGCCAAAAAAAATCATATACATCATACGGTAGCTAATAAACCCATTTATCATGGTCACCGACATATTGACATGGTAAAATTGCAAATCTTCAAGTATAGTGCATGAGAGAGAGAGAGAGAGAGAGAGAGAGAGAGAGAGAGAGAGAGAGAGAGAGAGAGAGAGAGAGAGAGAGAGAGAGAGAGAGAGAGAGAGAGAGAGAGAGAGAGATTCAATGCATCTCGCTCGTACTATGAAGAATATATAACATTTAGGATTTGCAGGTTACAATTTATCAACCAGTTACATGTAAGTAAGAATTGTGTTGATATTGTACTTGATATCTTTGAAGTGGATTAAATCGTGCAAAGAACTTCATTTATCTAGAAATGATGGATTTAGCATTGACACTAGTAATATAGGCATTGTGCATGGGATGTTCTATGGAAAAGAGTTGTAAAACAAAAATTAAATTAAATTAGATGATCATATGTGAAAGTGACATGGATACATTACTAAATCTTGAAATCATATGACTTTTCAAAGCCAGTTTACACTTAATAAATTGCCCATAATAATTTTGGGGATGCATGTTAAAGCCTTTTGAAGCTCAAAAGACGTTTCAAGGCATGTTAATGTCATAAAATCTTCATCAAGAATTTGGAGGAATACATTGCACCTCATAAAAGGTCAAAACCTATGGGCCATAAAAAAATTATAACATATAATGCGTAGACAATCCTTTACTAATGGAAAAGGTCTTTTTGGTAACCTTACACCTAATTCAACAGCAATTGGCTCGGCCTAATGGTGTCCCCATAATCTTAAAAATGTTTTACTAGAAATGAAAGGTTACTAAACATATTATTTCCCAATAGTTAGTGTGAGTGTATGACTTTGTCTTTTCTTGACACTTGCCATTTTTTCTCTTTGGAACCTTTGCATGATGAGGCAATCATACCAAATCTTTTATATTTTGATTAAGGTGACTACAAGATAAACACAAATGAAGATTGTTAATTAATGTTCCAAAAACTTTTTATGAGTTATCTTCCAAAAGCCTGCACTTTTTAAGCTTCTTGGGTTCTCAAAGCAATGCTTGGGAAAACCGGCATACTATAGAAATGGAATAGGCAAATTCTCTCAAAAACTGGCTTCAAAGATAAAATGCAAGATGTTGACTTTTAAAAAATCGATAAAATTTTGATTTTGTAAGGAATTTTATGTGGGGGGAAAGGACCGGCTTCGAGGCCCTTCCGTCCTGGAAGGGTCTGCGGACGAGGGCAGAGGCCCTAGGGGCATAAACTCTTCCGTGGGTGGAAGGGCCCGAGGAGTTGGACTTCACCGAATATAATCTTATTTTTTTATTTTTTTATTTATTTCGTAAATTCTTGTTTTACTTGCACCTTCCGTCCGGAATGTGCATGTAAAATTTTACATGCACATTCTGCTTTGCAAAATGTGCATGTAAATTTTTCTCAAAAAAATTTGCAAAGATAGAATTCCTAGTGAGCTACCATCATTTCCTTCGTTAAAAAATAAAAAATGGAGTTATGTTTAGTAAAATATATGAAGGATTCTTGACTGTTGGCTTTTGAACATGTTAGATGCATGTAAATTTTTATAATTCCTCAAAAAACCACGCAAAATTTTGAAACAACTATCTTGTAGATGCTTGATCGTTTGTACAATTTTTTACTCTAGTTACACGTGACTAATTTCTAATTTCTTGTTAGAATTTTGTGTCTAGAATTGATCTAGATTGATCTTAATCTCAAGTAGATTGATCGATCAAGTAATCTGACAACCAATCCCTCTTGAGGATCAGATTAGGATCCACTCTTGGTCCTTTTTGTACTTTTTGCACATGGTATCAGAGCCAAGTACAAGAGATTTTGTTGAAATTGATAGGGTTAATCCAAATCAAAGCCAAAATTAGCAGTTTTTTAGAAAACTAGTCAAATTTTGTGTAGCGAGTTGGATTTGATAGCTATCCTCAAAATTTTTGGTCCAGATCTTGTTGTGGGCTGTAGGAACCCTTTTCACACGTGTGAGACCATACAGATCCAGTTTTGACTGAGAAATTTCAAAAATTTGTAAATTTTGACTCACATACCCAATTTGAGTAATTTTTGGTGCAAAATCAAGCATTTTCTATAATAAATCTAATCCCTTGATTAGTTCTTGGATTAGATCAGCCAAAAAAAAATAAAATTGAAGCTTGGATTTGGTGCATTAATTGATCTTCTCTAATTTTTGAGTGTATGTTGAGGTTGAAGAGAGAAATTGCTAAAAATCATAGATTAAGGAGTGATTTCGCAAGTTTGAGACTAGAATCTAAATTTCCATCATTCTCTATTGGTTCATGAGTGATAGGATTGAGTCTATAAGCTTTCTAAATTTCTAGAAGACTTTAGGTTCAGATCTCTTAGAGAAACCATAAGAGTTTCTAGTGCTTTTTCACATTCAAAAATGGCATCAATGGGTGGTTTTTTGCTTGAAGCTAGTAAAGACTTACATCCACTAATTATGCTACTTGGATAGTTCGAATGGAGTCATTGCTTGTACTTCATGATCTTTATGACATAGTACTTGAGGTGGAAGTAGAACCTCAAGGAGGAGTTGAATTGGCTAAGTACAAAAAGAGATGTAGAGTTGCATTACATTGCATAAAAATGAATGTAAGTAATGAACTTTTGAAAGAAATCTCATCTTGTACCACATCCAAAGAGGCATAGGATTCATTAAAAGCCATTTATGGATCCAAGAACACTTCAAGGATACTCATGCTTAGGAATCGAATCCTTCAAATCATGAAAGAAAGTAGTGAAAGTGCCCAAAATTATGTCTTCAGGATCAAATCTTTGAACAAGGAGTTGTCTTCTATAGATGATAAAATCAAAGATGATGAATTGGTTCAAATCATTTTGAATGGATCAGGAGATGATTATTCAAATCTTGTTCAAACATTTGTTATTCAAGATTCATTTCCTAGTATTGAAAAACTTCAAAGTGTGCTTGTTAGTAGGAGAGTAGAATGCTTCATATCAAAAGTAGGATGAGTTCCTTATCTTTCAATGATGGTGATGAAAAAGCTAACTTTTCTTTGAAAGGCAAGAAGAAGAAGTTTCCATCCAAGAAGACTCAAGACATGGAGATGGAGAACAAAGATAGAGCATCAAGTTCCAAAGGCAAGAGCAAGAAGGACAAAAAGAAGCTAAAGTGTTTCTTTTGTGGAAAAAAGGGACATTTTGCCTCCGAGTGCTACAAGAAGAAGAATGCCCAAGAGAAGGACAATCAAGACAATCTTGTGCTTGAGGAGGAGGAAGAAGACAATCTATCCTTGATGGTATCCTCACCACAAACATCTAATCAAGACACTTGGTGGATTGATAATGGGACAAGCTCTCACATGACTCACCAAAAAGACTACTTTTCTAATCTACTTTCTTACAATAGTTCTAAGAGATTTATCTTCACTGCAAGCGATCAAGAATGTGAGATTGTAGGTGTTGGAACCATTCCTTTATGTCTAGGATCATCTAAAAAAGTAGATCTAGACAATGTTCTTTATGTACCTTTAATTACAAAGAACTTGTTGAGTGTAGGACAACTTATGGATAGTGGATTAGATGTACATTTCAAGCAGGGAGCATGTTCCATCTTGAAAGATGAAAAATGTATTGCTAGTGGTTTCAAGCAAGGGAGGTTATTCAAATTGGATGCTAATGTGATGGTTGGAAGTGTGAACATGGCAAGGGAGGAGCTCACTCAAGTGGAATTATGGCACAAAAGGTTAGGCCATCCTAACTACAAAGCTATGGAGACCATGGTGACAAAGGAGCTAGCAAGTGGACTTCCCAAAACCATATCCAAGTGTGGCAAGCTTTGTGAAGCTTGTGGACTCTCTAAATCTCATAAGCTTTCGTTCAAGAGATCTTTGATAAGATCTAACTCTCCTCTTGACCTTATACACTTGGATGTTCATTCATTTTCACATGAATCAAATGGTGGAGCTCTTATGTATGTCACTTCTATTGATGATAAATCAAGATACTCTTGGGTTGATCTCTTGTCTAAGAAAAGTGAAGTTTTTGAGTCCTTTGTAAAGTTCAAAACTCTTGTGAAAAAGCAACTTAATACTAGCTTGAAAGTATTAAGGAGTGATAATGGAGGGGAGTACATCTCCAATAGGATGAAAGAGTTTTGTGAAACTAATGGCATTAGGAGAGAGTTTACTTGCACATATACTCCACAACAAAATGGAGTAGTTGGGAGAAAGAATAGGACACTATGTGAGTGTGCTAAAGCTATGAGATTAGATGCATCTTCATTTTGTGGAGAAGCTATTTTATGTGCAAACTTTCTATGTAATAGAATGACTAATAGTGCCATTAAACACGTTATGAAGTATTGTTTGGCAAAAAGCCAAATCTTAGTGATTTGAAAGTTTTTGGATGTACTTGTTATGTACATATTCCTTTAGAAACAAGGAAAAAAGAAGATGCCACTTCTTTCGAAGGCATCTTTGTTGGTTATAGTGAAAGTAAGAAAGCTTATAGGATTACTACAAAAAAACTTTGTTGCTAGTAGAGATGTACTTTTTGATGAATCTCTCCAAACCAAAGGAAAGGTGACTTCCAACAACACTCAACTTGTCAAGGATCATGCTATGGCCGAGGAGGAGCTTCATGAAGATGAAGACCAAGAGGAACCTACTCAAAGTCCAAGGGTGCCAAGAAGATCAACAAGGACGAGGATTGAGCCATCAAGGCTCACTTATAGTGACAAAGGGGAGCAAAGGGAAGATTTTCGACTACTCAACTCTTATCCTTTCTTGACCACTATGCTTGAAGGACCAACTAGTTTTGAGGAAGCAAATAAGTCTCAATATTGGAGGAAAGCTATGCAAGTAGAGTTTGATGCATTAATGGAAAATCAGACTTGGAAGCTTGTTGATTTACCTTATGGAAAGAAGCCTCTTACTTGCAAATGGATATATAGATTGAAATATAATCAAGATGGTTCCATTCATAAGTACAAAGCTAGACTTGTAGCAAAAGGTTGTTTGCAAGTCAAAGGCATAGATTATAATGAAACCTTTGCACCTGTTGCAAAGCTTGTGAGTATCAAATGGTTATGATGCACAAAAGTAAAGTTATGCTAAATATGTTCAAGAATTGATGATGAATGTATGTAGAATTTTGTTGGGGATTAAAAATTTCGTAGAATTTTGTTTGCCTCTTTAAAACCCTATTTTTTAATTTCAAAAATAAAGAATCATTATCATGTGTCAATTTTTGTGTTCAAGATTGGATGCAGGAGCTACCAAAACAAATGAAGACCTTTATTTAGATTGGATTAAAAGCAGTGTAATATCTTCGAGAAACTCTACATTAGTTTGTTACTAGCCAAAACTTCAAATGGAAACAAAGCAAGGTATGCAAACATTGTACGAAACATTAGCTTCAAGATCGCATGAATAAAGAAAACACTTAGTTTTTTTAAGTTGCTTTATTTAGTTTACAAGAGTGTTTAGGATGCTCATAACATAAAATTGAGGTTTCCTAGTAAAAATAGCTATAAATTTTGAATATTAACAATTTTTCCAATTTTCCTAAACAATGAGATACTTTGAGAAACTGGGTTCATCAAACTAGGTTCTAGTACTGAGAAGAATGCCACTATCTTATTCCAATAAGAATATGAATATAAAACTAATGAACCATAAATCTTGGACCTTGACGTAGGACATAAGATCTTTATTCTGGAAGACTAAATTTGTATCTCTCTACTTCTAAGGCCAAACTCTCAATTTTGAAGTCCCATTAAATCCAACACAATATAAAATCATTTGTTTGATTCATCCTTATCATGTTCATCTTGTTCGCTACTTGGGCACTCAATGCATATGTAGACGAGTCAACAAGCACCAACTCATTTTCATCAACGAATATTTCTTAAAAAGATACAAAATTTTTAAGAATGTCCCCAACTTCCTAAACAATGAGACATTTTGATGAACTAGGTTCGTCAAGCTGGGTTCTAGGATTGAAGAATGTCACTATCTTATTCCAATAAGAATATTAATATTAAACTAGTAAACCTTGAACGTTGGACATTAAATCTTGATTTTGGAAGACTAAATTTGTATCTCTCTACTTCTAATGCCAAACTATCAATTTTCAAGCCCCATTAAATCCAACACAATATAAAATCATTTGTGTGATTCATCATTATCATGTTCATCTTGTTCGCTGTTTGGGCACTCAATGCATATGTAGACGAGTCACAAGGACCAACTCATTTTCATGAAAGATATCGAATATTCCTTGAAAAATACAAAATTATTACCAATGTCTCCAATTTTCCTAAACATTCAAAAAGTCTTATGATGTTTTTCTTTCAATGGTTGAATCACTTTTCATGGTATTACCAGATTAGGATTGATTAAAGGAATCTTGACTTTGTGAACTTTTCTTGACATAACTTGGATTTTAGACATAAATTTATGATAATTACATAATTAGATGAACTAGGTTCAAAGAATTGATTTTTACTACTAAAGAATAACACTATCGTGTTTCAATAAAAATGATATTTTGGTGAACCTAGTTCATCAAAAACACTAATTGTAATTGAATCTTTAGTTATGAAATTTTAGTGCTAGATGAGTACATGCTCAACTAATGTACTATAGAAATTCGTACCAAGAGAACATCTATGCTTGTACAAAAAAGTTGAATATATTTTGAAAATGGGAATATTAGTGGTGCTTAAAATAAGTATCACAGAATGAGTTCTACTATTGGAGAATTTTGCTCCAATAAAAAAGATATCTTAGTGAACCTAGATCATGAATGTTGTTAATTGTAAATAAATCTTCAACTATGAAAATCTAGTGGTAGATGTTGGCATGCTCAAATTGATATATCATGAAAATTTCTAATAAGAGAATGTCTTTACTTTTACAGGTGTTGAATATAACTTGAAAGTGGGAACACTAGTGGTTCTTACAATCAACATGAAAGAATGTGGACTTGGTGAGATGTTTTCATTGGATCCAAATGCAACTTGTCATGAAAACAAATTGGTATCGGAAGATGCTCAATCATTGTTCATGCAGCCACTCAAAAAGGAAAGTTATTGCCTGTTTCTACAATGGATGCCGATACTTTGGATGAAGCAATTGGAAGTTCGTGATTTGGTGTATTCAAGATGTGAAAGTCAAAGATAATGACACATTGAACAAATCGACGAGTACAAACAAATGCCAAAAAAATGCCAAACAAATGCCAACATGGAGGATGATGTTATTGAAGATCCAAGTGAGGAGATTATTGAAGAAGCATTGATTCAAAATGAGGCAAAAAGACTTACATGTTAGGATTGGATTGACAAGAAGGTAAAATTTTTCAATTCAGGTCGTGAAACTGTCCTAGGAGAAGGGTACATTTTGCTTGTATTTTCATATGAGGCAATTGACTTTGACGAGCTTGAAGATGACCATGTGGAAATCACTATAACAAAATGGTATGGGCATGCTAATATTAGTACAATGAACGAAAAGTTAGACTTGCTAAAATGGCCAATCAATCAACTCACTTTAATGGATGTGGATCGAGATTGAGGGGTCCATAAACAGAAAAATCAGACTTCTTAAATGATGATGAGCATAGTAGTGAAGAGTCAGATGTTGCCTTTCTGCCGGAGAAACGTTGTTGGATGGAAGAAAAAAGGTCATATAACATGATTCATAGAAAAACAAAAACTTCAAGTTGTTCAAGTGAAAAAAAGAGAGAAGTCAAGTGCTCATTGGAAGCAATTCAAAAAGTGGCATCCATAGATTGTTGTAAGCGACAATGTTGTCAACTTATGAATCGTGACAAGATTCACAATGCACGAAAGTAATTTTGAAAATAGGGTGACATATATTTATGACATGTTACAAACTACACATAATGTACTTGGATCAAGATGCACATACATGATGTTTCAAAGGGAGCCAATTTGTAGTGTAGCATGGTACGAGATCCATGGATTGCCAAAAGCTTCATTTTATAGGTACAAGACATCCTACAATAAAGGGTCTAGAAAGTCAATACATGGCAATGCACAAATTATTGGAGGAGTTTGGAAACATGTTGAAATGGCCAGGCCTTGATTGATCCTACACGATGCATCAGTGTATTTCTCTCATGCCAATGCACTACATGGATCTGTCATGCAATGCTTGAAAAATCAAAAAGTCAATAGATGATATTGTAGATTTTGTGCACATTATTAATCTGTATGATTGTATGATCTCGGGGGTAGACTTGAGCATGGACTAGAGGGGAGCTCCAGATATAGCCGAACAACCGCCAATCTTTCCGGCAGTACAAGCAGGTCCATCCTCATCAAGGACCACACCTCTATTCAGAAGGCCCATCCGCATTGAGGACCAGATCCAAACCTTCTTAAAGCAACATCTGCATGAGTCCTCGCATGGTGGATGGGTTCTGAAGTTTAAGACCTTTAAGATAGAGGCCGACAAAGAGTTTGATAAAATACCTACATTGGGTGAGCAGCCGGCATGGAGAATCACTGTTTTTGAAAAAACTATGGAATCAATTGGGAGTTACGTCGCCAGCCCTTGCCAATTGCGGGTAGATCCGTATTATATGCCAATGTTGCAAAGAAATAAATGGAAAGATTTGGGATTGGCTATGGACAAGATCACCATCCATATGTCCAATTGGCCAATCATTTATTAGCCCTACAGCTGGACAATCTTAGTGGATTTCCACCGTGCCTTACAAGCCTATTAGAGAGAATATGTCCACTCTCTAGATCCAACGGTGCGACAATCAGCAATGTTTGCTAAATATCTAACTTTGTTGGCGTCAGTGGCAACCAGATGGGACGATTGTCTCCCTCCTCTAGCATTCGATCCAAATAAGCCGATGGCCTCAGAGCAAATCAAAGATCAACTGTCGGTTGCTCATTTATATTTTTGTGTGGCAATGATGGGAGGCTCTTGGGAATCACGCTTCACATCATGGACAACCTCCAAGTGGATTGCCGGAGCCCACCGTTGTTTTCTGCCACACAATTTGAATTTTAATACTGCACGCCTCGACTTTATGGAGATGGTGCAGTACCATTTAATCAAGATTTGGCACGAAGCCAATAAAAGTCCCCAATAACTGCATATTGCAGGTGTTGTGGGACTGCCACCAGTTTTGGTGGGAAATACTGTTGGAGGGTTTGCGGATCCCAAGGCAACCCTAACTCTAGTTAATAAGTGAGAGAGATTTGACACCCTGCATGTGTAAGTCCAACCCGATGATCACATAGTTATTTGATTGAATAGTTTAAAGTCAATAAAAGGACTTTAGGCCTTTTTGCAAGACTTTTAATGTCGCAGGGCCTAAATGTCAAGTTAGTGAATCAAGTTGGGTTTTTGATGGTTTCCACACTTTTTTAAATCTGAATAAAAAGAGAGGCAAGACTAGACCAATAGGATTCAAAGGCTAGGGTCCTCCTCTCTACTATAAAAAGGGACCAACTCGAGTTGCTCCTCATGTTCATTTTCTCATTTCAATAAAGCAAATTGGTTCTCTTTAGAAATGGATTGATGAGATGAAATCTAAATAAAAGTGAAACGAAATGATGCAAAGCTTAAACGAGCTCTGACATTGATTCATGATAAAAGCATAGAGATCGTGAAACAACACAAAAGAAACGAAGCACAAGCATTCACAAAAAGATCAAACAAGCTCTGTGATGAGACGAGATGAGACGAAGTGAAACAAGATGAGACGAAACAGAACAAAACAAAACAAAACTTAGGTAAGCTCTAAATTTGATTTACCCTTATAGCCAAGTGATCATGAAGCGAAGCGAGGCGAAACACAAAGCGAAAGAATTCACGAACGAGATCAGTTCGTTAGGAATTCAGATATGATCGCTGGTCACTGCCAGCTGTATCATTCGGTTAGACACTGTTGATCTACGTTAACAAATTAATATAGCATTCAACAAGATCAAACCAAAGTGCGGAATTAAATGAGCAAGTGAATCAGACACACGAATTGTAACAGACAAATTTACATTCGAGATCATACAATCATACAGATTAATAATGTGCACAACAGCTACAATATCATCTATTGATTTTCTAATTTTGCAAGCACTGCATTAAAAATCCGCGTAGTGCATTGGTGTGAGAGAAATACAATTCTCTCACGAATCATGTCTCGCTTACTAGCGGACTTTCTGGATCTACAAATCCTATACAAAATTGTCTCGCATGCAAGCGGACATGTATTATGTATATATTGTCTTCTGACTTCTTGTCTTGCTTACTAACATTACAACATTATGCATCAAACTGAAAGTATATAGTTTGCGAAACTTTTAGTGTCGCATCATGTAACTTATAGACTAGAAAAGTTTAAACATCTACAACTAATCGCAAATTACAAAAGTGGCAGATTAGCCACAATCTAGATTACTTCTGTTGATGTCATGATACCTGATCAAGTGTTTGTACCCTTTGGTACTTGGCTAATCTTCTTGGTTGTTCATGGAGCAAGAAAGATTTTGTGTCGCGAAACAATTTCCTTTCATGTGTCACAAAATTGTTCGCAAACAATTTCATTTCTTGTGTCTTTTTAGTCAAAATTTGTGTAGAGAGCTAGCATGGCTTTGGCACTAGAAACATTTTGTTTCTTCACCACTTGCATAGCACCATCTACACAAGAAGATCCTCCAAAAGATGTTCCACTCTTCATAAGAGCTTGATACTCAAGATCCATTGCTTGGATCCACTCCTTCCTTCCTTGCTTGATCTACACTTGTAGGTTCATCCAAAGAGGTTAGGAAAGCAACATAATTTCCAAAAACTACTTGCTTATCCTTTTGATTATATGTGAGTCTTAAAGGTACTTGTCTTTCCTTTGATATTCTCCTTGTCTTTTGACTTGATGAAGGTCCATCATCATCAGCATCCAAAGTGGGATCCTTTTCATCAACATCAAGATGTTAGATCCATCCACATCACCATCAATCATGCTTGAAGACACTTTTGGAATGTTCCCTTCATAAAAAATGACAACTCTACCAACAATCACTTTGTTAGTAGAAGGAATGTAAGCCTTGTAGGCTGTACTCACCTCACTATATCCAACAAAAATATCTCTTCTTGAAGATGGATCCTCCTTGGTCCTATCATCAAGAGTAATGTGGATCCTCCTTGTGGAAAACTGGTTCTCCCTTGCATTCTTGAACTTGATAAACACATCATACACTTCATCCTTACGAAGACAGATCCAACAAAATCTACTAAAATCATCAATGAGTGTTACATACATCTTAGCTCCACTATTGCTAATTGTAGTAAATCCATGAAAATCCGAATGTACAAGTTGAAAAGGCTTTGTAGATCTAGATATAGATCTAATATAAGGTAGTCTATGTGACCTAGACAAAGCACAAGACTCACAAACATGTTGTCACAATCTTCTTCCTAGCCATTACCTCCAATGACTTGAAGTTGAGGTGTCCCACCCTTTTATTTCAAACCTCCTTTAGGTATATCCAAATATCACCATAAATGGAAACCTTACTAAACATAACAACCAACTAGATCTGATACCATGTGAAAAAGGTGGACCTTGAATGGATCCAAACTCCCAAAATACTTGGCTAAGATCTTTGCACCACAAGCTACAAAAGCTAGAAATGGCAAAGCATCCTAAAGCTACCTTTGATACACATGAACTTGACAAATCATTCAAGAGACAAAAGAAACTTATCAAAGGTACTGATGCTAGCCAAAAACAACATCATACGCCCTACAACAACAGCCTACCACTTTTGGAAACCTCTTAAGATCATACAGAAAAGCTTGAAGACAATACACAAAGCAATGCTCTCAATGGAGGAAGAAACTATGACAATGATCTGTTGATCTCTCTCAACAATACAATAAGTTTCTCCAACCTGTTCTCCATGAATTTCAGCCTAATATAGGTGAGAGAGATGGCTCTCTCTCTCTCCTCTCTCTAGAACTTAGGACCCAAATTTAGGGCACTAGTAGCCTAAAATAGCCAATTTTGGCCTATATGTCCAAATAACATGATTTTGGTGTCATTTCGAAGGTCCTGAAGTTTGAGACTTCTTCAACATGAAATATATACTAAAATAAAAGTATCTAGGTCTCTTTTACATGTGTGAGATGCTAGATCCAAAACTTTGTACAAAAACTGCCAATTTAGGCCTCAAACTAGCTAGGAAATGTTGACAATTTTCACACTCTCTCTTCAACTTAACTTGCTAGTTTTACGACACTACTTTGCTCCAACCTAACAATGAACTCCATCATGATAATAGATCTCTTCTGAAGTGTTCTAATATGTACAATATTAAGTACAACATAATTGATAGAGATAATAGTGTCCATATAGGATGCTTCACTATTTCTTACATCAATTTTACATAGAATGGTGAACATGATATATGTAAAAGAGCATAGAATCATAATGAAAGAATTCCTCCATGTATCCACCTTTGAATTCTCTGTAAAACAGCAGCAAACAAGTTGTAATTGAAAGTAACCAAAAAGTGTTTCCATGCCTCCTCCACATTCCACTATGCCCATAGTGAATGCACCATGTATCTCCATGAATGAACCTCCATCACCACCTTGCCTTTGTAGATCTCCAATCCATGAAAGCCCTTGAGTGAATGAATGCCAAAATGATGTGCGCTCTGCTCCATTTGAATGAGCAAAAACCTGAACTTGAAATACTTGAAGTATCTCCACAAGATTTCCATACAACCCTTGATCCTACATTGTCAACAATTTGCCAATTTGCCAACACTAGGATGCTAGATCTTCAACTTTGCTCAAAAGTAAACATATTGACCACTTCAATATCTCTCAAGATTTGAATGAATGCATGTACTTGATCATAAGAATCAGCAATGATAACTATTCCATCCGAAGATCCAAAGGATGCAAAACTATGGAACTAGTTTCATTGAATTTTGACAATTCCAACACATTGACATGACAATGTTCGTAAGAACCTGTAAAAATAGATCCAAAATGCTTTGCCCATGTGGCTCCCCTTTGATGCTTTTGACTAGCTTCCAATTGCTACTTGCCTCTTGGTGTTGATGAAGCAATTCAAGATCAACATCTTGATCTTCCAATAAAACATCAAGGACTTTGCATTTATAAACATCTTCAGATCTGGACCTCTGAAGATACTCCCTCTCAAACACATGATTAACATCCCACAATATCTCATCATTGCTTGATTTCAACCTTTCATTATAGTTAGTGAAAACCGTGTCACCACCATAAACCAAAAGATAGATTTCTACAATTCTATCCAACATGAAGTAGATGAAGTTGAGTATCAAACCTAATCAAACCAGCCCATTTGAGATCAAACCAAACCTCAATGAGCTCACCACCTCACAATTTTATTGGGCCTCATGATGTGCACCTCTAAAACATGATTGGTCCACATGTAATGCGCCTCCTTGGAGAAATTGCCACTTGAGTTGCTCCATGTAGTCTTCTTCATCCAACCTTTTGCCATCTTGATCATGCATGAGCACTCCACCACAATCATAGCAACCTTTGAGTTGATGAAGAGATGTAAGATCCATGCCTTGAATCTTCCCAAGAGTCACTCTTCCTTTGCCCTTTCCTTCACAAGACTCCCTCTTAATGATCACACCACAAAAGTTAGCAATCTCCCTCTTGATAGTTGCATCATAAGAAATGGAAGATTCTTGGACATTAGAAGCCATGAAAAGAATAAATAGTTCCTTCAACATAAGAATGATTGAAGTACTTTTTCTTCTCAGACCTGAACTTCTAACAATGATATAGGTAATGATAATGAACCCTCACTATCATTCAAAAAAGCATCATTCAAAGTACATCCTACTTTGAACACTTCACATTCATCTCTCCCTTTTGACTTGAGATCTTCCTCATCAAGTCTCACGATAGAACCTTTTGATCTACTTTCTTTATGAATACATGTGACACCACTTGTTTCACAAATGACTTTTTTGGACTCATCACATAAAGATACAAAAGAAACTTTTTCTTCAATTATGCTCAAAGCACCATCTCTTTCCAAATGAGTAAATAAGTCATTAGCAATAACCAGTTCCAAAGAAGAGTTTTCATCACCTCCATTGATGAAGTTAGCTCTCTTCTTACCTTTTTCATTTTTGCACTTGCCATGTAGTTCCATTGAAGAGCCACCAAGACTTGGAAATCTATGAGTAGAAGAGTTCAAACATGATACTAATTTAGCACCACCAGACTCCATTTGACTAGTAGGTAGCACTAGTCCATCTTCAAGATCCAATGGATCCAAAACATTGATAATAGATTCACCAAAAGTTGCCAAGTTAGCACAACAATAACTATCTCCAAGAAGCTCATTAGATCTCAACCTAGATCTAGCAATAAGAAGTTATTTAGATTTTGCATAAGATCTACCAATCTTATTGATGCTAGGGATTGACTTTTGAAAGTTGAGAGAACAACCAACATCCATCTCATTCCTCTTGTTAGACATAACAAATGCATCAAGCTTGTAAAGTCTACCTTGTCTATTGCCCATAGCAATCAAGACATCTCCCTTAGTAATGAAGCAAACATCTCCAACAAACTTTGTCTTGTACCCTTTTTTTAACATTTGACCAACACTTAGCAAATTCCTTGAAAGTGAAGGAATTTAAAGGACACCATCAAGCCTTACATTCCTACTAGTAAAAAGGCAAATAGGAATTGAGCCAATACCTTTGATCATACACTCACCACCATTTGGCATGTGAACGACTTTCTTGGTTCCAACATAAGAGATCAAAGAAGTAAAGAACTCCTTGTGACTAGTCATTTGTGAACTAGATCCACTATCTATCCACCATGAATCCTTGTCACTTCCACTTTACATTAGACTTGAAGAACGCATTATGAGAGAATCACAAGAATCTAGATCCTCATTAGAAGTACAAAAGTTGTTTTGCTTGCTACCTTCATCACTTTGCTTCTTATGACATTCATTTGCAAAATGACCTTTTATCCCACAGTAAAAGCACTTGAACTTTGACTTCTCTTTCTTTCTAAAAGAAGTAGAAGAGGAGGAGGAAGCGTGATCATCATGATCCGAGTTACCACCTTTGGACCATTTCCCTTTGCCTTTACCTTTGCCTTTGACTTTGCCTTTTGTGAAGAAAGCCTCTTCACCTCCACCTTGCAAGGATGCACCATCAAGCTTTGAGTGCAACCTATGTTCTTCAGCCAATAAGATTTCTTGCAAGTCAACCACACTTGGCAAGACTCTTTGAATGGCAAAACTTTGCACAAGGTTAGCATGTTCATCTAGCAAACCATTCAACATAACCTGGACTATTTCACCATCTTTTATGTTTTCATCAATACATGCTAGATCATCACTTAAGGACTTAACCCTCAAGACAAATTCATGAGCACTTTCACTCTCTCTTTGCCTACTAAAAAATATTTGCCTCCTTAGGGTCAATACCCTAGATGTGGACTTTGATTCAAAGAGCTTATTCAAGGCATTCCATGCCTCACTTGCACTTTGACTATTACCAACTTCCTTGAGAAGTTCATTGGTAACATTCATTGGTACATTCATTGATAACCTTCCAACAAGTGACCAAATCAAGTTATGGTGTGAAGAGCTACTTGCATTCTTAGAAAATACAAAAGACTAGGCTGCCAAGAATACCTAGAATTGAACAAACTTGATCAACATATGATCAACACACTAAGATATTGATTCAACCTGTAGAACCACATGTAAACCACACTTCTAAAAGTTTATAAACTCCAGCAAGTGATAAATACAAGCTTTAGAGGTGAATGAAAGAGCACACTTAGTGAATAACAAGACTAGCTTCACTACCTTGTCAAATCTTGGTGTTTAGATGTAGATCTAAGATCACTTCACATGAGAATGTTCCTCAACCTGTCAAGAACCTGAAAACACATTTGCATGATGGTTAAAACCTTCCAGCAAATGCTCCAATCAAATTACATTAGGAGAGTTACTTACATGCTCAACAAAGTACACCAAAATTTATGCAAAAGATTGTTGACAATCTGTTCACCCAAAAGGGGATCTTTCATCCAAATGGGAGCTTTGCTCAGCCTTTTGGAGAAATACAAAATCACTTAAAGAGTATTTGTCATCCACTTAAGGAGAAGGTTCATCCACTTAAGGAGAGTGTTCATCCACAAAGAAGAGTGTTCATCCACAGAAGTGGAGATTGTCAACAATACATTGAACAGAACATTGTTAGTATTGAATATGCACAAGCCTCACAATCAACAAATGATTAGGCGTTATGATCCAATCCAAAATAGCTTCTTCTCAGCCTCTGCTAGTAGTGGAGGGTTATGAGCAAAGCAAAGGAATTGACTATGAAGAAGCATTTGCTCCAGTGACTAAGTGGACTACGCTATGCCTTATCATTGCCTTAGCATCTCATTTTGGGTGGAAGATCCATCAAATGGATGTGAAGTCCGCATTTTGGAATGGTGACTTAGAGGAAGAAGTTTACATGGTCCAACCGCAGGGCTTCATGGAAAAAGGTCAAGAACAGAAGGTATGTAAACTACACAAAGCACTTTATGGCCTTAAGCAAGCACCACGCGCATGGTATGGACGCATTGACAGTTACTTTTTTTCTCATGGGTTTCTAAGAACAAACTCAGATCCAAACCTTTATGTTCTTATAAATGATGACAACATTGCCTTGATTGTACTTTATGTTGATGATATCATTATCACAGGCAATGATAAGAACTTCACTCGTTCTATCAAAGCCAACTTATGCAAGCAATTTGAGATGACAGATTTAGATCTTATGCACTATTGCTTGGGTGTCGAAGTATGACAAACTGGCAGTGATATCAGGTTATGTCAAAACAAGTATGTGGGTGAGATATTGGAGAGATTTCACATGACAGAGTGCAAACCTTCCATCACCACTTGCGAAGCTGGTAAGAAATTATCTCGTATTGATGATAGTGCACATGTTGACGCTACTCTATTTCGTCAGCTAGTTGGGAATTTGATATATCTTACGACTACATGTCCTGATATCTGCTATGCTGTAAGTTTGATTAGCCAATTCATGCCATCACCCACTATGGACCATTGGAAAGTTGCAAAAAGGATTTTGAGGTATGTGAAAGGTACATCTAACCTTGGTCTAATCTACAATAGACAGAGTGTTTTACCTAAGTTGCAAGGTTATGTTGACGCTGATTGGGCAGGGAAATATAGATGATAGAAAGTCAACAAGTTATGCCTTCAATTTTGGTAGCAGTTGTTTTTCATGGTCTGGCAAGAAGCAAGGTACTATTTCTCTTTCTTCTACAGAATCCGAATATAAAGCGTTGAGTTCAGCTACCTAGGAAGCTGTTTGGCTACGTAAGTTGTTATGTGAGATTGGCATGAATCAGGTAAATCCTACTGTTATTTTTTGTGACAGTCAAAGTGGAATACAATCGGCTAAGAATCCTATCTTTCACACAAGGACAAAACATATTGAGGTGAAATATCACTTTGTGCGTGAGAAGTTACAATATGAAGATATAAGTATTGTACATTGTTCTACGTTATTACAAGTTGCTGATATATTTACAAAAGATTTAAGTAAAGAAAAGTTTGAAACTTTTAGAGGCAAACTTGGCTTAGATCTGGTTATGTAAAAGGCCTTTACTTGTAATACTATCATGGAAGTACGTTCCATGAATAGAGTAAACTCTTAAATAAAGAGAGACGTTGATCATTGAGGGAGGGAGTTAAAATAGCAATGATCGACTTATACAGTGCTTTCTTATTTCGACGACACCACGTGTGCTTAGTTCTAGAGTTATCGGGCCATCTTTCTTTTACGAGCCCTTTGAGTGCTTTTTAAGCAACTTATCTTTGTACTTACTTATCAGTTGAATATACAGTCTATGGATTGCAATTCTATTGTGTTGTCCTGTTGCACTTGACATTGTGCTGAGGTGATTGATCCGATCGAGTGTTTAAACTGTGTTTTCTTAACTATTATGAGTATACTTCTATCTTCCAAGCCCCATGCACCACCAGTAGTGCACTGTGACACCTCATTGGAAACATCAATAGCATCTGGGCCACCTCATCCACTTGTCCTATGAGTCACTATTAGACTCGTACAAATCCACCATCTTGAGTTTTAGGTCTCCAACTATGATTTATGAGTTTAATTCCATGAGGGCCCCCACCCCTCATAATCATAATTGAATTATGGGTTGAGGTAGGCCTACTAACTTCCTTATGGGATAGTAATCCGAGGTCACTCCAAATGTGGGCATGACACAAATGCTGAAATGAGAGTCATGATGGATGGAGCTTGTCATGTATATCTGTATATGTATGCTTGCTTGTTTGTGTGTGTGTGTGTGTGTGTGTGTGTGTGTGTGTGTGTGTGTGTGTAATTATTTTGTTATAAAAAAATATCAAAGAAAACATAAGCTCATGTTGTCCACACACACTTTGGCCACTCTTCCTATAAATAGCATCAATTTCAACCAAATTAGCAATGTCATGATTAATGCTCCTCTCTCCTTCTTGCATGGACTCCATCCATCTCTCTCTTCCCAACCTTTCTTTTTTTGGATGTTTGAGATCAAAGTACTCTTTCTCTTTATCCCCAACTCAGTCGATTCTTTTTCCCTTGTGACATTAGTTCATCCAATGTTTGGCCTTCTTCTTTATATTCTAAATGTTATCTTATAAAACCAAAAAATTGGTCTACAAAATCGACACAAAAGTTCACAAAAAAATCAATGTAATTTCATCAAATATTCAAGAATTAAATCAATAGAACAAAAAAAACAATATCAAACTCAAAATCTTAAAAAAAAAAAGAAATTGCAACAACCTAATCACCTCACATAAGCATCCACTCTATTGCCCACAATTAGTTGCAATCCATCAACGATTTTGCCATTTTTATGCAAATGCATCAAGAAATTGAGGACTTAAAAAATAATAAACAAAGTGAACTTTGGAATTGTTGGGAGAGAGGGAGGAAGAATAAGTGCCGAACACGAACGAGAAACAAACTCGAACAAGAAACGAACGAGAAGCGAACTCGAACAAAAAATGTTCGTGCGCAGCGGAATGAGCTAAATGACTCTCTCCCTAAGCATGACTACGCCTATCAGAATGAACAGAGCTTTAGTGATAGAAATCACAGTCATTCTAGATTACGTAGCCAAACATTTAAATGGATGAAGCGCTAGATAAATAATTTGTCGCGAATTGCAAGACAAATTATCTATCGCGAATGATTCGCGAAGAGCTAGACTGTGCTCGACTGATAATTAGTCGCAAATTATTCGCGAAAGACAAGACTAAAAGTTAATCGTCTATTACCAGAAAGAGAAACAAGAAAGATCGGACAAAATGAAGAATAAGCATAGCAATATTGACAGATCTAAAATTCTGAACAAATGAACTATGTAAGATTAAGTATATCAAGTATACAAGTCAATTATGCGGTAGAGCACAAGACTGTAGCGGCCGAAACCGCGTGCCCTACAAAGCTTATTTCTGTCTGTAATGAGGAATGAAATGTCCTTCTCTTAGTCTCTTCTTAACTCACTTGATCATCTAATCATCATCATCATCGAATACGCAGATGGTATTCAATATATATACATAATATTACAGGTGTGCAGATGCGAAAGTACAGAGTGAATGTGTTGTCTGTAGGAGATCGTGGGTGGCTGCCATCGTTGTCCAATTTGTTAGCGCACCTGCATGGGGTGAAGGTTAAAAGGGTGCGACGTCAGCCAATACTGAAGTGAATGTTGGTGATGACGCAAAAGTGCGTCACAAACAGGCTGCTCTCAGGTAGAGAGAGAAAATCAACCATAGAAAACTCGAGTAGAGAGAGAATGAGTCCAAAACACCAAAAGCTCAATATTCACAAATATGGCAAAACATGTCTAGCTTTTCCTACATGAGAGAGACTCGAATTCCTACAGTGGAGTTGCATGGAAAGTCCACTTAACTGAACTAATTCACCTACCAGAGATCCACGTGTAACTACATGCATGAATGTTGCATGTACTGCATGTCAACTCATAAAACTGCCTAGACATGTGTAGATCACAGAAACTACTTTGCATGTTGCATGCACTGATTGCATGTGGCTTGCATGCATACAGTATGACTTTGCATGTTATCTAAACTACTGCATGTCATCAAAATTGAACCTGTCTAACTCAAATCTGAGCTACACTAGAAGGATATGTGCTCAATTCACACTCCTTTCATGTACAACATGAAATTTAGCGAAAATCACCATGGACATGGTCCCAAACTCGAGATAGGAAGATAATATTTTAATAATCTTCCCACACGAGATGAAATGAGGTCACCCACCCTATGGCTTTCTTTGGGGTGGTGCGGTAAGCCCAAATAGCTGAGAAGAGTTTTGTTTCCCAATCAGAGCGACTGGTTTCAACTATCTTTGTCAATATCTTACATATCATCTAGTTAGTTGATTCGGCCTAGCCATTACATCTAGGATAGTATGGTGTACTCTTTCAGTGAACTACTAGGTAATGGCGTAGCAAATTATCAATTACAGCATTTAAAAAGTGCGTACCGCGATCACTAACTAGCTCTATAGGACAACCAAACGTGTAATAATGTTTTCGTAAAGAAAATGCGCGACTGTCTTTGCGTTGGCGTCCTTTGTTGTCCGAGCCTCAACCCATTTAGTGGCGTAATCTGTGGCTATTAGGATATAATGGGCTTGAGTGTTTTTTGCAAGCTATTAATGAAACACATCCCAATTCCAGCAATCCTAAGAAAACCAAGAAAAACTTTAAAAATCAGGGTGACAAAGATATAGCTAAAGCTCATAAGAAGAACTTGTGCTTCAAGTGCAATGGTGAGGTTCCTCTTGCACGAGATTGCATCAAAAAACTAGCTTCTGTCTTAAGTAATCTATCTCGAAGTAATGAGATGGATGTATGTTTCCTAAGTTCTTTAGTTTTTGGACCTAATGACCTTATTTGCATTAAAGGTAAAGTTAAAGATCAAGTTGTTAATGTCCTTTTTGACACAGGATCCACTCATAACTTTATTAATGTAAATTTGGTGTAGACGCTAAACCTTCCAACCCGAAAAAGTGAGAAAAAATATTGTGTGAAAATGACATCGGGAAGCAATTCCGAGTTTATGGATTATGTTGTTCCTAATGTAAAGTTACACATACATGATTACTCTGAAAAACTCGAATTCCATGCTGTTGCATTAGCTAATGGAGATATTGTTTTCATAATGATTTCATTTGCTGCAATGATAAAAAAATCTTAACATGAATGCCATGAATATACCCAGTGAGAATACTACAGAGTTTGAAGCCTATAATGAACTTAGGCAGGAATTCAATGATGTTTTTTTTAGACCTTCTTGTAGGTTTACCACCCGAAAGGATAGTTGATCATAAAATCGACCTTATACTTGGTTCAATTCCGATTGCCCAGCGTCCTTATCAGATGAATGCATCAGAAGAGGCTGAGGTAAGTAGGCATTTACATGATTACCAACCTAGTAAGTCTCCTTGGGCATCACCAGTGGTTCTGGTTGCCAAGAAGGATGAGACTATAAGGTTTTGCAATGATTATAAAAAATTGAACAAGGTAACCATTAAGATTAAATATCCACTACCGCGGATGGATGACCTAATAGATTACCTTAGTGGTGCTAATTACTTTACCAAGATAGATCTAAGATTGGGATACCATCAGATATGCATTAGGGTAGAAGATATACCAAAAACAGGTTTTTGAACTTGCTTTGGACACTACAAATTTTTGGTGTTGCCTTTTGGTCTAACCAATGCACCAACAACTTTCCAACAAATGATGAACGATTTTTTCAAGCCATATTTGGGAAGATTCATAGTGGTATTCTTAGATAATATCCTAGTGTTCATCTGTAAGACTTTGGCGAAACATAAAGAGCATTTTAGGATTTTCCTGGACTTCCTAAGAAGGGAAAAGCTCTTTGAGTCTAAGTGTGATTTTTTTGCTAAGGAATTGTCCTGCTTGGGGCATAAGATTTTCAAACGAGGAGTGGAGATCGAGGCTGATCATATCCAAAGGGTTATTGAATGGCCTATTCTTACCACAGTTTGGAAAATCAAATCTTTCTTGGGGTTTGTAGGATTTTTCCATCGGCATATTCCCCAATTTGTTCGATCGGAGGGCTAAGAGTTCACTAGTGGAGTGGACGGAGGATATGAATAATTGTTTTGAGTTGCTTAAGAAAAGTGTCACTTTAGCACCAATACTAATCATTGGTAATCCTAATAAGGCTTTTGTGGTTAGGACCGATGCTAGTGATTATGCTATTGGAGCTATTTTGATGCAAGATGGACATTCTGTTGTTTATGAAAACAAGAAACTCAATCCTGTTCAATCTAGGTATTGTACCTATGCGAAGGAACTGTTTGCAATTGTTCATGCCTTGAAATTTTGGTGACATTATTTGTATGGAGCCAGATTTGAGATTTCGATGGATCATCAGACTCTTTATAAAGATGGTTAATGTCTGACTTTCAGAATGTAGATCCATCAAGATTTATTATTCTTGGAGACGGAATGAAACATCAAGTGAAGGCTCAACACAAACGACAGAGACAGATGACTCGAAGACGTTCTCTTTGTACCTACACTGCAACAAGACTTGCTATCAGTTGCAAGAATAGTAGATGATGAGATGCGTGTGACGTTCTCAGACGAAATGTCGTAGTTGTTGTGCACATATTATTCACTTGTTTTATCTATTCCGCACATAGGTTCAATCTTGTTGAATGCTAAATTAATCTAAAACATAGGTCAACAGTGTTTGTCTACATTTTGGAAGATTGTAGGAATGATACAGCAGGCAGTGACCAGCATTCATATCCGAACTCCATCTGAAGTCATTCGCATTTCGTTTTGCTTCGATTCGCATCAGTTGCTTCATCTAGATCTGATATCTCAAAGTGTTGCGAGATATCCTCCTTTACTTGTGCAATGATAGTGGCCTTTCTTGATAGAATCAATGTATCATGTAGTATTGCTTGTCTAGAATCTTATAGCTAACTGAGTCTTCACTGGCCATCGTTCTTGTTTCATCGAACTTCCTATGTTTGATGGTTTTAATTTGATTAGTTTCCGATAGATAGATCTTGTAAAGGATGAATGTCTATCATATCCCACGAGGTATCCTTGCTCGACCTTCTCATCCAGCTTCTTCCAGGTCTTGTCAGGGACGTATGTGTATGCTATGCAACCTAAAATGCATGAGAACAAGTAGCAACTGATCTAAGAAGGACATTTGATAGAAATATTGCGTTCAAGGATTGTGTATCATGGTCAAGAGATAAAGTAAAATATGCTCAATCACAGTGATTCCTAGAGCGTTGTTTGGCATACCACACAACGCGTCATCGCAAGAGAACTCTATCCCTTATGGAAGGGGGGTGGTCTTTAATGTAAGCAAATGACTACAATAACTCCTAAACCTACCACAATGTTGAATTTAGTTTACTTTCAACTTATTCTGTGGTGTCAGTTTGATGCCTTGGTACGTGGTACGTAGCTGATCGTGGGATGTAAAGTGTGCCAAGTCCAGCTTATGCAACCATAGTCGAGGTCACTGCGGTTGGCCTTTGGTCGTCACTGGCAGTCTGTAGAAATTGACTTGTAGTTTCCTACGAGTGTCATCGTTTATTTGCCCAAACTTACAGTTTGTTGTGAACTGCGGTTTGTTGGTCTTCGTTGTCGTCACCCTCCGCATAAGTAGCGATGCGTTTGTGGTAGCAGTAGACTGCATTTTGTGGTTTGTAAGATAACGATGCTTGTGGGCGAAAACCTTGAGTTTCTTCATTGGAGGAATTCCATGGTAAAGCAAACAAAGAACCTAAAAAGTTTGCAAAGACTTTTCCTAGCCGGTAAAATGTCTGCTGCTCAATTTGTGTGGGCAATCACACTATGAATGAATGTCCAACATTGAAACAACAACTAATGAATACTATTTGTCATCTGTGTAATTCTATGGGTCATCAAACAACCTTTTGCTCATTTAATCTTTGGATTATCCAACAGAGGTATGGTAAGCTTCAATATTGAAAACCTACTTACTCAAAGGATCCTGATGGAAAGCCTTTCAATTTTGCCCTTGGATTTTTAGAATGACTAGCTCTGCCAGTTCCAATGGGACAGAATGCTCCTCCTGCTAATCTAATGGAACCAGAACCTTATCATGGTAATGAGCAATGGAACTATAGCAATGATCACGAGAGTGGTCTTTCAGAGCAGTATGCTATCTATGTTGTCGCGCAACAACAAGTAGCTAGACAATGGACCAGAGCGTCACTTGGATGCTTTGCATGCTGAGAGAATCATAGAGTTGTTGAATGTCCAAACAAATGGAAGTTTATGTGAAAAATACAGATCCTAAGTGGATCTAAACTCCAAGATCATTGGCTTGAATGCTTGCACTCCAAACTACATAAGCTAGGAATTGGCAACACATTCTATGCTACCTAGAATGCAAAGAACTTGATCAAAAAGCATTTATCACAAATGGAAACTTCCATAAACATCAAGTGCGGCCCAAAATAGCATTATACAGTCCATAATACATCAGCCTGCCACTTTTGGAAAGCACCTAAGATCATACACACAAAGCTTGAACTCAATCACTACACAATGCCAACAATGGAAGGAGAACCCAATAGAAAAATCTCTCATTAAGCAAATGAATACAATGGATCTGCTCCAACCTGTTTCTCCACGGCCTACCTGCTATATATAGCTGAGAGAGATGACTCTCTCTCCTCTCTCTAGACCCTCCTTACCTAAAATATGCCCTATATAGGTAAAATTGGCATATATGTCCAAAATACATGAAAATGGACTCATTTCGAAGGTCTTGAAGTTTGACACTTCTTCATACTGAAAAAATACACTTACTAAAAATATCTAGACCTGTTTCACACGTGTGAAAAGTCAGATCCTAAACTATGTGCCATTTTTAGCAATTTTGGCCTAAAACTAGACAAGGAAATGTTGACAATTTTCACACTCCCTCTTCAACTTAACTTGCTAGTTTTACAACACTACTTTGTTCCAACTTAAGAATGATCTCCATCATCAGAATAGATCTCTTCTCAAGGATCCTAATATGTACAAAATAGGACACAACATAATTGATATAGATAATAGTGTCCATATAGGATGCTTCACTATTTCTTACATCAATTTTACATAGAATCATAAAAATGGTACATGTAAAAGAACATAGAATCTCAATTAATGAATTCCTCCATGTATCCATCTCTGGTTTCTCTGTAAAATAGCAGCAAACAAGTTGTAAATGAAAGTGATCAACAAGTGTTTGCATGCCTCCTCCACATTTCACTATACATATAGTGAATGCAACATGTATCTCCATGAATGAACTTCCATCACCACCTTGCCTTTGTAGATCTTCAATCCATGAAAGCCTTTGAGTGAATGAATGCCAAAAAGATGTGTTCCCTACTCCATTTGAATGACCAAAACCTGAACTTGAAATACTTGAAGTACCTCCACAAGATTTGCACACAACGCTTGATCCTACAATGTCAACAAGTTGCCAATTTGCCAACACTAGAATACTAGATCTTGAACTTTGTTCAAAAGAAAACATATTGACCACTTCAATACCTTTCAAGATCTGAATGAATTCATGTACTTGATCATACAAACCAGCAATGATAACTATTCCATCTCCAAGATCCAAAGGATGCAAAACTATGGAACTAGTTTTATTGAAATTTGACAATTTCAACACATTGACATAACAATGTTCATACATGAGATTAGGCAAGTGAGGTAGAGTAAGAAGACACTTCCTTGCAGCTCCAAAGACCTTACTTGAACCTTCAAGAACCTGTAAAAACAGATCCAAAATGCCTTGACCATTTGTCTCTTCTTTGATGCTTTTCACTAGCTTCGAATTGCCACTTGTCTCTTGGTGTTGATGAAGCAATCCAAGATCAACCTCTTGATCTTCCAATAAGACATCAAAGATCTTGCATATGTGAACATCTTAAGATCTGAAACTCTGAAGATACTCCCTCTCAAACACATGATTAAGATCCCACAAGATCTCATCAATGCTCAAATTTGACCCTTCACTATAGTTAGTGAAAACAATGCCACCATCATAAACCAAAAGATAGATTCCAACATTTCCATTTAACATGAAGTAGAGTAGGTGAAGATGAGTATCAAACCTAATCAAAACAGCCCTCTTGAGTTCATAACAAACCTCAATAAGCTCACCAATGATATCTCCCTTGCCTTGAAGAAGTTGCCACTTGAGTTGCTCCATGTAGTCTTCTTCAACCAACCTTTTGCCATCTTGACCATGAATGAACAATCCACCACAATCATAGAATGCTTTGAGTTGATGAAGAGATGTTAGATCCATGCTTTGGATCTTCCCAAGAACCACTCTTCCATTGCCCTTTCCTTCACAAGACTCCCTCTTAATGCTAGCACCACAAAAGTTAGAAACCTCCCTCTTGATAGTTGCACCATAAGAAGTAGAAGACTCTTGAATATTAGAAGCCAAGAAAAGAATCCTTAGTACCTTCAACATAAGAGTGATTGAAGTACTCTCTCTTTTCAAACATGAACTTCTACTCAATGATTTAGGTAATGAGTCATATGATAATGATTCTTCCTCACTATCGTTCATAAAAACATCATTCAAAGTACATCCTACTTTGAACACTTCACATACTTCTCTTCCTTTTGACTTGTGATCTCCCTCACCAAGTCTCATGATAGAAACCTTTGATCTACTCTTTTTATGAAGAAATGTGACACCACTTGTTGCACAAATGACTTTATCACAAAAAGATGTAAAAGAACCATTTCCTTCAAGCATGCTCAAAGCACCATCATCTTTTCCCACATGATTACATACATCAATATGAAAAGAATTAGAAGAACAACCATCTTCTTGCAAAGAATGACACTTAGCATCTCCATCTTTTTCCATATGAACAAACAAGTCATTAGCAACAATCACTTCCAAAGAAGAATCTTCATCAACTCCATTGATGAAGTTAGCTCCTTCCTTACCTTTTCCATTTTTGCACTTGCCATCTAGCACCATTGAAGAACCACCAAGCCTTGGAAGTCCATGAGTAGAAGAGTACAAACATGATGCTAATTTAGCTCCACATGACTCCATATGACTATTAGGTAACACTAGTGCATCTTCAAGATCCAATGGATCCAAAAAATTGACCATAGATTCACCAAAGCTTGCCAAGTTAGCACAACAATTATCATCTCCAAGAAGTACATTAGATCTCAACCTAGATCTAGCATTTTGTTTCTTATGGCATTCATTTGCAAAATGTCCTTTCACTCCACAATAAAAACATTTGAACTTGGACTTATCTTGCTTCCTACTTTGCAAAGAAGAAGAATGCTTTCCATGCTCCAAACTACCTTGCTTGGACCACTTGCCTTTGAACTTGCCCTTTGTGAAAAGAGCTTCTTCATCTCCACCTTGTGTTGATGCACCACCACCTTTGGCTTGCAACCTATGCTCTTCAGCCACCAAGATCTCTTGCAAGTCATTGACACTTGGCAAGGACTTTTGTATAGCAAAGCATTGTACAAGGTTAGAATGTTCATCAAGAAAACCATTCAACATGACTTGAACTAGTTCCCCATCCTTTATGCTTTCATCTATGCATGCTAGATCATCATTCAAGGATTTAACCTTCAAGACAAATGAATGTGCACTCTCTCCCTCTCTTTGACAACTTTGGAAGATTTTCCTTCTTAGGGTGAGAACCCTAGATGTGGATTTGGACTCATAGATCTTCTTCAAAGCATTCCATGCTTCACTTGAAGAAGTACATTTACCAACTTCTTTAAGAAGTTCATTGGTAACATTCATCTTTATGATATGTAAGGCTCTTTTAGCCCTTCTATCAAAATTTAGTTGCTCTTGAAGAATTAGAGGTCTTTCTTCAATTCCCACAACTATATCCATTAGCTCATTCAACTCTAGTAAAGACTCCATCCTCACTTTCCAAGTTGAATAGTTTGTAGAGTTTAACCTCTCTTTAGCTTCCAACATGATTCCACCATTGGATGTCATGATGCTAAAATCTTCTTGTGTCCTTAGGCTCTGTTCTAATGCACCTAGCACTCTCCTTTCTCTCAATAAATGAAGAAGGAGAAGATCTTAAAAGATTTAGAACCCTAAATGACCTCTATCTTGAAACTATTTGGCTTTCAAGCATAGAAAGGAAGATTGAAACACATGCAACACTTTGCACACACTAAGAATGGATTACAAACTCAAACCAACCTGAACACACTCTTGCTTAAGCTCTCAAACTTTCCAGCAAGTGACCAAATCAAGTTATGGTGTGAAGAGTTACTTGCATTCTTAGAAAATACCCAAAACTAGGATGCCAAAATTACCTAGTAATGAACAAACTTGATCAACATATGATCACCACACTAAGATATTGATTCAACCTGTAAAACCACATGTAAACCACACTTCTAAAAGTTTATAAACTCCAGCAAGTGATAAATACAAGATTTAGAGGTGAATGAATGAGCACACTTAGTGAATCACAAGACTAGCTTCACTATCTTGTCAAAATTTGGTGTTTAGATGTAGATCTAAGATCACTTCACATGAGAATGTTCCTCAACCTGTTAAGAACCTGAAAACACACTTGCATAATGGTTAACACCTTCCAGCAAATGCTCCAATCAAATTACATAAGGAGAGTTACTTACATGCTCAACAAAGTACACCAAAATTTATGCCAAAATTGATGACAATCTTTACAATATGCTCTTCACAATGGAGCTTACAATATGTTCACCCAAAAAAGGGGATCTTTCATCCAAATGGGAGCTTTGCTCAGCCTTTAGGAGAATTACAACTCACTCAAAAGAGCATTTGTCATCCACTTAAGGAGAAGTTTCATCCACTTAAGGAGAGTGTTCATCCAAGAATGGAGATTGTCAACAATAGGATTGAAAAGAACATTGTTAGTATTGAATATGCACAAGCCTCACAATCAACAAATGATTAGGTGTTATGATCTGATCCAAAATAGTTTCTTTTCAGCCTCTGATCTTCAATAGACCTGAAATATGCTTTTGATCCACAAGTTCAACTCACAAAACAAAGGTTAGTAAGATTTGATCAACAAAGCAATGCAAAATCATGCTAGAACTTGATCAAACATCCAAATATCACCAAAAATGGAATACTTACTATGAATAGAAGCCAACCAGCTCTGATACCATGTGAAAAATACAGATCCTAAGTGGATCTAAACTCCAAGATCATTGGCTTGAATGCTTGCACTCCAAACTACATAAGCTAGGAATTGGCAACACATTCTATGCTACCTAGAATGCAAAGAACTTGATCAAAAAGCATTTATCACAAATGTAAACTTCCATAAACATCAAGTGCGGCCCAAAATAGCATTATACAGTCCATAATACATCAGCCTACCACTTTTGGAAAGCACCTAAGATCATACACACAAAGCTTGAACTCAATCACTACACAATGCCAACAATGGAAGGAGAACCCAATAGAAAAATCTCTCATTAAGCAAATGAATACAATGGATCTGCTCCAACCTGTTTCTCCACGGCCTACCTGCTATATATAGCTGAGAGAGATGACTCTCTCTCCTCTCTCTAGACCCTCCTTACCTAAAATATGCCCTATATAGGTAAAATTGGCATATATGTCCAAAATACATGAAAATGGACTCATTTCGAAGGTCTTGAAGTTTGACACTTCTTCATACTGAAAAAATACACTTACTAAAAATATCTAGACCTGTTTCACACGTGTGAAAAGTCAGATCCTAAACTATGTGCCATTTTTAGCAATTTTGGCCTAAAACTAGACAAGGAAATGTTGACAATTTTCACAGTTTATACCATTCTGTAGAGAATGTGACTATGGACACTGTTATAAAGAATGTCCTACAAGACCCAAACCACCACTGGTTACTGCTCCAGTGAATATGATTACAATCAAGAAAAGACCAATAGTTTAATCAGGACCAATTGTACCTTTGATGGTTGTTACCAGATTTCAGAAACAGAAAGAAGTTCTAGTATCTGCTGAATTTGCACCAACTACAGATATACCTACCACATCAAGAGTGTATCCAAACCTAAAAGCAGAAAAGAAAAGAGATCAAGATATGAGACAATGGATTAAATAGTTGCAAGAAGAAGAAGCCCAAGCAGCCGCTAAAGTAAAAACCAAAGTCCATTCTTCATCTATGCCACAAGCAGATCCAAGAACAGATGTTAATACATAATTGCACCGTCATGAAGAACTCTTTAGGATGACAGAACTTGAAGCATCGCAAACAGAAATGATTATAAATATTTTGTCTAAAAAGATGGATATTAAACTGGGAGAATTTCTTAAGTTGGTGTCTAAAGCAAAAGAAGTATCAGGAGAAATATTGACTCAAATGAAACCCAGATTGAGATTGTTAATCAATATTCCAGAAACCTTTTATGAGTTATCCTCCGACAGCCTGCAATTTTTAAGCTTCTTGGATTCTCAAAGCAATGTTCGGAAAAACCGGCATACTATAGGAATGGAATTGGTAAATTCTTTCAAAAACTGGCTTTAGAGATATAATGTAGGATGTTGACTTCTTAAAAATCGATAAAATCTTGATTTTGTATGGAATTTTATGTTTAGTAAAATATATGTAGGATTCTTGACTGTTGGCTTTTGAATATGTTAGATGCATGTAGATTATTATAATACTTCAAAAAACCATGTAAAATTTTTAATTGGCTACCTAGTAGGTGCTCAACTGTTTGGACAATTTTTTATCTAAGTTACAATTGGCTAATTTCTAATCTTATAACACATTATACCATGAAAATAATTGTTGGAACAAGCAATGTTGATGCCCAAAAAAAATAGCTGGATTATGAACTTTTTTTTATTATGATGAATATAATTTAGCAGATCAAAAGTAGTTTTAATTGATGCACTATTCTTTAACAAGCCTAGTTACTATAATAAATAGCAGTCTTTGATAGTTGTAAGATTTTGGAATGCTTCATTTTTTACTTGAAGTTTTTGGAAGGGATTATTTTTCAAAAAACAACATCCATTGAAAGATATTAAAGGGAAAAAAATTTCTCTTTGAAACCCTTGCATGATAAAGCAATCATACTAAATCTTTTATATTTAATAACAGATTGTTTAATTGGAAGCTTAAGGTGGCTACAAGATAAACAAAATTGAAGATTGTTACTAAATGTTCTAGAAACCTTATATGAGTTATCTTCCAAAAGCCTGCAATGTTTTAACTTCTTGGGTTTTCAAAGAATATAATTCGCAAAAGGGTTCACGTGCCTCTATGAAAAATTGTGAAATTCTTCACGATAGCGATTTCTGAAAAAGAATCATGAATGACGATTTCATTTCTACACGTTATGCACAAATTCTTTTTCCGTAGCAAAAAGAACAAGAGTTTATGCGTGATTTTCTAGCAAAAGCATCAAGTTAATCACCACCATAAACAGGTATAGATTTCCAGATTGCATTTCATACTCTCAAAGTGTCCTACACGAACTATATCCATATGCGTTATTGAATATTCTGTCATCAAAAGAATGAAGAACTCGTTTATTGAGTTTGTAATTCATTATCTGAGGTTTGAACATCGATAGTAAGGGCATGTTAATATTCTATACAATATGGTGTGCACGAATGTATTTTTATTTTTCATGATTTTAAAGTTTCGACTAATAAAAAAAGTGGACTATCTTTGACATATTCTGTCAGTGCTAGAGCCACAAGACCTACCATAGCCATTCGGCCATTCCATGTCTCCGCTTTGGATGAAAAGAAATCTTGTGATTTGCTTTCTGTCGAGATACCTTGGAAGAGTGGAATGAGCGACGCAAACGTAAACATGAATGGTGTGACGATAAACCATGAAAGTCCTCCATTGTCTAACTGGCCCAGGACACCTTTACCAGTAGTTATGATACAGCAGACAGTGACCAACAATCATATCCGAATTCCATCTGAATTCATTCACGTTTCGTTTCACTTCGATTTGCATTAGTTGCTTCATCTAGATCTGATATCTCGAAGTGTTTCGAGATATCCTCCTTTACTTGTGCAATGATAGTGGCCTTTCTTGACAGAATCAATGTATCATGTAGTATTGATTGCCTAGAATCTCATAGCTAACTGAGTCTTCATTGGCCATCATTCTTGTTTCATCGAACTTCCTATCTCTGACGATTTTAATTTGATTAGTCTCCGATAGATAGATCCTGTAATATGATGAATGCGTATCATATCCCATGAGGTATGCTTGCTCGACCTTCTCGTCCATAGGCCATCATGCATCTTGCTACTTCCATTACTATTCTATTCTTGTTGTCTACCATACCATTGTGTTGTGGTGTATAGGTTGTGATCTTTCTGTGAAGGATACCGTGACTCTTGTAGAAATCAGAAAAATGGTTGGAGATATATTCTCTCCCTCTGCTAGTTCGGATCTGTTTGACCCTTCTTTCAGTCCATTTCTCAGCCTAGTTTACATATTCTATAGACTTATCAAGAGCTTTGGACTTGTTGTGAATGAAGTATATGGTGACAAACTTACCGAAGTAATCGATGAAGATGATATAGTATCGTGAGCCTTCCACACAGAGTACATCACAAGGTCCACAAATGTGAGAGTGTATTAGTTCTAAGAGCTCAATTGCTCTGAATGAATGTTTGGTAAAAGATGTTCGTGACATCCTGCCTTTTTTGCATGCATCACATGGTGTCAATTTTGCATCTTTGACGCTTACTCCTATAAATGTCTCATTTTAACTTGCCTTGTATAGCACTATTGGGTTCATGTGGCATAGGCTTTTATGCCATAAGAAGTCAATTGATTCATGGGTTTGATGAGCTTGGTCTGTCGATAGGCATATTTTCAGATGATACAGGTTCCCTCTGCGTCTACCTTGTGTGATGAGAGTGCTGGTGCTGCATCAGTCATGCTACATGTTTCATGTGTGAACGTGACACGCATCCCGGCATCTGTTATCCTTGCTACAGACAAAAGATCCTATGTAGGGTAGGTACGTGTAGGACATCGTCAAGTCTTTTGTCTCTACCATTGGTGTACAACCATAGTGCGCCAGTTCCGTTGACTTGATGGTACGATCCATCTTCGAGTATGATGTATGTAGATAAATCCATTTCTTGGAATTCAACTATCATATGTCTTGTTGTCACGAAATGTGATGTGGCACCCAAATCAAAAACAACTTCTTGAGCGTCGGTTTGCATCTAACACATACATCTATGCACAAGTAAGCAGATGCATTGTTGTTTGCTCTCTCCTCAACTATCCTTGAGGATTCCGGTTCCTCTACGTAAAATGAGTTGTTGGAGGGCTCCTTCTTGCTTATTGTCTCTTGTTTCTTGGGTTCTGATAGCAGTCACCTCTTTTGTGACAATGCACACATTGGATGTTTGGATTTAGTCAACATGTGTCGATCGTATGTCCATCTCAACTGTATCTAGTGCAAGATTTCCTTTCACCACCTTGCAGTCTTGTTGAATTTCACACGTGTGGACTGTCCACTACATGTACTTGTGATCTCCTAAGGTGTGTAGATGCACCAAGATCAAGACTAGATTGAGATTCAAGATCAATCTTGAATCCTATGGCAAAAACACACTACTACATGCATTCAATCACTTCCAACTCTCACTCACACGTGTGGGAAGTATTCAAAAAATAATCTAAGTAAAAACAAGCTGCTCTCCTCGGGTAGAGAGAGAAAATGCATCATGAGCTCTCGGGTAGAGAGAGAAAGCTAGAAATCCAATAACTCACAAAATCCACGAAATCACCAAATCAATTGACTTCAAAATGAGGAGTACAATGATACTAGTAGGTCCACGAGCTACCACTATGCTTAACTATGATTGGACCATATTTTGTCACCTCTTGATCCTATTGGATCATTGATCTATGCACCTCTTAATTCTATTGGACTATATTCAAGCACACCTCAATTTCCTATTGGACCTCACAAGGTTCCACCTCTAAATCCTATTGGACCTCTTGGAATTCATCAAACAAAAACTTTACACTTGTCTACACTCTAATTAGCAAGTGTTTAGCCTCTTACTCTATTTTGGCTCAATAGTGGCATTACAAGTGGAAATGCATAATTTGCCATCTATGCCAAATTTATTCCTATCAACATCCTTCACCTAGATGCTTGATGTAAAAAACATAAGACCCCTATATCTAACATAGATAATCTTTTTCAATTCTTCACACTCCTCCTAAAAAATTATCTATGAAGATTTGAGCATTGATCTTGATATAACTCCAAGATTAGATCTATGCTTGATGAAAGCACTTTTGCTCAAAGGCTTGGTGAGTAGATCGGCAATACAAGAGGACGAGTTGACATGCTCCAAATAGATTTCTCCTCCAATAAGCTTTTCCCTCACAAAATGGTGTGCCACTTCTATGTGCTTGCTTCTTGCATGAAATATGGGATTATTGGCAAGAGCTTGGGCCGAGATGTTATCACACTTGATCATTGGTAGATCATCCTCCTTGATGCACTTTAGTTCCATTAATAACCTCTTGATCCAAAGCACTTCTTTGGTAGTTGTAGTGAGTGCTTTGTACTCGGCCTCACATGAAGAGAGAGATATAGTATCTTGCTTTTTGGAAAGCCAAGATATTAGATTGCCTCCAAGAAAGATAGTGTATGCACTAATAGACTTTCGATCCATCTTGTCACTTGCAAAGTCCGAATCCGAGTAGCCAATAATGGATAGATCTTCACTTTTATAGAGTAGACCATAATCACAAGATGAAGATACATATCTTAGAATCCTCTTGGCCATCTTCCAATGATGGATATTAGGATCTTGCATAAATTGACTCAATTTGTGCACACAAAAACTAAGATCAGGCCTAGTAATGGTAAGCCAAATCAAGGAGCCTACAAGACTCCTAAAAAGTGTGATGTCCTCAAAGGATCTTTCATCACCTTTATTAGGATCTTTTACAATTTGCTCCATTGGAGTATCTATGCTCTTAGAATTTTCCATATGGAATTTTTTCAACATAGAGTGAGCATATCTAGATTTGCATATAAAGACATGATTTTCATAAAAATCAGTTTCAAGGCCTAGCATGTAATGTATCTCTCCTAGATCTTGCATTTTAAACTCACATCCAAGTGCTAGCTTGGTTTCATCAACTAGCTTGATACAACTTCCACAAAGAATAATGTCATCAACATAAATTAGAAGAATGACAATATTGCTATCAACAAACTTTAGATACATGGAAGGATCATAGTCACTAAGAGTAAATCCTAGTGAGATAAGAAAAGAGTTAAGTCTTGAATACCATGATCTTGGTGCTTGTTTGAGTCCATAAAGACTTTTGAAGAGCAAGCACACTTTGGACTCATCCTTGATGAATCCTTGAGGTTGTTCCATATAGATCTCCTCCTCAAGATAACCATTTAGAAAAGCATTGGATACATCTAATTGGAACACCTTCCACTTGAAAAAACAAGCAAGAGAAATAAGAATTCTTATTGTCACCATCTTTGCAACGGGTGCAAAGGTCTCCTCATAATCAAGACCATGGATCTGAGCAAATCCTTTGGCACATAATCTTGCTTTATGCTTGTTGATGGTGCCATCATGATTGAACTTGATCCGAAATACCCACTTGCAACCAATCACATGCTTGTTGGATGGAGGATCCACAAGCTCCCAAGTATTGTTGGTGATCAATGCATCATACTCTTGCTTCATGGCATCATACCATTCCTTGGTATTGAGTGCCTCTTGTACATTCTTTGGCTCTTCATGAGAGACATAAAAAACATAATTAGTGGAATCAAGATCCACTTGCTTGCCTTTGTCAACATATGAGAGCCTCTTAGGCTCGGATCTATCTCTCATGGATCTTCTTGGTGAAAAAATCCGAGGAGAGTCTTCTTCAAATCTCGACCCCATCACATCATGATTGTCTTCAAAATCAATAATTGATGATGCATCCATAGATTTCTTGATCTCGGCCTCTTCAAATGATGAGTGTTGATCTTTATGAAAGACAACATCTCTACTTTCAATAACTTGAGAAGTAGAGAGTATAAAGACTCTATAGGCCTTCTTGGTGGATGAGTATCCAACCATGATCCCTTTGCATGCACTAGGATCTTCCTTCTTCCTTGTTTCCAAGGGAATATGGACAAAGCATAAGCATCCAAAAACTCTAAGGTGATCAACCTTAGGCTTCTTCAAAAATAAGATTTCATATGGTGACTTTCCTCCAAGAGCTATATGTGGGAGCCTATTGCAAAGATAATTTGCACAATTAATGGCTTCTCCCCAAAAATCTTTGGGCAAAGATGCCTCAATTCTAATAGATTTTGCACATTCACATAGAGATCTATTCTTTCTCTCGGCCACTCCATTTTGAGATGGAGAGTAGGCACAAGAAGACTCTCTTTTAATGCCTTCAAGCTCACAAAAATCTTGAAATCTATTGGAGATATATTCACCACCTCCATCACTTCTAAGAGCTTTAATCTTGAATGAGAATTGCTTCTCTACATAAGCTTTGAAAATAAGGAAATGATCAAACACCATAGATTTTGAAGCAAGAAGATATATCCAAGTGAATCTTGTGTAATCATCAATGAAAGTAACAAAACAAGTGGCTCCTCCCTTGCTTGTAGTTGATGAGAAATGCACATCCGAGTGGATTAATTCCAAAGGATGCTTGATTTTGATAGAAGATCTTGTAAATGGCTTTTTGTGAGATTTAGCAATAGCACAAGCCTCACAAGGCTTGATCTTCTTGGAGAATGACTTTGGCAAGCAAATAGCTTTGGATTCTTTGATCATAGAGAGCATGGATTTGTAGTTGGGATGTCCCAACCTCCTATGCCATAATTCCTCCATAGAAAGCTTGTTCACAAGAGCAACATTACAAGCATTCACATACTCATTTGGATCTAGTTTATAGATGCCACCAAATCTAGATCCTAATGCAAGTATCTCATCCTAATCTAGTTTTAATTTGATTAGTTTCCGATAGATAGATCTTGTAAAGGATGAATGTCTATCATATCCCACGAGGTATCCTTGCTCGACCTTCTCATCCAGCTTCTTCCAGGTCTAGTCAGGGATGTATGTGTATGCTATGCAACTGAAAATGCATGAGAACAAGTAGCAACTGATCTAAGAAGGACATTTGATAGAAATATTGCGTTCAAGGATTGTGTATCATGGTCAAGAGATAAAGTAAAATATGCTTAATCACAGTGATTCCTAGAGCGTTGTTTGGCATACCACACAATGCGTCATCGCAAGAGAACTCTATCCCTTATGGAAGGAAGGTGGTCTTTAATGTAAGCAAATGATAACAATAACTCCTAAACCTACCACATTGTTGAATTTAGTTTACTTTCAACTTATTCTGTGATGTCAGTTTGATGCCTTGGTACGTGGTACGTAGCTGATCATGGGATGTAAAGTGCGCCAAGTCCAGCTTATGCAACCGTAGTCGAGGTCATTGTGGTTGACCTTTGGTCATCACTGGCAGTCTATAGAAATTGACTTGTAGTTTCCTACGAGCGTCATCGTTTATTTGCCCAAACTTACAGTTTGTTGTGAACTGCGGTTTGTTGGTCTTTGTTGTCGTCACCCTCCGCATAAGTAGCGATGTGTTTGTGGTAGCAGTAGACTGCATTTTGTGGTTTGTAAGATAACGATGCTTGTGGGCGGAAACCTTGAGTTTCTTCATTGGAGGAATTCCATGGTAAAGCAAACAAAGAACCTAAAAAGTTTGCAAAGACTTTTCCTAGCCGGTAAAATGTCTGCTGCTCAATTTGTGTGGGCAATCACACTATGAATGAATGTCCAACATTGAAACAACAACTAATGAATACTATTTGTTGTGAAAAATACAGATCCTAAGTGGATCTAAACTCCAAGATCATTGGCTTGAATGCTTGCACTCCAAACTACATAAGCTAGGAATTGGCAACACATTCTATGCTACCTAGAATGCAAAGAACTTGATCAAAAAGCATTTATCACAAATGGAAACTTCCATAAACATCAAGTGCGGCCCAAAATAGCATTATACAGTCCATAATACATCAGCCTATCACTTTTGGAAAGCACCTAAGATCATACACAATAGCTTGAAGACAATACACACAACAATGCTCTCAATGGAGGAAGAAACAATGACAATGATCTATTGATCTCAATGAGGCATACAAAAGGTTTCTCCAACCTGTTCTCCACGACTTCCCTACTATTTATGGATGAGGAAGATGACTCTCTCTCCTCTCTCTAGAAGGTACTTGACCCTAGATATTCCCTATATAGGAAAAATAGCTAAAAATGGCTTATATGACCAAAATACATCAAAATGGTCTCATTTTGAAGGGTATGAAGTTTGACACTTCATCATACTGAAAAAATACAGTAAATAAAAACATTGTGGCCTGGTTCACACGTGCAAAACTCCAGAACCAAAACTATTTACAATTTTAGCCAATTTAGGTCTCAAACTAGCTAGGAAATGTTGACAATTTTCACACTCCCTCTTCAACATTGGATGCTAGTTTCAACATAGTCTTTGAGCACATTCCAAGATTAGATCTATGCATTAAATATAGGTCCTTTCCCAATGGTTTGGTGAAGATATCAGCCACACACTCCTTTGAAGAGACATGTTGAAGCTCCACCTCTTTGGCAATGACTTGATCTCTCACAAAATGGTGAGCAATCTCAATGTGCTTGCTCCTTGCATGAAAAACAGGATTGCTTGCCAAGCTTTGGGCTGAAAGGTTATCACAAAGTATGATTGGAGTCTCTCTGGTTCCAGCAAGTGAAGATCCAATAACATCCTCTTGATCCAAAGAATCTCCTTGGTGCATGTTGTTAATGCCTTGTACTCGGCTTCGGTGGAAGATAGAGAGATAGTTGGTTGCTTCTTTGATAGCCATGAGACCACTCCATCTCCAAGATAGATTGCAAAGGCACTTGTTGACTTCCTATCCATTTGATCACCTGCAAAATCTGAATCTGAAAGTCCACAAAGGTTAGGTGTAGTACCTCCATACAAGATGCCAAAATCTCTAGATCCCGAGATGTATCTAAGTACTCTCTTTCCTAGCTTCCAATGAGCCTCACTAGGATCTTGCATAAATTGACTTAGTTTACCAACCACAAAGCTTAGATCAGGTCTTGTGATGGTTAACCATATAAGAGATCCTATTAGCTTTCTATAGAGAGTAATGTCCTTGAAGGATCTTTCATTACTTCTTGTAGTTAGCTTTACATTTGATTCCATAGGAGTAGAAACAACTTTACAATCTTCCATATGAAACCTTTTTAGAATAGAGTTAACATACTTTTCTTGACATATGAATGTAGATTTAGAAGTTCTAATAATCTCTATTCCTAAGATATAATGAAGTTTACCAAGATCTTGAATTTCAAACTCTCTTTTGAGTGCCATCTTGATTTCATCTATATCTAGATTGTTACCACCACTTAAGATAATGTCATCAACATAGATCAAAAGTAAAGTGATATCATTTTCATTCAATCTAAAGTAGAGAGAATGATCATACTCACTCATAACAAAGTTTTGAGAAAGTAAGAAGGAATTGAGCTTAGCATACCAACTCCTTGGTGCTTGCTTTAGCCCATACAAACTCTTTTGGAGATAGCACACATGATCAGGCTCATCATGTGAAACATAGCCCTCGGGTTGCTCCATGTAAATATCTTCTTCAAGATCACCATTCAAGAAGGCATTAGTAACATCCATTTGCCACATATCCCAATCATAAAGAGTTGCAAGAGAGATTAGGATTCGAATAGTTACCATCTTTGCCACGGGTGCAAAGGTCTCATCATAGTCAATACCATATTCTTGAGCATACCCCTTTGCCACCAACCTTGCCTTGTACTTGTTGATTGATCCATCTTGATTTGTCTTGATCTTGAAGATCCACTTACAACCAATTGCCTTCTTGTCCTTTGGAAGCTTTACCAACCTCCATGTGTTGCTTTTGATGAGTGCTTGATGCTCATGATCCATGGCTTGGATCCATTCCTTCTTTTGAATTGCTTCACCTACACAAGTTGGTTCATCAAAAGAGGTAAGAAAAGCAAAGTTAGAGTTGTCCACCACTTGCTTTCCTTTTTCATCATAGGTTAGCCTTGATGGCTTAGCCCTTTGCCTTTGAGTCTTCCTTGAAGTTTGCTTTGGAGTGGCATCTCCATCTTCATCCAAGACATCTTGCACATCATGATGATTAGTAGGCACATCAACATCAACATCAACAACATTGGAAACATTCTCTTCATGAAAGATGACATCCCTACTTATGACAACTTTCTTTGTAGAAGGAATGTACACTTTGTAAGCCTTGCTTACTTCACTATAGCCAACAAACACACCCTTCTTTGATGAAGGATCTTCTTTAGTTCTATCATCAAGTGTGATATTGACAAAACATGTACATCCAAAGATCCTACAATGCTTGACACTCGGCCTTCTACCATAAAGAACCTCATGAGGAGTTTTACCATCCAAGGAAGCACTTGTCCATCTATTACATAGATA
The DNA here is from genome assembly GCA_029204225.1 of Diphasiastrum complanatum. Classification (NCBI taxonomy): domain Eukaryota; kingdom Viridiplantae; phylum Streptophyta; class Lycopodiopsida; order Lycopodiales; family Lycopodiaceae; genus Diphasiastrum; species Diphasiastrum complanatum. Next base: position 27,677,142 of record CM055093.1, read on the forward strand.
GTTAGCACATGCTAAAGCTTCCCCCCAAAAAGACTTAGCAAGATTAGCATGTAGTCTCATTGCCTTGGCACATTCACAAAGGGTTCTATTCTTCCTCTCGGCCACTCCATTCTGTTGTGGAGTCCTAGGACTAGACATCTCCCTCTTAATCCCATGTGCTATACAAAAGTCTTTGAACCTATTTGAGGTGTATTCCCCTCCATTATCAGATCTTAAGCATTTGATCTTTGTATTGAATTGGTTTTCCATTTCATTCTTGAACTTGACAAATGCAGCAAACACTTCATCCTTACTTTTAAGAAGATAGATCCAAGTATACCTACTAAAGTCATCAATGAAAGTTGCATACATCTTTGCCCCACCATTGCTAGTTGTACTAGAAGAATGAATATCAGAATGCACAAGTTGAAAAGCTTCTTTAGATCTAGAAGTAGATCTAGAATAAGCAAGTCTATGAGATTTGGACAAGGCACAATGTTCACAAACACTATTGTTTGCAACAAGACTTTTAGGGAGACCAAGAACAGGCTCTTTCTTTGCCATTACCTCCAAAGATTTGAAGTTGGGATGGCCCAACCTCTTGTGCCAAACTTCTTGGTTTGTCAATTGCTCCCTAGCCATACATCCTTCATGATTAGAGATCACACATGCATCAAGCTTGAAAAGTTTACCATGCCTCCTACCTTGAGCAATCAAGGATCCACATTTACTTATCAAACATGCATCTCCAATGAACTCCACATCAAGTCCTTTGTCAATCATTTGACTTACACTAAGCAAATTCTTAGTGATTGAAGGAATGTACAAAACATTTTCAAGATTTGCTTTCCTATTTGTTGAAAGGGAAATAGGAATAGTGCCTATGCCTTTGATGTCACATTGACCATCATTTGCAGTGTAGATGATGTTACCTTCTCCCTCATAAGACAATAAGGATGTAAAGTATTCCTTATGTCTTGTCATGTGAGATGAGGCTCCACTATCAATCCACCAAGGATCATTATCATCTATGTTGGCTAACAAACTTGAAGTCATAACAAGTGATTCACATGTGTTATGTTCTTCCTCATCTATTGTAAGATTTCCTTGCCTCTCTCCTTGCTCTCTTTTCTTCTTATAACATTCATTTGCAAAATGACCTTTTATCCCACAATAAAAGCACTTGAACTTTGACTTATTGTTCTTAGTAGAAGAGGAAGAGGAAGAGTGATCATCATGATCAAAGTTACCACCTTTGGACCATTTCCCTTTGCCTTTACCTTTGCCCTTGAATTTGCCTTTTGTGAAGAAAGCCTCTTCACCTCCACCTTGCAAGGATGCACCATCAAGCTTTGATTGCAACCTATGTTCTTCAGCCAATAAGATTTCTTGCAAGTCAACCACACTTGGCAAGACTCTTTGAATGGCAAAACTTTGCACAAGGTTAGCATGTTCATTTAGCAAACCATTCAACATAACTTGGACTATTTCACCATCTTTTATGTTCTCATCAATGCATGCTAAATCATCACTTAGGGACTTAACTCTCAAGATAAATGCATGAGCACTTTCACCCTCTCTTTGCCTACTAGAAAATATTTGTCTCCTTAGGGTCAATACCCTAGATGTGGACTTTGATTCAAAGAGCTTCTTTAAGGCATTCCATGCCTCACTTGCACTTTGACACTTTCCAACTTCCTTGAGAAGTTCATTTGTAACATTCATTTTAATGATATGAAGAGCCCTTTTGGCCTTCTTATCAAACCTTTGTTGCTCTTGAAGTGTGAGAGGTCTCTCTTCAATTTCTGCAACTATGTCCATGAGTTCATTCAACTCAAGTAAGGACTCCATCCTCACTTTCCAAGTAGAGTAGTTTGATGAACTCAACCTTTCACTAGACTCTAGCATGATCCCACCATTGGAAGCCATGATTCTAATGTTTCTTCAACTTTTAGGTTCTGTCCTAAAGCACTTAGCACTCACTTTTCTCTCAACAAATGATAGATAAAGAGATCTATGAAGATTTAGGACCCTAAAACACTTCTATCTTGAACCTAGATGGTTTCCAAGCATAGAAAGGAAGATTGAAACACATGCAACACTTTTCACACACTAAGAATGGATTACAAAATCAAACCAACCTGAACACACTCTTGCTTAAGCTCTCAAACTTTCCAGCAAGTGACCAAATCAAGTTATGGTGTGAAGAGTTACTTGCATTCTTAGAAAATACCCAAAACTAGGATGCCAAGATTACCTAGTAATGAACAAACTTGATCAACATATGATCAACACACTAAGATATTGATTCAACCTGTAAAACCACATGTAAACCACACTTCTAAAAGTTTATAAACTCCAGCAAGTGATAAATACAAGATTTAGAGGTGAATGAATGAGCACACTTAGTGAATCACAAGACTAGCTTCACTATCTTGTCAAATCTTGGTGTTTAGATGTAGATCTAAGATCACTTCACATGAGAATGTTCCTCAACCTGTTAAGAACCTGAAAACACACTTGCATAATGGTTAACACCTTCCAGCAAATGCTCCAATCAAATTACATAAGGAGAGTTACATACATGCTCAACAAAGTACACCAAAATTTATGCCAAAATTGATGACAATCTTTACAATATGCTCTTCACAATGGAGCTTACAATATGTTCACCCAAAAAAGGGGATCTTTCATCCAAATGGGAGCTTTGCTCAGCCTTTAGGAGAATTACAACTCACTCAAAAGAGCATTTGTCATCCACTTAAGGAGAAGTTTCATCCACTTAAGGAGAGTGTTCATCCAAGAATGGAGATTGTCAACAATAGGATTGAAAAGAACATTGTTAGTATTGAATATGCACAAGCCTCACAATCACAAATGATTAGGTGTTATGATCTGATCCAAAATAGTTTCTTTTCAGCCTCTGATCTTCAATAGACCTGAAATATGCTTTTGATCCACAAGTTCAACTCACAAAACAAAGGTTAGTAAGATTTGATCAACAAAGCAATGCAAAATCATGCTAGAACTTGATCAAACATCCAAATATCACCAAAAATGGAATACTTACTGTAAATAGAAGCCAACCAGCTCTGATACCATGTGAAAAATACAGATCCTAAGTGGATCTAAACTCCAAGATCATTGGCTTGAATGCTTGCACTCCAAACTACATAAGCTAGGAATTGGCAACACATTCTATGCTACCTAGAATGCAAAGAACTTGATCAAAAAGCATTTATCACAAATGGAAACTTCCATAAACATCAAGTGCGGCCAAAAATAGCATTATACAGTCCATAATACATCAGCCTATCACTTTTGGAAAGCACCTAAGATCATACACAATAGCTTGAAGACAATACACACAACAATGCTCTCAATGGAGGAAGAAACAATGACAATGATCTATTGATCTCAATGAAGCATACAAAAGGTTTCTCCAACCTGTTCTCCACGACTTCCCTACTATTTATGGATGAGGAAGATGACTCTCTCTCCTCTCTCTAGAAGGTACTTGACCCTAGATATTCCCTATATAGGAAAAATAGCTAAAAATGGCTTATATGACCAAAATACATCAAAATGGTCTCATTTTGAAGGGTATGAAGTTTGACACTTCATCATACTGAAAAAATACAGTAAATAAAAACATTGTGGCCTGGTTCACACGTGCAAAACTCCAGAACCAAAACTATTTACAATTTTAGCCAATTTAGGTCTCAAACTAGCTAGGAAATGTTGACAATTTTCACATTTGTCATCTGTGTAATTCTATGGGTAATCAAACAACCTTTTGCTCATTTAATCTTCGGATTATCCAACAGAGGTATGGTAAGCTTCAATATTGAAAACCAACTTACTCAAAGGATCCTGATGGAAAGCCTTTCAATTTTGCCCTTGGATTTTTAGAATGACTAGCTCTGCCAGCTCCAATGGGACAGAATGCTCCTCCTGCTAATCTAATGGAACCGGAACCTTATCATGGTAATGAGCAATGGAACTATAGTAATGATCACGAGAGTGGTCTTTCAGAGCAGTATGCTATCTATGTTGCCGCGCAACAACAAGTAGCTAGACAATGGACCAGAGCGTCACTTGGATGCTTTGCATGCTGAGAGAATCATAGAGTTGTTGAATGTCCAAACAAATGGAAGTTTATACCATTCTGTAGAGAATGTGACTATGGACACTGTTATAAAGAATGTCCTACAAGACCCAAACCACCACTGGTTACTGCTCCAGTGAATATAATTACAATCAAGAAAAGACCAATAGTTTAATCAGGACCAACTGTACCTTTGATGGTTGTTACCAGATTTCAGAAACAGAAAGAAGTTTTAGTATCTGCTGAATTTGCACCAACTACAGATATACCTACCGCATCAAGAGTGTATCCAAATTTAAAAGCAGAAAAGAAAAGATATCAAGATATGAGACAGTGGATTAAATAGTTGCAAGAAGAAGATGCCCAAGCAGCCGCTAAAGTAAAAACCAAAGTCCATTCTTCATCTATGCCACAAGCAGATCCAAGAACAGATGTTAATACATAATTGCACCGTCATGAAGAACTCTTTAAGATGATAGAACTTGAAGCACCGCAAACAGAAATGATTATAAATATTTTGTCTAAAAAGATGGATATAAAACTGGGAGAATTTCTTAAGTTGGTGTCTAAAGCAAAAGAAGTATTAGGAGAAATATTGACTCAAATGAAACCCAGATTGAGATTGTTAATCAATATTCCAGAAACCTTTTATGAGTTATCCTCCGACAGCCTGCAATTTTTAAGCTTCTTGGATTCTCAAAGCAATGTTCGGGAAAACCGGCATACTATAGGAATGGAATTGGTAAATTCTTTCAAAAACTGGCTTTAGAGATATAATGTAGGATGTTGACTTCTTAAAAATCGATAAAATCTTGATTTTGTATGGAATTTTATGTTTAGTAAAATATATGTAGGATTCTTGACTGTTGGCTTTTGAAATTGTTAGATGCATGTAGATTATCATAATACTTCAAAAAACCATGTAAAATTTTGAAATGGCTACCTTGTAGGTGCTCAATTGTTTGCACAATTTTTTATCTAAGTTACAATTGGCTAATTTCTAATCTTATAACACGTTATACCATGAAAATAATTGTTGGAACAAGCAATGTTGATGCCCAAAAAAAATAGCTGGATTATGAACTTTTTTTTATTATGATGAATATAATTTAGCAGATCAAAAGTAGTTTTAAGTGATGCACTATTCTTTAACAAGCCTAGTTACTATAATAAATAGCAGCCTTTGATAGTTGTAAGATTTTGGAATGCATCATTTTTTACTTGAAGTTTTTGGAAGGGATTATTTTTCAAAAAACAACATCCATTGAAAGATATTAAAGGGGAAAAAAATTTCTCTTTGAAACCCTTGCATGATAAAGCAATCATACTAAATCTTTTATATTTAATAACAGATTGTTTAATTGGAAGCTTAAGGTGGCTACAAGATAAACAAAATTGAAGATTGTTACTATATGTTCTAAAAACCTTATATGAGTTATCTTCCAAAAGCCTGCAATGTTTTAACTTCTTGGGTTTTCAAAGAATATAATTCGCAAAAGGGTTCACTGCCTCTATGAAAAATTGTGCAATTCTTCATGATAGCGATTTCTGAAAAAAAATCATGAATGACGATTTCATTTCTACACGTTATGCACAAATTCTTTTTCCGTAGCAAAAAGAACAAGAGTTTATGCGTGATTTTCTAGCGAAAGCATCAAGTTAATCACCACCATAAACAGGTACAGATTTCCAGATTGCATTTCATACTCTCAAAGTGTCCTACACGAACTATATCCGTATGCGTTATTGAATATTCTGTCATCAAAAGAATGAAGAACTCGTTTATCGAGTTTGTATTTCATTATTAGAGGTTTGAACATCGATAGTAAGGGCATGTTAATATTCTATACAATATGGTGTGCACGAATGTATTTTTATTTTTCATGATTTTAAAGTTTCGACTAATTAAAAAAGTGGGCTATCTTTGACATATTCTGTCAGTGCTCGAGCCACAAGACCTACCATAGCCATTCGGCCATTCCATGTCTCCGCTTTGGATGAAAAGAAATCTTGCGATTTTCTTTCTGCCGAGATACCTTGGAAGAGTGGAATGAGCGACGCAAACATAAACATGAATGGTGTGACGATAAACCATGAAAGTCCTCCATTGTCTAACTAGCCCAGGACACCTTTACCAGTAGTTATGATACAGCAGACAGTTGCTTCATCTAGATCTGATATCTCAAAGTGTTTCGAGATATCCTCCTTTACTTGTGCAATGATAGTGGCCTTTCTTGACAGAATCAATGTATCATGTAGTATTGATTGCCTAGAATCTCATAGCTAACTGAGTCTTCATTGGCCATCATTCTTGTTTCATCGAACTTCCTATCTCTGACGATTTTAATTTGATTAGTCTCCGATAGATAGATCCTCTAATATGATGAATGTGTGTCATATCCCATGAGGTATGCTTGCTCGACCTTCTCGTCCATAGGCCATCATGCATCTTGCTACTTCCATTACTATTCTATTCTTGTTGTCTACCGTACCACTGTGTTGTGGTGTATAGGTTGTGATCTTCCTGTGAAGGATATCGTGACTCTCGTAGAAATCAGAAAAATGGTTGGAGATATATTCTCTCCCTCTGCTAGTTCGGATCTGTTTGACCCTTCTTTCAGTCCATTTCTCAGCCCAGTTTACATATTCTATAGACTTATCAAGAGCTTTGGACTTGTTGTGAATGAAGTATATGGTGACAAACTTACCGAAGTAATCGATGAGGATGATATAGTATCGTGAGCCTTCCACAGAGAGTACATCACAAGGTCCACAAATGTGAGAGTGTATTAGTTCTAAGAGCTCAATTGCTCTGAATGAATGTTTGGTAAAAGATGTTCGTGACATCCTGCCTTTTTTGCATGCATCACATGGTGTCAATTTTGCATCTTTGACGCTTACTCCTGTAAATGTCTCATTTTAACTTGCCTTGTATAGCACTATTGGGTTCATGTGGCATAGGCTTTTATGCCATAAGAAGTCAATTGATTCATGGGTCTGATGAGCTTGGTCTATCGATAGGCATATTTTCAGATGATACAGGTTCCCTCTGCGTCTACCTTGTGTGATGAGAGTGCTGGTGCTGGCATCAGTCACGCTACATGTTTCATGTGTGAACGTGACACGCATCCCGGCATCTGTTATCCTTTCTACAGACAAAAGATCCTATGTAGGGTAGGTACGTGTAGGACATCGTCAAGTCTTTTGTCTCTACCATTGGTGTACAACCATAGTGCGCCAATTCCGTTGACTTGATGGTACGATCCATCTTCGAGTATGATGTATGTAGATAAATCCATTCCTTGGAATTCAACTATCATATGTCTTGTTGTCACGAAATGTGATGTGGCACCCAAATCAAAAACAACTTCTTGAGCGTCGGTTTGCATGTAACACATACATCTATGCACAAGTAAGCAGATGCATTGTTGTTTGCTCTCTCCTCAACTATCCTTGAGGATTCCGGTTCCTCTACGTAAAATGAGTTGTTGGAGGGCTCCTTCTTGCTTATTGTCTCTTGTTTCTTGGGTTCTGATAGCAGTCACCTCTTTTGTGACAATGCACACATTGGATGTTTGGATTTAGCCAACATGTGTCGATGGTATGTCCATCTCAACTGTATCTAGTGCAAGATTTCCTTTCACCACCTTGTAGTCTTGTTGAATTTCACACGTGTGGACTGTCCACTACATGTACTTGTGATCTCCTAAGGTGTGTAGATGCACCAAGATCAAGACTAGATTGAGATTCAAGATCAATCTTGAATCCTATGGCAAAAACACACTACTACATGCATTCAATCACTTCCAACTCTCACTCACACGTGTGGGAAGTATTCAAAAAATAATCTAAGTAAAAACAAGCTGCTCTCCTCGGGTAGAGAGAGAAAATGCATCATGAGCTCTCGGGTAGAGAGAGAAAGCTAGAAATCCAATAACTCACAAAATCCATGAAATCACCAAATCAATTGACTTCAAAATGAGGAGTACAATGATACTAGTAGGTCAACGAGCTACCACTATGCTTAACTATGATTGGACCATATTTTGTCACCTCGTGATCCTATTGGATCATTGATCTATGCACCTCTTAATTCTATTGGACTATATTCAAGCACACCTCAATTTCCTATTGGACCTCACAAGGTTCCACCTCTAAATCCTATTGGACCTCTTGGAATTCATCAAACAAAAACTTTACACTTGTCTACACTCTAATTAGCAAGTTTTTAGCCTCTTACTCTATTTTGGCTCAATAGTGGCATTACAAGTGGAAATGCATAATTTGCCATCTATGCCAAATTTATTCCTATCAACATCCTACACCTAGATGCTTGATGTAAAAAACATAAGACCCCTATATCTAACATAGATAATCTTTTTCAATTCTTCACAGTCTATGTTGGGTAGTAGGTGTCTTTGATCTTCCTTCCTTGTTGGGTAGTCTTTGTTGGTTGCAATCCAATCTTTGGAATGACTCCCTCTTTGGATGAGGCTTCCTTTTGCGTTTATCCTTACTACTGTATAGAGCCTGATCAGAGACATGATCTCGTTATTTGGAATGTCCTACCTTTATAGATTCTTGATATACCTAGATAGAGTAGAACTCATAACTGGAGCTACTACTTTCAATTAAGATCTTACCTCTTCTAAGGTGTAGTGATCAGTTCCTGATCTTCTACTAATGTAGTTATGATGAGCCTTTGTGCGGAATAACAAATATAACAAGTAGCAACTGATCTAAGAAGGACATTTGATAGAAATATTGTGTTCAAGGATTGTGTATCATGGTCAAGAGATAAAGTAAAATTTGCTTAATCACGATGATTCCTAGAGCATTGTTTGGCATACCACACAATGCGATGTAGAAAACCTACTTACTCAAAGGGTCCTGATGGAAAGCCTTTCAATTTTGCCCTTGGATTTTTAGAATGACTAGCTCTGCCAGCTCCAATGGGACAGAATGCTCCTCCTGCCAATCTAATGGAACCAGAACCTTATCATGGTAATGAGCAATGGAACTATAGCAATGATCACGAGAGTGGTCTTTCAGAGCAGTATGCTATCTATGTTGCCGCGCAACAACAAGTAGCTAGACAATGGACCAGAGCGTCACTTGGATGCTTTGCATGCTGAGAGAATCATAGAGTTGTTGAATGTCCAAACAAATGGAAGTTTATACCATTCTGTAGAGAATGTGACTATGGACACTGTTATAAAGAATGTCCTACAAGACCCAAACCACCACTGGTTACTGCTCCAGTGAATATGATTACAATCAAGAAAAGACCAATAGTTTAATCAGGACCAATTGTACCTTTGATGGTTGTTACCAGATTTCAGAAACAGAAAGAAGTTCTAGTACCTGCTGAATGTACACCAACTACAGATATACCTATCGCATCAAGAGTGTATCCAAATCTAAAAGCAGAAATGAAAAGATATCAAGATATGAGGCAGTAAATTAAATAGTTCCAAGTAGAAGAAGCCCAAGCAGTCGCTAAAGTAACCACCAAAGTCCATTCTTCATCTATGCCACAAGCAGATTCAAGAATTGCTGTTAATACATAATTACACCGTCGTGAAAAATTCTGTAAGCTGACACAATCTGAAGCATTGCAAATAGAAATGATCATAAATATTTTGTCTAGAAAGATGGATATTAAATTGGGAGAATTTCTTAAGTTGGTGACTAAAGTAAAAGAAGTATTAGGAGAAAGATTGACTCAAATGAAACCCAAATTGAAATTGTTAATCAATATTCCAAAAAACCTTTTATGAGTTATCTTCCAAAAGCTTGCAATTTTTAAGCTTCTTGGGTTCCTCAAAGAAATGTTCGGAAAAACTGGCATACTATAGGAATTGAATTGGTAAATTCTTTCAAAAACTGGCTTTAGAGATATAATGTAGGATGTTGACTTCTTAAAAATCGATGATTTTGTATGGAATTTTATGTTTAGTAAAATATATGTAGGATTTTTGACTGCTATCTTTTGAATGTGTTAGATGCATGTAGATTATTATAATACTTCAAAAAACCACGTACAATTTTGAAATGACTACCTTATAGGTGCTCGACCGTTTGCACAATTTTTTATCTAAGTTATAACTGGCTAATTTCTAATCTTATAACACATTATACCATGAAAATAATTGTTGGTGCAAGCAATGTTGATGGCCAAAAAAAATAACTGGATTATGAACTTTTTTTATTCTGCTGAATATAATTTAGCAGATCAAATAGTTTTGATTAATGCACTATTCTTTAACAAGCCTAGTTACTATAATAAATAGCAGTCTTTGATAGTTGTAAGATTTTGGAATGCCTTATTTTTTACTTGAAGTTTTTGTAAGGGATTGTTTTTCAAAAAACAACATCCATTCAAAGATATTAAAGTGAAAAAAATTTCTCTTTAAAACCCTTGCATAATGAGGCAATCATACTAAATCGTTTATATTTAACAACAGATTGTTTAATTGGAAGCTTAAGGTGGCTTCAATTATGGGTTCGGATATGCCATACCAATATCCGAACCCATAATAGGCATAGTACCATTTTCGAAACTCTTGAGCATATCCATGCTTTCCAAGACTACGCCAACTATCGCCCACTTTCATAAGATTTTAAAATTTTGATACTGTCTATTGTATTATTACTAATTCTTGTTTTATCCAAGTACTTTACCCTAACATTGTAGTAGGATTAGGGAAGATCCGTGCCATACCAATCCCTACAAATGTAGCGATCCCTTGTACAAATCCATGTACCTTAAGGGTGCATAGGTTATCAATACTAGTATTATTGTTCATAAAACTTGCTTACTACAGAGAAAACAACAAAGTCACCATATGCATAGTCTGAGTCATCTATACGTGCTATTACTATTAAAAAGAGAGGCATACATATGATAAGCTAATCTGTTATAAGTGTAAGCCATAATCGTTTTCTACAATCATTCATAAATGTTAACACTTCCTATTATTTACACTATTACCTCTTCATTAACCAATACACGAAGTGAAGTGTTGCAATACTAACATGAATAGATGTTATGTGAGAATCCTATGAGGAAGCCATATTTATTTACGAACGATACTTCCTTCAGAGACTGATAATAGAAGTTTTTCAAGTCTAGTTTTAGCCACAATAATAATAGCATGAAAAAGCACTTCCAAGCGTACTATATTCCCATTACTAAATTGCTTCTCTACTTTTAGTAAAAAGGGATTGCCAGAAACATATATATAAACTTAACGAAGATGTTCTTTGGACTTCAGACCTGTATAAGAGCATAATCCGAGTCCAATACTAGAATCGAGATGCAACCTCGTAGTATGAAGATCTGTTTACAATAAGAGTCATATTGCATTTGCTCACCGTTAGCCTATCATTTATCATAGTTCATACATTTCGTGGTGACCATTATACTTTCCAATATAAAGCATCATGCTGGTGGCCAGCAGTGTAATCACTTTATTGTGGAAGTGGCAAACAATACATCAAAAAAGTGTGTTCATTGCTGCCCTCTCAGCACTGAAAGGCCGCAAGCTTCTATGAACATAGGTTCAATTACACATACAATGTCATGGTGAGGTAATCGCTATTCCAGCGAGTGAGTTCATGCATAATCATATGTACCATTCCACTCATATATGTAGAGGGTTGCATAAAGCATCACAAGACTGTCAACGCATTTCTAGCGTGTAGTTTCATCACATATTTTCCATACAAAGTGCACTAAACAACCCACCTAAAGTGCATGGGCCTGCATGCAGCTGTAGCGCGTTGCTAGCATGCTACGAACATGTGGTTTCAGTGTATATTGCCATATATATCATGTGAAACGATGAAAACCTCCATACGACAATGTTATGAGGGCTTACCATCGTGATTTTCAGCATAGTTCTACCTCTGATCAAAGTGGCAAGCATGCATACTACGTATGGTTTTCTCAGAGGGTGCTGGATCACGATCCAGCAACCTCCTTCTGCCATAGTTTACTCACACATCAAGCAATAAAAGCAAGTGTCGCGTATGCTATCAAAACTGAGAAACATTAGATACAAAGGCATTTCAGTCCGTGTGCTTGTGACGATCCGAGAGTCGTAGATGGGTGCCACCGGGAGTGAGACAGCATAAGGAAGAAGGAGAAGAAAAGAGAGGAGAAGAGAGGAGAAGAAAAGAGAAGAATAGTGAGGGATTTGGTAGTGATGTCTCTCTTATATAGACTTTATATAAGGTGCAAATTGGAGGGAAAGTAGACATTTGAATTATGAGCATTGCCAAAAAAAACCATATACATCATACGGTAGCTAATAAACCCATTTATCATGGTCACCGACATATTGACATGGTAAAATTGCAAATCTTCAAGTATAGTGCATGAGAGAGAGAGAGAGAGAGAGAGAGAGAGAGAGAGAGAGAGAGAGAGAGAGAGAGAGAGAGAGAGAGAGAGAGAGAGAGAGAGAGAGAGAGAGAGAGAGAGAGAGAGAGAGAGAGAGGTGAGCTTTTATTATGATTTTTAGGGTTAGGATTTTTTAAGGATTTGTAAAGATTAAAATAGCCATTGAGTGAGGCACTGTTGGGGAGAGAGAGAGAGAGAGAGAGAGAGAGAGAGAGAGAGAGAGAGAGAGAGAGAGAGAGAGAGAGAGAGAGAGAGAGAGAGAGAGAGAGAGAGATTCAATGCATCTCGCTCGTACTATGAAGAATATATCACATTTAGGATTTGCAGGTTACAATTTATCAACCAGTTACATGTAAGTAAGAATTGTGTTGATATTGTACTTGCTATCTTTGAAGTGGATTAAATCGTGCAAAGAACTTCATTTATCTAGAAATGATGGATTTAGCATTGCCACTAGTAATATAGGCATTGTGCATGGGATGTTCTATGGAAAAGAGTTGTAAAACAAAAATTAAATTAAATTAGATGATCATATGTGAAAGTGAGATGGATACATTACTAAATCTTGAAATCATATGACTTTTCAAAAGCAGTTTACACTTAATAAATTGCCCATAATAATTTTGGGGATGCATGTTAAAGCCTTTTGAAGCTCAAAAGACGTTTCAAGGCATTTTAATGTCATAAAATCTTCATCAAGAATTTGGAGGAATACGTTACACCTCATAAAAGGTCAAAACCTATGGGCCATAAAAAAATTATAACATATAATGCGTAGACAATCCTTTACTAATGGAAAAGTTCTTTTTGGTAACCTTACACCTAATTCAACAACAATTGGCTCGGCCTAATGGTGTCCCCATAATCTTAAAAATGTTTTACTAGAAATGAAAGGTTACTAAACATATTATTTCCCAATAGTTAGTGTGAGTGTATGACTTTGTCTTTTCTTGACACTTGCCATTTTTTCTCTTTGGAACCTTTGCATGATGAGGCAATCATACCAAATCTTTTATATTTTGATTAAGGTGACTACAAGATAAACACAAATGAAGATTGTTAATTAATGTTCCAAAAACTTTTTATGAGTTATCTTCCAAAAGCCTGCACTTTTAAGCTTCTTCGGTTCTCAAAGCAATGCTCGGGAAAACCGGCATACTATAGAAATGGAATAGGCAAATTCTCTCAAAAACTGGCTACAAAGATAAAATGCAAGATGTTGACTTTTAAAAAATCGATAAAATTTTGGTTTTGTAAGGAATTTTACGTGGGGGGAAAGGACCGGCTTCCAGGCCCCTCTGCCCTGGAAGGGTCTGAGGACGAGGGCGGAGGCCCTAGGGGCATAGACTCTTCCGTGGGTGGAAGGGCCCGAGGAGTTGGACTTCACCGAATATAATCTCATTTTTTATTTTTTATTTATTTCGTAAATTCTTTTTTTACTTGCACCTTCCGCCCGGAATGTGTATGTAAAATTTTACATGCACATTCTGCTTTGCAAAATGTGCATGTAAATTTTTCTCAAAAAAATTTGCAAAGATAGAATTCCTAGTGAGTTACCATCATTTCCTTCGTTAAAAAATAAAAAATGGAGTTATGTTTAGTAAAATATATGAAGGATTCTTGACTGTTGGCTTTTGCACATGTTAGATGCATGTAAATTCTTAAAATTTCTCAAAAAACCACGCAAAATTTTGAAACAACTATCTTGTAGATGCTTGATCGTTTGTACAATTTTTTACTCTAGTTACACGTGACTAATTTCTAAGCTTATAACACATTATACCATGAAAATAATTGTTGGAGCGAGCAATGTTGATGCCCAAGAAAAATAGTTGGATTATGAACTTTTTTTTTATTATGATGAATATAATTTAGCAGATCAAAAATAGTTTTAGTTGATGCTCTATTCTTTTACAAGCTTGGTTACTATAATAAATGCCAATCTTTGATAGTTGTCAGATTTTAGAATGCAGCATTTTTTACTTGAACTTTTTGGAAGGGATTATTTTTCAAAAGATGACATCCATTGAAAGATCTAGGATATTAAAGGGAAAAAAAATCTCTTTGAAACCCTTGCATGATGAGATAATCATACCAAATTTTCTATAAATAATACCACATTCTTTAATTGGAAACTTCAGCTGGCTACAAGATATACATAATTAAAGATTAATACTAAATGTTTCAAAAACCTTATCTGAGTTATCTTCCAAAAGCTTGCAATGTTTTAACTTCTTGGGTTTACAAAGAATATAATTCGCAAAAGGGTTCACATACCTCTATGAAAAAACGTAAAAATCTTCATGATAGCGATTTTTGAAAAAGAATCATGAATGACGATTCCATTTCTACACATTATGCACAAATTCTTTTTCCGTAGCAAAAAGAACAAGAGTTTATGCGTGATTTTCTAGCAAAAGCATCAAGTTAATCACCATCACAAACAGGTACAGATGTCCAAAATTGCATTTAATATACTCAAAGTGTTCTTTACGAACTATATCCATATGCGTTATTGAATATTCTGTCATCAGAAGAATGAAAAACTCGTTTATCGAGTTTGTAATTCATTATCTGAGGTTTTAACATCGAAAGAAAGGGCATGTTAATATTCTATGCGATATGGTGTGCACGAATGTATTTTTTTTTTCGTGATTTTACAGTTTCGACTAATTAAAAAAGTGGACTACCTTTGACATATTCTGTCAGCGCTAAAGCCACAAGACCTACCATAGCCGCTCGGCCATTCCACGTCTCCGCTTTGGATGAAAAGAAATCTCTTGCGATTTGCTTTCTGCCGAGATACCTTGGAAGAGTGGAATAAGCGACGCAGACGTAAACAGAACTGCTGTGACGATAAACCATGAAAGCCCTCCGTTGTCTAACTGGCCCAGGAGACCTTGACCAGTAGCTATCTCTACTCCCAAGGCTGATACGAATCCCAGCATGGCCAATCTCCCGTTTATTTTCTCTGGAGCAGGTCCGGAAAAGGCGAATATATCAGTGAAGTTGGTGCTCATCTGCAAGACAAGGGCAAAGTCCGGATTCGTTTCACCGAACATAAGTGAGAAATAGTCACGTACAAAGTGCATTCTAATAAAAATAGAAGAAATGAGTATAATTAACAAGCAGGGAAGTTTAATTTGAATAATATAGACTGTAGATCTATATAGATGCAATACCTTCTTAAGAGCAGCTGGGGTGGTAGAGGTTCTTCTTGATTCTGCATTATCCTAAAGGAGCATACAAACATGTTTAAGCTGGGTGAGATTTGACTGGCAGATCTAATATTACATGTGGACGACCTATTGTAGAATTTAAAAAAGAAACCTGAAGTTCACCTTGCAAATACATCGAAACGAATGACTACATCACTCGGAACATGGATGATGAAAATGCTGGAAGATCTTCTAGTAACCAGCTCAACAGATAATTAATTATATCCAAAATTCAAGAACAAGAAATCTTTTCAGTTTTGAACTAAGAAAATATAGTTACCTTGGACATGCACGATAGACTAAGTCGAGGCAAGTTCCGATAACTTCCTAGAGAGGTTTTTGTGAGAGGAACTAGTTTTACGTGTTGCATCAAAGATCTACTGTTAACCTGCGTACTCTGCTGAGTTTTGCCATACAGGGACGTTGGAAGGGTTGAAGCAGCCATTCCGAACTTCCGCTATTCGATAACTAGAATAAGATGTGTTTTCAAGTGCCCTTGAAATGAGTGCTTGAATGCAAGCTACTCCCGAGTCGCGTCAGTTATGGATGTTCAGACTTTGGTAAATCAGTAACCACTGATGAGAAGGAGATTGTGAGTAAGTTATGACAATGTTAGCAGGGCAGGCGATGAATCTTTATAGCAAAAACAGAGAGGTGCGGATGGCTGAAAAAGTGCCACGGTTAAAGATGGTATGGGACAAGCTCGTCCACAAGGGCAAAGGGATCGACGTGGTCGAGGTCCTATGCCAGAAGCAAGCATGGATCGTGTCGTGAGACGGTGGAGAGTTGTGATATTTTGTTGTTCACTTCTTCGGTGCTGCTCATGCTTAATGCTTAGGGTGCTTTCACATGCAAGAGTAGAGGGCCATTTAGAAATTTGCAATTATCTCCCAAGTTGAAAGCCCATGTCTTTCCATGTGAAATTGAAATTTCCTTGCATTTGGAATCAAAGCATTTATTGTCTATTTTTTAAATTAAATAAGATATTTGTGTTTTTTAAGGAAAGGAAGCAATGGCCCACCCCTTACTCCCCAATCAAGGCTTGGAATTTGACGTGCACCCCTCTACCTTTCACCTGGATGGGCTTTAACCGTTCACATGACATGTATAATGCAAGGTACCATTCAAATAAAAATAAGTATGAACCTTTCAACCACTTATACGTATATTCTTGTTATATTTTACACTAAAATTTAATTTTAAAAGTTCAGAATAGCATGACATTTGACTTTTTAAAGTTACCTTTCAAATGGAAGGACAATTTTCAAGTTTACCATTTAAATGACATGTTTTTGAAATTTTTGCCTTTCTTTGAAAGGCAAACTAGCCTTTGGCGTGCATTGTAGCTTGCAAATGCCAAGCCTGTCCCCAGTACTCCAAGAGGCCCAAGGGCCAAGGTACTCCCTTGGTATGTTGAGTGACCCCAAGCAACTTTCAATGCCACCTAGGGGCAAATCTCATCCCTTGTGAAATGGGGGGAAGTCCTCTTGGAGTGGCTCAAGTAGG
This sequence comes from Diphasiastrum complanatum, assembly GCA_029204225.1. Classification (NCBI taxonomy): domain Eukaryota; kingdom Viridiplantae; phylum Streptophyta; class Lycopodiopsida; order Lycopodiales; family Lycopodiaceae; genus Diphasiastrum; species Diphasiastrum complanatum. The sequence goes on from CM055093.1 coordinate 27,694,357, forward strand.
TGCTAGTCTCAAATGTTCTATGGGTAATCCTTACTTGTATTTTGATCTCTCCATATTTCCTAAGATGCCTATGAAAGTCAATTATTCTTTAGTGAATGTGTGCATAAAATGTGCCACAATTGATAAAAAATCACATTCTCTCTCTCTCTCTCTCTCTCTCTCTCTCTCATATGTTTTGAATTGATTTCTTTACCACACACCCACCCCATAGTTGTTGAAAAATCCTATGACCTCACCACCACTAAGAAACAACCCATCTCACCATTACAAGATAGATTCTCCCTCAACTTTGAATTTGAAATGGAATGAAGATTTCGAGGTTAGATGTTGTGGTTATCTTGCTCGCACAATGATAGTTTATTGGTGTCAAATCTTAGGATACAATTTTTATTGGTGACAAATCTTCGGATTGAATAATTGGCAAGTGTCCTTTTTTTAATTAGTGCTTGTGTTATTGGTAACCATGGGTAGATTCACTAATGGCTAGGTGTCAAATTTCCTTGTTAACACTAATTGTCTATATTGTCTACATACAAGTGGAAGCAACTTTTAGTTTGTGCTCCTAGGACATCTTGCCATTGTGACAATATGTGATCACTCATTCCAAAGTTCACTTTGTTCTTTATTTTTTAAGTTCTCAATTTCTTGATGCATTTGCATGAAAATGGCAAAATTGTTGATGGATTGCAACTAATTGTGGGAACAGAGTGGATGCTTACGTGAGGTGATTTGGCTGTTGAAATTTCTTTTTTCTTTAAGATTTTGAATTTGATATTGTTTTTTTATACTATTGATTTAACTCTTGAATATTTGATGAAATTACATTGATTTCTTTGTGAACTTTTGTGTCAATTTTGTACACTGATTTTTGATCGGGCAAGAGAGTATAGAGAACGTGAACGAAGAAGAGAGCAGGAATATTTGCGGAAAAACTTTCCCGCTACAATGGGCTGCTAGATGCAAAAACAGTCTAATACAATGTTTATGCTAAGTATAATCACAGCTTAAATGTTTTGGTGCCCAACGGGGTCTTATAAATTAGTTCATACTCACAAAAACAAAATGAGTACAGTCCACCGAAGAGATTAGAAATGGTTTGTGTCTGGTATTACTGAAAAATGGATTCAGTCAGAAGTTTAGTTCTAAAATAGATTCTCAGGCGTCAAAGATAGCCATCGTCTAATCAGAAACTAAGGAGTCGTAGATTTTGATGATCCAAATGAAGCCAACACTTTGAACACTTCAAACTCAGCTTGTAGGCCGTACGTACTACAGCCTATAGTACACACGTGCCAACTGGGATTTGTGTCAATGATCTGTATTTTCATTATCAATGCTTGTTGTTTGTGAACATGCCAATCTAGATCAAGTTTTTGGTAACTAGTTTTTTGATAGATTGGTAAGCAAGCACATAATAACTCTTGTGGATCTTTCAAGATCCATTTTTGGTTCCCAAAGTACTATACTTTTGTCAGAAATAGGATAGATAATGTAATGCGGAAACTTCCTACTTCCAATGCATGACTACGACTATCAAACATTAAACAAAGCAAGATGAAAATCACGTTCAATCTTTAGCAACTAACTATGAAATTGCTAGATACTAAGTGATTAAGTAGCCAAACATAAAGTATTGAATTCTCAGACAATTTCTATCAGTTACAAAAGCAATACAGAGATGCATGCATTCTGACATATACTGAACACAATAAGAAGATAGTATTGATACAGAAAAACAAAATCACATGTTAATGAGCGCAAAACAATAGCGAATAGAAATCGCGCACTCTAAGTTGTATCTGAATAACTGAGAATAAGTCTGATAATAAGCAGCTCTGATGATAAGCAGTAGCGCAATATGTGGAAGCAGGCACTGATATCACTCTATGGGCGAAAAAGAAAAATAAATTGTTATAACCAGAATCATGGATTACTTGGAGAATGGAGTTACAAGCAGTTCTTTTGTGTGTGAAATCAGATTATCAGTGTAGGAGTCATACACTGCCATGAAAAAAAGATTGCAAAAACAATTAGGCGTCTGAGACAGCCATGCAATCCTCTAATAATGATAACCTAATATTAAGAGAATGTAGAATCAATTTAGGCATCATAGACAACCATACAATTCTCTAATAATGGTGTTTGTGTAAAAGGGAGTGAGAGTTATCATTCAACAAGAATGCAATGAAGTAGAACAATAGCGAATCTGTACAATAAAGGTTGTAAAGACAACAATCAGACCACAATACAATTGCGCTGATAAGAGCGTGATCCTACTAGCATATTCAAGACAATTGCTAAGGTTTTAAAATAGTTCTCTCTCTCTCTATGATCACCAACTTTTCAGAGTCAGCTACTGATAAAAGACGTTCTTCGCTATCTAACCTCACGTATCATAATCCTCTCCTCTCTTCCTCTCTTTTGCCCTCATTCAATTACATGTATATCTACATATCAGCTGAAGAATCTTGTACTAGCTTAACTTTACAATTACAAGATTGATAACAGTTGTAAAACTGATTAGTGGATCAATTCGTTAATGGAGCATGAAGGCTTTCTGGTCTGATAGCGACAATTTGTGTATTTTTGGTAGACTGGAAATGTGATACTTCTTGGCCTTTTGGCCGTTGCCTTTACTTGAGGGCAGCCTTTGGGATTTATAAGATATCTTCGACGTTTGGAAAACACCTTCGGGATTTGTAGGACATTGTCTTTACTTGTAGGATACCTTTGGCTTTTTGTAGAGCAAGCATTTTTTGCCTGTCAGAAAACCTGTGTAAAAACACAGTGTCGGGTGTTTTGCCTTTTTTGCCTATTGAAAATTGCATGTAAAACTATAGTGTTGGGTTTTTCGCCTGTGTAGAAACCCGTATAAAACTGCAGTGTCGCCTGTTAGAAAACTTAGGGTAAAAACACAGTGTCGAGTTTACTCGCATTTTTGGCTATGTTCATAAACCTCTTTTGAAGTTCTGAAACAACAAATCAACATTGTGAATTGTGAAGGAGTTGAGTATTATTACACGACGCTTCCTGCACTCTTATCAAGCAGATCATTCACAATCAGAAAGTATTGTTGTTAGCTCTCTATCAAGCTTTCACGCTTGAGCTATCTTGAGCATTCTAGCTCAGTCTTTTAGAGATTTATTTTAGAGTTGCTATTTTGCTACTGCTTATCAACAAAGCTGCTTATTATCAGACTTATTCTCAGTTACTCATAGACAAGTTAGAGTGCACGATTTCTATCCGCTATTATTTTGCGCTCATTGGCATTCAATTTTGTTTTTCTAAATCAATACTATCTTCTTGTTGCGTTCAGTATATGTTAGAATGCATGCATCTCTGTATTGCTTTTGTAAGTGATAGAAATTGTCTGAGAATTTAATACTTTATGTTTGGCTACGTAACCACTTAGTATCTAGCAATTTCAAAGTTAGTTGCTAGAGATTAAATGTGATTTTCATCAAAACTACTTTGTTTAATTTTTGATAGGCATAGTCATGCATTGGAAGTAGGAAGTTCCCGCATTATATTATCTATCCTATTTCTGACATGGTATCAGAGCATTGATTCTTCTTCAGGGCCTAATACTATTTCGGTATCAGAGCGAAAGCTCTAATACTTGATATCTTTTGCGATATCAAATTGATATTATATTCTTTAGTTCCTTTCATTGTTTCAGTATCAGAGAATTGATTTCATATTGTTGACATTACTACATCTTAGTGTCATCGATACAATCGACAGACTAAGTTCCAGATGGATTCTCAAAGTAAAGCTGGTCTTATTGCAGACAAGCTAAATGGATCCAATTATCATTTGTGAAATTCAAGATAAAGATCTTGCTAATTGCCAACTAGTTATGGGATGTTGCTACAGATATAGAAGTAAACTGAAGATGACGCAAAAGACTCAAAGTGGAAATCGAAGGATGGTAAAACTTATGCGTTTATTATCCTCAATATATCAGATACACAGATTGGACACGTAGCTGAAGCTAAAACTTCAAAAGACGTTTGGGACAACCTGAACTCACTATATGACATGAGGGACGTAACTACTAAGTTACATCTACGAAGGAAATTCTTCACATTCAAGATGTTTAATGGTGATTCTCTTCAGAGTCACATTAACCAGTTTAAGAATCTCTTACAACAGATGGCTGCTTTCGGATCAGTCATAGATGATCAAGACACAATCATGACATTGCTTTGAAGCTTGCCCTCTACATATGAGAGCTGAGTGATGATCATATCGACACACTCAGATTCAGCTCTTACTAGAGTATCACTATGTTGCTGCAAGAAGACAATAGAAGAAGTCAAGACACTTTGTCTACTTCCTCCTCTTAGGCTCTATATGTCAACAAAGGCTCTAAGCGATAGAAGCAAAAAAGATCCACAAAGACTGCAAAGAATCAGAAGCTGACTCAAAGTCAAGTACAATCATCAAATCCACAGTCGAAGAAGAAGATGTTTTGTAGGTATTGCAAGCGCAATAACCATGAGATCAAGAATTGCGAAATTCTCCAAGTGAAGAATGCATCCTAGCAACCCTATCAACAAGCAAACACGGTTTCATCATCTCCCTAGGTCAAAGTGGATGAAGGCGCATTCATGGTCACAGACCAAAGCGCATTTTTGGATGATTCATGGTTTTTTTTTATTTTGGAGAAACTCAACACATGACCAATCAACTTGAGATTTTCAACTCTTACATGCCTTACAGCACGAAGAAATTTGTTCATCTTGATGACAATAGTACTCACACTATTGGAGGTGAAGGTACTATGAGATTGAGATTCTAGCATAATCAATTCAAACTACTATCAAAGGTCTTATATATTTCTAAACTCTCTACAAATCTGTTATCAGTAAGTAGAATTACAGATTTAGGTCATAAGGTAGAAGTCAAATTTGATCAATGCAAACTTATTGATAGGAGTAATAAGATCCTTGCACTCGGCAAGAGACATGGTTACTTATATAGATTGGCACATTGTTATTCTGAGTATAGTCAAGCCTTAAAAACCTCTGTTCTAGTCAATAAAGCATTACTATGGCTTCATCGCTTAGGACACGTGAATTATGCATCTATTTTGAACATGTCCAGACAATCCATGGTTCTTGATCTCAACTATTCTTCTGGTAAGGTCAACCTCCATGTCTGTCACATAGCTGCATCTTTGGAAAGTAGGCTAGGATTTCTTTTAGAACAAACCATAGATATGCAACAAAAGGTCTATTAGATGTTGTCCATATAGATATATGTGGACCTATGCAAACTCCTTTTTGTTAGATGAAAAGTATTTCATTACTTTTATTGACAAATTCTTCAGAAGAATAACTGTTTTTTTAATTAAACAGAAATTAGAGGCTTTCATCAAATTCAGACAATTCAAAGAGTATGCTAAGAATCAAACTGGCAAAGGAATCAAAGAACTGAAGTCAGATGATAGGGGAGGATACATCTCCACTTGTCTTAACAACAACATTGAGCAACAATACATTAACTCCTATTTGCCTCAGTCAAATTGTCTTGTTGAGAGAAATAACAAAACCTTAGTTGAATTGGCAAAGTGCATGTTATCTCATGCGACACTTCCAAAGTCCTTTTGGGCTGAAGCTGGTTCAACAACAACCTATATTCAGAACAGATGTCCTACTAAAGGTCTCTCAGACAAAACGCCATTCAAAGTTTGGATAGGTACCAAACCTTTTTTTATCAAACCTACGAGTTTTTGGATGTACTACTTTTGCGTAGATACCTCGTGATCTCAGGAAGAAGCTTGACTTCCAGAGTATCAAATGTATTTTCACCTGCTACACTACTTCAAATCAAGCCTACAAGTTGTTTGATCCCATCAAGTTGAAGATATTCACTAGTCGGGATGCCATCTACATCGAAGATCAGTTTATCGACCTCAAGGGAAAAGGCAAAGCCCACATAGCTGACTCTTCGGTTTCATCCGACACATTGAACTTCCCAGGTCGAAAATCAATGAACATTCAAGTGTATAAGGTCAAGAGGAGAGTTAGATCTTATCAAAGATCTCTTGAAAGGAAGCTTATGAGATTTGGAGAGTCCACAAGCTTCACAAAGCTTGCCACACTTGGATATGGTTTTGGGAAGTCCACTTGCTAGCTCCTTTGTCACCATGGTCTCCATAGCTTTGTAGTTAGGATGGCCTAACCTTTTGTGCCATAATTCCACTTGAGTGAGCTCCTCCCTTGCCATGTTCACACTTCCAACCATCACATTAGCATCCAATTTGAATAACCTCCCTTTCTTGAAACCACTAGTAATACATTTCTCATCTTTCAAGATAGAACATGCTCCATGCTTGAGATGTACATCTAATCCACTATCCATAAGTTGTCCTACACTCAACAAGTTCTTTGTAATTGAAGGTACATAAAGAACATTGTCTAGATCTACTTTTTTAGATGATCCTAGACATAAAGGAATGGATCCAACACCTACAATCTCACATTCTTGATCACTTGCAGTGAAGATAAATCTCTTAGAACTATTGTAAGAAAGTAGATTAAAAAAGTAGTCTTTTTGGTGAGTCATGTGAGAGCTTGTCCCATTATCAATCCACCAAGTGTCTTGATTAGATGTTTGTGGTGAGGATACCATCAAGGATAGATTGCCTTCTTTCTCCTCCTCAAGCACAAGATTGTCTTGATTGTCCTTCTCTTGGGCATTCTTCTTCTTGTAGCACTCGGATGCAAAATGTCCCTTTTTTCCACAAAAGAAACACTTTAGCTTCTTCTTGTCCTTCTTGCTCTTGCCTTTGGAACTTGATGCTCCATCTTTGTTCTCCATCTCCATGTCTTGAGTCTTCTTGGATGGAAACTTCTTCTTATTGCCTTTCAAAGAAAAGTTAGCTTTTTCATCACCATCATTCAAAGATAAGAAACTCATCCTACTTTTGATATGAAGCATTCAACTCTCCTCACTAACAAGCACACTTTGAAGTTTTTCAATACTAGGAAGTGAATCTTGAATAGCAAAGGTTTGAACAAGATTTGAATAATCATCTCCTAATCTATTCAAAATTATTTGAACTATTTCATCATCTTTGATTTTATCATCTATAGAAGACAACTCCTTATTCAAAGATTTGATCCTAAAGACATAATTTTGGGCACTTTCAGTACTTCCTTTCATGCTTTGAAGGATTTGATTCCTAAGCATGAATATCCTTGAAGTGTTCTTGGATCCATAAATGGCTTTTAATGAATCCCATGCCTCTTTGGATGTGGTACAAGATGAGATTTTTTTCAGAAGTTCATTACTTACATTCATTTTTATGAAATGAAATGCAACTCTACATCTCTTTTTGTACTTAGCCAATTCAAATCCTCCTTGAGGTTCTACTTCCACCTCAAGTACTATGTCATAAAGATCATGAAGTTCAAGCAAGGACTCCATTCGAACTATCCAAGTAGCATAATTAGTGGATGTAAGTCTTTCACTAGCTTCAAGCAAAAACCCACCCATTGATGCCATTTTTGAATGTGAAAAAGCACTAGAAACTCTTATGGTTTCTCTAAGAGATCTAAACCTAAAGTCTTCTAGCAATTTAGAAAGCTTATAGACTCAATCCTATCACTCATGAACCAATCTAGAATGATGGAAATTTAGATTCTAGTCTCAAACTTGCAAAATCACTCCTTAATCTATGATTTTTAGCAATTTCTCTCTTCAACCTCAACATACACTCAAAAAATCAGAGAAGATCAATTAATGCACCTAATTCAAGCTTCAATTTTAATTTTTTGGCTGATCTAATTCAAAAACTAATCAACGGATTAGATTCACTATAGAAAATGCTTGATTTTGCACCAAAAATCACTCAAATTTGGTATGTGGGTCAAATTCTACAAATTTTTGAAATTTCTCAGTCAAAAAATGGATCTGTATGGCCTCACACATGTGAAAAGGGTTCCTATAGCCCACAACAAGATCTGGACCAAAAATTTTGAGGATAGCTATCAAATCCAACTCGCTACACAAAATTTGACTAGTTTCCTAAAAAACTGCTAATTTTGGCTTTGATTTGGATTAACCCTATCAATTTCAACAAAACCTCTTGTACTTGGCTCTAATACCATGTGCAAAAAGTACAAAAAAGGACCAAGAGTGGATCCTAATCTTATCCTCAAGAGGGATTGGTTGTCAGATTACTTGATCTATCAATCTACTTGAGATTAAGATCAATCTAGATCAATTCTAGACACAAAATCCTAACAAGAACAATCATTAATTGAAGGTAAGTGTACTTTCTGGTTTCACACGTGTGAAACACTGTCTGAGTATGGACTCCAACCTGAAAATCAAGTACACATTGATAGAACCTCAAAACAATCAAAACAAATGTAGACAAATGGAGAGAATCACTCAAAATTGCTTCCAAAACCAAGATTGGTCTCTCACATTGATTATGTACAAATAAGCCTCTATGTATACACTTCTTGGAGCTCGAGGTACTGATCATGCATCAGATCTCACACGTGTGAGGATGCCTTGTCACCATCATGCAATTTGACACTTGGATCAAAACTTTCCATTTTGGGCATTTTTGGTCTATTTTTCTACTATATGGAGATCTTCATGGAAGTCTTCTAGAAGCAAAAACTCGCTTACTTCAGCTATTTCTACACGTGTGAGCTGTCCTCTACACATGGGATGTGACACCTATTCAAAATATTTGGCTCATGCAATCATTAGATTGGTGCCATGTGTGACATCCTTAGAAAACTAGTTTTTGGTTATTTTAGCCACTAGAACTTGAATTAAATCATATGTACAACATATATGATTATGGTACATGAAAAGTACACTAGTTTCACACGTGGGAACAGGCTCCACACATGTGTGTTTATCCTACATACAAGATTTTTGGCCTATACCAAATTTATTTTTGCATTTTTCACAAGATTGCAGTACTATAGAACGCAAGATATGACAGCAGATATTTTTACCAAAGCACATAGAAGATTCTGTGTAGAACTAAGTTTGAAGTTCAAGACATTCAAGGATTCAGATTCAGGAGGAGTGTTGGATTATTCTCCTTCTTACTAATCGACTAATCGGTTTAAATCCTTATCCATTGTTTATCCAATTCTGCAGATTTTCCTGTGTCTTTACATAGTCTGCAGATTTACAAGTGTTTTTGCACAGTCTACAGAAATACACGAAGTTTGACAACATTGTCGCATTTTCTCTCTCTACAACCCTAACAATGTCGCCTATCAGAAATCTCGTGTAAAAATGCAGTGTCGTATTTTTTGCATTTTTCACCTGTCAGGATTTGCGAGTAAAAATGCAGAGTCGCATTTTTCTCATTTTTCAAAGTGCCTCAAATGTTAAGGAAATGACTTTGGCAAAGTGTGGGGCTATCCCAATATGAAGGAAATGAGATTTTATGACACTGTCGCTTTTCTTGCAAAAAGCCGACACTGTCATCTTTTTGCAACATTGTTGTCTTTTTGCGACCTTGTCGCTTGTGGCAGTTTTAGTTCATTTTTGTAGAGTGACAGTTTTAGTTCATTTATGCAGATAGACTGCTTATGGCTAATTTTCACCGCTTATCAACAATCAATTTATGAGAAGGAACTGGATGAATGCCAGCGGACACTAGCCAACTGGCAATCGCATTTGATGACCTAATTACTTAGTATAAATTAGTTGTTCATACATCTCTTTTCAAGTTCTGAAGCAACAAATCAATATTGTAAATTGTGGAATTGAGTGTTATTACACAACGTTTCCTATGCTCTTATCAAGCAGATCATTTACAATTAGAAAGTATTGTTGTTAGCTCTCTATCAAGCTTTCAAGCTTGAACTCTCTTGAGCATTCTAGCTCAGTCTTTTAGAGATTTATTTTAGAGTTGCTATTGTGTTGGAGTTTAATCTTACTCCTACTCATCCCAAGAGCCCTTATTTCTTCTCTAAATTTTACTCTCTCAAATGTAACCTGCAGAAAATTGAACTGTCGCTAATCTGGTTTTTTGCTCACATTTTTGCACAGCCGAAAAACAATCTTATAATTGTAAAGTTAAGCTAGTACAAGATTCTTCAGCTGATATGTATATATGCATGTAAATGAGCGAGGGCAAAAGAGAGGAAGAGAGGAGAGTATTATGATACGTGAGGTCAGATAGTGGAGAACGCCTTTTATCAGTAGCTGACTCCTCAAAGTTGGTGATCATAGAGAGAGAACTATTTTAGAACCTTAGCATTTGAATCTGCTAGTAGGATCACGCGCTTATCAGCACAATTGTATTGTGGTCTGATTGTTGTTATTACAACCTTCATTATATAGATTCGCTATTGTTCTACTTCATTGCATTCTTGTTGAATGATAACTCTCACTCCCTTTTACACAAACACCATTATCAGAGATTTGTATGGCTGTTTACGACGTCTAAATTTATTTTACATTCTCTTAATATCATGTTATCAGTATTAAAGGATTGCATGGCTGTCTCAGATGCCTAATTGTTTTTGCAGTCTTTCTTTCACGATAGTCTATGACTCCTACATTGATAATATGATTTCACACACAAAGAACTGCTCGTAACTCCATTCTCCAAGTAATCCACGATCCAGGTTATAACAATTTATTTTTCTTCCAATAGAAGTGGTATTAGTGCTGATATCTATTTTCGCCCATAGAGTGATATCAACGCATAATATTAACACAGAGAAGATTTCCCATATGAAATCCATATTCAAATCCCTATTTATTATGTGAAGGAACTGCTATACCTGAAATGCTGCCAACCACCAGATATCATTTTTTGATTGAACACTAAAATTGAGGCCTTCTGAGTCTTCTGAATTTGAAAGTGCTCCATTCATGATCGTGAGACTGACTCTTTTCATTTTTTGTTCTTTTATAATTTCAGACTCATCTAACTTGAGAACAACTATCAATTTGTTATTGACATTCTCATTTGTAATACCGTAAAAATTTATGATGAATGTTAATAACTGATTAATGTCAATAAATAAAATGTTGGAATTGTTTAAGCTATCAACTATATATCAAATGAATTAAAATAAATGTGAATTTAACTTTACTAATGTACCTCCATTGTTTTGAAATCTTTGCTTTCCCTTTTGCATGCACTTGATCTTTCAACCCTTTGCAATGAAAGCTCTTTTTTCATTTTTCATATCCAAGCCTACATCACAGACAAAAAAGATCTTAAAACTTATACTTAAAGATTATGATCACAAAACACATACAATTAACATCCATCAATGAACTAAAAACCCTAAACACTATCAACATTCTCACTCACATTCATCCCCATCTCATCTTTACTCACATCTATACTCTCTTTTTCTCTCTCTCACACAAAAAAGAAAAGGAAGTCGACCTCTAGTTTAGGAGTGAACCACATTTTGGTTCACGCCAAATGTTTCTTTTTGGTCAGAAGAAATTTGCGTGGATTATCCACCACGCGTGGATAATCCATGCAAAATCCAGAGATTTAACCGCATGGATATAAAAAAACTCTATCCATGCGGTATCCACGGCCCTAGCTCTCTGGATTTTGCATGGATTATCCACGCGTGGATAATTTGCCATGCGGTATCCACGTGAAAGTCGAGCCTTTAATTTTTTCTAAATCTTACTATGGTGTGGATAATCCACGTGTGGATTATACACGCCAAAATAAAATTCCCATTTCCAGCTCCAGGTGTCAGAGGTTTGGCCGGCAGTTGGCTGCTGGTGGTCAGAGTTGGCGTGGATAATCCATGCGTGGATTATCCACGCAATTTGAATCACGACCTCCGGCCAATTTGTTGCCAAAAATGGCACTTGCATGGAAGATCCACGGGACAGTATCAATGCGTATCCACGGCTATATCCACGCAAAAACAAATTTGGTCGCACCACCTCCTTTGTATTGTGCTTGGATATTTGCTACATGTGTTCTTGTGTGTAGTATTTACAATCGCAGATGGCAGAGTACGAGAAGCTAAAAGATGAGCTGGAAGAGGCGAAATATAATTCAAGCTAGATCCAGACTTTTGAAGAAGAACCGGCCCAACACTAGGACCAATCAATGCCGACGAATACACAGCTGTTGATACAACAGAAAAGGCCACCCAAATTGATGCAGTTTTCAAGCAAATACAGAAAGATCAATCAGTTCAGACCGATGTTGATATTGATGACAAACCAAACCAATTGTTGAAGAAGTACCATCCACTGTTGCAGCATTATTTGTAGCAGTGATTTCACAGCAGAGCAAAGTTACACCAGGCGACAGTGTCAAGAAGAAAAACAAGGTAGCTTACTCACTGCTAAAGTCAGAATTTCAGACATTCCAACAAGAACTAACAAGTTTTTTACCTCCCTTCTATAGTCCAGAACTCCAATGGAGAATGGATTCTCTTTGTTTACCGAAACTTTTTTGTTACACCAAAGAGCAATGGGAAAGTCCTTGGACTTTCATCAATTTAAACATTTTTTGGGCCAAACTAACAATGTGCCAAAAAGGTGTCTTGGCCTTAGCCATTGTTCAGAATAAGTTCAATGTGTAGACTAACTACATTTATGTCATTACAGGATGTTTGTATATATGCATTTTAGAATACCTAAAAACATTCGAAAATAATATTTTTTCTACTCTGGACGAGTATGTGAATAAGTTAGAAATGATAAGCATTTTTTATGTTAAATTGTTTCTAGTCCTACTCCCATCTCTCCTAGATTTTCAAGCCAACTTCTATTCCCTAATCTGTGGACAATCTACATAGATTGAGAAACTAACTATTCTCAATACTTGGAAGAAGTAAAAGCAAACAATTTACTTCGATCCACTAACCCAATAACCAAACCATATTATACATATAGCCATGTAAATTTCGCTTCTCTCATTTCCTCTACACTCTTATCCATCCAATAGTTGTACATAGAAGAAAAATCTCCAGAATACTCATATGCAGCCCTATCACTAACTATTCCTTCATTTGAGATGTCTGACATCCTGACTGAGGATAGTTGGTATGCTCACCTTGTGAACAATACGCTCATTGATAACCCGCTTGGACCATTGGGCAATCGAGGAATAGGGAGTAATCCCAACTTATCATTTCAAGAAGATTATATGCAGAGGAACAATTACTTCCTCGCTACCAAAGGCATGTCGTTGGAACAAGTCAATGTAGAGAATGAAGCCCGAACAAAGGCAATCTTCCACAAAAAGTCAGCCACCAGAAAAAGGCAACAAAGAAGGTGAATAGACTGTTTGTGAGCCACTGCACAGCTGAGGAAGGGGATATGTGGAGAGCTATAATCCCACATTATCCAAATTAAATGTTTTAAAATATGCTATAGTGCCTAAATTCATGTAAAGGCCTATTTGCATCTTGTAAAGAGCGACCGTTAGGCCGATGTTCATCTCTATAAGGGCGACACTCAGAGCCAATGTAGAGCGACACATTACATGATCCCAACCGACACCTTAACAGTTGGCGATCGACTGTTAGGCCGATGTTCATCTCTATAAGGGCGACACTCAGAGCCAATGTACATACGCAGAGATTCATCTATCAATAGAGAGAAGAGAGCCAATTTTATTGCTTGTGCATTCCTTTCCTCTGTTATCTATTACAGTTACACTTCTTATCAATTGAGCGAACACACTTTGAGTTATTCTATAACTGATTTTGATAGGCATCTGTTTGCGACATTCACTCTTCACTTGTACTAAATTCTAGATTTACTAACATGGATTTATAGGTGACATCTGGGAGGAACAATTCCAAGTAATGCGTGTAGGGAATTAGCCGAAGCCTTAAGCATAACTCTAAATAGAACCTCTTTTGATTCTAAATGAGCTATGTGTTCAAATAAGGAACTTAATTGACGTTTTGCTTTGTTTGCTTTCTGTGATAAGAACTAATTTCTTGTGCTTATTGAGAGGAATCAAAAGCCAAATAGATTATATTGTAAAGGATCTTTCTACTTGCTGTTGTCAAATTAATTGCTTACTGTTGTCCTAAGAGCCTAGAAGATAACGTACCCTTTTATACCTTCAGACCTTGATCAAATCATTTCATCCTTGGTGTTTCTAGATGCCAAATTACTCAATATCTTTGGATATTGTAGTATTCTGTTTTGAATATTACATCCACCATCTATTCATTACCTTTGTACACTTATTGATCTGAAAGAGGAGATGTCTCTCTCTCTTGGGGAATGATAAAAACTTTTATATTACTTGATTCATTGATTTTGTGAAAATCTATAACGACTAGGCTACCACACCCCCCCATGGCTATGGAGGTGGATTGTAGTGGATTAGTGTAGAGGTTGATGGTTTAACATAGATGTGGATGATGTTTTAGGGTAGTTAGAGATTAAGATCCATCTTTCATTTGTTTTCATATTTCAGGCTTGTGCATAGTGTAAATAATATAAAGAATCTATGTTATTTTATATCCGCTGGATCTTAGCATGAATCAGTTTGGTTTGTTCATTTCTTGATTGATTGAGTTTGACTCTCTCTTGTTTTAGTGGTTTTTTGGTTTTCCTTTGATGGTTTTTTGAAGGGTTGGCTTGCTGGTTTTTTGAGTATGTTTGCGCTAATATTGGAACGTTGCATGAATCTTGAAGGAATGGTGATGCTACATGGTTTTTTGCTTGAATGGTATTTCGTGCTGTGGTGAGGGGTTCTTGCTTGCTCGGTTTCTTGATTGGTTTCAGGGTTGAGGGTCTTTAATGCAAGCCTAGATTTTGAGCTCGGTGGGAAGGGTGAAGGTGGAAGAGAAAACTATACTACAACACGGTGGAGTGAAGAAGAAGGGTAGAAAGAAAACAAATTATGTCTTGCACGTAATCTATTAACATTTGACTAAAGAATTCAGCTAACATTCCTTGATATTGGAAGACTTGAAGTGCAGAACTACTGTTACAGAGCTTCGATAGTGACTACAGTTTCAAGGATGGTTTGAATAATATGCTACACATACTGCACCCCGTGGATCGATTTTTCATACAGCTCTGGATTTGAGTGATTGCTCATGGTCAGAACATGGGTCTGAGCTGCTATTGTAGATCGAAATAGCCGTGGGATATAGGCGTATTGAATAAGAAAAACAATTTGTGTACAAGACATCAAATGTAGAATAGAACATTATAATCAGGAACTACAAGCAATCATTGTTTTTAGTCTAGGCATATAAAACAAGAAATTGACAAAGGCTTGTGACTAGTTTAAAGCCTTCTTAAAAAATTACTTGCTAATGACATCTGTTTACTGATTCTTTTCTTTAGAATCTTGTTTTACAACTTATGCTTCTTATTCTACCTGTCAGCAGAGTCTGTGGGGATTTCTTGGTGTTTGTCTATCTCGTTTCAATGCCCGGATCAAGTAGAAATGACTGAAATCGTTATAGTATTGTCCAGCCTATTAGAGGACACTCAAGAAGGTCTCTCTTAAACTGTACTCACATGTATACACAACCAAACATGCAAGCCATTATGTTTAGCAAATGATTTGCATACTGCTCAGTTGAAGATCAAATGATTTTCTACTTCTAAATGCTACAAAATCGAAATGAACAGATAATTCCAATCTAAAAAATAAACTACACACATCAAACCACAAGTATTCAAGAAACAAGAAGTAAGAAAACTTACTATACAACATTTGGAAGGTCCAAGAATCTGTCAGAAATGGTGAACTCCTGCAACTTTGCCGCGATGTGAAGCGAAGGTCGAATGGCGAACAATTCGCAAAAGTCAATGTACCTCAAAAACCCTAAGAGACATTACTTGGACACTCCTTGGGACACATACTCTCCACAAAGTGTATCACCTGAGTCTAAGATACCAAAATGGTATGAAAAGATCATGAAGGACACAAAGCTAAATCAACCAAGATCTAGCACACAAGAAGAAGTGAGAAGATCAACGTGGGAAAGGAAGCCTCCCGATCGCTATCATGTGAACTATGCCCTAATGAGTGACATTTTGAAGTTTCGAGAGCCATCAAACTTTGATGAGACAAAGGATCACAAAGAGTGGCAAAGGGCAATGGAAGAGGAGATGCAGTCCATCCACAGACATGGTACATGGGAGTTAGTTGATCTACCACTTGGAAAGAAACCCATTGACAACAAATGGGTGTTTAGAACAAAGTTTCATGCGGATGGCATGATAGCAAACCATAAGGCACACCTAGTAGTGAAGGGCTATGAGCAAAACAAAGGAAGTAATCCGAATGCTCCTGTCTTATCATACAACTGTCGACCTTGAAGTACATCAACTTGATGTGCAAACAGCCTATCTGAATGGAGTTATACAAGAAGACATCTACATGATCCAGCCCAAAGGATACGTTTTGGAAGGTGTGAAGAATCATGTCTATAAACTCTACAAAGCACTTTATGGCTTGAAACAGTTTGCCGGAGCTTGGTTTCAGAGGATCAACACATTCCTCGACATAACAAATCTACTAGTACTTGATAAGAGACAAAAACTTACGCATCCGACTTTATCTTCTCTGATTACTGTCTCTCCATCAATATTATGTCCGCCTTTCGATGTCAATATTGTTGGTGAATAGATAGTTGGATGTGGAAAACCAAGTTGACTTTGGATTCTAAGAAACTCCTCCTCAGAAGGTAGATCATCTTCTTTGTTGCGCATTTCCTCCACATCCATTTTCAAGCAATCTTTCCCTGAATAAAACTTATCATTATGTACACAAAATGAAACGAATATTGCACAAACATTGATTCATGCTGGAAGCACAGATTGTGAAATGTAATGAAACAAAGTGAAATAATTTGCAACAAGATCAATCAAGCAACTAAGCTCTGTAACGAGACCAGACGAGATGAAACGAAAATAGACGAAATGAAATGAAACCTAGGTGAAGCGAAGTGAATCATGAGGTGAAAGGATTCACGAATAGGATCAGTTCGTCAGAAATTTAGATGAGATTGCTAGTTACTGCTGGCTATATCACTATTGTGGGATGGCTCACTTCTTGGTGCTCGAATAGATATCCTCGAGCTCTTTGATGGCAGTAGCCACCTGTCAAAGAGTAGTCAGACACAATTGATCTACGTTAACAGAATAATGTAGCATTCAACAAAGATCAAACCAAAGATGTGAAATTAGAATGAACAAGAGAATCAGACACACAAATAATATCAGATGAATTTACATATAAGATCATACAATCATCTAGATTAATAATGTGCACAATAGCTACAAAATTATCTATTGATTTTTCTGATACTTCAAACACTGCATGCAGATCCACGTAGTGCATTGGCGTGAGAGAAATATAGTTCTCTCACGAATTTCAGTCTTGCTTACTAGCGAACTTTGGATCTATAGATCCTATTATAGAAAATCATATCACACGCAGGCGGATTCGTATTCATTATTTTTTGTCTTCTGACAATTGTCTTACTTACTAGCATTAGACTTGTTGTGATGTGCATCAATCAGAAAGTATATAGTTCACGAACAATTTCGTGTTCCATTCTTGTAGATTATAGATTAGAAAGATTAAACATCTACAACTAGTTCACGAATTACAAAAGTGGCAGATTAGCCACGATCTAGCACACTTCTGATGATGTCATGATATCAGATCAGGTATCTGCACCCCATGGCAATTGGTTGATCTTCTTGTTGGATGTTCGTGGGGCACGATTGATTTCTTGTCGTGTCGTGTCGTGTCATCTTTTGTTGAAGGTTCAAAATTGAAAGCTAGCAAAGCTTTGGCATTAGAAACAAAATGTTTCTTCAGCTCCCTCTCAAAGCATGATAGCTTGACGAATCCAAGGCTACTCTTTTGTCTCTTGAATAGACCTTTGTCTAGGGCCTTTGTGAAAATGTCAGCAACCATGTATTTCGTTCTAATGAAGGTGGTGTGCAACATCTTCTTGCTAATCAGGTCCCTGATCAAGTGGTACTTGATCGCAATATGTTTCGTCCTTGAATGGAACATAGGGTCTTTCATCAGATGTATTGCAGATGTGTTGTCCATCTGCAAAATGAGAGATTCGTTGTTCGTTTTGTCCAATTTGTCTAGGAAATGTCTGAGCCAAATTATCTCGTTGGCCATCTTTGCTGTTGTGACATACTCTTCTTCACAGGATGACTGGGCCACAATGGTCTGCTTCTTGCTGACCCAGAGAATTGTTGCTCCTGAAGCAATGGTGCATCCTCCTGAGACACTTTTACAGTCATCTTTGAGAGATGCCCAGCTAGCATCACTGTAGGAAATCATCTGAAAACCTGCATCATGACAATAACATAAACCATAATTCTTTGTTAGTTGAAGATACTGCAAAATTTGCTTTGCAGTCTTCCAATGTGTTGAGCCAGGATTCGTACAGAATTGGCTTATCCTGAACACTGCATAAGCAAGGTCAGGGCATCTATTGTCTACAAGGTACATCAGTGATCCTATCAACTTCCTATAAGGTGTGAGCTGCATCAATTCTCTCTTTTCCTCAGTCCTCAAACAATTTTCGTTCGTTAGCACTGTCCCTGCGAGCATTGGAGTATTCGCTCCTTTGCAATTCAGCATCCCAAAGTCCTCTAGAATTTTATAGGTGTATCTAGACTGGTGAAGGTACAACTTACCTCCCTCATAGTTCCTTTCAATATGTAACCTGGCCTCTCCCAGATCCACGATCTCGAAATGTTTCGAGATGTCTGTCTTCACTTCAGCAATTAGCCTCTCACTCTTGAAAAGTATCATCGTCCACATACACAACCACAATGATAATCTTCCCATCTTTAATTCTCACATACACATTGGAATCAGCCATTAGTGGCTTGAATTCCAATGACTTCAGGGCTTGATCTTGCTTTTTGTACCATTGTCGAACTGACTGCTTCAGACCGTAGATACTCCTATGCATGCTACATGCATAATCAGGAAGTGAATTTGAGACATAACTTGGGAGTTGATCCATGTAGACCTCCTCGTATAACTCACCATGCAAGAAGGCTGTCTTCTTGTCCACAATGTGGATCCTGAGGTCATAAGTAGTTGCATATGCAAATAACAAATGTAGGGACAAATGTTTGATGATAGGAGAGAAGGTCTCAGAGTAGTCAATACAATATGTTTGGAAAAATTCCTTCGCTACTAGTCTTGCCTTGTATTTTGAGACATCCCCATCTGGTCCATACTTGAGCTTGTAAACCCATTTGCATTGGACAGCCTTACGCTTATCAGGTAATGGCTGCAACGTCCATACCTAGTTCTTCCTCATGGATTCCATCTCTTCGTTCATGGCTTGGATCCATTTGTCCTTCTCTGGACATTCAATTGTCTCCTTGAATGTCTGTGGTTCGTCATTGAATCCACAAAATTCTTCTAATGTGGAAGCTGAGCTGCCTAACACATATCTTGCTGGCGCTCTTCGTCGTCTTGTCGACCTTCTAGAAGATCCTCTTGGAACAACAATGCCTTTGCCTTTGTCTGTTCTTCTAGGTCTGAAACCATCTTGGTTTACATGCACTATAGCATAAGGCTGCCTCTCGAATCTTTTGTCTTCTGATTCGTCACTTGAATGCGAAGCGACTTGAAAATCTTCGTTTTCGTATTCATCTTATGCTCCCTCTTTCACTGGTGGCAAATCATACTACTGTCTTTCCAGAACTTCGTAGCTGACAGGATCATCATTGGCCATTGTCCTGCTCTCATTGAATCTGACATCTCTCACTGTCTTCACAATGTTCGTGTCTAGAATGTAGACTATGTGGTATGATGAATGGTTGTCATAACCTACCAGAAATCCCTGTTCAGCTTTCTCATCAAGCTTCTTTCGAAGCTTATCAGAGATATGTGCATAAGGTGCATAGCCAAAGATTTTAATGTGAGACAGGTTGGGCTTTCTTCCCCACCATAATTCGTGTGGTGTTGTGTGAGGGACACCAGACTTCCCTGTTCTATTCTGGATGTATGCAGTTGTAGCTACTGCTTCAGCCCACAGTACCCTTGGAGCTTTCGAGTAGGCCATCATGCATCTGGTAGCTTTCATCAGGGTCCTATTCTTCCTCTTTGCAACATCGTTGTGCTGTGGTGTGTATGTTGTAGTCCTTCTATGAATGATGCCACGATCATTGTAGAAGTCAGTGAAGCGATTCGAGATGTATTTGCCACCTCGATCTGTCCTGATCTGCTTCACTTTGTTGTGAGTGCATCTCTCTGCCCAGTTCACATACTTTGTGATTTATCAAGTGCTTCTGATTTATTCAAAATGAAATACACTCTAGAAAATTTACTATAACTACTGAGATCCTATTGAAAGGCCCACAGATGTCAGAATGCACTAACTCCAGAATCTTAGTCGTTCTATAGGAGTCTTTGACAAATGGAGTGCGAGACATCTTATCCTTCAAGCATGCATCAGAGGTGGTCAAATTGTTTGCATTCGAGATGCTGATCTCTGTTATTGTTCCATGATGGCTTGCTCGGTAACGTGCCATAAAATTCATGTGGCATAGTCTCATGTGCCACAGAGTGTTTGGCAAATTATCATGAGTCTGATGCATCTGATCTGCAGACAAGCATACCTTCAGATGATATAGATTAGCTTGTCTTCTGTCTTGAGTGATTAGGGTACTGGTATAGGCATCAATAACATTGCATGCTTCATCAGAAAATGTCACACGCATCCTTGCATCAGCTATCATTGCCACAGAAAGCAAGTCATACTATAGTGTAGGCACAAACAGAACATCTTCGAGTCATCTATCTCTGCCATTTGTGTTGAGACAGAGTGAACCAATACCGTTCACTTGATGCTTGGATCCATCTCCAAGAACAATGAATCTTGATGGATCTGCACTTCTGAAATTAGACATAATTTGTCTTGATGTCACGAAGTGTGAGGTAGCTTCTGAGTCTAGGATCACCTCTTGTGTGTTAGGCATTGACGCTGCACATACATCTGCACAAATGTAGGCGATCGAACAATTTCTGTTCGATCTCTCTTCGCCCATTTTTGAGCTCTCAGGCTCCTCGACATAGGATAATCTGTTACTATTCTCCTGTCTATTTTGTGCTAATTTATTCCTTGGGTTCAGGCAACAATCCATGGTTGCTTGACCTTTCTTGTGGCAGTGGATACATTCAATTTTTGGATTGAGCCAACAAGTATCAACTGTGTGCCCATCTCGTCTACATCTCACGCAAGTCTTCTTTTCTCCACCTTGTTGTTTTGACCCTCCCTTTGTTCTTCCACTTGCCTTTGCTTGTCCCCTATGCTTGCTGATCACGATCCTGCCTTTGATTCGACTCCCTCTTAGGCTTGAATTGTTTTGTGGTCTTTTCTTTGTTGTCGCAGAGGGCCTAGTTAGAACCATCCTTGTGATCAAGGTGCTCCCTTGCCTCAACTTCCTCTCGAATTTGAACAATTACCTTTTCGAGGGTCATTGTAGGATCTTTTGCGAGCATGGTTCTAGTTGTCTGGAAAGATCTGGGTAAGGATCTCAACAAGTAAGTGAGCTGCTTCATGCTAGAAGGCCACGGTAAGATGTGGAGCAAAGAGTGCATGAATCCATGTAGATTGGATAACATATTAAGTAGCCAAAGTTTGAAAAACACAAAAGTATGGATCTTGCTCAGTGCAAGACATTTTTTTTATAGCTGTAAATGCACACAGCTAGGTGTCTTGGTGAGGGTACATACTGCCAGAAGGCTATGGACAACCGTGTGTAGAGGAGGGAGATGGAGCGATCACCATAGCTGGAATGAAGGAGGAGTACATGGATCGTATTCCGGAGTGCCTGGATCACGATCCAGAATCGAACGTGCATCTTTGATTTTAACTACATGTTGCAATTCATAAAAATTTCACCATAATGTGATGACATGGTGTTTCTTATTTCTTGTATCTCAGTTGTCATTCCTTGTTTACTCTATTCTCTACTCCAGAGTTATGTAGTGATAGAAATAGATCCTTCATCTTCCTCACAAAAGAAGTGAGGTCTTTCCCATCCCACTATAGATTTGTCAGCTGATCTTCCAGCATCATAATTTGACTTTGTGATTTCGTTTGAAATCTCGTAAACAGTGTATCCCACATCTCCTTTTCTTTGGAGAGTGTAGCCAGGTCAAGTGTGAGACTATCTTCGATGGATGAAGATAGCAAGGCTACTGCCTTGTCATTTTTCTCCTTCCACTCAAGTAGCTCTTTGCCTGATGTTGTAGGCATCTCCTCTACCCTTTAGTATCAATGATGTCTTCACTTTCCATGCAAGAAAGTTAGATCCTGAAGAATCCAGAACTATACAGATCTTGCTTTGTATGCTGCTGATAGAAGCCATTGCTTCTGAATTTGTGTTCACTTGATGATGGTTGATTGTTTGAATGCTTAAGCCCCTTGGATCTAATAGCCTTCGGCTATGTTAGATTATGACAAGATAGGCTCTGATACCAATGATGACAAATTAAGCACTCAGAAAATGCAAAATTTTAGCCAAAACAACTCTGGTGACAAACTGATAGAATTAAATCATGAGTGATTCACGAAACTTTTCGCAACACTCGAATTATTTCTGTTCGAGTTGGACCAATCAGGCTCTATAATTCAACCAAACGAAACGAGACGAATTCTAGAAGAAAACAAAACTTGCACTGACATTGATTCGTGTTGGAAGCACATATCATGAAACATAACAAAATGAAACAAAATAATTCGCAACAAGATCAATCAAACAATCAAGCTCTGTAACGAGACGAGATGAAATGAAACGAAAACAGATGAAATGAAATGAAATCTAGGTGAGCTTTGTAATTGATTTACCCTTGTAGCCAGGTGATCGCGAAGCGAAGAGAAGTGAAGTGAAGCACGAGGTAAAAGGATTTGCGAACAAGATCAATTTGTCAAGAATTCAGATGTGATCGTTGGTCACTGCCGATTGTATCACTCCTACAATCCTTCAGAGAGTAGTTAGACACAATTGATCGACGTTAACAGAATAATGTAGCATTCAACAAAGATCAAACCAAAGATGCGGAATTAGAATGAACAAGCGAATCAGACACACAAATAATATCAAACGAATTTACATATAAGATCATACAATCATCTAGATTAATAATGTGCACAACATCTACAAAATCATCTATTGATTTTTTTGATTCTTCAAGCACTGCATGCAAATCCACGTAATGCGTTGGCGTGAGAGAAATACAGTTCTCTCACGAATTCGAGTCTCACTTAGTAGTGGACTTTGGATCTATAGATCCTATTACAAAAAATTTATCTCGCACGCAGGCAGATTCGTATTCTATATTTTTTGTCTTCTGACAATTGTCTTGCTTACTAGCATTAGACTTGCTGTAATGTGCATTAATCAGAAAGTATATAGTTCATGAACAATTTCGTGTCGCATTCTTGTAACTTACAGATTAGAAAGATTAAACATCTACAACTAATTCGCGAATCACAAGAGTGGTAGATTAGCCATGATCTAAAACACTTATGATGATGTCACGATATCAGATCAGGTATCTGCACTCCATGACAATTGGCTGATCTTCTTGTTGGATGTTCGTGGGGCACGACTGATTTCGTGTCGTGTCGTATTGTGTCGTGTCGTGTCGTCTTTTGTCAAAGGTTCAAAATCGAAAGCTAGCAAAGCTTTGGCATTAGAAACAAAATGTTTCTTTAGGTGAGTTGTTTGTTTTTGTAACCAAATATCAATTCTAGATTTGGATCTTAATGGATCTCAAATCCTTTACAGCATGCTCTAGCATTGGTATCTCTATCAAATTTTTGCTAAATGTGATTACTTCATTCATAACCTGAAACACAAGAGCTCTAATACCATGTGAGGGATGTCATATCATTAAGATCCAAAATGTGTCCCTTAATCTTTGGTTAGAAAGTCAACACAACATTCAACATTGCCAATGTAGAAAAATCAGCATCTACTCAATGAAAGAGATGCAAACTTAATAAGAAATTGATCAAATATAAAATATATGATAGAATAATTGTTCTCCATACAATAACAATACCCTACTGTACTTCCCACGTGTGAATCCAAAAATAGCAAAATATGAGCATTCTACACACAAGATTGCAAGATATCATCAAGATAGTGCACCAATGGATAGATGATCTCAAGAGAACTCATGTATAAGCATGAAATGAGAGAGAGAGAGAGAGAGAGAGAGAGAATCTCTTTCTCCACGAATTTACATCCTTTTATAGCAGGTCCATGCTTCATTAATGAATGTTTGGTTTTCCTCCATAATGAAAATCTTATCAACATCGATGGCTTTGCCATCTTCAGTATGTTTGAGCTTGTTCATCCTCAAAATTTTATACTCTTATCTTGCTTCCTCGAAAATAAAAATTTCTTAAAGAGTCTCCAAGTTGGGTAATTCCTCCGCGATAGCAAAGGATCGAACAAGGTTATCATAATCTTCTTTCAAACCATTAAGCATGAGTTGTACTAGCTTACCTTGGTTGAGTGTGAGAAAGTACAAATAAATTCATGTATGAGAAAGCAAACTACTCGAGTTAGAGAGAGAATGGCAATTGAAGCTTAAAATTACAAAATCCAAATTAACAAGAACATAGTCTCAATGCTTGATTCATCATCAAAAGTTGTGAGAGATCCCACATACATATATAGAAGAGTTACTAGCTCGAGGTAAATCAAGCATGCAACCTTATTTCTCCACCTCTAAAAGTGGTTACTACCAAAATATTAACATCTATCAGTCCACCTACTCTTACCAACTTTATACATGTGTCATATTTTAAACTATAATTGTACAAATCATCATTCATGTGCCAATACAAGTTTTAATTTGCTTTGCATGTCACTTTTGGCAAACTTAGATATTATACATGTGTAGCAGCTCGAGATTTTAGTAGCTCAAATTTAACCATGTCATGATTTAACTTTACATGCATGATGTAAATTTCATCAAACCCCAAAAGTTAAGATGATGGGATTTTTATTTTCAACAAAAAGTTTGAAGAGACAATATTTATTCGACATACATACTTGATACATTTGGTACTTTTGTTCTTTTAATACAAATAATGAAAATATGTACTGACCGTTATGAGCACAATGCAATGCTAACCATAAATTTTCTACCTTATTGAAAGAAGTTTATTCATTTTCCAATTTATCTATCTAAAAAATTGTCATAAGATATTTTTGAGATATTTGTTTTAAAATACATCATAAGTTTCAAACCTATATATACCATTTGAGAACTAGCTTTGAACATATTGTCTACTTTAGCCTATATCTATGCATGTGTGTGTGTGTGCGTGCGCGATTTTTTTCTTGAATTAGACCCACATGTGGGAAGGGTTTGAACTTGCATGTTCAATTTCACACGGGCAACTGTTTACCACTATACCACACAAGGGGAGATTGTGTGTATGTAACATTGTGTGAGTAAAGATATGAATAGATTTATAGTACTTAGTTATCAACTATTTATAATACAATCAATCCTCACCATATTATTAAATTTCTGTTAAAATTAGGTTAAAGTGTTAACATATTTTACTTTTGTAGATGGGAAACATGTCTTCTTCATTTATCATATTTCATTTATTGTTTGTTGAAAAAATTTGTATTTGTGCATAATGTTTTATTTTCAAAAGAAAGCTGTATAAGATCTACTTTTAAGTAAAGAAACATTTAATTGCCATTTCATCATTCTTTTTGCATGCTTAACCTTTAAAGTGAAATTTACCTTGTGATTATTACTAGAGATTTTTTATTACTTCAACAAGTATAAAATATTATAGAGTGCAAAAAGAAAAGTAAATCTTCACTCTTGTCCATTTCTCAAAGGATGGAAATTATTCGTTACAACAAATTTTAGATAGCTTTTATGGACAATTGAATATTTACCGCTAGATTTCAAGTTTCATTTTCTACAATAAGCATCTAGCCATCTTCTGTATGAAGAATGGATTGGTGGCCTTAGCATTATTAATTGAATAAGATTTAAATTGGCAGAATTATAAAGATCCTCTTAAAATTTGTTGTGACTTGCATGGTTAAGAGAAAATATTTTAGGAGAATTGGCTATGGCCTAATAATACTTATTTTATAATTAAATAAGGCAGTTGTCTTGGAACTTTTTAACCTTATACAATTTTGCCATTTTTAAAAGTCTAGATACTGACTTTTCAACTCTGATAATCACCTAAAAAGACTGGAAAAGTCTGTAAGAAAATGGCAAAACTAAAAAGTGGAAGAAGGGTTAAAACAATGATGCACATTTCAACTATTTGTTGCAGCAAAAGACAGATATCACGAAGAAAATCTCGTCTAACTTTTCGCATAAGAATTGATAACTAAAACGGCCACTACAAAAAAATACATTTTCCATATCATTTGTTCAAAGTGAAGTACAGGCAATATTCAGATGTTTTGTTCTCTCATCAGGAGACTACAATATTTGTGTACCGATGTTGTGCTTCATTAGCAGAACGACGAAGTTCCAAGCATATTACAATCATATTCTACAGTATTCGTGAACAGGTTTCTTTAAAATAAATATGTATCATTTTACAGTATCGACTCATCAAAAAAGTGGACTTCCTTTGACATATTCTGTCAATGCTAGAGCCACAAGACCTACCATGGCCGCTCGACCATTCCACGTCTCCGCTTTAGATGAAAAGAAATTTTGCGATTTACTTTCTACTGAGACACCTTGGAAGAGTGGAATGAGCGATGCAGACGTAAACACAACTGCTGTGATGATAAACCATGAAAGCCCTCCGTTGTCTAACTGGCCCAGCAGACTTTGACCAGTAGCAACTTCTACCCCCAAAGCTGATACAAATCCTATCATGGCCAATCTCCCATTGATTTTCTCTGGTGCAGGTCCAGAAAAGGCAAATATATCACTAAAGTTGGTACTCACCTGTCATACAAAGGCAGATAAACATAAGGTTTATTTCACGCAACTCAGCGAGAAGTGAAAAGGCACAAATGTCTAATCCCAACAGTTACGTACAGATTCTATCGAGAACGTTTCCATCGAACAAAGTGACAGTAAAATTGAGATACAACTTCACCCTGTATAATATAGATCGCAATATTTTCACTACCTTCTTAGGAGCGGCTGGGCTGGTAGGGGTGGGTGTCGCAGCGATAGGAGATGTCGTAGAGGTACTTTTAGGTTTCGGGACGTCGTCAGTGCTTCCTGAATCTGGATTATCCTGAAAGACCATACAAACATCTCTTAAATCTCTGTGAGATCCGACTGAAAAATCGGAAATCTGTGGGTTATCTACTGTCAAATTTATACACAACAAGCCAATGACTTAAAACAAAGAAAACTGCACTTAAATCTGCAAAATATATTAAAACGTACGACCAATCAGCGCCAATATGAATATGCTGGGAAGATCTTCCAATATTTCAGCCTAAAAGCTTGTCCAAAAAGCAAGATCAAGAAATAATCAAGAATTTCGTTACCTGCGACATGCACGAGATGTTAAGTCGAGAAAAGCTCCGATGATTTCTTAGATAGGTGCTCGTTACGCCGAAACGAGGGCATGACTTTGCGTTTTGCATCAACGATCTACTATAAACCTGCATATTCTGCTGAGACTTGGAACATAGAGCCGATTGGAAGGTTAAAGCAGCCATTCCAAACTTACTCCTCGACAGCAAGAGTCAAGCAAGAGTTATGAAACGTGGTGGAAATGAGTGATTGAACGAATAATATTTGCGTCACCCGCAGATTTTCCAATATAACAAAAGCTCCAGTACACTCGATCAACTCACAAGAATGGCGATCTTCAAGAAGTTGTATCAGCACTGCTTGGGAGCTCGATGAATCTATATACCAAAAACCATCGAGGTGCAAATGGTGGAGACACTGCCACGTTATGAAGATGTTATGGGACAAGCTCGTCCACAGGAGCCATTGGAATGACGTGGTCGAGCTCCTACGCCAGATACAAGCATGAGTAGAATTTCCAGGTACGCAGTCTCCAGACACTTCCGATGCCGTTCAATTCTTACTTCCGTGATGCTGGACTGTGCCATGCGTCGTTATTGAGTCGTGATTAGCGAGCGATCCACACCTGTCTGTCAACCCTACGACTCTTTCATGTACCTCAATCTTCACGACCATCCATGACTCACCTACCATCTCTCAACTGCGTATATTATAGTCAGGGTGCCATTTTCTTTCACAACAGCATTTTAAAGAATTAAGACAGATTCTAATCCATTAATACAACTAACAACTCCAAAACCACATCTGAGCTCTTTGTCCTTGGAGCTAACCTCATTGTGTGTATAATGTGTTCTTAGTATCCATTGACTAGGGAGAGATTGAATTCCTCATGTATTACAAAGGAGCCATGCAATGACATTATGCCCTATAAGGAGTCATAGGCGAGGCCAAAACACAATTGTCCTACTCTAGTGGTTGACATTGACAATTTTGCTATATACTATTGAAAATTTTGCAATTTTTATGATATTGGCAGTCATGATTTTTTAGATGGCACTCACGTTTGAATTCAATATTTCTCGATTTTAGTATGAGAATTCATGAAAGTAGAAGTGATTTTGCACTTGAATATTCCATATTCTCAAGTGATCTTAATCAAACATGTCAAAATATTTGTGCTTGATGCTTTTGATGATTGTAGTTAAGATTTTACAATATCATTCTTAATTTTCAAAATTGAGCTTTTTTTAATCAGTCACTTACAAAAGTGCTCATGATATTCACAATCAAATATCAATAGTAGTTTAAAAACTTCACAAGCTTTACAATTTAGCATGATTTTATATGATATGGTATTCAAAAATGTCCACAAATTTCATGATTCTCTATACTCACAACCAATATTCACAAAAGTTGTCACAAATTTTACAATCAATTGATTCAGAAATTTTAGTCTTGAGTAGTCACAAGTTTTTTTTTTCTCTCTCGAAAATCTAACCATAGATTGAGAAATATAAACAAAGTACAAGCTGAAAATAAACTTAGAGAAGCGAAAAATTGTCAACCTCTTCAAAATGAAGCAAGGGGGAGAGATACTAAAGTCACCACTCCTAAATTCTCTGTTGTTCCTATCTAGCCATATGTTCCAAAGAGTGATTACTCTAATGTGCTGCCAAAAAACATTAATCTCTAAATCCTCAAAAGTGATTTTGGTTAGTAGTAAATTTGTGTGGTTGAATCTCTTGAATCTTATATGGAAGTGCACAATAAAGAGGTCAAAGACTGATTTCCAAAAGGAGCATAACAATGAAAAAAATAGATGGGTCACATCTTCATCAAATGTTTTGTATTTAGTACAGACATGCGATAGATCGCCTCGATAACAAGCACGCACAGGAAGAGAATGTTGAATGATCCTAAGAGAGAAAATTATAAGCTTGTTGTTCTTGATCTTGTTAGTTTTGCAAAATCTGTTCTTCCACAAGATAGGAGAATCAGAAAGGTTCCATTTGGAATTGAATAAGGAGAAGGAGAAGTTCGGCTCTTTGGTAGCGGAAAAGACTTATGAGTAAGAAATTCTGCCTGATTTGTCAAAAGCCTTAAAGAGCCACTTTTGGTCACATTCAGAGGGTAATGAGATAGTTAGAGGGCCAAGAACTCCATAGGAGAAAGCAAGGGAAAGGAAATCAGATTCTCTAGGCCAAGATCAAATTTAAGACGGGAGAGGCTAAGAGAGTAAGTGGAATCCATAATATTAGACCAAGTGACAAGACCTTTATGGCTAAGACTACGATAGAGTCTTCCTTCAATCAAGGCCAGCGGCTTAGAGTTTAAGGTAATGGCCTTAGAGAACCAAAGAGATTCCAAGGGGGAGATGAAATTACCTCCAGACTAGATAGTGAGCTCACACATGGAAAGCAGGACATTGGAGATGGATTTAAACAAAGGAGAGAGGGATGTGAAGAGAGGGCAATGGGAGCGAGTGAAATCGAGTAAGTAAGAATAAGAAGAATTCCCATCAGCCGTAGGTAGAGAAGGGAGAATAGTTGTCATCATAAGGGCCCAAGGCTGGGGGCAAACAAAGTTGTAGTGAATTCGTCTGAAAAGAGAGAGAGAGAGAGAGAGAGAGAGAGAGAGAGAGAGAGAGAGAGAGAGAGAGAGAGAGAGAGAGAGAGAGAGAGAGAGAGAGAGAGAGAGAGAGAGAGAGAGAGAGAGAGAGAGAGAGAGAGAGAGAGAGGTAATTGTGGGTTCAAGAAGTCCCCCTAATTTCTTAGGAGCAGTGCAAATATTCCAATTCAAGAGACTAGGACCATTGTTCCAAAGAATTTTTCCAAAATTTTTAGCAATAGACAGGGAGTAGGAAGGGGGAAGGAACCGAAGAAAAAGAAAGTGAGTGAAGTAGGAGGAGATAATGTGTTTGAGAATGACGAGTCTAGTAGAAAAGGAGAGGTCTGATGAGTTTCAAAAAAAATTGGAACTAATTCTCTCTAGAATCTAATTAAAATGTGATCGTTGGTCACTGCCAACTAAATCACTCCTACAGTCCTCCAGAATGTACTCAGGCACTGTTGACCTACGTTCTTAAATTAATGTAGCATTCAACAAAGTTTCAACCAATGTGCGGAATTAAATGAATGGGAGAATCAGACACACGAATAACAGCAGACACATTTGCATTCAAAATCATACATCATCAAAATGACATGTGCACAATGTGCACATGATTTTTTTTTATTCTTCAAGCAGTGCATGCATATCCATGCAGTGCGTTGGCGTGAGAGAAATGCAGTTCTCTCATGAGTGGATGTCTCGCTTACTAGCAGACTTGTGGATCTCTATGGATCCTGCTTACAGAACTCGTCTCACACGTAGGCGAAATTCTTGTCTGTTTTTCGTCTTGATTGCTTACTAGCATCAGACTACTTCATCATTGTATATATCTATCAAGTATCATCCAATAAGTATATAGTCGCTCTGTGTAACTTTAAGATTAGAGTAATTAAGCATCTACAACTAATCAGAAAATTACAAGAGTGGCAGATTAGCCACGACCTAATGTGTATCTGCTGATGTCATGCCATCAGATCACATATCTGTACTTCTGGGTACTTACATGATCTTGCTGGTACCTTTTTGGAGCGTGAGGGCAGAAATGGTTTCGCGACGATTTTTGCGTCACGTCGTTTGTCTTTCTCTTGTTGGATCGCGAAAGATTCTTGTTCGAGAATATCTCATGTTTGTGTCTTCTCGTCAGGATGTTCGTGAATATTTCGTTTTCGTGAACACTTTCGTCAGGCAGAGGGCTGAAAGCTAGCAACGCTTTGTAAACAGAAATATTTTGTTTCTTCAGCTCCCTCTCAAAGAATGATAGCTTTACGATCCCAAGACTGCTCCTTTGTCTCTCAAAAAGTCCTTTGTCCAGGGCTTGGTGAAGATGTCATCAACCATGTCTTTCATTTCGATGAAGGTGGTTTGCAACATCTTCTTTTCAATTAGATCCCTGATCAAGTAATACTTGATCGCGATGTGCTTCGTTCTTGAATGGAACACATGATCTTTCATCAGATGTATTGTAGAGGTTTTATTCATCTGCAAGACGAGAGGCTCGTTCCCTGTTTCGCCCAATTCGTCTAGGAACTGTCTTAGCCAGATTATCTCATTGGCCATCTTTGCTGCTGCAACGTACTCTGTTTCTCAAGATGACTGGGCCATAATGGTCTGCTTCCTGCTGACCCAAAGAACTGCCACTCCTGATGCGATGGTGCATCCTCCTGAGATGCTTTTACAATCATCCTTGAGGGATGCCCAGCTAACATCGCTGTAGGAAAGCATCTTGAAACCTGCATCATGACAATAGCACAAGCCATAATTTTTCATTAATTGAAGATATTGCAATATTTGTTTTGCAATCTTCCAATGTGTCAAGCCTGGATTTGTGCAAAATGGGCTCATCCTGAACACTGCATAAGCAATATCAGGTCGTGTGTTGTCTACAAGGTACATAAGTGATCCTATCAGCTTCTTGTAAGGTGTGAGCTGCAGTTGTTCTCTCTCTTCCTCAGCCTTCGGACAATCATTGTTTGTTAGCACCGTTCTTGCGAGCATTGGAATATTCGCTCCTTTGTAGTTCAGCATCCCAAAATTCTCTAGGATTTTTTGGGTGTATCTAGACTGGTGAAGGTAGAGCTCACCTCTCTCATAGTCCCTTTCAATTTGCAAGCCTAGGTAGCACCTAGCTTCTCCCAGATCCACGAGAGATGTTTGTCTTCACTTCAACAATCAGCTACTCACTTTTGCAAAGTATCAGAGTGTCATCCACATACACAACCACAATGATTTGTAACTCTGACATACACATTAGAATCAGCCAACAGAGGCTTGAATCTTAATGATTTCAGGGCTTGATCTTTCTTCTTGTACCATTGTTGGGCTGATTGTTTCAGACTGTAGATACTTCTATGCATTCTGCATGCATAGTCAGGAAGTGAATTTGAGACATATCCTTGGGGTTGATCCATATAGACTTCTTCATCTAGCTCGCCATGCAAGAAGGCTGTATTCTCGTCCGCAATGTGGATCCTAAGGTCAAAAGCTGCTGCATGTGCAAATAATAGTCGTAGGGATGAATACTTGATGACAGGAGAGAAGATTTTAGAGTAGTCAATACCGTATCTCTGAGAGAATCCCTTCGCTACTAGTCTTGTCTTGTATTTCGTGACATTTCCATCGGGTCCGTATTTGAGCTTGAAAACCCATTTGCATTTGACAGTCTTGCGCTTATGTGGTAATGACTACAACATCCATATCTGGTTCTTCTTCATGGACTTCATCTCTTCGTTCATGGCTTGGATCCATCTGTCCTTCTCTGGACATTCAATCGCTTCCTCGAAAGTCTGTGGTTCGCCAGTGAATCCGTGGAACTCTTGTGATGTGGAAGCGAAGCTGCTTGGCACGTATCTTGTTGGCGCTCTTCGTGGTCTTGTCGACCTTCTAGGAGATCCTCCTAGGACATCAATGCCTTTGTCTTTGTCTGGTCTACTAGGTCCGGAACCATCCTGGTTTACAGGAACTGTAGCAATAGGCTGCCTCTCGAATCTTTCATCTTCAGATTCGTCACTCAAATGGGAAGCGACTCGAAACTCTTCATTTTCGTATTCATCTTTTGCTCCCTCTGTAGCTGATGGTAGGTCATAGTACTATCTCCCTAGTTTTTCATAGCTGACAGGATCGTCATTGGCCATTGTCCTGCTCTCATCAAATCTGACATCTCTCACTATCTTCACAGTGTTCGTGTCTGGCATGTAGACTCTGTAGTATGACGAGTTGTTGTCATAACCTACCAGAAATCTTCGCTCGTCTTTCTCATTAAGCTTCTTTCGAAGCTTATCAGGAATATGTGCATAAGCTGCACAAGCAAAGATTCTGACGTGAGACAAGTTGGGCTTTCTACCCCACCATAACTTGTGTGGTGTCATTTTAGGGACACCAGACATACTTGTCCTATTCTGGATGTATGCGGCTGTAGCTACTACTTCAGCCCACAGTATCCTTGGAGCCTTCGAGTAGGCCATCATGCATCTGACAGCTTCTATCAGGGTCCTATTCTTTCATTCTGCAACACCATTGTACTGCTGTGTGTAGGCTGCAGTCCTTCTGTGAATGATGTCATGATCATTGCAAAAGTCAGTGAAGCGATTCGAGATGTATTCGCCACCTCGATCTGTCCTGATATACTTCACTTTGTTGCATGTACATCTCTCAGCCCAATTCACATTTTCCTGTGAATTTATCAAGTGCTTCAGATTTATTCTGAATAAAAGACACTCTGGCAAATTTGCTATAATCATGAATGAAGGTTATATAATATTTTGAACCTCCTACTGAGATCACATTGAAAGGCCCACAGATGTCAAAATGCACTAACTCCAGAATCTTGGTCGTTCTGTAGAAGTCTTTGCCAAATGGAGTGCACGACATCTTATCCTTCAAAGATGCATCATAGGTGGTCGAACTGGTTGCATTCGAGATGCTGACCCCTGTTATTGCTCCATGATGGCTTGCTTGGAAAAGTGCCATTGAGTTCATGTGACAGAGTCTTCTGTGCCACAGAGTGTCTGGCGAATCATCATGAGTATGATGCACTTGATCTGCAGGTAGGCGTACCTTCAGATGATATAGATTACCCTTTTTTCTGCCTTGAGCAATCAGAGTACTGGTACTAGCATCAATCGCGTTGCATGTTTCGTCAGAAAATGTCACACGCTTTTTTGCATCTGCTATTCTTGCCACAGAAAGCAAGTCTTGCTGTAGTGTAGGCACGAATAGAACGTCTTCGAGCTGTCTGTCTCTGTCATTGGTGTTGAGCCAAAGTTGAAGAAACAAAGTGTTTCTGATTACAAAACCTTGCTAGCTTTAAGCCCTTCACCTGACAAAGATGTTCGCGAACTCAAACATCTGGAGACACGAAACACGAAGAGTCTCACGAACACAAAAGTCAACGGAGACGAAGACAAACGGTTCGCAAACACGAACGGTTCACGAACACGAAGGATCCAGGAACGAGATTCCTTTGCGGTCCAACAAGAGAGAAAGGCAGACGAGGTAAACGAAACCCATTTTGTCCTCATGCTCCAAGGAGTACCACCAGAGATCACGCAAGTACCCAGAAGTATAGAGATTTGACCTGATGGCATGACGTCAGCAGATACTTCCTAGGTCGTGGCTAATCTGCCACTCTTGTAATTCCTTGATTAGTTGTAGATCTATAATCACTCTAATCTTAGGTTTACATAGAGAGACCGTACTTACTGGATAATACTTGACATATATCAGAATAGGATACACATAGTGTAACTGAGAGAAGAGACACTGAAGAAGTCTAATGCTAGTAAACAATCAAGACGAACATAGACATAAGCTTCGTCTGCATGCGAGAAGATAATTCTATCTAGGATCAGAAGATTCAATTGTCTGCTAGTGAAGCGAGACTACTACTCGTGAGAGAGCCATGCTTCTCTCATGCCAACGCACTACTTGGATTCGCATGCAGTTCCCTGAAGAAATCAGAGAAAATCAACATAGATTATTTTTTTGGTTGTGTCTGATCTTGGATATCGAATGCTTATGCTGTTTATTTTAATATGTCTGAGTTTTCTTGTTCCCTTATGAATTTCGCACCTTGGTTGAAATGAAGTCGAATGTTGTATTAATTTTATGAACGTGAGTCAGTAGTAACTGACTACCCTCTAGAGGATTGTAGGAGTGTTTCAGATGGTAGTGCCCAGCGAATGCATCTGAACTCCATCCAAATCTCGAAAGAGAGTCGCGAATGTTTCGTGAATTTTCTTCTCATGATTCTCATCATTCGTATCAGAGCACCACTCAACTCACAACAAAAGTGAACCAATACTGTTCACTTGATGTTTAGATCCATCTCCAAGAACTATAAATCTTGAAGGATCGGCACTTCTGAAATCAGACATGATTTGTCTTGATGTCACAAAGTGTGAGGTGGCTCCTGAATCTAGGATCACCTCGTGTGTGTCAAATGTTGACACTACACACATGTCTTCACAGATGTACGCGGTCGAACAGTTTCTGTTCAATCTTTCTTAGCCCATTTTTGAGCTCTCAGGCTCCTTGACATAGGATGTGTTAGAGATCCATAAATCATAATATGGATGGACAGACTAGGATCTGAACCCAGGACCTCCCTCATTCCAGATGGGATGCCTACCATTGAGCTATCCACCCTATTTGATAGTTCTCTCTATAGTGTGGATTGATATTCCAATGATGTAGTTGCCAAATTTTGAGTTTTCAACTCAACAGCCAACTTCTGATCTTCCATTTGTTGCTTTTGATTCGACAGCTCCTGTTTTAGCTGGTCAATCTTCGCGATAGCCTCCAAGAATTCTGGATGGTCTGAGGCTCCGGTGTAGGCAGGCATAGCTTGGAGTTGTTGTGTGAGTTTATCAATTCGCAACAAGGCCTGAAGATAGTCATCGTGTGCATCGGGCCCACTGCAAGATGGGATGGCATCACTGGAGAGCTCCTTCAGCTTTGCCAACTCTTCCTCGACAAGTGCTTTCGCATCCTCGAGTGGTTGTAAGAACTCGACTCGAAAATTTTTGAGCATTTGGCCTTGGAGCTGGTTCAGCTTCGTGAGATTGACAGTGATTGATCCTGTAGTGGTACTTAGAGACAAAATAGCTTCTACCTTTAATCTTGTCATTCACTCCTCCTGTAGATGTTTCTGGAGCATGACATTATGGTGATTTGCAGCCAAAAGGTGCTGTTTCAAAGAATCGTTTTGAGTCTGAAAATTGTCAGACTTGGCCTGAATCGCCTTATTTGTTTGCTTCAAAGAATCAGCTTCCTTTATTTTAGTCTGAAGCTATGTTTCGAGAGAACAATGTTGTTTGATCAGCTTCATGTTGTCTGATTCGAGCGAATCGATCTTCTCGAAGGACTCCTTCAGAGAGTCTAGTGATTTCCTCTCTGAGGTGATAAGCTGCATCGTGAGTTGACGGTGGTACTTGTCAAACTCATATACTTCAGCCACTAGATTCTTGGCTTTCTCTGTCATGGATCGAAACCATTGGGGCTAGTCGTCTGGTTCTTCTTCATCTGCCACAAGTGCCCCAGTGTCGCCTTCAGCAGCTATGCATCCCTTGTCGGATGTATCAGACTGGGTTGCGTCATCCTCAGAGGTGGATGCGCTTGGCTGCTTCTGAGATGTGGAAGCAGATGCTGGCTTTGAAGAATCAGCAGCAGCAGCTCCATTGGTTTCCATTGCCACAACTTCACTCTCCATAGCAGTGGTGACTGCTACTTCGACTGTTGGTGCAGCATCGATGAGGCTAGAAAGATCAATTGGCTTGGGAGCCAACATCCTTCTTGTCAGCAGTATTTTCTCTGGCTCGGTCAAAATTTGAAAATGAGCGCATAGGCGAGAGACATGGGCTCCGACTCCAGAAAACTTCTGATGTTTGATCCATCGCAAAAAGGCTTTGTAAGTGATAATGCCAAAGCATACTGGATTACCCGCAAGCGCATCCAATATGTAACCAAAATTTTGTACTGATATTGTCGCATCCGCAACCGTAAAAAATATGGCTTCGTTTGCGTATTTACAAAATAGTTTGAATGTCGCATCTCGGATCATAAAAATTTTGTACCCCTTCGTGGGTATGAAGCAGTTGCTTAAGAAATGAGCAGCTTCATCCACCGAATCTTTATTGGTTGCAATCAGCTTCCCAGCCAAAGGCAGTCTGAGGGCTGTGCAAAACAAATCTTCAGAGATGGTGAAGAATTTGCCTCGTACATGAACTTTGAATTCCTCCTCCGAAATTAAATGGACAGAGTTCACAAACTCTGTACTGACTTCAGAGAGGATGATGGAGGGGTCCACTTTCAAATCACCCAACCTGCATTGATCCAAAAAGGACTGGATGGATGCCAGGCGGATTCCTGCACGTGCTTTTCAGATGATAGTAGAGTCTCGAAATATGCTAGAAAAATTCTCGAAAATATGCTAGAAAGATTCTAGAAAGTTTCGTGAAACTTTCTCGAAAGATCTTAAAAAAAATGTTACAAAAACTCACAAAAATTTCTCGAAAATTTTAGCAACATACTAGAAAATTTCTCAAAAAACTGGAGATAATGCTAGAAAAGATTCTAGAAAATTTCTCGAAAACTATTCGCGAAAAAATCTCGAAAATACTTTTTAAAATGATATTGAAAGATTGAGAGAAGTCAAGAAAAATTCTCGAAAATTTCACGAAAATTTCTAGAAAAAAAATAAAATAAAATAATATAAAAGTGCCGAAAAAATTTAGACAAGATAAAAGAAAATTTGTGATTAATTTCAGAAAAATACTAGAAAATAATAAGAATAAAAAAAATAAAAATAAAATAAAAATTCTGGTCAAAGGTAGTATTTCTTCAGTCTGGACCCGTTCATATGTGTCGGTAATAGTTCTCCTTCAAGTGATTGAAGTTGCATAGAACCATTGTCCAAGCCATTGTATATGGAGCTTTTAAGGGAACTTTTGATGGCGACTGTCATATATCAACGCATAATAATCAGCTTTAAAATCACATTTTTTTATATGACTGTCATATTTCTTCTTTTTTTGTATTTGGATTTCCTCTGTTAATTTTTGTGAAGTCTCTCGAGCTTCTGCTAGTTCTTCAATATTAGTCAACCTTTCGTTTATACATTCTACATTTGTTCGTTGAGCTTGAATACAAAAGGTTTTCACCTCAAATTCAATTGGCAAAATAGGATGCATACCATATGTAAGAAAATATGGTGTCTGTTTCGTCGTGATTTTCTCTGTGTTGCGATAAGCCCAGAGAACTGATGGTAGTTTCTGATCCCAATCCGTTGCATGTGCAATGATAATTTTAGTGAGGATCTTACATAAGATTCAATTAGCTCTTTCTGTCAACCCATTTGCTTTTGGATTATACGGTGTAGTTTTTCTGTGTTTGATCAAGAAATAGGTTGTCAGCAAACGTATCGTATCACTTAGAAAATGTGTTCCTCGGTCACTTACTAGTTCGAGTGGACAACCATATCTTGTGATTATACTTTTGAATAAGAACGTCGTGATAGTTTTCGCATCGTTTCGTTTCGTCGCCTCTGCTTCAACGTTCTTGGTAGCATAATCCGTGGCAACTAGAATATAACGACATTTCGTATGTCGGATAACAGGTTTGATTGGACCAACAAAGTCAATCTCCCACTTCTCGAATGGTGCAAGAGACAGGATTGGTGTCAAAGGCCAATTCATTGCTTTTGTAGGTTTACCAGATCTCTGGCATGGATTTCATGAACGAATAAAATTTGATACATCCTTGAAAATTGTTGGCCACCAATACTTGGTAGTCAATATCTTATTAATTGTATTCTTCAAAGCAAAATGTCCACCAGCATCTTCTGAGTGTAAGGCTTTAACGACCTTTTAATGTCTTCAGTTTTGAGACATCTTCGTAGTTGATGGTCAGCACCAAGCTTGTACAAAACATTGTTAATAATTGTATAAGGTGCTACCTTATATTGAAAAACTATCTTTTGCTCCAAATTGTAACCATCCGGATATATCTGATCCTTAAGATAAGTAATAATATCAAAATATAACGAATTTGTAGATGAAATCTTGAATAAATGTTCATTTGGAAAATCATCATTGATAGGGTTTTCAATTTATCCGATGCTGAGTCGCGATAGATAATCAGCATTCATATGATATTTTCCTTGATGAAGCTCTACTTGATAAGTTAATTCTTGCAGAAGTAGAACCCATCGAGCAATTCGTCCTGATAGATCTGGTTTATTTACAAGATACTTAAGAGCATAATGATCCACATGAAAATAAATGCATATCCCAGCAAATAATGTCGAAATTTTTTAACAGTGAAAATCATGCCAAGTGCTTCCCTTTTTGTAGCCGAATAATTCTTCTCTGATGCACTGAACTGTCGACTTGCATAGTAGATGGGATGATCATTCTTCTGTTTGTCCTTCTGGCTTAGACAAACGCCAATAGCAAATGCAGAAAAATCCTCATAACTGTGAAATAAAATAGCCCAGTTGGGTGGTGGGAGGCCGTACTTTCACACGTGTGAAGCCTTCTTCAAGGATTTGGGCCATTTAGTGAGGTTCAAGCATAGATTTTTGATGGATTTTGATGGTTCAACTTGTGCTAATCTTATGAAATCATAATCTATTGTTTCCCTCATCATTTCAGGTGTTTTAGGATCCTTATTTGCTGTAATTTTTACATGGTATCAGAGCCTAAAGGCTGAAATGAGCTAAATCCTTGGTTTTCATTCAATTTGATCACAATTTTTTATCTAAATCTTGTGTAGATTGGATCTTAGCATCTAGTATTGATTCTAGAACTCAAAGTGCTTATTTCACTTTCTTTTGTTCAAAGTGAATATAATTCCACTCTTTACATTAAGTTTGATGATGTTGGTATTGTACTTTTACTCATTTATGTAGATGACATCATCATTAGTGGAAATAGTGTTGATGGTATTGAAAGATCTATCCTTAGAGTTCAAGATGGTAGATCTAGGGTGTCTTCACTTCATCTTAGGCATAGAAGTACTTAGAGGGTCTGATTTTATCTTTATAAGTCAAGTAAACTATGCTGCGAAATTGAAATGAATGGGAGAATCAGACACACAAATAACAGCAGACACATTTGCATTCAAGATCATTTATTGATTTTTTTTTCTTGATTCTTCAAGCACTGCATGCAGATCCACGCAGTGTGTTGGCGTGAGAGAAATATAGTTCTCTCATGAGTGGATGTCTCGCTTACTAGCGGACTTGCGGATCACTATGGATCCTACTCATAGAACTTGTCTCGCACGCAGGCAGACTTCTTGTCTATATTTCGTCTTGATTGCTTACTAGTATCTGACTATTTTCATCTGTATGTATCAAAAGTATCATCTAGTAAGTATATAGTCACTCTATGTAACTTTAATATTAGAGTGATTAAACATCTACAACTAATCAAAAAATTACAAGAGTGGCAGATTAGCCATGACCTAGAGTGTATCTGTTGATGTCATGCCATCAGATCAGATATATGTACTTATGGGTACTTGCATGATCTTTGCTGGTACACTTTGGAGCGTGTGGGCAGAAAGATACGTTTTTCGTGTCATGTCATTGGTTTCATTTCCGTCGTCTGACTTTCTCGTGTTGGACCGCAAAAGATTCTCGTTCGCAAATCTTTCGTGTTTGTGTCTTTTTGTCAGGTGTTCACAAAACTTTTGTGCTTCGTGTCTCTTGACTTTCGTTTTCACGAACATCTTCGTCAGGTAGAGGGATGAAAGCAAACAAGGCTTTGTAAACAGAAATGTTTTGTTTCTTCACAGGATGATCCAATTCTGCATGAATCCAAGCTCAACACATTGGAAGATTGCAAAATGAATTTTGCAATATCTTCAATTAACGAGGGATTATGGATTGTGTTATTGTCATGATGCAGGTTTCAAGATGCTTTCCTACAATGATGCTAATTTGGCATCCCTCAAGGACGATTGTAAAAGGATGCACCATCGTGTCAAGAGCAGCAGTTCTTTGGGTTAGCAAGAAGCACACCATTGTGGCTCAATCATCTTGCAACAGAGTACGTTGCAGCAACAAAGATGGCCAACGAGATAATCTGGCTCAGGCAGTTCCTGGACAAATTGGTCGAAACAAGGAACGAGCCTCTAGTCTTGCAGGTGGATAACACATCTACAATACATCTGATGAAAGATCCTATGTTCCATTTGAGAACGAAGCACATCGCGATCAAGTATCACTTGATCAAGGATCTAATTGAAAAAAAGATACTGTAGAACACCTTCATCGAAACAAAAGACATGGTTGCTGACATCTTCACCAAAGCCCTGGACAAAGGACTTTTTGAGAGACAAAGGAGCAGTCTTGGGATTGTAAAGCTATCATTCTTTGAGAGGGAACAAAAGAAACAAAA
Organism: Diphasiastrum complanatum; assembly: GCA_029204225.1. Lineage (NCBI taxonomy): Eukaryota > Viridiplantae > Streptophyta > Lycopodiopsida > Lycopodiales > Lycopodiaceae > Diphasiastrum > Diphasiastrum complanatum. The sequence goes on from CM055093.1 coordinate 27,735,850, forward strand.
TATTTCTATTTACAAAGCGTTGCTAATGAATAATGTTAAACTTGCATTTTAGGGTTAATTTGGAAGTGATTTTGCTTGATTTGAGTGGATTTTCTTGTTTGAATTCTAATATGATTATTGAATAGGAGAAGCTATTCAGATCACCATTTTTAAGATCCATCTAGATCTGAGAAATCAGAAAAAACAACAAAAATATGTCAAATCTATTAGATTTTGGTCAAAAGGAGACAAAATTGTCATCAGAGCTGATAACATTTTACCATCTTTCGAAAAACATTCGTTGAGTTGCAAGCACCTTTGGTTTTGATCACAGAACCTTCAGTTTGAAAGATAGCAGATTTCCAAAAACATCAGAAAAACCATCAAAAAATACTAAAAAACATTCAAAACCCTAAAAAATACGAAGCAGAACATTCATCTAATTCACTATGCATAGGTGTGATTCAGATCTATATACTGCCAGGTCAGCGACCGTTAATTCTAAAAATCGAAGGTCAAATTGACTGTTCATCTAGAAATGGATAAATTTTTGTGAAGAGTTTAACACCTTTTTACAAAGTTTTCAATTTTCAGAACGAACCTTTGCCAAAAACCTTCGCCAAAGTCTATGTCATTTTGACTTCTATTTTGGTTCATTAGTGAGTTCGACGAATGATAAGCAGAGGCCACGTGTCATATTGTCCAATTTTTATCAAAAAATTTTCTTTTTTGCAAAAATAGTAGTATTATATTTGTGACCTTTGTCGAAACCTTTGCTAAAACTGTAACCTTCGATGAAATTTCTAAGGATTTCATTTATAGTAAATTACCATTTTTTGAGTTCGACAAACGTTAATTTTGTCAGAATCTAGAAAAATATCTATTTTTATCCTTGCCAAACTACAAAAACAAAATTTTTGTGCATAACAAATTTGTGCCAGTTCTACTCTACCCTAGTTTTATCTGAGAAGGATTTACTATATGAGAGTTCAAAGAAGCTTAATTTTATCGTATTTGTCAGTAAATAGCCAGATCACAGATTTTTTATTCAAAATAACAGTGAAGAAGTTTCGCCGAGTCAACCTTCGCCTAGGAAACATTCACCAATACTAGTTTTAGATTATTATTTTCTAGATCAAGCCTTGGCCAAATTTTTAGACAACTCTGTTATAATTTGATTCTGATTATGAGAATTCATCATTCTTAGAAGTGTTGATCGCTTGATCATAGATCTTTTTCCAAAAATTAGAAATCCGATTCTTGTCAAGTGAAATTGTTTTTGTAGATTTGAACTGAGATAGATTTTGATTGAAAATCTAGATCCAATCTCATTGTCTAATTGATTATGTTGCAAAAATGGCGGCTCCTAAAGTTGTTCCCCAAGAAGTCAATCCAAGAGTGTAGAGCAAGACCAAAGCCACCATTGGTTACAGCTCTTGTAAATTTGATAACGATCAATCAAAGACCAACATTTCAACCTGAACCAAGTATATCCTTGATGGTGGTTACTAGAGCTCAGAAGCAAAAAGAACTTATAGTAGATCTAGCACCTGCTGATTCTATAACATCAACTGATATACCAACAACATCTGGAGTCTATCCAAATCTCCATGTAGAAAAGAGAAGTCCATTCTTCACCTATGTAGCCACCAATTAATCCACAAACAGATTGTAAAAATTACAGCAAATAAGGATCCTAAAACACTTGAAATGATGAGGAAAACAATAGATTATGATTTCATAAGATTAGCACAAGTTGAACCATCAAAATCCATCAAAAATCTATGCTTGAACCTCACTAAATGGCCCAAATCCTTGAAGAAGGCTTCACACGTGTGAAAGTACAGCCTCCCACAGTCTGAGTACTGTACACCAGACCTACATTCAATCCTATAATCATTAGTAAGCACAAGTACTCAAACAATTATGAACATAGAGAGCAATTGCACCATAATGAGAGAAAAAACATGAAATTGCTTGATTGATTTTGGTGAGATATCATCACCTATATATACATGATCCATCACGGTTTTGGGCAGGTATGAGTAGCCCTAAACTTATCCCTAATGCTAATTTTGGTGGATCTTTCATCCCTACCAAGTTAGGGTTGGAATCTTGGAGACCCCTCAACAATGCAAAAACTACCAAAAATAGCTCCTATTTTTTCTCCCTTGTATCTAAGCATAATTTGGAATCATTCCAAAGGTTCTAACACTTAGGTTTACTTGAGAACATCCTTATGAATGGAATCCTATGCTATTTGGCACGTGTGACAAGCCACATCATGACCATCTAACTATTTACAAGTCATATGACCAAAACTAGTCAAGCTAGAATTGTGAATTTTTAACACTCCTCCTCACTATCTAGCTTGGTTCAATCATTGCTTTACTAATCACTCCAAGTGATGATCTGAACTTCATAAAAGGTGTCTTTTGAAGTGGTTTAGTAAGTAGATCAGCTACACATTCATTGCTTGGAACATGCTCCAAAGCAATCACCTTGGCTTGCACCATTTCTCTCACAAAGTGATGGCATATCTCAATGTGCTTAGATCTTGCATGGAAGATTGGGTTAGATGCAAGGTGTTGGGCTGATATATTGTCATTGTAGATGATTGGTGCCTCCTCTGAATCCATGATCTTTAGTTCCACCAATAATCTCTTGATCCAAAGTACCTCCTTTGTAGTGGTTGTCAAAGCTTTGTACTCAGCCTCGGTTGAAGATAGAGATATAGTTTCTTGCTTTTTTGAAAGCCATGAAACCACACGTTCTCCTATGAAAGTTGAATAGGCACTTGTTGATTTCCTATCCCTCTTGTCCCCTGCAAAATCTGAATCACTAAATGCATGAAGGTTAATCACATCTCCTCTATATAGAATCCCAAAATCCAATGTACCCGAGATGTATCTTAGAATCCTCTTAGCCTTTTTCCAATGGATATTCAATGGCTTTTGCATGGATTGGCTAAAGCTAAGATCTGGTCTAGTTATAGTGATCCACATTAAGGAACCTATAAGTTGCCTAAACAAAGTGATGTCCATAAAGGATCTTTCATCATCTTCATTTGGCACTTTTACATCTTGCTCCATTGGTGTGTCAACCCTTTTGCATACTTCCATATTAAACTTCTTCAAAAGACTTTGAGCATAGTTTAATTGACTTATAAAGATAAAATCAGACCCTCTAAGTACTTCTATGCCTAAGATGAAGTGAAGACACCCTAGATCTACCATCTTGAACTCTAAGGATAGATCTATCTTGATTTTTACAATACCATCAACACTATTTCCACTAATGATGATGTCATCTACATAAATGAGTAAAAGTACAATACCAACATCATCAAACTTAATGTAAAGAGTGGGATCATATTCACTTTGAAAAAAGAAAGTGAAATAAGATAGCAATGTAGTCTTGAATTCCAAGATCTCGAGGCTTGCTTCACGCCATAGATGCTTCTTTGGAGATGGCATACTTTGTTCTCCATTCCATGCTTGATGAACCCTTGTGGCTGCTCCATATAGATATCCTCTTCCAAAAAACCATTCAAGAAAGCATTAGAGACATCCATTTGACATAGAATCCATCCAAAATGTGATGCAAGTGCAATGATTAGCCTTATTGTGACCATCTTGGCCACGGGTGCAAAAGTTTGCTCATAGTCTATCCCTCTCTCTTGAGCATAACCTTTTGCAACTAATCTTGCTTTATGTTTGTTAACACTCCCATTTGCATTCAACTTAAGCTTGAAGACCCACTTGCATCCTATTACATTCCTTTGAGGTCTCTCAACAAGCAACCAAGTTTCATTCTCAATCAAGGCATCATACTCATCCAACATAGCTTTATATCATTCTTTGGAGTTCAATGCATCTTCAATATTAGATGGTTCTTCAAAACTAGATAAAGCATAAGAAGTGGATGAGATACCCTCAACTTGCTGTCCTTTTCCTTGATGGCTCCACTTTTGCCCTTGAAGATCTCCTTGGTGTGATAGGTGGGTTTGGTGCTTGCTCCTCCATGAGCTCCTCCTCAAAACCAAGATCTTGCTCCTCGGCCATCTTCTTCTTGATTGTTGGAGCACTTGAGCCTTCTTCAAGCATATGCATATGATGTTCATCAAAGATGACATCCCTTGAAACAACAAATTTGTTCAAGGATGGGAGATAGACTTTGTAGCCCTTGCTTGAGCTTGCATATCCAAGCATGATCCCTCTTGTGGAAGATGGATCCTCCTTGGTTCTTGTTTCCAATGGCACATGCACATAACATATATACCCAAAAACTTTCAAGTGATTAAGATTGGGTTTCTTTCCATACAACATCTCATAAGGAGTTTTGCCTTCAATTGCTTTGCAAGACACCCTATTCATCAAGTAGTTTGCACATACAAGAGACTCACCCCAAAAGGATTTGGGCAAACAAGCATCTAATCTTAAAGCCTTATAACATTCACATAATGTTCTATTCCTTCTTTCAGCAACTCCATTTTGTTGAGGAGTGTAAGGACAAGAAGTCTCTTTCTTGATCCCTTCCTCCTCACAAAAGGCCTTGAACTCATTGGAGATGAATTCTCCACCATTGTCACTTCTAAGAATCTTGATGCTATGATTATGATGCTTTTCCACAAACAACTTGAACTTTACAAAAGTATCAAATACTTGAGACTTGAAGGAAAGTAAGAACACCCAACAATATCTTGAGTAGTCATCAATGAAGGTTAAAAACATGGATGAACCTCCATTAGATTTGGTGCTAGCAATGTGCACATCCGAGTGTATGAGTTCAAGAGGATGAGATGACTTTGTGATGGAGTTAGGAAACACCTTCTTATGTGCCTTGGATAAGGCACAAGCTTCACAAACCTTGTCTTCCTTCCCAATAGACCTTGGTAGGCCTAAAGCATACTCCTCCTTGATCATAGCCTCCATGGAACCCGAGTTGACATGTCCAAGTCTTTTGTGCCATAAAGTAAAGGTAGATATCTTGCCCTTCTCGGCCAACATGACAACATTAGTATCCACAAATGCATCCAACTTATAAAGTTTGCCAAGTCTAGTGCCCTTAGCCACTATCTTACCCTTCTTCTTGATGAAACATTCATTTGAAGCAAAGTCAACATTGAAACCATTGTCTACCATTTGGCCAACACTTAGTAGATTCTTTGTTATTGTAGGAATGTACAAAACACCTTCTATGTTGATCTTTTTGGAAGATCCTAAGCAAAGGGGAATTCTACCAACTCCTTCAATATTACAAGCTTCATCATTTGTTGTATAGATAGACTTTACAGGTCCATCTTAAGATAAGAGAGAAGAGAAAAACTCCCTTTTACTAGTCATGTGTGAACTAGCACCCGAGTCAATCCACCAAGGATCTTCTCCTTTGAAGCTTGTTGAAGAAAATATGGACATCATGAGAGAGTCCTCATGTGAACTCTCCTCCTCCTCCTCTTTGCTCATGTTGGCTTGGCTTTGATCTTGCTTCCTCTTGAAGCATTCTGAGGCATAATGCCCCATCTTGCTACAATAGTAGCACTTCACCTTTGATTTGTCCTTCTTGACTTTGGTGGTTGATGGAGATGCCTTTGAGGGTCCTTCTTGATTCTCAAGCTTTGTAGACTTCTTGAATGTTGATACTTTGCCTTTGGACTTGCCTTTGCCTTTGGTGAAGAGATCTTGGTCATCTCCACCTTGGATGGAAAGCCTATCCATCCTCTCTTGCATTTGGCTCCTTCTTGATTCCTCGGCCATGAGTGTGCCTTGGAGTTCTTCAAGTATGGGTAGCTTACCCATAATTGCATATCCCTGAACCAAATTGTCAAACTCAAAGCTTAGTCCATTCAATATGAGTTGAACAAGCTCTTCATCCTTGATAGGATCACCTATAAAGGCTAGCTCTTTGTTCAATTCCTTTACTAATTGAATGAAAACCAAGGATTTAGCTCATTTCAGCCTTTAGGCTCTGATACCATGTAAAAATTACAGCAAATAAGGATCCTAAAACACTTGAAATTATGAGAGAAACAATAGATTATGATTTCATAAGATTAGCACAAGTTGAACCATCAAAATCCATCAAAAATCTATGCTTGAACCTCACTAAATGGCCCAAATCCTTGAAGAAGGCTTCACACATGTGAAAGTACGGCCTCCCACAGTCTGAGTACTATACACCAGACCTACATTCAATCCTATAATCATTAGTAATCACAAGTACTCAAACAATTATGAACATAGAGAGCAATTGCACCATTATGAGAGAAAAAACATGAAATTGCTTGATTGATTTTGGTGAGATATCATGACCTATATATACATGATCCATCACAGTTTTGGGCAGGTATGAGTAGCCCTAAAGTTATCCCTAATGCTAATTTTGGTGGATCTTTCATCCCTACCAAGTTAGGGTTGGAATCTTGGAGATCCCTCAACAATGCAAAAACTACCAAAAATAGCTCCTATTTATTCTCCCTTGTATCTAAGCATAATTTGGACTCATTCCAAAGGTTCTAACACTTAGGTCTACTTGAGAACATCCTTATGAATGGAATCCTATGATATTTGGCACGTGTGACAAGCCACATCATGACCATCTAACTATTTACAAGTCATATGACCAAAACTAGTCAAGCTAGAATTGTGAATTTTTAACACTGATGTTAATACTCAGTTGCATCATCATGAAGAATCCTTCAAGATGACTGAACCAGAAGCGCCACAAATAGAGCTACTCATGAATATTCTGTCTAGTAAGATGAATATTACATTGGGAGAATTTTTGAAGTTGGTGCCGAAAGCAAAAGAAGTATTAGCATAGAAGTTAACTTAGAGCGAACCAGAAGCCCATCAAGGACCAATTTTTTGTGCTAGATTTGAATAATCTAATGAAGTACTCCATGTCAGGGCGGCCTGAGAAAGTGAGCAAAAAAACATCACTTTGCTGATACAACATAGACAATTTTCTAAAAAAACAGCTGTAATACACGGAGGTTCAAGAGTTAACCTGATTTCAACAAAGCTATGTGCAAAATGGGGCCTTAAAAGAATTAAGCCTGCGACAAGGCAACGCTAACCCTAGTTAATAAGTGAGAGGGTTTGGAACCCTACGTGTGTAAGTCCAACCCGATGATCACATACTTATTTGATTAGTTACAAGTTAATAAAAGAACTTTGTGCCTTTTTGCGGGACTTTTAATGTCGCAGGCCTAAATGTCAAGTTAGTAAATAAAGTTGGGACTCCCACCAAAATTGATTCAAATTCAAATTCAAGTTGGTTCCCTCCAATTTGGAAATGGGTTCCTACTCTTTTTTAAGTTTGAATAGTTAGGGAGGTAGAAATGGGCCAATAGGATTTTGAGGCCAAGGCCCTCCTCTCTACTACAAATAGGGGCAAATTTGAGTTGCTCCTCATGTTCAAATCTTCATTTCAATACAAGCAGATTGGTTCTCTTATGGAATGGACTTGTGAATGTCCTTGCTCTCTAACTTTTTTCCTCCATCTCTCATGCTTTGTTGTATTTTGTTAATTGTTGGATCTAAATGTTATTGGAATTGTTATTTCTTATGCTTTTTGTTGAGAGAGAAGGAGAGAAAGAGAGAAGCAAATATCTATCTCATTGTGGATTGTAGTGTTAATGGAACGTAGTGTTAATGCTTAGGGTTAATGGATGTTAGAGTTAGATGTGGATCTTCCATACATGCTGAATTCTGAGATATGCTATCGCTCTCACGGGAACGAACCTCCCCGTGACGACTAACTTCATCTCCTTGATGCTTGTTCGCTTGGATCTTGGGTTGAGGCTAGGCTAGGAAATAAACCAACTACAATTTTGGCACCGTTGCCAAGGAGCTACGCCAATTGTTTAATTTGCAGCATGTTTGCACGTACTACTTTCAAACTTTGGAGCCTACCCTCTGTAAACTTTCTAGCTCCCTTGCCTATGGAACTTTGGATTTTACTTGCACATCTGACAAATAAAAAAGTGAAATCCTGCAAACTTGTCGTTCTAATAAGAATACTTCACTTGAGACACCTATCGCCTTTGACAATATCAATCGCATGAACCTTTTCGAACCATCTCATTGCCCTTTTGAGCAAACCTAGGCTCATGTTCATTTTGACACCGATTTTAGTAGAATGAATATGCAGTAGGCCAAAATCTAGAATTGGAAGAGACCCTTTATCAAAGATGTGGTGAAAAGTGCAAAAATAACTCCTCCATTGTTTGGTTCGATCATGATGTCTGGTTCATAATGAACAATCTGAATAAGTTTTTCCTTGTTGCATCCTTGCAAAATCAGTTGAATGCGTTCTTCCTTTGGCTTCATAAGCCGGCCAGAGAGTTGTCAATTCACACCTCACTTTCTTCTTTATACGCCAGCACATGATTGATGCATCTATAGAGTTAGCAGCAAACCCCTCTACCAAATTACTTGCCAACCCTGGTGATGCGGAAAGCATTAGGAAAATTGAACGCTTACTCAAAAGACCAAGTTTCTCTACTCTCCAAGATAAATTCTTTCAAAACTCTAATAAAAGGCCCAGTTCTTTCAACTTAAACAACCTGAGTTCGGTGGTGTTTGGACAAAATATGGAAAAAAGAAGGAAGTTTACAGGTTATAAAGGTAAGGAGGGACAAGGCAGTGCTGCAAAAGAAGATTTACCGGTTAAAAGATTGAATTTTTATAGGGATTAACTGGCTCATAGGAGGATGAGGTTCTGGACAGAAGAATGCTTATTAGAAATGCAGTTGATCGAATACAATTCAACACGCACAAGGACAACGCAAAGATCTTACACTTATGTTATTGCAATAGAATGTTTGAGACAGTTCATGTAAGATGTTTTTACACTCGCATTTTATTATAGATTTTTGGCCTTATATATGAGTCCTTCCATGATATTGTATTTGCTTGGTCTTATATACCGAATATCAAAAGTGAATGGTACTTTCTGTTTGATGTTTTTTGCAATTTTAAAATCGAAAATCTGTCTTTATGTTCTTGTGCTTCTCTAAAATGTTTCAAAAAGTTCATTTCGGATAAATTTGATCATGTACTTACAATGGACTGCAACATAATTAGAAGTATGTACCTCAAAAAATTATTAGAAAAAGGACTTAATCATATTATGTTGCAACATACGTGTATTTATAGTGTGGCTAATGAACTTTATGATGGTTGAATTAAACTTATGAAGCTTTTACCTGAATGTGCAATGATAGACGATGATACTGTTTTGAAACATGTCGAGCTATGTAGACTTGCCGCTATTGACTTATTAAAAAGAAAAAAATGGATTCAAGAGAATATTGTTAGTTTACTGGAAAACGATAGATGCCAATAATGAATGACAATGGTTAACTAACATTTATACGTCCATGGCATAGACAAAGCGCAACATAATCCATGTTTCATTTGTATTAATCTTGTCAGAACACTAGCGATTAAGAGGCTTGATAGTCAAGATTTTGAACCCTTTCCTAACAGATCAAATAATTTTGTTCATCACTCGTTAGAGCATATAAGGGACACTTTGGGAAAAAGAATACCAGAAGAGTTCATATATTCAAAAGAACTTTCCTACCTCTTATGCACTTTTAAAGCTCATAAAAACTCTTTCAGATGGATCACAAATGCCCATGAATGCCATTTTTTGGACTTGCTAGATTCATGACAGGGGTTTTGGACATGCTGCATCCTTTCATTATAAAAGGTGCAGGCCTTAAGGTTGAAAAAACAAAAAAGCTACCTAAATGGGGATACAGCTTTAATTTGGCAATGTGAATCCTTCATTGACTTCTATCTAAATATACCAAAGAAGATTTACAGTATGGAAGCCATGGATATTTCCAAATGTTATGAAAATATACCTCTGGATGGACCGGATGGACTGAAGACGGCTATAAGAAAACTAATCCTATTTGCCTTCAAATTCACAAAAGGTAAAACCCTCATTACAGGAGTTCTCAAACTTCAAAGGGTCGTTTGTTACAGGTTTTTTCCCTCGCTTTTTATGTCCATGTGGCCCAATCGGTTCTTGACATAGTGGCTTCTATGTCACATAACTTGCCTGATCTGGAAAACACAATTCATGTTTGGGCAAATTTGAATTTCCGGTTCGGTAGATTGGAAGCATACTATTGGCTGGCATGCGCGGCGACTGGTTGACTAAACTACTTGGGTTAACCTCAAGTTAAAATTATCTTGGGACTCAGAAATAGGTTTGGCGCCTATTATGCTCTGGACTTTCATATTGACAAGTTCAAACGTGAACTCTTCAAGCTATGGCGATGAGAAGGAGACCGAGATCCTTGATATGCTCTGCAATTTTTTTATAAGGAGAGGGAAGATAATGGCACATGGATTGCCCATGAATATCATAAGGCTTCTTGGGTACTGATGCATCAATCGGCACGAGGGGCTTTTCGCCAAAAGAAAAAGGCCAAGTATACATATAGATCTTATTGGAAAGGGCGGAGTATTGATTTCAAAGTTTCTTCAGGAGGACAAACCATTTCAAATGTGCTTATTCAACATATTTATATGCATTCAAAACTTAATGTGGAGGATGTAAATCCACATGATTTTTGAAAGTGTAATTGTAAGTATCCTAATTTTTTGGGTTGCTTGTCATTTTTAAAACGTAATCGTATTTATGAATGGGAGCTTATTATGATTTTGTATTGCAGATCTATATCCTTCAAATATACATGAATGGGAACATGTGGCGTCTCTTTCAGGTATTATAGATGTCATCCATTCAGAAATTGGCAAATTGCAATACGGAGGATGGATGACAAAAGAACTTGTAGATTCTGGAATATTTCTTTATGATGCTATGTATATTCCAGACACAAATGGAGGAATGGAAAAACTAGGGTGTATGCCTCTACCTAATTTTCAAGATAATGTGTGGTGGATTGCAGTCAACGACAATATAATAAAATGTTTTCGTTCCAAGCTATATAATGATGTACAAAAGTCACTCAAAATTAGTACTGGATCAAGAAATGTGCACTTAAGCTGGTTTGTTCCAATGTCATTGTTTGTCAGCTCTTTTTCAAACACGGAGGTGCATCGACCTCCCACATTGTTTGTTTGCAAAAATCCATCAGATGATTTTTATTCAAATTCATGGACAAAGATTGGGATATTGAATCCACTGCAGATATTGCTTGTAGAATCAAATATTCATCCATATCATTTAAATACAATATAGAAAAGCAAATTCTTAGTATGGTGTTTCATTATCAGAGATGGAAAGAACACAATGGTACTTGGGCCCCATTAGATCAAGATCTAGACAACATTGGACACACTGATCATTATATGCATTGATATCATGGCAAATGGGGATTTACTTACTACTATTGAGGTTGAGCAGGACTCGACCTTATTCCACATTAGAACGGAACTGACACTTTTACAGCAAGATGTCCCCAAATATTTCAGCTGTGAAATCTATGAATTGTATATTAATTTGTATTCATTATCCTTTTTGTCAATATTTGGATCACTAATTGTAATTTGATTAATGTATGTTTGTGCAGATACGTAAAAGACATGAAGAGAAAATCAAATGCAGATATTTGGGAGGAATTGTTCAGATAATAGAACAATCATGATACAAGATTTGTAAAAACTCTCATAAATATCAATATATTTTTCATTTTCTAATCAGAATGTACATGTGCATCCTGCATTTAACAATGGATGCTTTTACCCCATTGTCTCTATCTTTCTATGTGCCCATAATTATTCACAGGGCATTACATCAAAAATGTATATCTCTATTTAATCTATTATTTACAGCCCAAAGTAATATGGATTATTTTCACCCTGCACTAGTGTTAGGTGTGGACTTGATTGGCCTCCCGTTTCCACAGCTAGACTGGGTGTTGCATGAGATAATAAGTTCACCAACATTTTGACGAAACTCATATATCATTCATTGTAAATGCTCGACATTTATACTGCAAATCCAAAATAACCGAGTCAATTGACTTATCGGAAACCAAATCGAAAATAACTTAGTTAGGCCATTAACTAGTCTATTTACCTCTCGTATATCTGGAACCTCGAATTGCATAATGTACTACTCTAAGAACCATCTACAGTTGTGCCCATCATCTTGTTGAGCTGACTTCAATCAAAAAACATATAATAGGTTACTTGTGCACTCTTAAAAAAAACAAATCATATTACCTATCAGATATGTGATGGGAAATACTTACTTTTGCATCAACAATCTCCAGGTGGCTATTTACAGTGGCCCCATCTGACCTTGGCAAAAATGACAACATTTTGTTGTACATCACGTCCATTTCGGCATGGGTATAGCTCAAGGAACTCATCTTTAAACAGATGGGATTAATGATCCCATATGAATCTTCCCTAAGGGAGGCATACTCCAATGCTTACTACAAACAAGACATAATTAGTTAAACTGAAGGAATTACAATACCTATAAAAAATATTACTTGAATATATTCTATGTACTCACTTACTTTTGGTAGTATGGAATAATAAAGACTTTGGTCTCTGAAGTTGTATGGAGAAGATACTTCGTCGCCTGAGTTGGACTATGAAGGCTGTGTGCAAAAAAGGACAGCACAACCCCAATGTCCTTACTATCATTGCATTTACATCTATTTACAAAATACATCAAACCAGTCTCCACAACTGGATTTGATATATATGTTGTCTTCTCTATTAGGGCATCACAAAAGTCTTTATTTATGTGATTTACATAATTAATTGAACTTAGACAAAAAGAAAATTGACCTCCTAACTTATAATCTCTTTGGCAACATACTCATCAAAAACTATATACCTCTCAGAATCCAAAAATGAACCTTTCGGATCAACATGAAATCTTACACAAAGATCCTTATAAAAATCACCTACTAAACTCTTATCTAGATCCGATACTATTTTATCTACAGTGTAGAGGTCATATCCTCGTTATTGTGGGATGGAATGGAGGGAATGGAGAAGGAACTACTTGAATAGCTAGGGGTGGTGGGAGGAGAAGAACGCCTTGCAGACTGGTGTGATGGTCCAACCAAAGGATGAGAGATATGAGAGGGGGATGGTGATTCGCTGCCACTGAGTACTACCCTTTGCCTGGCAGGCCTGGTGGGCTTGGTCTGCTTTCTCTTTCTTCATTGAGGAATAGGCCCTCTCTCTGTAGGTGGTGGTCTAGAGGTGAAGCCACTCTTGAAAACCTGATCGTATGTACTCCTCAGCCTCATGACAAGATGCATGTCCTGAGACATGAGAGTAACTCTCTTGGCGTGCACTGTGCAAAGCGTAGAGTCCTCATTAAATTTAGCTTGAAAGTCCTCATAGGTAGTATGGAGGGCTTCCAGGGCTGTTATGTTCCAGCGAACATCATGTGAGAGTGACATTGTCACTAATCCCACAGACCTGTAGAACAGAGCATGTGAAATCAGGAGATTAGTTGTTCTCCTGATATTCCTTAGCCATGGTCTTCTCGGCCGACCTACTCTCCTACCAGTGCCCACTGCCCTTCCTACAGGAGGATGAGTAGGCGAGGCAAATGTGGAAAGACGTGTTGTCTGCTTGGTATGGGCCATTTCAAGCTAAGGTATCGTTATGACGTGCCAAACAGAAAGAACAATGGATATCGGAGAGGGGAGGTGTGTGATGGCGATATGAGAGATGGCGTATAGCTGCGACGTGTGGAGGGGGAAGCTGTATGGGTATCTGACTGACTGGGCGCATGGTAGCAATATGCGGATAGCGAGGAGCGCAAGGAAATCTGAGGAGCGCTAGGAAACGAAAAAATTCGAAACAAAAATATGAGTCAAAAATGTTCTTTTATACCTACTGAACATCCCATCATTGTCACACGTGTGATGTGACACTTTCAATCCCCGCGCATGTGGTTACATGTGTCATCATATGGACTAGTCACGTGTTAGGACATCACTGGTCCATACAATCATACGGCTGGCACGCAAGTGCAAGGACACGTGTCATGATATGGGCCATTCATGCGTCACATGATGACTGGTCTGTATGATCATATAGTGGCATGCACGTGTGAGGACATGTGTCAAGATCTGGAGCATACACGTGTCATGCAATGATTTGGTCGTCGTTTCCACACGTGTGGCAATTTTGATCGCACATTTTAGAAACATGTGTATGGTTCAGATCCTTTGAATTAGAGTATATATAAGAGGGTCATTTTCGGAATTCAGTTTCGCATATCGAGTCCAGCAAACCGACCTGCTCCAAATCCAAAACATACTATATCGCTACCTCCCTCATAGTCCCTTTCAATTTGCAAGCTGAGGTAACACCTGACTTCTCCCAGATTTACGATCTCAAAATGTTTCGAGATGTCTTCCTTCACTTTAGCAATTAGTTGCTCACTCTTGCAAAGTATCAGAGTGTCATCCACATACATAGCCACAATGATGATTTGCCCATCTGTAACTCTGACATACACATTGGAATCAGCCAACAGTGGCTTGAATCACAATGATTTCAGGGCTTGATCCTTCCTCTTGTACCATTGTCGAGCTGACTATTTCAGACCATAAATACTTCTATGCATTTTGCATTCATAATCAGGAAGTGAATTCGAGACATATCTCGGGGGTTGATCCATGTATACCTCCTCGTCTAACTCATCATGCAAGAAGGCTATCTTCTCATCCACAATGTGGATCCTGAGGTCATAAGTTGTTGCATATGCAAATAACAGTCGTAGGGACAAATGTTTGACAACAGGAGAGAAGGTTTCAGAGTAGTCAATACCATGTCTTTGAAAAAATCCCTTCGCTACTAGTCTTGCCTTGTATTTTGAGACATTCCCATCCGGTCCATACTTGAGCTTGAAAACCCATTTGCATTTGACAGTCTTGCGCTTATGTGGTAATGGCTGCAACGTCCATACCTGGTTCTTCCTCATGGACTCCATCTCTTCATTCATGGCTTGGATCCATTTGTCCTTCTCTGGACATTCGATTGCTTCCTCGAAAGTCTGTGGTTCACCACTGAATCCACAAAACTCTTCTGATGTAGAAGCAGAGCTGTCTGGCACGTATCTTGATGGCGCTCTTCGTGGTCTTGTCGACCTTCTAGGAGATCCTCTTGGGACAACAATGCCTTTGTCTTTGTCTGCACAACTAGGTTCAAAACCATCTTGGTTTATAGGAACTATAGCAGTAGGCTGCCTCTCAAATCTTTCGTCTTTAGATTCGTCACTCAAATGAGAAGCAACTCAAAACTCTTCGTTTTCATTTTTGTCTTTTGCTCCCTCTGTCATTGGCGGCAGGTCATAGTACTGGCTCTCTAGAACTTCATAGCTGACAGGATCGTCATTGGCCATTGTCCATAGATCAAGCTGTCATTGGTTGAGCTTCAGTCTTCGCTTGTAGGCCGCAAGTGTTGACCTGCAGTTTTCTTTGGTCATCTTCATTCGTTACCCAGATGTTGCGATTTGCGGTTTGCAGGTTGTCGGCCTTCGTTATCTTTGTTGTTTGTATGTGATGCAGTTGCAGTAGCGGCGGTTTGCGGTTCATAAGCTATTAATGCTTTGTGGGTAGAGACCTCAAGTTTCTTCAAACATTAGCTAATCCAATGTTTGGCCTTCTTCTCTATATTCTAAAAGATATCTTATGAAAACAAAAAAATGTTGAAAATTAAGTCCACAGTTGTCTCCTTGGTGAATGACTAGTTTCTATTTCAAGATTCTTCCTGCATGCTTATTGATCATTGATCTAGAGTCAGGTGAAACCAACTTTGGTTCTACGTCTGCTCATCTGATACGTACATGAATCATAACTTAGACAGCCAAATTATTTGAAGAACGTCTACAATGGGCTTCCGGCTGATCTCCAGCAAAGGGTAACCAATCCTATCATATTTCAAGTTCAGATGCTAAGATCAATAATTTGAAGATCACTGAAGACTTGGCCATCTTCAAGAACTTCCACGATTTAGAACAACTCGGTAGAAATACACTAAGTGTCACAACAATCTACAGAAATGAACTATGTTTTTAACAGTGTCGGCTTTTTTGCATTTTTCCAAAATGCGACAGTGTCGACCTTTTTGCACTTTTCTGAAAAATGTGACACTTGCCTTCGGCTTCTTCCTTTCAACTATTTTGAAGAAGTTAAACTGTTTTAAAGACACTGTCACCTTTTTAAGGGCACTTCGCATTTTTACAAGCACTGTCGCCTTTTTCGCAAAATCTCGAAGAGAGAGAAAAATCTTGACAGTCATTTATTTTCAACAAGGAACATTCCAGACACTTCCCAGATTTGCGAAGTGAGAGAAAGCTACTTCACGTAAAATGCAAAGTGAGAAATTTGCAATGTCCTCATCCATGTCAACATTTCCCGATTCGTTGACCGTATATACAATGTATAGTTGTCACAGAAGCCAAATACTTCCAAGTACAATGACTTACCTAATTAGGTGAAAAACATTTATTGTAATTAATCACACTTGTTCACTCACTCTGATCAGAACACAGACGTCTACGACTCTTCAGTTTCTGATCAGACGATGGCTATCTTTGACACTTGAGGAACTTGCGTTTTCATACTGCGCTTTCAATTTATTTCATGAATAAACTTCTGACTAAATCCATTTTTCAGTAATACCACACACAAACTATTTCTAATCTCTTCAGTGGACTGTACTCATTCTGTTTTTGTGAGTATGAACTAATTTATAAGATCTTGTTGGGCACCAGAACATTTAAGCTGCGATTATACTTAGCATAAACATTCTATTATAATGTGTTTTGCATCTAGTAGCCCATTGTAATGGGAGAGCTGTTCCACAAATATTCCTGATCTCTTCTCCATTTGTGTTCTCTATACTCCCTTGCCTGTGAGAAATTGGCAAAAATCTAGCTTGGTATTTTTTATGATAGAAGTTTGTAAGTGAATCTCGCATGTGTGGAGGATGTTCCCATGTGTGGAGACTCGTAAAGTAAATAAAAATGTTTGATATAGGGGTCTCATAGAATTTCATAGTCAAGCATTTAGGTGTAGGATGTTGATAGGGTCAAATTTGGCATAGATGGCAAATGATCCATTTCCACTTGTAATGCCACTATTGAGCCAAAATAGAGTAGGAGGCCAAACTTGTGCCAATTAGAGTGTAGACAAGTGTAATTCTTTTGTTTGATGAAGTTTAAGAGGTCTAATAGGATTTAGAGGTGGAACCATGAGTGGTCCAATAGAATTTGAGGTTTGCTTGAAAATGGTCCTATAGAATTTAGAGGTGCATGGATCAATGGTCCAATAGGATGAAGAGGTGGCAAAGTGTGGTCCAATCATAGTTAAGCATAGTGGTAGCTCGTGGATCTACTAGTATCATTGTACTCCTCATTTGGATAAAATTGATTTTGAGATTGAGTGGATTTTGAGTGTAAGTGATTTTCTAGCTTTCTCTCTCTACCCGAGAGCTATTGATAATTTTCTCTCTCTACCTAAGGAGATCAGCTTGTTTTTACTTAGATTACTTTTGGAACACTTCCCACATGTGTGAGTGAGAGTTGGAAGTGATTGAATGCATGTAGTAGTGTGTTTTTGCCATAGAATCAAAGATAGATCTTGAATCTCAATCTAGTCTTGATCTTGGTGCATCTACACACCTTAGGAGATCACAAGTACATGTTGTGGACAATCCACACGTGTGAAATTCAACATGGTATCAGATCCTACCTAAGGTTACCATGCATTTTGATCCATCTAAGTGAAAACTATTCATCAATCTTGAACTAGAAATTGTCAAGGCCCATTTTCCTAGTATCTTGTTTAATTTTGGATCAAAAGAGATCAAAAGGACATTGATTGGGTCTGACCTGGTACTGTACGGAATCAGGTGCTCAGACACGTGTGAGGAACATCCAATTTCAGTTTGGAAGTTCTCTCTCATGCTTGATCCATTTATCTTGCTTGATAGCTTATTTTGAAGCTATTTTTGTCTAGTTTCTGATGCAATCAGTTTCATTCCATTTGGTTGAGCCAATCAAAAGTTATAATCTTTTGAAGAGGGTTATGTAGGGCACCTAAACCTGGGTGGACACATTTGGTTTGGTCAAGAGATTGCTTGTTTGATCCAAAATCATAGTTGAATGCTCACCAATCTCATCTATATGTGATCTAGGCACTGTTTTGAGATCTTAGCCATTTTGTTTCATGCAATATCATTGTATTTGAGTCAAATTTGGTTTCTTAGTGTATTTCACACGTGCTAAGAGTGTTTGATCCTAACTTTTCCCATACTCCATCATTTGATGTGAAGTAGATCTAGTTTTGGAGAGATTGAGATAGCTAGTGAGAATCATCTCACAGTTTGTTGCAAGATCTTGCATAGGAGATGGTAGCACACCATTATTGGGTCCTATAGTGAGAGAGAAGCAAAATTTTTTGTTCATCACTTTTATTTATCTCCACTTTACATGACTTCAATGAGTTCATACTTGTTGCAACCAAGTGAGAGATTGTCTACTTCCAATTATTCAATATGGAAGTTGAGGATGGAGTCCATCTTGATACTCCAAGATGTGATGGACATTGTACTTGGGATTTAGGAGGAGCCTCAAGTCCTTCAAGAAGTACAAAAATACAAGAAGAGAGCTACGATGGCTCTCCACTACATTGAGATGAATGTCTCTAATGAGATATTGAGGGAGATTGGTGACTGTTCTACATCCAAGGAAGCTTGGGATTGTCTTAAGTCCATCTATGAGGCTAAGAACACCTCTAGGCTACTCACTCTTAGAAATCAAATCTTCCAAAGTAGTCAAAAGAGTGATGAGAGTGCATGTAATTATGTTTTGAGAGTCAAGGATATTCATAGGGAGCTTGCATGTATTGGTGACTCAATCAATCAAAGTGATCTAGTCCAAGTCATTCTCAATGGCTTGAGAGATGAATATGACAACCTTGTCCAATCCTATGCCATTAAGGAGGAGCTACCAAGTTTGGAGGCCCTTCAAAGTGTGCTTATTTCTAAATAATCAAGACAAGAGTACAAACTCTTGAGGATGGACAAGCTATCAGTCAATCATGATGATGGCAAAGTTCTATTTGCCAAGCACAAAGAGAGGAGTAAGAATCAACATCATCACTTATCTAATGACAAAGTTAAAGACCAAGATGGAGAGGAGGAGGATACCTCTCATACTTCTAATTCAAATCTCAAGAAGAAGAAGATCAAGTGCTTTTATTGTGGCAACAAAGGCCATTATGCCACCAATTGCTTCAAGAAGAAGAATCAACTCAATCAAGCCAACATCACAATGAGAAAGAAGACTATATTGCAAGTGATGGAGAAGGCTCTCTTATGGCATCAAGCTTCTCCTCTCCCACCTTCAACAAGGATGACTCATGGTATATTGATAGTGGAGCATCTTCGCATATGTGTGGCTCCAAGCACTCTTTTTCATCTATTATGCCTTATGATGGAGTCAAGAAGACCATATACATTGCAAGTAAGCATGAGTGCAATATTGAAGGAGTAGGGATTATTCCCTTGAAGCTTGCATCTTCCAAAGATCTCTTTCTCAACAATGTTCTTTTTGTCCCAAACCTTACAAAGAACATCTCAAGTGTTGGCCAACTTCTTGATAGTGGCTTTGATGTCAATTTCAATATTGACAATTGTGTGATCAAGAAGGATGGTGAGATCCTTACATATGGATTAAGATTTGAAGGCATCTACAAATTGGATCCAAGTGAGAGTGCAAACTCTCTTGATGTTTCTTATATGTCCAATATTTCAAAGGAGGATGATCGCACAAGATGCACATATCTTCTCTCTTCAAGTATTATGGTGTATGATTATTTCTTATTATTCAAAGCATATATTGAAAGCTTTGAGGAGTATTGGAGCTCTTGAAGGAATAGCACCATATGAAGTTTTACTCAAGATGAAGCCTAAGGTTGATCACCTTAGTGAACTTGGTAGTGATTGCTTTGCACATATTCCCTTGGAAACAAGAAGGAAGGATGATCCAAGCTCATGGATCATGATTGGATACTCATCCATCAAGGAGGCCTTTAGTGTGTTTACACTCTCTATTTCAAAAGTGATTGTGAATAGAGATGTCACATTGCATGAAGATTCAATCTTGGAAGTGGCCGAGATCAAGGCTTCTCAAGAAGCATCACAAGTTATCTCTTTTGAAGGTATTCAAGTTATGATGGGGCCAATGTGTGAGGAGGTGTTTCTTCTTCATATGATTTCAAGAAGATCTTCAAGATGCATGGCCGAGCCTTTATGTCTCACCTTACATGGCAATGAGGGTCATCTTTCATGTTGTATCTACTACAACACATTCACATATGCTTCTCTTCCTTTGCTTGAAATGCTATCTTGCTTCATTGAATTTTTTGGATCTCAAAGTTCAAGAAAAGCTATACTAGTTTTGTATGATGCTTATGGTGTGGACATGTTTCTTGTCATTATTGACTTAGATGTGTTTCAAATAATTTTTGAAAGAAAGATAATGTATTGTCAAAAGTATGCTCTTGGTCCTAGTAAGAACAAGATTGAGCTTGGTACTCACTTTTTTGAAAACCATGTTTTCACATGTTTTGAAGAAAATTGTAAACTCCTCTTGAGATTAAGTAAAGCATCCAAAGTGGACACTTACATCCTTGAGAGAGTAACTAGCCTAAAAAATATCAAGATAGTCTTTGATATCAAGATTAGATCCATCGTGGATATAGTTCATTGTATGTGGACTAGTCAAACTAGAAAGCATAATCTTGATAATCATCATTGTTTCACATCTTATGATCTTGATCTCCATGATCCTTATGAGACTTGGAAGCCTCAGATTTCTCTATTTATGGTGCATCCATCATGCAAGTGGAACTTTCAAAGCAAAGATCATCATTAAGCATGGAGGAAGCCCATGATCATAGTGGCATATTGGTGGAGCACTCTTCAAAGGCATTGGCAAGAGATCTCTACAAAAAGAGATCTTATCATGGATATGGTGAGGGTGCTGCTATGATGGATCCCTTGGCTGATGTTCACTTCTTATGCATACCAAAGGATCCACTCAAAAAGATTTACAAACTTCTCAAGTGATCTAATACCTTTCCAAGCTATTTTTTTGAGGAGGAGTGTGAGAAATTGGCAAAAATCTGGCTTGGTATTTTTTATGATAGAAGTTTGTAAGTGAATCTCACATGTGTGGAGAATGTTCCCATGTGTGGAGAATTGTAAAGTAAATAAAAATGTTTGATATAGGGGTCCCATAGAATTTCATAGTCAATCATTTAGGTGTAGGATGTTGATAGGGTCAAATTTGGCATAGATGGCAAATTATCCTTTCCACTTATAATGCCACTATTGAGCCAAAATAGATTAGGAGGCCAAACTTGTGCCAAAAAAATTAGAGTGTAGACAAGTGTAATGCTTTTGTTTGATGAAGTTTAAGAGGTCCAATAGGATTTAGAAGTGGAACCGTGAGTGGTCCAATAGAATTTGAGGTTTGCTTGAAAATGGTCCAATAGAATTTAGAGGTGCATGGATCAATGGTCCAATAGGATTAAGAGGTAGCAAAGTGTCGTCCAATCTTGATCTTGGTGCATCTACACACCTTAGGAGATCACAAGTACATGTTGTGGACAATCCACACATGTGAAATTCAATATTGCCCCATCAGATTGATATCAGATCATAGCTAAAATAAACTGAGAAATTAAGTTTGTTCTATTTGTATTACTGTTAACATGTCTCATATTGGTAACTCTTCATCATCATCCAATGAGGTTAGATTCATTGAAAAGTTCAATGGATCTAACTTTTGCATCTGGAAGTTAAAACTCCGGATGATGTTGATAGATAGAGATCTTTGGAATGTAGTAGAAGGTGTTGACCTGAAACCATAAGATGGTGATCAAGCAAAGGCATGGAAGATAAAAGATCAGAAGGCCTTAGCATGTATCACACTCAATCTGACCGACTCCCAAATATTCCATGTTACCACATGCAAAACCTCTAAGGATGCATTAGATTTGTTATCAAATTTTTATGAGACTCATGATGTAACCAATAGATTACATCTTAGAAGGCAGTTCTTTACTCTTAGCATGTCTAACCGCTGCATGGCAGTTTGGTCCCCATTACGGGATGCATGTCCCAACTTACACTATGCGTGCCGTTAAGCTGGAACTCAGACACACTATTACAAAAGCAGTAAAAAGCTCGAAATCACCACTAAACACAGAAAGTCATGAACTGTAAGAGAAACTCGGGTTTACTTATTCTAACACTCTCCCTTAAGCCCTAGTTTTCTTTCTTCAAACTTATCAGTACTTAGAACTTTAGTGAGTATATCAACTAACTGATTCTCTGCCTTACAATGCACACTATCTATTTCATTAGAAGACAACTTTTCTCTAATGAAATGATACTTAATTTCTATATGCTTCATGCATGCATGAAATATAGGATTTTTAGCTAGATGTATAGTGCTCTGGCTGTCACATCTGATCACAGTAGGCTTATTTTGTGAAATTCCAATGGCTTCTAATATTTTTCTTAGCCAAACACAGTTGGATAAGCCAATTAGAAGTTATAAGCTTTTGAAGAGTCGTAGGTAGGGTGCCTAGACCTGTGGCAAATCGTGTACACATGTCATTTATTACTTGAATGATCACAAAAATCATCCAAAAGCTACACAATCTCATCTATATGTGATTTAGACAAAACTTATAGGTTCTAGGCAAATTGTTTCATACAAATAGATTGTATTTGAGTCAATTTGACATTTTTGGAATATTTCACACGTGTGAAATTCAGAGAACCATAACTTTTGCCATACTTCATCTTTTTTGATGATTCAAATCTTGTTTTAGAGAGATTGTCAAGCTAGTGAGATCTATCTCACAGTTTTTTTTGCTAAGTCTTACATAGGATTTGGTTTTGTACCCTTGATTGGTTCCTATAGTGAGAAGAAAAGCCATTCTTTCATCCATCTTTTTTTATTTCCATCATTCTTTATGACTTCAATGGGTGTCTTTCTATTAGAAGCAAGTGAAAGATTGTCAACCTCCAATTACTCAATTTGGAAGGTTAGAATGGAATCTATCTTAATACAACAAGATGTGATGGATATTGTACTTGGCATTGAAGAAGAACCACAAATTCCTCAAGAAATTCCAAAGTACAAAAAGAGAGCCAGGATGGCTCTGCATTATTTTAAGATGAATGTCTCAAATGATATCTTAAGAGAAATTGGTGCTTGTACTAATGCCAAAGATGCTTGGGATACTCTCAAGTCTATCTATGAGGCAAAAAATACTTATAGACTTCTAACACTAAGAAACCAAATTTTTTAAAGTGTACAGAGAAGTGATGAATGTGCTTCAGCTTATGTACTGAGAGTTAAAGACCTCCATAGAGAATTGTCATGCATAGGAGACTCCATCAACCAAAATGAACTTGTTCAAGTCATACTTAATGGGTTAAAGGAGGAATATGACAACCTTGTTCAGAGTTATGCCATTAAGGAGGAGCTACCAAGTTTGGAAGCACTCCAAAGTGTGCTCATTTCTGAAGAATCAAGACAAGAGTATAAACTCTTGAAATTGGAGAGACTGTCTCTCAACATTGATGGTAAAGCTCTCTATTCATTCTTGTACAATAAATCATAATCTTGAGTAGAAGATACATATCTTAGAACTCTCTTGGCCATCTTCCAATGTTGGATTTTGGGATCTTGCATAAATTGACTCAATTTGTGCACACAATAGCTCAAATCGGATCTAGTGATAGTAAGCCAAATTAAAGACCCTATAAGACTCCTATAAAGTGTGATGTCCTCAAAGGATCTTTCATCACCTTTAATAGGATCTTTTACATGTTGCTCCATGGGAGTATCTATGCCTTTACAACTTTGCATATTGAATTTTCTTAACATAGAAAAGACATATCTAGATTGACAAATAAAAGCATACTCTTCATGAAAATCAATCTGAAGGCCCAAAATGTAATGGATCTCTCCTAGATCTTGCATTTTAAATTCTTTTCCTAATGCATCTTTGGTTTCTTGAACTAGGATCAAACAACTTCCACTAAGAATAATGTCATCTACATAGATTAGGAGAATGACAATATTACTACCATCAAATTCTAAGTACATAGAAGGATCATAGTCACTAAACATGAATCCTAATGAAAGTAGAAAGTTGTTGAGTCTTGAATACCATGATCTAGGTGCTTGCTTTAAGCCATAAAGACTTCTAAATAGCAAACACGCCTTAGATTTATCCTTGATAAATCCTTGAGGCTGTTCCATGTATATCTCCTCCTCAAGATAGCCATTCAAAAAAGCGTTGGAGACATCAAGTTGAAACAATTTCCACTTAAAAAATAAGGCAAGAGAGATTATGATTCTTGTTGTCACCATGTTTGCTACGAGAGCTGTAAAAATTACAGCAAATAAGGATCCTAAAACACTTGAAATGATGAGGAAAACAATAGATTATGATTTCATAAGATTAGCACAAGTTGAACCATCAAAATCCATCAAAAACCTATGCTTGAACCTCACTAAATGGCCCAAATCCTTGAAGAAGGCTTCACACGTGTGAAAGTACGGCCTCCCACAGTCTGAGTACTGTACACCAGACCTACATTCAATCCTATAATCATTAGTAATCACAAGTACTCAAACAATTATGAACATAGAGAGCAATTGCACCATTATGAGAGAAAAAAACATGAAATTGCTTGATTGATTTTGGTGAGATATCATCACCTATATATACATGATCCATCACGGTTTTGGGCAGGTATGAGTAGCCCTAAACCTATCCCTAATGATAATTTTGGTGGATCTTTAATCCCTACCAAGTTAGGGTTGGAATCTTGGAGATCCCTCAACAATGCAAAAATTACCAAAAATAGCTCCTATTTTTTTCTCCCTTGTATCTAAGCATAATTTGGACTCATTCCAAAGGTTCTAACACTTAGGTCTACTTGAGAACATCCTTATGAATGGAATCCTATGCTATTTGGCACGTGTGACAAGCCACATCATGACCATCTAACTATTTACAAGTCATATGACCAAAACTAGTCAAGCTAGAATTGTGAATTTTTAACACTCCTCCTCACTATCTAGCTTGGTTCAATCATTGCTTTACTAATCACTCCAAGTGATGATCTGAACTTCATAAAAGGTGTCTTTTGAAGTGGTTTAGTAAGTAGATCAGCTACACATTCATTGCTTGGAACATGCTCCAAAGCAATCTCCTTGGCTTGCACCATTTCTCTCACAAAGTGATGGCATATCTCAATGTGCTTAGATCTTGCATGGAAGATTGGGTTAGATGCAAGGTGTTGGGCTGATATATGGTCATTGTAGATGATTGGTGCCTCCTCTGAATCCATGATCTTTAGTTCCACCAATAATCTCTTGATCCAAAGTACCTCCTTTGTAGTGGTTGTCAAAGCTTTGTACTCGGCCTCGGTTGAAGATAGAGATATAGTTTCTTGCTTTTTTGAAAGCCATGAAACCACACCTTCTCCTATGAAAGTTGAATAGGCACTTGTTGATTTCCTATCCCTCTTGTCTCCTGCAAAATCTGAATCACTAAATGCATGAAGGTTAATCACATCTCCTCTATATAGAATCCCAAAATCCAATGTACCTGAGATGTATCTTAGAATCCTCTTAGCCTTTTTCCAATGGATATTCAATGGCTTTTGCATGGATTGGCTCAACCTACATACACTAAAGCTAAGATCTGGTCTAGTTATAGTGATCCACATTAAGGAACCTATAAGTTGCCTAAACAAAGTGATGTCCATGAAGGATCTTTCATCATCTTCATTTGGCACTTTTACATCTTGCTCCATTGGTGTGTCAACACTTTTGCATACTTCCATCTTAAACTTCTTCAAAAGACTTTGAGCATAGTTTACTTGACTTATAAAGATAAAATCAAACCCTCTAAGTACTTCTATGCCTAAGATGAAGTGAAGACACCCTAGATCTACCATCTTGAACTCTAAGGATAGATCTATCTTGATTTTTTCAATACCATCAACACTATTTCCACTAATGATGATGTCATCTACATAAATGAGTAAAAGTACAATACCAACATCATCAAACTTAATGTAAAGAGTGGGATCATATTCACTTTGAACAAAAGAAAGTGAAATAAGATAGCAATGTAGTCTTGAATTCCAAGATCTTGAGGCTTGCTTCAAGCCATAGATGCTTCTTTGGAGATGGCATACTTTGTTCTCCATTCCATGCTTGATGAACCCTTGTGGCTGCTCCATATAGATATCTTCTTCCAAAAAACCATTCAAGAAAGCATTAGAGACATCCATTTGACATAGAATCCATCCAAAATGTGATGCAAGTGCAATGATTAGTCTTATTGTGACCATCTTGGCCACGGGTGCAAAAGTTTCCTCATAGTCTATCCCTCTCTCTTGAGCATAACCTTTTGCAACTAATCTTGCTTTATGTTTGTTAACACTCCCATTTGCATTCAACTTAAGCTTGAAGACCCACTTGCATCCTATTACATTCCTTTGAGGTCTCTCAACAAGCAACCAAGTTTCATTCTCAATCAAGGCATCATACTCATCCAACATAGCTTTATACCATTCTTTGGAGTTCAATGCATCTTCAACATTAGACGGTTCTTCAAAACTAGATAAAGCATAAGAAGTGGATGAGATACCCTCAACTTGTTGTCCTTTGCCTTGATATGTGAGCCTTGATGGCTCCACTTTTGCCCTTGAAGATCTCCTTGGTGTGATAGGTGGGTTTGGTGCTTGCTCCTCCATGAGCTCCTCCTCAAAACCAAGATCTTGCTCCTCGGCCATCTTCTTCTTGATTGTTGGAGCACTTGAGCCTTCTTCAAGCATATGCATATGATGTTCATCAAAGATGACATCCCTTGAAACAACAAATTTGTTCAAGGATGGGAGATAGACTTTGTAGCCCTTGCTTGAGCTTGCATATCCAAGCATGATCCCTCTTGTGGAAGATGGATCCTCCTTGGTTCTTGTTTCCAATGGCACATGCACATAACATATATACCCAAAAACTTTCAAGTGATTAAGATTGGGTTTCTTTCCATACAACATCTCATATGGAGTTTTGCCTTCAATTGCTTTGCAAGACACCCTATTCATCAAGTAGTTTGCACATACAAGAGACTCACCCCAAAAGGATTTGGGCAAACAAGCATCTAATCTTAAAGCCTTAGAACATTCACATAATGTTCTATTCCTTCTTTCAGCAACTCCATTTTGTTGAGGAGTGTAAGGACAAGAAGTCTCTTTCTTGATCCCTTCCTCCTCACAAAAGGCCTTGAACTCATTGGAGATGAATTCTCCACCATTGTCACTTCTACGAATCTTGATGCTATGATTATGATGCTTTTCCACAAACAACTTGAACTTTACAAAAGTATCAAATACTTGAGACTTGAAGGAAAGTAAGAACACCCAACAATATCTTGAGTAGTCATCAATGAAGGTTAAAAACATGGATGAACCTCCATTAGATTTGGTGCTAGCAATGTGCACATCCGAGTGTATGAGTTCAAGAGGATGAGATGACTTTGTGATGGAGCTAGGAAACACCTTCTTATGTGCCTTGGATAAGGCACAAGCTTCACAAACCTTGTCTTCCTTCCCAATAGACCTTGGTAGGCCTAAAGCATACTCCTCCTTGATCATAGCCTCCATGGAACCCGAGTTGACATGTCCAAGTCTTTTGTGCCATAAAGTAAAGGTAGATATCTTGCTCTTCTCGGCCAACATGACAACATTAGTATCCACAAATGCATCCAGCTTATAAAGTTTGCCAAGTCTAGTGCCCTTAGCCACTATCTTACCCTTCTTCTTGATGAAACATTCATTTGAAGCAAAGTCAACATTGAAACCATTGTCTACCATTTGGCCAACACTTAGTAGATTCTTTGTTATTGTAGGAATGTACAAAACACCTTCTATGTTGATCTTTTTGGAAGATCCTAAGCAAAGGGGAATGCTACCAATTCCTTCAATTTTACAAGCTTCATCATTTTCTGTATAGATAGACTTTATAGGTCCATCATAAGATAAGAGAGAAGAGAAAAACTCCCTTTTACTAGTCATGTGTGAACTAGCACCCGAGTCAATCCACCAAGGATCTTCTCCTTTGAAGCTTGTTGAAGAAAATATGGACATCATGAGAAAGTCCTCATGTGAACTCTCCTCCTCCTCCTCTTTGCTCATGTTGGCTTGGCTTTGATCTTGCTTCCTCTTGAAGCATTCCGAGGCATAATGCCCCATCTTGCTACAATAGTAGCACTTCACCTTTGATTTGTCCTTCTTGACTTTGGTGGTTGATGGAGATGCCTTTGGGGGTCCTTCTTGATCCTCAAGCTTTGTAGACTTCTTGAATGTTGATCCTTTGCCTTTGGACTTGCCTTTGCCTTTGGTGAAGAGAGCTTGGTCATCTCCACCTTGGATGGAAAGCCTATCCATCCTCTCTTGCATTTGGCTCCTTCTTGATTCCTCGGCCATGAGCGTGCCTTGGAGTTCTTCAAGTATGGGTAGCTTACCCATAATTGCATATCCCTGAACCAAATTGTCAAATTCAAAGCTTAGTCCATTCAATATGAGTTGAACAAGCTCTTCATCCTTGATAGGGTCACCTATAAAGGCTAGCTCTTTGTTCAATTCTTTTACTCTTAGGACAAAAGTATGTGCACTCTCTCCTTTCTTTTGATAGCTTCTATAGATTTGATTCTTCAAAGCTAACATTCTAGTTTGGTTCTTGGATTCGTAGACCTTTTGCAAAGTCTCCCAAGCATCTTGAGCTGAAGTGCAATCTCCTACCTCTCTTAAGAGTTCATTTGCAACATTCATTTTTATGCAATGTAGTGCAACATTGCACCTCTTGATGTATTTGGCTTTTTCTTGAGGATGAATAGGTTCACCCTCCTTACCATTTACAATTTCCATCAGATCTTGCATGATCATGATAGATTCCATTCTAACTTTCCATATGGAATAGTTAGTTTTGTTGAGCCTTTCATTAGTATCCAAAAGATATGCATTTATAGATGCCATCTAGTCTCCTAATCAAGGACTTGACACAAATGAAGGTTACTTCTATTGATTTGATTGAAGGTCTACCTTATCCCACTTCTTAGGGACCTGAAAAGATCAGTAATAGACTTCCTATAAAGATCTAAGAATGATCTCTAACAAAATCAAATCATAGAATACTAGAAACAATGCACTTGCTTGATTGAAGTAGACAATACTAGTAGAATTGCCCCTCTTTCTATAAAGAACATTAAAGCTTCCAAATGATCTGATAAAGAGTGAATTTCAGCAACCTAATATACTTCCAAAATCACTTGTAAAAGATCTAAATGGAACTTAATGAGGATGCAACACAATCTACTATCCAATCACAAGCAAAAAATGATCAAAATTGATGAAAAATTGATCTAATTTGGTGCATAAGTCAAGCAATGGTTGGACTGAACCTAAATCACTTTAGGAGGTGCCTACTACACCTTAGAACAGCCTTGAAGAGTCCCCAAAACTCTGATCTTCCCTCTCCTTGAATGCTAGAAAGCCTTCTCTATGAAATCACCTCCAAAACTCGCTTAGAAATCAATGCTTGGAGCAAGCAAAACTTGCTATCTTGGTAATGTGAATTGAATTCAACTTTGCCTCTGGTTTTAGACACCTAAACACCTGCAAATGAAGTCACACAACACCAATCTCCAATGTATTTGACTCACTTTGAGTTCTAGAATCAATACTAGATGCTAAGATCCAATCTACACAAGATTTAGATCAAAAATTGTGATCAAATTGAATGAAAACCAAGGATTTAGCTCATTTCAGCCTTTAGGCTCTGATACCATGTAAAAATTACAGCAAATAAGGATCCTAAAACACTTGAAATGATGAGGAAAACAATAGATTATGATTTCATAAGATTAGCACAAGTTGAACCATCAAAATCCATCAAAAACCTATGCTTGAACCTCACTAAATGGCCCAAATCCTTGAAGAAGGCTTCACACGTGTGAAAGTACGGCCTCCCACAGTCTGAGTACTGTACACCAGACCTACATTCAATCCTATAATCATTAGTAATCACAAGTACTCAAACAATTATGAACATAGAGAGCAATTGCACCATTATGAGAGAAAAAAACATGAAATTGCTTGATTGATTTTGGTGAGATATCATCACCTATATATACATGATCCATCACGGTTTTGGGCAGGTATGAGTAGCCCTAAACCTATCCCTAATGCATCTGGCTCCTTCGACTAGCGTTTTGTTTCTTCTTTCTACAACACTATTGTATTCTGGTGTGTATGTAGGAGTGAACTGGTGTTCAATCCTCTTTTCTTCGTAGAATTTTGAGAATTCTTTGCTTTTGTATTCACCTCCATTGTCAGATCTAAGGATCTATATCTTTTTTGAGCTGTGTCGCTCTGCAAATGCCACGAACTTCTTGAAGGAATCAAACACTTCAGATTTCTTCTTTAAGTAGTAAATTGTGGTCATTCGGCTATAATCATCTATGAACATCAGAAAGTATCTCGAACGTGAGAGCGAACCTGTCTTCATCGGTCCACAAACATCAGAGTGGACGAGCTCAAGAAATTCCTTGGCTCTTCTTCCCTCATGTGTGAATGAATTCCGATGTTGCTTGCCTTTCTGACAAGCTTTGTAAAACTCAGTTTCGGGACTTGAAATCTTGAGACCTGTGACAATGTCTTTTCTGCTCATGTCGTATAGGCTCCGCATGTTTAGATGATACATTCTCCTATGCCAGAGCTGACCTTCATTTTCTAAAGCATTTAATATGCAATCAAAATTGCTGATTATTTTGTCCTGGTAGAGGTTTCCTTCTTTGCATCCGACCGTCAGTAGCTTGTTTGTCGTCTTCTCGATCATGCGGCAAGTGTTGCCGTCAAACAAAACTCGAATGCCAAGATCTGCCATCTTGGAGACAGATAGCAGATCTTTTCTGAGTGAGTGCACATAGAGTGCTCCTGGCAGCTTTGCTTGGCTTGACAGTGTTCGTAGCTGTAGAGTGCCGATGCCTTTGACCGTGTTTGCTCCCATCACCTAGAATCACTGCTTTGTTGTTTTTGAGCTCTCTAAAGTGGGTCAAGGTCTTATTGTTGCAGGTTATGTGAGATGTTGCTCCTGAATCAATGAGTACATCGTAGTTGTGTTCAGTGTAGCTCGTTGAAGCTTCATCAAGTATCGTAAAAGCTTCATCACCTTTGTCAACATCTTTTGATGACTCTACAACATTAGCTTTTTTAGCTTTGTTCTTTCTTTAGGGTTGAATCTGCAATCGTATGCAGAATGCCCTTTCTTCTTGCAGTGCATGCAAGGTATTGTTGGATTGAACCAGCATTTGTTGGTTGTATGGCCTGGTTTGTGGCAGTGATCGCAGGAAG
This sequence comes from Diphasiastrum complanatum, assembly GCA_029204225.1. Classification (NCBI taxonomy): domain Eukaryota; kingdom Viridiplantae; phylum Streptophyta; class Lycopodiopsida; order Lycopodiales; family Lycopodiaceae; genus Diphasiastrum; species Diphasiastrum complanatum. The sequence goes on from CM055093.1 coordinate 27,767,322, forward strand.
AAGATTGCCGATTTGAGGACTTCGTCTTCTCGAATCTTGGCCTGTTCTTGTTCTTGTTCTTTCCTTTCGTGAAGAGAGCCTTCTCTTGATCACTGCTTCCCTCTCCTTTGTCTCTCATCAGTCTCTCATCAGCGACAAGACTGACTGCTTTGTCGAATGTCATATCTGGTAGACTCAGTATGAGCATTCTCAGTGACTGATAGGACGTCAATAGAGATACATCAGTTGTTGTTATGCTGGGACCTGGTGCTCTTGTCCTAATGCAGCGAGTTGAGCGAAGATCGTTCTGATCTTCTCAACGTGCTGCATGGCTGCTTTTGCAGTCTTCAATCTACATGAGTAGATCGACATTTATGGACAAAACAATGATCGCCATTGCGCACTCATTTTTTTTTTGATCCATTCAACTCTCCTCGGGTCTCCCTTTGGAGGCTGTACCTCTGAGAATTCAGTCATCGACCAGATGCCTTCGCCCTTCACAAGTGTTTTGATTTTGAATTTCTAGATTCTATAATTTGCACCATCAAGACTGATTGCTACTCTTGTGTGGATTGTTGTAGCCATATTGTGTTGTCTGGAAGAATCACTGTTGGGATATCAGTAGTGATAACCTATGGGCTCCGATACCATGTCGCGGAAGCGAAACTATTTCTTTTTCGTTTTCTGTCATGGAAGCGACACTATTTCTTTTTTGTTTTTGTTTTCGTATTCGCGAACAATTTTGTGTCTTTGAATTTTATTTTTGCGTGAAAGCTTTTACAAGATCCTAGACACGTGACTACAAATCACATAACACATTCTATTCTGACAATCAAGACACAGACAGAACAAGATGGAGAGATGCACGAAAATAGAATGACTGTATTATCAGTTTAGTTTTAGAGCGAGATCGTCAATGTCTCGCTTGTTGGTGGAGTGACACTCTGCTCTTTCGCTGTGTTCTTCTCGTTGGTAGACTTTCATGCACAACTCTATTGTTTCTAGTATTTTTCTTTCTGCTCTACTCGCTACGTCTCTCTCTGTCTCTTACAGATCTCTCTATTCAGATTTTTGTTATGATCCAGAAAGGATAGCTTATAGTAAGCTACTATATTTCACACGTGTGAATCCGAATATAGCATTTAATGAGAATTCTACCCACAAAATTGCAAGATATCACCAATATAGTGCACCAATGGATAGATGACCCAAAGAGAACCATGTATAAGCATGAAATGAGATATAAGATAGGGAGATCTTCTCTTCCCATGAGTTACATCCTTTTATAACAAGTCCAAACCTAATTTCAAGCTTTGGTTTCTCTCCATAATGAAAAAACCCTACTATTTTTGTGACTAGATTCAATGTTGTACTACTCAAATTGAATCTACCAAAAACTCGTATTCTACACTTTCTCACACTTTCCAAAAGTGTTTATTCAAATTCTTTTAGACTAAGATAACTTTGAAAAGTCAAACTCTAAGTCTAATATGAAATTGGCCTCAATTGCCAAATAAACAAATATAGCAAATTTGACTAAACTAGCTAAAATCTTTCACACCAACCGCATAGATTTAGCACATTCAGATAATGTCCTATTTCTTCTATTGGCCACTCCATTTTTTTGAGGGAAATATGCACATGTGAGTTTTTTCTTAATGCCATGTTGCTTACAAAATGCTTTGAAGTCATTTGAAATAAACTCACCTCCATTGTTTGATCTAAAAATCTTAATTTTATGATCAGATTGTTTTTCCACAAATGACTTGAAAGATACAAAGCATTCAAGAGCTTTTTCTTTTGTTGTAAGAAGGTAAAACCAACCATATCTACTATGATCATCAATGAAAGATAAGAAAATAGTGGCTCCATCAATGCTAGGTGTGCTAGAAAAATGTACATCAAAATGAATCAATTCTAGAGGAGATGATTTCCTTGTGAGAGATTTTGGAAAAAGGAAGCTTATTAGAAAAAGCACAAGACCTGCATACAAAATCCACCTTTGGCAAGATTTAGGTCATCCACCCTTTGCCATAGTTTCCAATGAGTTGAGATTGACATGTCCAAGCCTTTTATGCCAAATCCCCACCTGTGAAACTTCTTCCTTGGCACTCATCACAAGATTAGAAGACATAACACTTGAATTTAACTTGAAAAGATGCCTCACTCCAAAAGCCAAAAACTTACCATCCCTCTTGATCTTAAACGAATTTGCATCAAAGTCTACCACAAAACCCCAATTTTGGAATGAGATGGCCTCTGATTAATGGGCTCAAGTTTAGGAGTTCATTTTTAAAGAGGCAGTGGCTAAAGGTAGACATAAATTCAGGTATTGTCTTGTCCATAAAAGAGGCGTACTTGCAGCTCCATCAAAACTTCTATTTCTTAAAGGTTTTCAAACGTGGGAAGGATAGCTTGGAATAACAAAAGAAAGAGAATTTGTCGCAAACGAAGTAATCGTAGATGTTTTGCTACAGCACACAAATTCTTGTGTAGCATTGCTGCAAATTTGATTCAGATTTGCTTTGAACGATACAGATTTGCTCCAGTCACAGGGAATTAAGGTGGTGTGTGTGTGTGTGTGTGTGTGTGTGAGAGAGAGAGAGAGAGAGAGAGAGAGAGAGAGAGAGAGAGAGAGAGAGAGAGAGAGAGAGAGAGATATTGATTGATTGATTGATTTAGAGAGAGAGAGAGATTGATTGATTGATTGATTTAGAGAGATTTCGAAAAAATTAGCTTCAGTAATAAGCATTAATCTTAGATTGTTGAATATTTCAAGGATCGTTTTTCAGAATTTGTTGTTGTGTGCAAATGAGCCGATCAAATTTGGCATGTCATTTTGTTTCTTTTTGTGTGGATATTCGGATTAAAGTTGGTTTAATTTTAGGGTTAGGGTACTGGTAAAAGGATAGGAGAAATTTTCTTTTAGGGTTAGGGCACCTGTACAAAATGTCCAGCGATAGGAGATAGTATAGAAAGAAAGAAAGATAGAAGGAAAGAAAGGAAGAAGGAAGGATGGAGTTTTGTCCAACCTGTGCGAATTTGCTGCTGGTGGAGCATGCATCCATGGGCCGCTCCCTTCGCTTTTTCTGCCCTACTTGCCCTTACGTCTATCCCATCGATCGACAGGTACCTGAATGCTTCCCTTTTCCTTTTTTCTATTAGCACATACTTTGCTGCTGCTGTGTTTGCAAGAGCTTATTATCACCCCGCATTTACTCCTTCATCTGAATTGCGTTCTTAGAATATATATATCCAATTTGAAGTGCTGCTGGTTTAATGCTAGTTTTCTTAGAGCATCGCTTCCCAAAGTTGTATTTGTGGAATTCCAGATAAGCAAAAAGATGCCTCTTGCTAAGAAGGAGGTGGATGATGTGCTGGGTGGAGAGGAGGCTTGGAAGAATGTGGATCGTACTCAAGGTAAGTCTTGGCATAACTTTTCAGTCAGCTGTTTTTGTGATTGGTATAGAGGCTTCTATTCAGGAGATGGCGATATATTTCAATTTTGGTTGCTGATTCACTTGCTTCGAGATTTCGTTTTTGGTTGCAGATTCACTTGCTTCGAGAATGCAGATTGATATGCTAGATATATTTGTTGTATGAGGGTTGTATTTATATAATCGTTCCATTGCATTTGATTAAGCAATTCCGGATCTATGAGAAAACTACTTCTGCAGGATGTTATAATTACTCTTTTCTGTTTTGGCTAATATCATTGTCCTAAAGGCCCAATGTTTCTATTTGCATTTTTATTATTTGATGACTCATGTTAGGCTCCTGAATTTCTTCTGTTCCTCTTTTACATTTTCTATGCATCATATGGTCACAATCTTATTCTGAATAACCTCTGTTTTTGTCTTGTTTACACAAGCCTACTTGATACTTTCAGGAAGGTTCATATTGTGTGGTTTGTTAAGACGTGAATGCTCACAACTTACCTTCATGTCTATGTTCCTCATTCCTTTTCTATCTTATCTTTGATTATGCAGTGACTTGTCCAAGATGCACGTATGGGCATGCATACTTCATGCAAATCCAAATCAGATCTGCAGATGAGCCAATGACAACATTTTATAAGTGTTGTAGCAAGAATTGCTCCTTCCAATGGAGAGACGGATAGCATAGAAAGGTCGCTAGAAACAATTCTCCTTCAATCAACAATTTTCAGGTAAAAATTTCATGGCATTTGCATACCATCTCTATACCTCGAGTTTATAAAAAAAGGGAATTTTTGTTGCAAGAAAGCTGTTCTATTTGATTTCTTGATAGGATTCTTTCAAATAGCTTGGAGAGCATATAAGCTTCAGCTTTTGTTTTGCAAAGCCAAATTAGTGGCAATTTTGAAGGGTGGGTTGAAGGTTCCCTGTGCCAATCATTCATTTTATCTTTTTAGTTTCTATTGACAAGGGTCATGATAATAGTTGGCGTTTTATACATCTTCTTTGAAAGATACATATGTATCTCTGTCATCAAAGTTTTCTGTATTTTTACTTGGTGCTAGCCGATTTTGCAATTTACCCACAAGAGTTTTGACTCTTTTGAAACTTCAGTTGCAATTTATGTCTGGGTACTCTTGAAATATTATAAAATTCAGGTTATCTTATGTAGCACTACATATAAGTGCAATGATATCCTTTTTTTTGTTAGGTGGTATCTTATTGATTTAGAGTTGTTTTCACTATAAGTCAAGGCTTTCTAATTGTGCACTACTATGAGCTTTGATTGATTAGATGCATTTTAGCCAATCCTACTTTATGGTATAGTTGTAAAGGGTCATTTTTTTTGGAAATAAAAGTGAAAAAGAGGTAGTATGACCTACTCGAAAGTGGGTCAATGGTTCAAATCTTTGGAGAACTTTTTTTAACTTTTGAATATTGTTTAAAATGTTTTACGTTTGGACACTTTAAATGTTTGGCTTTAATTGAGAGATTGGGAGAGAGAGAGAGAGAGAGAGAGAGAGAGAGGGAGAGAGGGGGGGGGGGGGGGGGGGGAGAAAGATACGAAAAGAAAAATTTGCTATGGGGCCTTAAGATTAAATTTACGGTTAGGCTTGATGTAGCCCACAATTGTTATGCTAGATTCAAAACTCATAGCTTTTGCACATCATCTTGCCACCCGAACCACCTAACCAATTTTTATGGATGGTCATTTGGAACAAGTTGATTACTTTTGAACTGTGGAAATGTTACCCACTTCATGGTGCCATTTAAAATTTTGGCTAATGCCCCCTTTATATGCGATTTACACATTACAACTAGGAGATTTTCTCTTATGGAAGTGAGGAAATTGTAGCATTTGCAAATTGGAGTCAAAATTATTCTAATGGATAAGTTAGTATTCACTTATATAGTTAAGAAGTTACTTGTAACCTTTGTAAAGGAGGCGATTGAAATTTCTAGTAGTACAAGTGTAAATATGTCATGGTACCACAATTGGGAATTTTTAGGCTATCAATTTGTTGTGCAATTATGGTTTGCTCTTGTCAAATACCTAGGTCATGCAAACAAGAGCTTTACAGTAGGTTATGAACATGGGAGCAATGGTAGGGATTACAAAAAGTAGTTTGCGATGTAAAGCTGATTGCAGTTTTGGAGAGGGGAGCCTCTTAGCTTTTGTCATGATCATAAGCAAGAGAAGAGGAATTAGTGAGCCATTTGACCCAACAACAACTTCATACTAATGGTTGGGGATTAGAATCATGCAAGAAATACTTGAGTGAGAGCATAAGCAATAGTTTTGGGTTCAACAACAACAACCATTACTACGACAACACACTTTGGGAAATTGCAATGATGAGATGATTGTCATTAACAAGTTCTTCAACAACATGCAAGACACGTTGAGGGCAATTTTGCAACTTTACTGGATATTTCATTGAAGGTGATGTATCTAAAGTTTTTAGAGGTATTATTGAAATTGGAGATCGACTCCCTGTTGCTTGGCTAGATCTTAGAAAGAAAAGAACCATGTAAAAAATTCACTTACAAATTTCGAACTAGCCATTTGGTAGATGTTAGACAATTTTGGCCTCCGTATGTGGTATACGTTCATTTTAACATTTAGAATGTTAGTTTGATTGCCTTATGAGTACAACTACTAGCAGTCTACAATTGTAAATGTTGTAGGTATAGGTCCAGTCATATAAATGATCTTTGCAAGAAAATAAATTGTTAACTAAGAATTTCTTGTCCATGAGTTTGGATTGAAAATGCACCAAGTTCTTGTGTTCTTTAGTCACAATTAGTACATTAGGAGCCAGGGTGACAATTTCATGTCTTGCTTTGCATATGTAATACATAGACCTTCCATCTATTTATGAGCAGTAAATAAGGGCTTCTAAATGTTCTCTATGGAGCAATATACATATATCTTTTTAATTTTAAATTGATGCTCAAAATACATTGTAGCCATTTTTATCTTATGTAAAGAAACATTTGAAATAATTAAGTGTGTCAATCAAAGATCAAGGGTGAATACAAGAGTGTAAAGCTTTTAGAGAATGGTTTGAAAAATGTTGAACTAATGAGATGTTTAAAGGTAAAACGTAATACTAGTTCGACAATGTATAACTAGATCCAAATTTTTTGGCCCTTGGGTTTATGAGGATGAACAAGTAAACAAGCATCATCATCTATTTATTTTTTGGTAGTTTACGTGAACATGAATACCTTCAAATGAAGTCCTTTTAATATTTGAGTCAAACTTGTGCACACATAGACGTATGCTTGAATATCGCATGTAAGGTGTACATATTCTATGTAATAAAATTAGCTCTTTAAGTGTTATAAGATCAAAGCTTTAAGTAAACTATCACCAATTCAATGATAATTCTATTGAATAGTAAGAATGGATTTTTTTGTTAAAGACTATTAAGGAGTAACTAAAGATGATGAAGCGCATGGGTATGAAATTGACTGTGCATTCGAGGGACATGTTGCAATGATGTGTGTGTGTGTGTGTGTGTGTGTGGCATATATTACAAGATCCTTGAACATGTGAGAATGATATAAATACCATTTTATTTTGCAAAGTTCATGAATGGCTTTGATTTTTAATTATCTCCATAAATTTGTAGGGCTTATGTTATGGTTGATACATGATGAATTTTTCTTCAAAAAAGTAGATCATGTTGAGAACAAAAGTTGTAACTTGGACACAAAACTAGATGTCAACTTCCAATTTTATATCTTAAATGAATGATAGATCATACTGTAGAACAAACATGTGTTCGAAGTTTATCCATATGGTGGACATACCAGTCGTTTACATTTAAAGCATTCAAGAAAAAACTTATCCATGTATTTGGTGCTAACAATAGAATTATAACAATATGGACACTTTTGTGTACTTTGTGGTTCGAACCCTTATGTGTTTATTTGAGCTCTACTAATTCAAAGGGTGCTTGGTATGGCTGCTACCAATTGATATAAAAGATGACTAAATTTGGCACTAGTCTTTGAGGGGGCTTGGAAAAGTTTCCATCTAATGATGAGAGGAGCTATTAAAACAATTCCTTATTTGGTATTAACAATTGTGATTAGCATCCCAATCTAGACAATTTTGAGAAATTCCGATTGAAAACCTTTTGGGTGGAAACGTCATTGTTCATTCATAAGTCTTTGGAATAGAGATTTGTAAAAAGATGCGCTAGTATTTGTTGTATTGCACACTCCAAAATTTGAAGGCATCATATTATATTTCATACCGTGCATTTTTTACATATAATAACGAGCTTACACTCAAACTAAAACTTAAGTTCTTGAGGAAGCTTTTGTGACAATGACATCAATCCTACTTGGCCTCTATAGAACACAAGCTTATTTCATGAGGAGTGTTTACTTCTAGATACATTTAAGGAGTATGTTGAATATTCTCATTTATCACTTGATGATTGTACTATGCAAGTTACAAAACCTCCTACTTTCTATGCACAAGATTATAATTAAGATTTTATGGTGGTTGTCAAGAATTCACAATTTCACAATTTGATTTTCATGATCTTATAGTTTGATATTCATGATTTCATGGTTTCACCTATTTACATATTTCCAATTTGGAATCTCAACATTTTATAATCATGAAAATTTTGTAGTATATATGCACAAAAAATAATCAAGTTAATAAAAAATAGTTCAAACATATTTTAAGACAATCGTAATGTAATTGTTTAAAAATTTCAGAAGCGTTAATGCTCAAGATGTGACATGTTAGCTTATAGCTTTTGGCAAGCTATTGAAAGCAATCTTTTTGAAGCAAAACTTAGTTGGCGAGCTTTTCCAAAGAAATCCATCATAGATCCAATATGTAAATCTAATTTTTCGTGACGTTGATCATGTACATAACCAAACAAAATGCTGCTATGAGGTCTAAAATACACATTTATGGGCTTTCGCATGACAAAGTGCTTAAATGACAAAGCGTGTCGTAAGATTCAAATATGAAACATAGCCAAAGAACGTCAGTTAACAAAAATGTGGGGATGTTCAATTACCGTATTTTGTTTTACAGGTTATAGACTTTTAATAAGAACATATACACCTTGTTCTCAAAAGTAAAAGCAATAATACAAAAATATACGCAGTAATACAAAAATGCCTTATAGTCATTTTCATATAACTTAGGCAAGATTTTTTCATATTACTCGTTTTTTTTTTATGCAAACGGGCAGCAACTAAGATCTCAACATAGATTTTTTACATGTTATGTTCATCTTGCATGGACATATTTCAAAACTAATAGTTACATTATTCATATGTTCAATGTTTTGATAGTGTTTGAAGCACTTCAACTTTAGTCAATAGGAGTTGATGGATGTACATGTTGCTATTCTGGTCTAGTGCACAAACACACAAAAACACATAACAGATGTATTTGCATGCCAAATATGATTTTATTTTCACATGCTTCAATTGAAAATTAGGACATGTGCAAGAATGTTGTTTGCAAATTGCAACATCATAATTTCTCTTCCTATCATCATCAATGGTCCAATAGGATTAAGAGGTGACAATAGTTTGGTCCAATCATAATTAAGCATTGTGGTACCTCGTGGATCTACTAGTATCATTGTACTTCTCATTTGGATCTAATTGATTTTGAGATTGAGTGGATTTTGAGTGTAAGTGATTTTCTAGCTTTCTCTCTCTATTCGAGAGCTCATGATGATTTTCTCTCTCTACTCAAGGAGAGCAGCTTGTTTTTACTTGGAATAATTTTTGGATACTTCCCACACGTATGAGTGAGAGTTGGAAGTGATTGAATGCATGTAGTAGTGTGTTTTTGCCATAGAATCAAAGATAGATCTTGAATCTCAATCTAGTCTTGATCTTGGTGCATCTACACACCTTAGGAGATCACAAGTACATGTTGTGGACAATCCACACGTGTGAATTTAACATGGTATCAGAGCCTACCTAAGGTTACCATGCATTTTGATCCATTTGAGTGAATCAATCTTGAGCTAAAAATTGTCAAGATCCATTTTCCTAGCTATCTTGTTCAATTTTGGATCAAAAGAGATTAGTAGGGCATTGATTGGGTCTGAACTGGTACTGTACGGAATCAAATGCCAGACACATGTGATGAACATCCAATTTCAGTTTGGGAGTTCTCTTTCACGTTTGATCCAAAAATCTTGCTGAATAGCTTGTTTTGAAGCTATTTTTGTCTAGTTTATGATGCAATCAGTTTCATTCCATTTGGTTGAGCCAATCAAAAGTTATAAGCTTTTGAAGAGGGTTAGGTAGGGCACCTAGACCTAGGTGGACACATTTGGTTATTATTAAAAGCATATGTTGAGAAGCAATTTTCATTGAAGATCAAAGCTTTGAGGAGTATTGGAGCTCTTGAAGGAATAGCACCATATGAAGTTTTATTCAAGATCAAGCCTAAGATTGATCACTTTAGTGAACTTGGTAGCGCTTGCTTTGCTCATATTCCCTTGGAAACAAGGAGGAAGGATGATCCAAGCTCATGGATCATGATTGAATACTCATCCATCAAGGAGGTCTTTAGTGTCTTTACACTCTCTATTTCAAAAGTGATTGTGAATAGAGATGTCACATTGCATGAAGATTCAATCTTGGAAGTGGCCGAGATCAAGGCTTCTCAAGAAGCATCACAAGTTATCTCTTTTGAAGGTATTCAAGTTGTGATGGGGCCGAGGTGTGAGGAGGAGTCTCTTCTTCATATGATTTCAAGAAGATCTTCAAAATGCATGGACAAGTCTTTATTGCTCACCTTACATGGCAAAGAGGGGCATCTTTCATGTTGTATTTACTACAACACATTTGTATATGCTTCTCTTTCTTTGCTTGATATGCTATCTTGCTTCATTTGAATTTTTTGGATCTCAAAGTTTAAAGAAGGCTATACTAGTTTTGTATAATGCTTATGGTATGGACGTGTTTCTTGTCATTATTGACTTAGATATGTTTCCAATACATTTTGAAAGCAAGATATTGTATTATCAAAAGGATGCTCTTGGTTCTAGTGAGAACAAGATTGAGCTTGTTACTCATGTTTTTGAAAATCATGTTTTTCACATGTTTTGAGGCAAATTGTAAACTCCTCTTGAGATTAAGTGAAGCATCCAAAGTGGACACTTACATCCTCGAGAGAGTAATTAGCCTAAAAAAGATCAAGATAGTATTTGATATCAAGATTAGATCTATCATGGATATAGTTCATTGTATGTGGACTAGTCAAGCTAGAAAGCATAATCTTGATGATCATCATTATTTCACATCTTATGATCTTGATCTCCATGATCCTTATGAGACTTGGAAGCCTCAGATTTCTCTATTTATGGTGCATCCATCATGCAAGTGGAACTTTCAAAGCAAAGATCATCATTAAGCATGGAGGAAGCCCATGATCATAGTGGCATATTGGTGGAGCACTCTTCAAAGGCATTGGCAAGAGATCTCTACCAAAGAGATCTTATCATGGATATGGTGAGGGTGCTGCTATGATGGATCCCTTGGCTGATGTTCACTTCTTATGCATACCAAAGGATCCACTCAGAAAGATTTACAAACTTATCAAGTGATCTAGTACCTTTCCAAGTTATTTTTTGAGGAGTGTGAGAAATTGGCAAAAATCTAGCTTGGTATTTTTTATGATAGAAGTTTGTAAGTGAATCTCACATGTGTAGAGGATGTTCCCACGTGTGGAGAATTGTAAAGTAAATAAAAAATGTTTGATATAGGGGTCTCATAGAATTTCATAGTCAAGCATCTAGGTGTAGGATGTTGATAGGGTCAAATTTGGCATAGATGGCAAATTATCCATTTCCACTTGTAACGCCACTATTGAGCCAAAATAGAGTAGGAGGCCAAACTCATGCCAATTGGAGTGTAGAGAAGTGTAATTTTTTTGTTTGATGAAGTTTAAGAGACAACAAATCATTGACTAAGAGGCTATCATTAATACCAACACCATGCAATCTCCCAAGTGCACACCAGCTCATCCAATTGTCCATTGTTGAGATGCTAAACTCTTTCACTTTACTGGTTCTCCACCACTGATAAATGACCCTACATTGTGTCAGTGTCTCTTCTTTGCTTTGACTTGTGCGCCATTTTTCACACAAGTCTGTGTTACATCTAAAAGTTTAGCTAAACGTACTTAAGAGGTGCGTGTCTACAAGCTTTGTTTCCAATGAAACAAATACAAACGCTCTTGACTAGTCATCTCGTTTTCAGTTCTACTGGTGAGCACAATACGAACTGCCCTCCAATTTGACTGGGCCTCATCTGTCATAAAGCCATGAAAGTCCGCAGATAGATTGTCATTGGGACGTCGTGTCTTCCTCTTTCATTTCACACATTGCGATTGTTAGCAGTTCCTGCACACTGTGATAAACAAAAGATGGAGGTTGAACGCACTTTCTCTCACACATGACATGTCATTACTGGAAAGTAATGTGATTAACATATAATGTAATGATAAAAAAAAAGATAAATTCATTGATTTGTAGTAGACATTACAATCAGTTGAACTTGGTATTAAGCTTTGCTAAATAAAGAATTCACTGATTTGATGAAACCAACCACGAGACAAATGTTTAAGCCCATAAAGAGTTTTTTATATTATCAACACTCAATTTTCTAGTTGATGAAATTTAAGACTCGTTTTTATCATCAGACTCAACTAACATATCTTATTTTGGATCAGTTTCTATTGTTGATAATAGATCTTATAAATTGGTCTCTTTTTGTTAACGACAAATTGAGAATAATGGTTGTCCAATCAAGCCAAGTAGTTTGTTTGAAATTGATATAACTGATTTTCATAAATAGTTAGTCATTATTAATTAAATAATAAATTGTAAGCTAAAACATCCACATCTATTTGACTTAAATCAATAATTATTGGTTGATTTTTAAACAATCATTTTTTTTCCTTTTAGATTTACTTTCAACATTTCTAATCGGTACACCAAATGACTCATTATACTTTTGTTTGCTTACTATTTTGAATATATCCAAATATTTCTATGATAAAAAAACGGATGTCTTTGGCTATTTTTAAAAACCAAAAGTATAACAAGACTCTCAACTTTAAATTTTATTAAGAACATCCTACATTTCAACTCATGTTTTTCTAGAAAAAAAAATTAAGATATATTTAATTTTGATTTTTTTATTTTTGATATTTTTTTTTAAGTTTTAAATTTTGAAAATCTTAAATTTATTAATTTTTAGGTTTTTTATTTTTTTTTACTTTTAAAATTTTTCAAACCTAAATTTTAATTTTTAGTTTTGATTCTTTTATGTTTGATTTTTAATTTTTAAGTTTTTAGATTTAAATTTTTTTCACGAAGAGGGGTTAAAATTTTGAGGAAAATAGAGGAAGAGCTCTGGAAGCAACTTCAATTGTCTGGCTACCCGATCCCGAGCTACCATCTGATGGTTCTTATTGATCTTTTAATTTTCAATTGTTTTACAATTTTTTTTATAAAAAATCACAAATACCTCTTTTATTATACATAACAAAATAGCTTTAATTATAATCTTTTAGATGGATGTGATGTGAGCTAATCTAGATGAAATTTGATTTTAACTTTGAAAATAGAAAAACTAAAACTAAAAATAAAACAATTATAAAAAATAAAAGAATATGATATATAAAATTATAAGAAATATATAAATAAATGCAAAAAATTTAGAAATAAAAAATAAATAATCAAAAAAATAACTTAGAAATAAAAAGTACAAAGATTAAATTAAAAAAATTATAAATTAAAAATTATAAAACTAGAATTCAAAAGACTAAACTGAATATGTGAAGTATAAACATAATGTTTTTTTATAAAGACCTAAGTTGGAATTGTTGTAGAAACTTTCATACAACAAAAAAAAATTATTCGATAAAAATTATGATATTTCTCGATTCTAGGTTTTGTATATTTTATTGCAAAGCTAAGAATTGTCTCAAAAACAACCCTTCAAGTTATAATGACATCAATTTGGACATCTTTTAACATTTCTCAATTAAAAAAATAGACATCTCAAGTTGCCACACATTTTTTAGAATTTTCTCAAGCCAAATATAGCATGATGCTTATAGTTTTCCAAATAGTAAAATTTCACAAACATTTCAATTTTATTTTTAATACAATTTTCAAACATAATCAATTCGAAGTGCTAATATCTTACTCATTGAAATTACTCATAAATAAATGAAATCCATATATTTATAATATTTTTTTAAAAGAAAATTATATTGTTCAAATCACTTAAAATCATAATTGTGTCTCAAAACAATATTTTTTCAAAATTTAAAAACTCAAATATATTGAAATTTACTATATATATATATATATATATATATATATATATATATATATATATAAACTATTTGTACGCATGTGGTGCGCATGTGCATGGTGCACCCATGCATCCTCCTTTTCTCACCCATGCATACCACTTTCTTAACTAAAAATGATAGGGAGAGGGATGCATGTATGGGGAAAGCGCATATCCCCATACATTTGCACATAATGTGCATTGAGGGGTGGGCCCCAAAAAGATTCCCCACCCTCTCCCTCCCGCCCACAAAATTCAAATATCTTTCTCTAAATTCAAATATTTGAAGTTTTGAAATTAAGGTTTTATTTTCTTCAAACACTTAAAGGTGCTTTAAACTTTAGCCAATAATCTTTATTACATGGCTTTCTTATTTATTTTGAATTATCAAAATTTTACCCATAAATCATGAACAAAAAAAATCTCTTGACTACCTTAAACTGCTTTATTTTTTTTTCAATCCCCCAAATCCCTATTTTGGCCCCATTTCAGAAATGTTTACCCACAAGCCCAAACTCACTAGCTTTAACTCCTAAATCATTACCAACAAGCTTTTATTCATGGGCCGAAAAATGCATAGTTGGAAAAAAAGAGGGGGATGGGGTGAGGGGAGCAAAAGAGACAATAAAAAGAGAAAAATAAGGGGGGAGCGGAGATTTGGAACACACGTGCATGCGTGTGCATACACTTTGTGTGTGTGTGTGTGTGAGCTTTTCCCCGACACATCAAATGTGTGTGCGCACGCGCATGCACACACATACACACATACATTTATATAGTATAAAACTATTTAAGGGAGAATTCGAAATTTTTTGAGACCCAAAATCAGATGTCCACCCATCATACTTCAGCCACGTACATACACACACATACATCGGCCACCCGTCAACGACCATCGGCTTTCCTCCTAAACCATCACTGCTCGGCCGTCAGCGACAAGCACCCTTTACTAGTGTGTGTGTGTGTGTGTGTGTATATATATATATATATATATATATATATATATATATATAGTCACATACACACACACACACACACACACACACATTCGAATTTGTTTATTTAAAACAAATTTAAAAAAAAAAAATTATGTTTTTTTTTTCAAACTTATAAATTTCAACAAAATGAGACTCTCTATATTTTTAATAATATTTGTAAATTCAATGCTTAAAATTTAGATACTTTTCTAAAATATATCAACTTTTAAAATAAATGGGTCTCTAGGTCATTTCTCTTTTTTTAATCACCATCTTTTGGGTGTCATATGGATCAAAGTCTAGTGGAGCAATAGAATGATGTCAAATAGTAATTACTAAGTCAACTCTCAAATTTCATGGGCCATTTTGTTGTCCTTTCATTAGATATTTTTTATGAAAAGCAGATTGAAAAGTGAGAAAATTTGAACAATAGGCGCACTTCAAACACTTCATTTTCTAAGCAAGAAAATTCATATTTTATGTTTGAAGCTTTAAAACTTCATGTTTAGCATAAAAATATGCTATAAATGGCATATGCTTAATTCAAGATTCTACAAGCCCACAAGCAAAGAATATACTATAAACATAATGTAAAGCACATTTTTTTGCTTGGATAATTAGATTATGAGTTAATAAGAAAATTAGGAAAGGACCATGTAAATTTGTGGGTTGATAGATCTTTGTATCCACCCAATCCATTTACTGATGAGAAGAAAAGGTGATTGACTGATGAATTCGTCAGATTCGCGAAAGTTTCGCGAAGGCGAATCAGTCACCACTCTCTTATGCTCGGATAAAGTTCAGATGCGATTGCTGGACACTGCCAACTGAATCACTCCTATAGTCCTCCAGAATGTAGTCAGTCACTACCGATCTACGTTCATAAAATTAATACAGCATTCAACATAGTTTCAACCAAAGTGCGGAATTAAAAAAGAACAAGAAGAAACTCAGACACGCGATTAACAGCAGAAGCATTTGCATTCGAGATCAGACACAACACGAATTGATATGTGGGCGAAGGCTACAATATCATCTATTGATTTCTTTTCTCTGATTCTTTGAGCACTATGTGCATACCCACGCAATGCATTGGCGTGAGAGAAATGCGGTTCTCTCACGAGTAATCGTCTCGCTTTACTAGCGAACAGTTGGATCTTCTGATCCTAGACAAAATTGTCTTCGCACGCAGGCGGACAAGTACTCTGTATTTTTCGTCTGGATTGTTACTAGTATCAGACTATTATATTACACACTGTGTATTCTGTTTTTATCTATATGTCAAGTATAATCCAGTAAGTACGATCTCTCTGTGTAAATCTAAGATTAGAGTGATTAAGCATCTACAACTAACCAGAGAATTACAAGAGTGGCAGATTAGCCACGACCTAGGGAGTATCTGCTGACATCATGCCATCAGATCATATTACTGTACTTTTGGGTACTTGCATGATCTTTGGTGGTACTCCTTGGGGCATGAGCGCTGAACGGATTTCGTTTACCTCGTCTGTCTTCTTCCATATTGGACTGTGAAGGAATCTCATTTGTGGATCTTTCGTGTTCGCGAACCGTTCGTCTTAGTCTCCGTTGACTTTCATGTTCACAAAACTCTTCGTGTTTCGTGTCAGGTTGAGGGCTGAAAGCTAGCAAGGCTTTGTAGTTGGAAACATTTCGTTTCTTCAGCTCCCTCTCAAAGTATGATAGCTTTACGATCCCAAGACTGCTCCTTTGTCTCTCAAAGAGTCCTTTGTCCAGGACTTTGGTGAAGATGTCAGCAACCATGTCTCTCGTTCCGATGAAGGTGGTCTGTAGCATCTTCTTCTCAATTAGATCCCTTATCAAGTGGTACTTGATTGCAATGTGCTTCGTTCTGGAATGGAACATGGGATCTTTTGTCAAGTGTATTGTAGAGGTGTTGTCCATCTGCAAGACCAGTGGCTCGTTCTTTGTTTCGCCCAATTCGTCCAAGAACTGCCTTAGCCAAATTATTTTGTTGGCCATCTTCGCTGCTGCTACGTACTCTACTTCGTAGGATGACTGGGCTACAATGGTCTGCTTCTTGTTGACCCAGAGGACTGCTGCTCCTGATGCGATGATGCATCCTCCTGAGACGCTTTTATAATTGTCCTTGAGAGATGCCTAGCTAGCATCGCTGTAGGAAAGTATCCTGAAACCTGCACCACGACAATAACACAAGCCATAATCCCTCGTTGATTGAAGATATTGCAAAATTGTTTCACAATCTTCCAATGTGTCGAGCTTGGATTCGTGCAAAATTGGCTCATCTTGAATACTACATAGGCAATATCAGGACGTGTCTGCAAGGTACATCAGTGATCCTATCAGCTTCCCATAAGGTGTGAGATGCATCTGTTCTCTCTCTTCCTCAGTCCTTGGACAATCATCATTTGTTAGCACCGTCCCTACGAGCATTTGAGTGTTCGCTCCTTTGCAGTTCAGCATCCCAAAGTCTTCTTGGATCTTCTGGGTGTATCTGGATTGGTGAAGGTATAATTTACCTCCCTCGTAGTCTCTTTCAATTTGCAAGCCTAGGTAACACCTGGCTTTTTCCAAATCCACTATCTTGAATTGTTTCGAGATGTCTGTCTTCACCTCAGCAATTAGCTGCTCACTCCTGCAAAGTATTAGAGTGTCGTCCACATATACAGCCACTATGATGATCTGCCCATCTATAATTCTAACATACACATTGGAGTCAGCCACTAGAGGCTTGAATCCTAATGATTTCAGGGCTTGATCTTTCTTCTTGTACCATTGTCGGGCTGATTGCTTTAGACCGTAGATGCTTCTATGCATTCTGCATACGTAGTCAGGAAGTGAATTTGAGATGAATCCTGGGGGTTGATCCATGTAGACCTCTTCATCTAATTTGTCATGTAAGAAGGCCGTCTTCTCGTCCACAATTTGGATCCTGAGGTCATAAGCTGCTGCATATGCAAATAACATATGTAGGGACAAATGTTTGACGACAGGAGAGAAGGTTTCAGAATAGTCAATACCGTATCTCTGAGAGAAACCCTTCGCTACCAGTCTTGCCTTGTATTTTGACACATTCCCGTCTGGTCCGTATTTGAGCTTGAAGACCCATTTGCATTTGACAGTCTTGCGCTTATGTGGTAATGGCTCCAACGTCCATACCTGATTCTTCCTCACTGACTCCATCTCTTCGTTCATGGCTTGGATCCATTTTTCCTTTTCTGGACTTTCAATCGCCTCCTCGAATGTCTGTGGTTCACCACCAAACCCGTAGAATTCTTCTGATGCGGAAGCTGAGCTGCATGGCACATATCTTGTTGGCGCTCTTCATGGTCTTGTCGACCTTCTAGGAGATCCTCCTAAAACAGCTATGCCTTTGTCCTTGTCTGCTCTGCTCGATCCGGAACCATCTTGGTTTACAAGAACTATGACGACATGTTGCCTCTCAAATCTTTCTTCGTCAGATTCGTCGCTCGAATGGGAGACGACTCAAAAATCTTCGTTTTCGTGTTCGTCTATTGCTCCCTCTGTCACTGGCGGTAGGTCATAGTACTGTCTCTCCAGAACTTCATAGCTGACAGGATCTTCGTTGGCCATAGTCCTGCTCTCGTCGAATTTGACATCTCTCATTGTTTTCACAGTGTTCGTGTCTGACATGTAGATTCGGTAGTATGACGAATTGTTGTCATAACCTATCAAAAAATTTTGCTCGGCTTTCTCATCAAGCTTATTTCAAAGCTTATCAAGAATATGTGCATATGCTGCACAACCAAAGATTCTGACATGAGACAGGTTGGGGCTTTCTATCCCACCATAGCTCATGTGGTGTCGTGTGAGGAGCACCAGATTTGTCTGTCCTGTTCTGGATGTATGCGGCTATAGCTACTGCTTCAGCCCACAATGCCCTTGGAGCCTTCGAGTAGGCCATCATGGCTGCTTCCATTAGGGTCCTGTTCTTTCATTTACTAATGCCATTGTGCTGCAGTGTGTAGGCTGCAGTTCTTCTGTGAATGATACCACGATCATTGCAGAAGTCAGTGAAGCGATTCGAGATATATTTGCCACCTCAATCCATTCTGATCTGCTTCACCTCGTTGCTTGTACATCTCTCTGCCCAATTCACGTATTCTGTGAATTTATCAAGTGCTTCAAATTTATTCTGAATAAAATACACTCAGGCAAACTTGCAATAATCATCAATGAAGGTTATATAATATTTTGAACCTCCTACTGAGACCACGATGAATGGTCCATAGATGTCAGAATGCACTAGCTCCAGAATCTTGGTCGTTCTGTAGGAGTCTTTGAGGAATAGAGTGCGCGACATCTTGCCTTTCAAACATGCATCACAGGTGGTCGAACCGGTTGCATTCGAGATGCTGACCCCTGTTATCGATCCATGATGACTTGCCTGGTAACGTGCCATTGAGTTCACGTGGAAGAGTCTTTTGTGCCACAGAGTGTCTGGCGAGTCGTCATGGGTCTGATGCATCTGATCTTCAAGTAGGCGCACCTTCAGATGATATAGGTTGCCTTTCCTTCTGCCTTGAGCTATGAGAGTGCTAGTGTTGGCATCAAACACATTGCATGCTTCATTAGAAAACATCACACACATCCCTGCATCTGCTATTCTTGCTACAGAGAGCAAGTCTTGTTGCAGGATTGGCACAAACAGAACGTCTTTGAGTCGTCTGTCTCTGCCGTTGATGTTGAGCCATAGTGAACGAATGTCGTTCACTTGATGTCTAGATCCATTTCCAAGAACTATGAATCTTGAGAGATCTGCACTTCTGAAATCAGACATTATTTATCTTGATGTCACAAAGTGTGAGGTGGCTCCTGAATCTAAGATCACCTCATGTGTGTCAGATGTTGATGCTGCACACACATCTTCACAGATGTATGCGGTCGAACAATTTCTGTTCGTTCTTTCTTCGCCCATCTTTGAGCTCTCGGGCTCCTTGACATACGAAGAACTATTGTTGTTCTCTTGTCTGTTCTATGCTGATCTGTTTCTTGGGTTTTGGTGGCAATCCATGGCTGCATGACCCTTCTTATGGCAATGGATATACTCAATCTTGGGATTGAGCCAGCAAATATCTATTGTATGCCCGTCTCTTCTGCATCTCACGCAGGTCTTGTATGCCCGTCTCTTCTGCATCTCACGCAGGTCTTGTTGTTTCGACCTCTCTTTGGTCTTCCAGTTTCTCTTGTTGGTCACGATTCTGCCTCTGATTCGACTCCCTCTTAGGCTTGAATTGTTTTTTGGATTTTTCTCTGTTGTCGTAGAGGGCCTAGTCAGAACCATCCTTGTGATCAAGGTGTTCTCTGGCCTCGACTTCCTCTCAAATTTTGACAATCGCCTTTTCGAGGTTCATGGTAGGATCTTTTGCGAGTAGGGTTTGTGTCATCTAGAAAGATCTGGGTAAGGCTCTCAACAGATACGTGAGCTGCTTCTCAACTAATACTGCATTCTTTGCTCCAAAGTTGTGTAGAGATAGAAACAGATCCTTCATCTTTCTCACGAAGGAGGTGAGGTCTTTTCCATCCCACTGCGAATTTGTTAGCTGATCTTCCAGCATCATGATCTAACTTCTTGATTTTGTCTAAAATCTAGTGAGTAATGCATCCCACATCTCCTTGGCCTTGGAGAGTGTAGCTAGGTCAAGTGTGGAAGATGATAGCAAGCCTACTGCCTTGTCGTTTTTCTCCCTCCATTCGTGTAGCTCCTTGCCTGTTGTCGTAGGCATTTTTTCTGTGCCATCCACCCAGGGGAAGAGTCCTTCGCCCTTGAGTATTAAAGATGTCTTAACTTTCTAGGCTAGAAAGTTAGATCCTGAAGAATCAAGTATAGTGTAGATCTTGCTCTGCATGCTATTGATCGAAGCCATTGCTTCTTGAAGTCTATTTCTTTGTTGATTGTTGTCTGTTTGAATGTTTGGCCTCCTGGATCTGCTAGCTTCTTGGCTATGTCAGAATATGACAGGATAACCGGCTCTGATACCACTGATGAGAAAAAAAGGTGATTGACTGATGAATTCCTTGGATTGGCGAAAGTGTCGCGAAGGCGAATCAGTCACGACTCTCTTCTGCTCGGATGGAGTTCAGATGCAATTGCTGGACACTGCCAATTGAATCACTCCTACAGTCCTCCAGAGTATAGTCAGTCACTACTGGTCTACGTTCATAAAATTAATACAACATTCAACATAGTTTCAACCAAAGTGCGAAATTCAAAAAGAACAAGAAGAAACTCAAACACACGATTAACAACAGAAGCATTTGCATTCGGGATCAGACACAACATGAATTGATATGTGCGTGAAGGCTACAATATTGTCTATTAATTTTTTTTTTTATATTCATTGAGCACTACGTGCATACCCACGCAGTGCATTAGCGTGAGAGAAACGCGGTTCTCTCACGAGTAATCATCTCGTTTTGCTAGAGGACAGTTGGATCTTCTGATCCTAGATAGAATTGTCTTCGCACGCAGGCGGACAAGATTCTGTATTTTTCATCTGGATTGCTTACTAGCATCAGACTATTACATTACACATTGTGTATTCTGTTATCTATATGTCAAGCATAATCCAGTAAGTATGGTCTCTTTGTGTAAATCTATGATTAGAGTGATTAAGCATCTACAACTAACCAGAGAATTACAAGAGTGGCAGGTTAGCCATGACCTAGGGAGTATTTGTTGACGTCATGCCATCAGCTCAGATTATTGTACTTCTGGGTACTTGCGTGATCTTTGGTGGTACTCCTTGGGGCATGAGCGTTGAACGGGTTTCGTTTACCTCGTCTGTCTTCTTCCGTACTGAACTGCGAAGGAATCTCGTTCGTGGATCTTTCATGTTCGCGAACCGTTCATCTTCATCATTATTTTTTGCCTCATGGATAGACTTGAGAGTATCCCAAGCATCTTTGGCATTAGTACAAGCACCAATTCTCTTAAGATGTCATTTGAGACATTCATCTTAATATAATGCATAGCCATCCTGGCTCTCTTTTTGTACTTTGAAATTTCTTAAGGAATTTGTGGTTCTTCAATGCCAAGTAGAATATCCATCACATCTTGTAGTATTAAGACAAATTCTATTCTAACCTTCCAAATTGAGTAATTGGAGGTTGACAATCTTTCACTTGCTTCTAATAGAAATACACCCATTGAAGTCATAAAGAATGATGGAGATAAAAAAAGAAGGATGAAAGAATTGCTTATCTTCTCACTATAGGAACCAATCAAGGGTACAAAACCAAATCCTATGTAAGACTAAGCAAAAAACTGTGAGATAGATCTCACTAGCTTGACAATCTCTCTAAAACAAGATTTGAATTATCAAAAAAGATGAAGTATAGCAGAAGTTATGGTTCTCTGAATTTCACACGTGTGAAA
Source organism: Diphasiastrum complanatum (assembly GCA_029204225.1). Taxonomy (NCBI): domain Eukaryota; kingdom Viridiplantae; phylum Streptophyta; class Lycopodiopsida; order Lycopodiales; family Lycopodiaceae; genus Diphasiastrum; species Diphasiastrum complanatum. Next base: position 27,789,488 of record CM055093.1, read on the forward strand.
TATTTCAAAAATGTCAAATTGACTCAAATACAACCTATTTGTATGAAACAATTTGCCTAGAACCTATAAATTTTGTCTAAATCACATATAGATGAGATTGTGCAGTTTCTGGATGATTTTTGTGATCATTCAAGCAATAAATGACATGTACACATGATTTGTCACAGGTCTAGGCACCCTACCTATGACTCTTCAGAAGCTTATAACTTCTGATTGGCTTATCCAACTATCATGATTCAAATTGCATCAGATTCTACACATTTCTAACTTTCTAGTGGGCTAATTTGCAAGAAATTTGGATCTAAGGTGAGAGAGAACCACCAATCTGAAAATGGGCAGATTTCACACGTGCCAGCACCTGAAATTCCGTACAATACCTGATCTGGCCCATTCAATGTGGTTTGAAGTTCAGAATCACCAGAAAACTACAAACTAGCTAGAAAGTAGAATCTAGACAATTCCTAGCTTGAAATCTAATCAGATCTACAAACTTTTTTATTAGATTTGCTTGTAGAACTTAGGTAGGCTCTGATACCATGCTGAATTCACACGTGTGGGACGCCCTACACATGTATTTTTGATCTCCTAAGCCCAATAACACCATAAAGATCAGACTAGCATTGATTGTCAATAGGAAAGCTGATCATACAAGCAATATTATTGTGTTACAAGCAAGATCTGTCAACAAAACATAAGACTAAGCATCATAAATGCCTCTACTCGGCTAGAGAGAGAAAATAGCAAGTACAAAACTCATGGAGAGAGAGAGGGCACAAAGAGCTTGTCTCCAAATTTGCATTACACACAAATTTCATCATTTTCTCAATGAGAGTACATCACATATATATAGATCCATGGACTCTCCTCCTACTTTGAGTTGAATTGGAGTTGTGGATCCACCTCTCAAGCTATCTAGACTTATTCAAGCCACCTCACTATGTCTAAATGTGCCACCTAGTCTTTTCATGCATTAAATGTGGCATGTAAAGTACAAATGGCAATTCCTATGGTAGCTCGAGTTTCTACTTCTACCTACCTTGAATATTTTATTCTAAGATGGGTCTTTACTAAGCCAAAAGAGCTCAATTCATCTTTGGCATTTTTAGGACCCATACTCACAACATTAGAAAATTTTTTCAATATTTTGACAAATTAGAACAACAATAAAAATCCTTGCTAAGGTAAACCCAACTAGCAAGGTTGCTAAACTAAGACCTAGATTAACACCCAGAGGGTTTGAAAGATAAATTGTGGCTAACTAAATAAACCAATAGAAACATGCCACAATAATCCAATGAAAGGAGGCAAGAGGAGGCCCTAGCACCTTCCCTCAAGCTATGCACCTTCCAATGGGAACACAAAGAAATAGAATGATAATCTCAAAGAGAGAGCAATTTAGCATAATCTCAGAGTGTTGGTTACAATGCAAATACCTCTCCTTTTATGGCAAAGAGGGTCTTCCATAAATGTCTACTAACTTATGGGACTAATCTGTTTCTAGCTTTTCAAGAACTTCTAACTTAGGATTTAGAACTTCAAATTTCTTAACTTAGGAAAACTTAAGATAAAATATTTCTAGTCTTAAGTTTCCTAAGTCTAAGTTCTAAATCTAAGTTTAAGCTATTTTATTATTATTTAAGCTTCTACTCATGGACTTACAAAACACATGCCATGGCTTGAAGTTTATTGACAAATACTCATACGTGGTCTTACAAAACACATGCCATGACGTTTTATTATTGTTTTTTAATTTTCTCTGTGTTAGCACAGTTGCTAACATTATCTCCCTCCTTATTGGATTGGTGGTCCCACACCAATTGACGCCTTTTCGTCCTGGATCTTTTGTGCTTCTTAGAGGCGAGACTGTTGCTGTCGGGAGTGGTAGATTGTCGTGTCGATGCCCTCCATCATTTGCCACCGTAATTTGTTGATATGGCCATCTTGCGTCCACAAGGGTTTATTGATGTCAAGGGCGATTGGGGGTAACCCTCGATCCCAAAAACCTCTTAGTTTTGCCAGAAATGCCACGAGGCTACACTTATCCGCAAAGTATCTGACGTCGCGATCAGAATTGCCATTGTGCTTCTGGTAGAATACTCGGCAGTTGGGGACGATGTCTTCGGCTAAGTTGCCGGTATCCACTCCTGTGAGCTTAGGCCAAAAGATTTTGTTCTTGACCTTGATGGCAGGAAACGATTCTCACCTCGCTACTGGATAGTATTAAGGATTGGTCATGTAAGAGGGAGCTTCGAGATACCGTGCCATTGAGATCTTACTTTGCAAAAAGAGCTGATGACGCCAGAGAGGTTGTGGATCCAGGAGTTTGACTGATGCTTTATGTGTCTGACACTGGTCCAAATCTGATAGTTTGTAGCCACTTCGCTCTTTCATTGTTGGATACTTCTTTGCAAACTCCTGAGAGGTGCGCAACTCCTTTCTTGGTTCTGTGGGCGTGATTCTGTGCGGGATGGTTGGGGCTTCAGAGGAAATCTCATGTTCGGTTTGTGGATCGGGATCAGGAGATAGAGGAGGCGAGGGGTTAGCTTTTGCAATTCTTTGTGAATCAGGAGAAAATTGTCATGGAATGAAAGTTGGGTTAGTGGTGTCGAGGGGGTTAGAAGCGGTGGAAGAGAAAAGAAAATGTTGGGAGCTGGTATCCCCAGAGCCCGATGGATTGGTTGGTGTTTGAGCTCCTTGCCCCAGGGGTTGGCCTTGAAATGTGGAGCCTTGAGTGACAGGAGGAGGCTGTTGAAATCCTGCTCCATCTCCACCATCTGGTCCATCAAAGTGGTGTCCCGAATCATGGAACTAGGCATGCTCTGCATGAACCGACAGTGTCGACTGGGCAGCAGCCTTCAAGCGTTCTTCCAGGGTGGCTATGTGCTATTTTAGGGCCTCGATGGAAGCAATGTATGATTGTTGTGATTTTGAGTGTTGCTCTATCGTGGCTTTCAGCTTTTGGACTAGCATTTGATAGGCCACCACTAGAATGGCAGTTTTTTCAGGAATAGCTGGTGGTGCGAAGTCGTTGAAGTCCACCATTTCCAACTATTCCTTCATAGCGGAATGTGCTGCTTGTGAATCTACTACAACCTCATCCTTCTCGGCTTTGAGGGTATCAATGGTTTTCTGCATGTTGGATACCTTCAGTTGGAGCTGGTTCTGGAAATGGAGTAGCATCTGCTACTGTTGTTGATTGTAATTCGTGAGGTTCTGGATTTGCAGTTGTTGTTGTTTGTTTTCCTCCTCCAGCCTTGCTTTTTCTTTTTGAAGGTCCGCCATAGCACCATCGTCAAATTGCCGCATAGTATACTGTCCCCCTAGGGTGCCGAATAGATTGTATTGGAGCTCATTCACCAACCATGTCGCTTTTTGGGCTGTAAGGGTTAACTACTCCCAAGAACCAATGTCAGGGAGGGTGCGAGTGTAGTTAGGATACGGCATGGGGTTAAATGGTAGAAAATCAGGAATAGGGCTAGACGGAGGTGTATTAAAGACAGGTGGAGGTGATTGTGGATTGAGGGGTGGGGAGGTACTATGTGACGGAGAGTGTGGGATTGGGCTAGTGGTGACAGTGGTTGATGGTAATGTAGTTAGTGTGAAAAACTCAGATCCAAAAGATGCTAAAGTTTCATAAAGATCTTGGCCATGGAAGTTATGCACATCTAGATTGAAAAAATGATAGAAATTGTGATGTTAAGCATACTAAACATCAACTAAACATCAAAATCTGATCATAAGCTTCCACAAACAGAAACTTGCTGTCCCTGTCCGTACTTCAGAGCCTACAACCTGCATTTCACACGTGTGAAGCCATAGCAACAAAGAAATCACAATTCTAGTGGCTAGAATGCAAGATATGAACAAAAAAGTGAGAGAGAAGAAGATGGACCTTCAAAGAGCATAACATTTATTCAATAGAATGAAAATGAGATGTGTACATACTCGTGGAGATGGCTATTTATAGCAGCCATAGTGCCTCTTGGCCACTTGTCTTATGATAGGCTAAAATTGGGGTCCAATAGGATTCACCCATCTACCTAGAAATTTGGTCAAATAGGAATGCACCAAATTATGAGCCAATAGAAGAGCTCCACACTCGACCTCCTCTAATTAATGTGACCTCAAAAGTAGTGTACACATACTTTGGGCCTCTACATACATGTATGAACCTATCTCTAACTTTTATTTGGCCATAGGCCTACAAAATCTCAAGTTAGGAAAATACTACTAGTTGACAATTTTTCACACTCCCTCTTCAACTAGTTTTAGCATAGATTTAGAAAGTACACCAAGACTTGTTCTATGCTTGAAAAATAAGTCCTTTTCCAATGCTTTGGTAAAGATATCAGCCACACATTCCTTTGATGGGACATGTTCAAGCTTGATCTCTTTTGCCAACACTTGTTCTCTCACAAAATGGTAAGCCACCTCGATATGTTTGCTCCTTGCATGGAAAACCGGATTGCTTTCTAGACTTTGGGCTGAAAGGTTGTCACAAAAGATGATTGGACTCTCTGAAAAATCCAGCAAATGAAGCTCCATAATCATCCTCTTGATCCACACCATCTCCTTTGTGCATGATGTCAAAGCTTTGTACTCGGCCTCACTAGAAGAAAGTGATATAGTTGCTTGTTTCTTCGACATCCATGAGATAGCTCCATCACCTATGAAAATAGCATGTGCATTTATGGATTTTCTATCCATAAGGTCTCCTGCAAAATCTGAATCTGAAAAACCAAATAAGTTAGGTGATGAGCCTCTATAAACAATGCCAAAATCTTTTGTTCCCGAGATGTATCTCAAGATCCTCTTTCCTAGTTTCCAATGTTCTATGCTAGGATCTTGCATGAATTGGCTTAATCTACCAACACAATAAGATAAATCAGGTCTTGTGATGGTTAGATATATAAGAGAACCTATTAGCTTCCTATAGAGAGTAATGTCCTCGAAGGATCTTTCATTACCTCTTATAGTTAGCTTTACATGTGATTCCATAGGTGTATCAATAGGATTTGCTTCTACCATATGAAATCTATTGAGAATAGAAATAGCATACTTCTCTTGTGAAATAAAAGTGATTTGAGAAGTTCTAATTACTTCTATTCCTAAGATATAGCTCAAAAGACCAAGATCATGCACTTCAAATTCCTTTTTTAGTGCTTTCTTGATATCTTCTATATCTTCCTTGTTCCCTCCACTTAAAATAATGTCATCCACATAAATTAGAAGGATTGTAACATCATTAGCACTAATTCTAAAGTAAAGTGAATGATCATACTCACTCATAGTGAAGTTTTGAGAAAGTAGAAAAGAGTTAAGCCTAGCATACCAACTCCTTGGTGCTTGCTTAAGACCATACAAACTTTTTTGTAGAAAACACACATGATTAGGCTTGCTATGAGAAACATAGCTCTCGGGTTGCTCCATGTAGACTTCCTCTTCAAGATCACCATTCAAGAAAGCATTAGAAATGTCTAATTGCCAAAGATCCCATCCATAAAGAGTTGCAAGGGAAATGATTACTCTTATGCTCACCATCTTTGCCACGGGTGCAAAGGTTTCCTCATAGTCAATGCCATGCTCTTGAGCATAACCTTTAGCCACCAACCTTGCCTTGAACTTGTTGATAGATCCATCTTGATTTGTCTTTACCTTGAAGATCCATTTGCATCCAATTGCACTTTTGCCCTTTGGAAGCTCCACCAATCTCCATGTGTTGTTCTTCATAAGTGCTTCAAACTCAAGATCCATTGCTTGGATCCATTCCTCTTCTTGCCTTGCTTCATCTACACATGAAGGTACATCAAAAGAAGTTAGGAAAGCATAGTTGGATCCATCCACCACTTGCTTACCTTTGCCATCATAAGTGAGCCTTGAGGGTTTCACTTTATGCCTTGGAGTTCTCCTTGGAATTTGACTTGAAGAGGCTTCTTCAACATCCACATCCAATGTGTCATCAACTCCATTGTCATCAAGCACATTAGTTGCAACAACACCATCATCACTTGAAACAACTTTTGGAATGTTACTTTCATCAAAAATGACATCCCTACTTGTGAACACTTTCTTGATTGAAGGAACATAAATCCTATATGCTTTGCTTACTTCACTATAACCAACAAAAATGCCCTTTCTTGAAGATGGATCCTCCTTAGTTCTATCATCAAGAGTAATGTTGAAGTAGCAAATGCATCCAAAAGTTCTTAGAAACTTGACATTAGGCTTCATACCAAACAAAGCTTCAAAAGGGGTTTTTCCTTCCAATACAACACTTGGCCATCTATTGCATAGGAAATTTGCACACAACAAAGCATCACTCCAAAAAGGTTTAGGAAGATTAGCATTCAATCTCATTGCCTTTGCACTCTCACACAAGGTTCTATTCTTCCTCTCGGCCACTCCATTTTGTTGTGGTGTTCTTGGACATGTGTACTCCCTCTTGATCCCATGCTCATCGCAAAAGGCTTTGAATTTGTTAGAAATGTATTCACCACCATTGTCGCTCCTCAAGCATTTGATTTTGGTTGTAAATTGAGTCTCAATAGCAACTTTGAACTTGACAAACACATCAAACACCTCATCCTTGCTCTTTAGTAGATAAACCCAACAAAAACTACTAAAATCATCAATGAAAGTTACATACATCTTAGCACCTCCATTGCTAATTGTAGTAACACCATGAATATCCGAATGCAAGAGAGAAAAAGGCATCTTAGATCTAGATATAGATCTAGTATATGGCAATCTATGTGATTTAGACAAAGCACATTCTTCACAAACATGATTCAAGCAAGTAAGAGACTTGGGAAGTCCCCTTACTACCTCCTTTTTGGCTATTTCCTCCAAGGCCTTGTAGTTGAGATGTCCCATCCTTTTATGCCATACCTCTTGAATTGACATTTGTTCATTTGCCATGCATCCAACTTGGTTAGCAACAACACATGCATCAAGCTTGAACAATTTCCCTTGCCTTTTCCCTTTTGCAATGATACTACACCCCTTTTTGATCAAGCAAGCATCACCATCAAACTCAACTTTGAATCCTTTGTCAAGCATTTGGCTTACACTAAGTAAGTTCTTGGTAATGGATGGAATGAGCAAAACATCTTTCAATTCTATATTCCTATTTGTAGAAAGTGAAATAGGAATTGTGCCAATCCCCTTGATTGCACACTCACCATCATTTGCGGTATAGATTACCTTCCTATCACCATCAAATGCCATTAAAGATGAAAAATACTCTTTATGATATGTCATATGAGAAGTGGCTCCACTATCAATCCACCAAGGATCAATGTCTCCATGATTAGCCAACAAGCAAGATGACATAACAAAAGCATCATTTGAAAGAAGCTCATCCCCACCCTCATCAATAGTTAGATTGGTTTGCTTTTCCCCTTGATCCCTCTTTTTCTTAAAACAATCACTAGCAAAATGCCCTTTGACTCCACAATAGAAACATTTTAGCTTAGATCTATCCTTCTTTTTGCCAAAAGTAGAGTGCTCACCTTGGTCTTGCCCTTTAGACCAATTGCTTTTACCTTTGCCCTTGAACTTGCCTTTAGAGAACATTGCCTCCTCTTCTCCTCCTTGAGATGTAGAAGATGCTCCCACTCTTGTTTGCAACCTGAATTCTTCAGCCAACAAGACCTCTTGCAAGTCTCCAACACTTGGTAAACATTTTTGGATAGCATAACTTTGAACAAGATTAGCATGATCATCCAACAAGCCATTGAGAATCACTTGAACAAGCTCCTCATTATTTATGCCATCATTAATGCATGCTAACTCATCATTCAATGCTTTAACTCTCAAAACAAAAGCATGTCCATTCTCACTCTTCTTTTGCATACAAGAAAAGATTTGCCTTCTTAAAGTCAACACTCTAGAAGTAGACTTGGATTCATAAACCTTCTTCAAGGCTTCCCAAGCTTCACTAGATGATGTGCACTTACCAACCTCTTTGATAAGCTCATTTGTCACATTCATCTTGATCATGTGAAGGGCTTTCTTTGCCCTCTTGTCATACCTCAATTGTTCTTGAGGTGCCAAAGGTCTCTCCTCCACACCTACAACAATATCCATCAACTCATTCATCTCAAGCAAAGACTCCATCCTTACTTTCCAAGTAGAATAGTTGAGGGAGGTAAGCCTATCATTGCTTTCCAACATGTAGCCTCCATTTGTAGCCATGTTGCAATGATTGATCTCTGATCTTTGACCTGTTCCAATGCACTAAGCACTCTCTTGAATCAACAAATGAAACACAAGAAGAAATCACAAAGATTTGGAACCTAAAACCTTACTTTTTCTCTCTTTTCCTCACTTTTTCCTCAATTTTAGCCACTAGTTTTATGATTTCTTGATCAAACCAAGACCAAACCTCAATATACTTGCTTTTCCCTCACTCCTAAGATTGAAATACACTCTTGAATCATTCAGCAAACTGAAAATCAGAGGGTTACATCAATTTTGAAGTTTTTGACATGAAGAAGCAAGAAATTGAATCAAAAAACTATATGCTAGAATGGAAAACTAATAGGATCTTGTTGGATCTTGCATCTCCCTCTTTCCAAAACAAATTTTGTCTCCTTATTCTGATAAGTACAGAGGGAATTCGCCCTACTTCAATTGAAATGCATACAAATGATGTTTTGATCACAAAGATCCAATTTCTACACATAAATCAACAAGATTTTTAGCTAGAAACTTGATTGGAATGCTACAAAAGCAAACTCGCCCACAAATCTCTTCTAAATCTGGCAAAACCTGCACATTTGGCCGCCTAATGCTCTGATACCATGTGAAAAACTCAGATCCAAAAGATGCTAAAGTTTCATAAAGATCTTGGCCATGGAAGTTATGCACATCTAGATTGAAAAAATGATAGAAATTGTGATGTTAAGCATACTAAACATCAACTAAACATCAAAATCTGATCATAAGCTTCCACAAACAGAAACTTGCTGTCCCTGTCCGTACTTCAGAGCCTACAACCTGCATTTCACACGTGTGAAGCCATAGCAACAAAGAAATCACAATTCTAGTGGCTAGAATGCAAGATATGAACAAAAAAGTGAGAGAGAAGAAGATGGACCTTCAAAGAGCATAACATTTATTCAATAGAATGAAAATGAGATGTGTACATACTCGTGGAGATGGCTATTTATAGCAGCCATAGTGCCTCTTGGCCACTTGTCTTATGATAGGCTAAAATTGGGGTCCAATAGGATTCACCCATCTACCTAGAAATTTGGTCAAATAGGAATGCACCAAATTATGAGCCAATAGAAGAGCTCCACACTCGACCTCCTCTAATTAATGTGACCTCAAAAGTAGTGTACACATACTTTGGGCCTCTACATACATGTATGAACCTATCTCTAACTTTTATTTGGCCATAGGCCTACAAAATCTCAAGTTAGGAAAATACTACTAGTTGACAATTTTTCACAGTTAGTAATTGTAATGCAAAATCATCTACGTTGGTTGTGGAGTCAAGTAGGGTGGGATTTTGTACAGGGGAGGGCTTTTGTGGAAGTGTGGAAGGGAAGCACGTGTTGAGAGTTAATGAGGGTGTGGAGGTGGCAGTAAACGGTGGGAGTGGTGGTGGGAGTGTGAGAGCAAGTGATGGCAAGGAGATTGCCTATGTGGACGGAATCATGCCCATAGGATCAAAGCCGAAAGTACTTGTCGTTCTGGAGGTGTCTGCTGCTGTTGCTACTACATGTCTGCATTGTTGGGCCTGGTGAAGTAAGGCCGCCTGCTGCTCTAGGACTTCCTTTGGGACATGAGATGGTTTAAGGCTCCCTCCGGATTCAGCATATTCTACCCCGATGTCGCTGGATAGAATGTCATGCGGGACATCTGCTTCTGTGCTGACTACCTTCCCTTTCTGCTTCTTAGTAGGTGGGGCTGGTGAGACTGGTTCTGCTGTCGGCTGGGGGGTGGCTCGCTTTTTTGTGCTTGGATAAACAACATCCAACTTCTTGATGGCATCAGCTGCCTTAGATCCCAATTGCTTGGTGATCATCATGTGGAGGAGATACCCACATTTGGTAGTTAATTTGCGGGCTTTCAGAGCTCCGCATAGCTTCTCCGCTACCTTCTCAGCCCACTTATAATTTTGAGTGGGGTCGTCCATGGTGAGGGTCAGAGAGAAGAGATCGTTCAGTGGGATGCGATCCATCTTGGTGGTATGTACTGCGACCATGGTGACAAGGATCTTTGAGGCGGCCCGTAGATGGGGATCCGTGATGAGGCGGATAGTGATCCCGTCGTTGGTTTGGGCAATGGTTTTGTCGTTGTCTATCAAAAACTTGGTAAAGTACTTGGCATCATAGCTGGTGTCCTTTCCATGGATTGTCTCTCCGAGATTAGGAAAGTCGACGCTCTGAAGATCCCCAGGAGAGATGTTGATAATAGTATAGCTACCACTCTTGGATGTAATTTGGAAAGTTTGGAACTCATCCGAATAGGTCGAGTAGGCAGCTCGGTTGAGGCTCTTGCTCTGCTGGTCTCGAAAAAGTGTTAGATCAAATCCAAGGTTCATGAGGATATCCTTGGCCAATGTGAGCTGCTCAGCATAATTCTTAAGATAGATCATGACTATATCCCCTGAATAAGGACGAGGGGGTTTACGGCAATGTAAGCTCAATGAGGAATCGCGGGAAGCCATGATAATAGTGATTTTAGATTGCTCTGAGAATTTTGAAAATTTTGAAAACAATTTGGCATGAACTCAAGAGCAGCAATCTAAAATGAACTCGTGGAGAGAAGCTGGAGGCCTATATATAGACTTTTTTTGGCAAGAATTCGCAACTTCGCCAAGAAATTGTCCTTAGCCTCCACGATTTGGTAATGATGGTTGCAAATTTTCAGAAAACTTTTTGAGGGCCCGCAAATTTTTGTAAGTGATTTTTTTATTGCCAAAAGAGAAAAAACATTTGATAGTGCAAAAATATATCTGATCAGAATTTGCGGAGATAGTAGGAAAATCATGAGAATCCAACAAATTGTCTGCGAATTCTGAGAATGGATATCTGATGAAGAAAACTAACTTTTTTCTATTTTTAGACATTTTTTTATCTGAGACAGAATTCGCGGAGGTAAAAAATGAATCGTGCTCTGTGAAAAAAGGGTCAGACGAATTCTATCTGAGATGCTGTGAAAAAATTTTGTCTGAAACTAATGACTTTTGTGGTTTTCTCAGAGAAGACTGTTGGTATACCTGATCTGATAGTATCTTGATGGGTGGAACAAGAAATCACAACAAAAATGTGGTCGAAATGGCATGCAAACAATAAAAAGGGAGAAGAGAAAAAGAAGTAGAAAAGAAGCAGCTAATACATATCAAGATAAAAGCAAGGTTCGTTGTACTTTCTCAGTCGACTCCCATTGACTACAGTGTCGAGGATATCGCTTTGAAGGGTTTGGAGTTGGACATATCTAGAGGCAAAGATTTCTTTTATTATGTAAGGTCCTTGGCCCAAAAATTTTAGTTTGCCTTTGAAGGCTTTGGCCTAGTATAGCAGGACCTTATCGCCAACCTGAAAATCTCTAAATTTCAATGATCGATCATGCCATGTTTTTTGTCGTCGTTTGTGGACTTGCTGAGCATGGATACTGATCCGTCATGTTTCACAGAGTTGCTCCAGATGAAATAACCTATTTGCTAGATTCTGAAGAGTATCGAACTCAAGGTTGTAGGCTACTCGAAGGGAGGGGATATGGAATTCCACAGGCATAACGGCTTCTTGTCCATATGTGAGCTGGAAGGGGGTTAAGCCTCTAGCTCGCTTTGGGGTAGTGCGATAAGCCCAGAGAGTAGCATGGAGTTTGAGTTTCCAATCAGATTGGCTGGATTCGACGCGTTTGGTGAGAATTCCACATAGGATTTTATTGGTGGATTTTGCCTGGCCATTGTAGCGTGGATAGTATGGGGAACTTTTGCGATGTACCACAAAAAATTTGGAAAGAAGATCTGCTATGATAGAGTTAAAGAAATGTGTACCCCTATCATTGAAAAGCTCTAGAGGACATCCGAACCGAACTATAACCTGTTCATAGATAAATTTGGCGGTAGAACGAGCGTCAACATTGCGAACAGCTCTTGTTTTGGCCCATTTGGTGCAGTAGTCCGTAGCTACTATGATGTAACGAGATTGTGTGTGTCAAGCAGCAGGACTAATAGGTCCGACATAATCAATTTTCCATTTTTGGAAAGCTTGATCAGTGGTTATGGGGTGTAAATGCATGTAGTCTATTTTTTGAAAGCGTTTTGTGCGTTGGTAGACATCACAAGCTTTAGTGTAATTGTGCGTATCCTTAAAGAGTGTTGGCCACCAAAAATCGGCTAAGAGGATTTTCTTAGCAGTTGTTTCAGAAGATAAATGGCAACACCAATACCTTCATGAGTGGGAGAAATTATAGAGGGTATTTCTCCTTCAGTAAGACATCCTCGGATAATTCCATCTAACCCTTGCTTGTAGAGTTGTCTTACAATTAACGTATAAGGTTTAGTTTTGAGGACCAACGCACGTTGTTCAGGTTTAGAGAAGGAAGGATCCATCTACCCTGAAGTTAAATATTCGGTAATTTTCTTAGCCCATACAGGTGTAGAGTCAACTTGGAAAAGGATTGCATCTGGTAAATCATCGTTGATGCCTTGATCAGGGGTAGGAAGGTTAGGGATTCGGAATAGATGGTCTGCTAAAAAATGCTGAACTCCCTTACGAACCACGATCCTAAACTCAAATTCTCTCAATAATAGGATCCATCTAGTAATATGGCCTGTGGTGCAGGTCTTGTTGATGAGATACAATAGTGCTTGATGATCAGTGAAGAACGTAAAGACTTTTCCTAGAAGATAATGGCAAAATTTTTGAACCGCATATACCATTGCCAAGGCTTCGCGTTCGGTAGTGGTATAATTGACTTCAGCAGGTATCAATTGTCGACTAAGAAAGCGAATTGGGTAGTCCTTTTTGAATTCTCCCGATTGGGTGAGCACTACTCCAATGGCATACTTGGATGCATCGATATGCACATGGAATTCTTTAGAATAATCAGGAGCCCGGAGGATGGGTGCATTGGTAAGGGCTTCTTTGAGGTGATTAAAGGCGATGCGTTGCTCATCCGTCCATTTGGAAACTACAACTACTTTGTAGATTAAGCGTGCTTTGTTAGCGAAATAAAAAATAAAGCACCGACAATAGTTGGCGTGGCCAAGGAAGGAGTAAACTTCACGTATCATATGCGGTTCTAGTAGATTTTCAGGGTCAGTGGCAATGCCATTTCGTGAGGTAATATGTCCTAACACAATACCATGGGTTACCCAAATCTGGCATTTTTCAGGATTAAGAGAGATACCGAAGCGTTGACATTGGATAAAAAAAATTTTGAGCATAGATAGATGACGTATTTCTTCGGAATGTTCTCCTAAATCGTCCAAGTAAACTTCTAAGGTATCGCCCATCTGCTAAGAAAAGGCCGCTTGCATAACACGTTGGAAGGTGCTAGGAGCATTGCAGAGACCAAAAGGCATGACTTTCCAGCAGAAGGTTCCCCATTCTGTGGCAAAGGTGGTTTTGTGTTGATCTTCTTCAGCGATTTGGATCATATTATATCCGCTAAATCCATCTAAGAAGGAGTAAGCCTCATCTCCTGCTAGATTTTCTAAGATGGATTCTTCCAAAGGTAGTGGAAAATGATCACATTCAAGGACGGCGTTAAGTTTCTTAAAATCAACACAAATCCGGAGTTTTTCATTTTTCTTGAGAACAATGACAATTGGGGAGACCCACTCAGTATGCTCAATTTCATAGATAAATCCCGCGTCTAAGAGGCGTTGTAATTCTTCTTTGATCTTGGCCTTATAGATGGGATTGCATCTGTATGGACAACTCGCAGTGGGCCTTGCACCCAGTTTAAGTGGGATACGATGCACAACTACTTGGGGTGAGACGCCTTTCATGTCTTTATAGGTCCAGGCAAAGATATGTCGATATTTTCGTAGGAGCTTTTCAAGCCATCTTCGTTGTTCACGATTGAGATGAGCTCCGACGTGGACAAGATATTTGTTGGTTTCATTTGGCTCACTTGGGAAAAGGGTGAATTACCAGTGGGCTCACGTTGAGTTTGGGGTGATTTGATTGTGACATTCTCGATTGTATAGTCCTTAAAGTATGCAGGAACATCATGGGTTGGAGATTCAAGGGGGGCCTTGCCCTTATCTTGCTGAGATGGTGCTTTTTCGGGGATTGGTGTAGGGCTAGAGGCAATTTCAGAAACTTCCCGAACAATTGTGAGGTCACCCGACAATTGAATTTGAAGTGGTTTTTTCATTTTCTCTTTCATAGTATGACCACGTGGTTGAGGTTTCAGTGGTAGAGAGACAATTGGTATGTCATGGAGGATCTCGTTATCAATTTGAAAGATAGTCTCCTCCTCACATAAATCCCATGGATAGTGTGGGCATTTGGGACGGAAGAATTTTGTATCAGGTTTTTCAAATGCAACCTTGGCAACGGATTCCACCTTGGAAGCATGTTGCAAATAGGTCTTCGGGGGAAGTGCTTCCATATAGTTGAGGATCTGAATATCAGAAATGTCCATATCTTCTGGGCAATTCTGAATTCGTAAGACGTTCTCATCATCAATGAATAAATCGTCTGATTCATTAGTAGGTAGCCATGCAACATTTAGCAGCTCATCACGGTGTGGAAGAATATCAATAAAATTGATATTGATGATGGGTGTATCCAGATCTGGTAATTGGTCATGATCGATCAGGTGTGGAGAGGTACAATTATCCTAATGTTGAGCACATTAATCGACATTCACACAATCAATGGTATCTAGACTGTGACTCTAGTTTATGATATCAGTAGATTTAACATAATGACCATTTTCGTGGCTGGACTGGTATGGCTCAAATACTGAGTTGGTGGTTGAGGATCCCTCGTCATGGATGCGTGCAGGTTTGAGTTTACCCGTTGAGTCAATGGTAACAGAACTGTCACGATTACCAAAAGTAACTTGGCCTTTGCTCCAGTCATGAATGACTCGTGCATTGGTGAGTCACGGACGACCAAGTAGTAATTTATAAGAATAGACATTATTGGGAATATCAAGTACTACAAGATCAACAAAAAACTTGAGACCTCCTAGTTTGATCAGCACGTGCGGAAGAAAACTGATAGGTCGGACCACACTTTGATCAGTCATTCGAAGCTGACAAGTAGGTTTGGCTAGCTTGTCTCTCAGATTCCACTCCATCATGAGGGATGTGGAAATGATATTAACCCCGGAACCTCCATCGAGTACTGCTAAAACTTCACGGGATTGATGATGGGTAGTTGGGATTTTGATGTTGCCTCGTTCGCTGAGTGGATTGGTTAGATGTAAGGGCATTTCAGGCAACTCGTTAATAGTGGTGGTGGTATTGGATTGGATCCGTTGTTTCCATTGGCCAGCATGCATCCAGAGTACATGGAAGGGAAGGGTGACATTGGCTTGTAGTAAATCTCTCCAGACTTCGGTACCTTCAAGGGTTTTGCTTTCAAAGGGCTTGTGAGGTACTTTATGGCATGTGAAAATAGTGTACTTGTCATGTACCATAATCATATAGGTCGTACATATGATTTAATTCAAGTTCTAGTGGCTAAAAAGTCCAAAAACTAGTTTTCTAGACATATGACACATGACATCAATCTATTGATTGCATGAGCCACATCCTTTGGTTAGGTGTCATATCACATGTAGAGGACAACTCACATGTGTGGAATGGGCTGAAGTAGGCAAATTTTGACTTCTAGAAGATTTCCAAGTAGATCTCCATATAGAAGGAAAATGGACCAAAAGTGCTCAAAATAGAAGGTTTTGTCCAAGTGTCAGTTTTGCATGATGAATCATCATATGACAAAGCACCTTCACACATGTGGGATCAGAGGGATGATCAGTACCACGATCTCTCACTTATTGTATATATAGAGCCACATTTGGCATAATCAATGTGAGACACCAATCCTGGTTTTGGAAGCAATCTTGAGTGATTCTCTCCATTTGTCTACATTTGTTTTGATTGTTTTGAGGTTCTATCAATGTGTACTTGATTTTCAGGTTGGAGTCCGTTCTCAGTCAGTGTTTCACATGTGTGAAACCAGAAAGTACACCTACCTTCAATTAATGATTGTTTTTGTTAGGATTTTGTGTCTAGAATTGATCTAGATTGATCTTAATCTCAAGTAGATTGATAGATCAAGTAATCTGACAACCAATCCCGCTTGAGGATCAGATTAGGATCCACTCTTGGTCCTTTTTGTACTTTTTGCACACGAGCTTCGATCGCCAACCCACCCCCCTAATTGACTCAAACCTACTCTAACAGAACTTCCGACCGACACACCCCCATCCCCCGTGTATTGGTCCCATTCTAGAGAGAGAGAGAGAGAGAGAGAGAGAGAGAGAGAGAGAGAGAGAGAGAGAGAGAGAATGTGTGTGTTTCGAAAGCACTACTCAAAAAAAGCCATGTTTGACTTCACGGCACAAAAACACAACCTTTTGTATGGTTGCAAGATGCAAGAGGGAAGATTTCCAAGCAGATTGCGAGATAGCTTGTGCCGACAAAATAGTCATTCGCATGGCTCTAAACAACATTCACATGGCTCTCTCTCTCTCTCTCTCTCTCTCTCTCTCTCTCTCTCTCTCTCTCTCTCTCTCTCTCTCTCTCTCTCTCTCTCTCTCTCTCTCTCTCTCTCTCTCTCTCTCACACACACACACACACACACACACACACACACATGCATATGCACACAAAATCACAAAGTAGTTTTTCAAATCAATTTCCTAACATGCTAATGCTAATGGAAAACAAAGTACATTGCAAAACATTACATGTTTTAAGTGGTATGTAGTCAACAACATGATAGATGTCCAATAAATAAATGTCCAATTTAATTTATGGATGATCATCCCCTTTTGATAAATTACAATCGATGGTTAATCTAAAATGCTAATGTGCTTCAAGCAAGCGACAATTATCCAATTAATCAACACATAATTTATAGTGAATGCAACTGGTTTACTCAAAGTGGACAACAATATTCAGTAGCAAACAACTTAAAACGTATATACCATTTCAAGAGAACTCATTGAGCTCATCTACAGCAAGCACATATATCCATTCATTAATGCCCAATGCATCTTAATTTCCACCGAATAAAGAGAATTAAAAAAAGACATCTTACTTTCAATCAATAAGGATATTTTTGAAATCACTACAAATCAAGGGTGAAGAGAAAACGTCTGCTCGACTGGAGATAGGTCTCACGATGATGAAGAACCCATGATTAAGAAAATCCCTACAAAGCCTATGTTAGATCGTGTCGATCGGGCATTGAATATGCATGCATTGGTTGCAGGTTTGAACATTGTGGTAGCTGGAAAATGCTTGGAGTTTGATATCATCACACATGGTTTCACAAAAAATAAATAAGTTTACAAAGTGAGAAACCTGTGAACATCCAGAATGCTCCTACAAAGATTTTCAGTTAAGAGACGCGAAAGAAAAAACTTACATGCCTTGCAAACACTTATATTTTGTCTGCCTGCGAGTTCTTGGGCTTATCCTTGATTCACATGAGTTCATCCACAACTCCAGTTTGTTGCCTTCAGAACTGAATTATTTGTTTTGAGAAATACAAAGGTTATACGGATCCCATAGACATAGCAGGTGACTAGCCAGACTACTAATATGAGAAAGTGTCATCTCTAGTGTGATGGGAGGCATTTTAGTTTCTGAATTATATCTCATAAGCTGTACTTTTTGCATACTTTAATTTGTTAAACTGTTGCTTAATTGGTTCTCTAATGCGGTGGAAGGCATTTTAATTTTTGAATTATATCTCGTAAGTTGTTTTTGCTACACTTCACATTTTTGAAATGTTTGTGATGACCACTTGTTGCATACATTAAATTCCTTCGGGCTTACATGTATTGTAAATGATGGGTGGATTCAATTGTTAAAATGTTGCTTGCTGGAAAGGTCTGCGAATTTTTGTCCAGAACTAATCAGCCAAACTAGCATTTTGTCTAATAGACCCTCCAAATTCACCTATAAAAGAGCCTATTCCAAATTCATTTCTCACTAGTGCTAGCGAAACTATTGCAAATTTTTCTCGCTATCATACTTTTCCAAAACTTCCAAACACCCTTTTGGTACTTTTCCAAGCTCTCTGATTGTCTTTTTTACTTATCCTACCTTGCCTATCTTGCCAAAATATCTTCTACTGAATCTGACACCTCTGCTTCACCTCGATCTATTGTCTTGCGTGATGTTCTAACCTCAATGGTCATCATGGCTTTGCCTAACACTGGCAAAGTGGCTGAGTGGTTAACCCTCATTGAGCGGTTAACCCTCATTGAGCCTTTGCTCAAAGCGATGGGCATTTATGCCATCTCATTCTCAAACGAAATAAGTATGGAGTTTATAAGTTTGGCTTTTGGCATGTGGGACGAGGCTAAAGCCAAGTTTTACATTACCTTCCAAGGTGTAGTGCATAGGGTGCGGGTATCGGAGGCCACACAAAGATATGGAAACTCTCAATTCTCTTTCTTGTACCAAACCTAGCAAATCCAACACATAGAAAGAAGAATTCTTGATCAACCTATGATCTATCCACAATATAATGAATCTTTCCACTTCCTATGATTGAAACACACTCTATTAAAGTCCAAAAACTTCAAAAAATAGAGATCCAATCAAAATTAGAGTTTTGACAAAATCACAAAAAATTGAATCTTCCAATTTCTACATGCAATTGCAAAAATCTTGACATAGAATCTTGTAGCCTCTAATGAGACCTTCCTAATTCATCAAAAATCATCCAAATCTAGTAAGACAAGTAGGAAATTGGAATTCCACAAGTTCATAAACCTAAATTGAGTTTTGACCTACAAAAGATCATTTCTACACATGCAAAAATGTTGATTTTTTAGTAGAAATCAATCTAGCATGCTCTAGCATTGGTATCTCCTCCAAATCCTTGATTAATGTGGCTGATCCTTTCATAACATGAAACACAAGAGCTCTGATACCATGCGAAGAATTTCAGATCATTGAGATCCAAAATGTGTCCCTTGATCTTTGGTTAGAAAGTCAACACAACATACAACATTGCCAATGTAGAAAAATTAGCATCTACTCAATGAAAGAAATGAAAACTCAATAAGAACTTGATCAAACATCAAATATATGATAAAATGAAGTTTTTGTCTGTAAAGTAACAATACCATACTATACTTCCCACTTGTGGATCCAAAAATAGCAAAATATGAGCATTCTACAAACAAGATTGCAAGATTTCATCAAGATAGTGCACCAAGGGATAGATGAACCCAAGAGAACTCATGTATAAGCATGAAGAGAGAGAGAGAGAGAGAGAGAGAGAGAGAGAGAGAGAGAGAGAGAGAGAGAGAGAGAGAGAGAGAGAGAGAGAGAGAGAGAGAGAATTTTCACTATATATAGCAGATCCATGTCTCATTAATGAGTTTGGTTTCCCTCCAAAACTCCTCTAGTTCAAAAACCCTATCAACAATATGACTAGATTCAATGCATCTAACATTGAACTTTGAATGTGTCCAAATTTGACCTAATAACTTTTCCACAATTTTCAAAAGTGTTAATTCAAATGAAATTTGACTAAAATAACTTTAGAAAGTTTATCTCTAAGTCTAAAATGCATATTGGCCTAATATTGACAAAGATGACTAAACTTGACTAAACTAGTTAAAATTTCTCACACTCAATGAAGATTAATATTTTTGAATCAAAATCTGACCTTGATAGTAATTTTTAGGTCCTTTTTTTTTTCAAAAATTGATTTTTGAAAATACTTTCTTTCTTCTTTTTCTGATCTGATGACTTTTCTGACTTTTGCTTATTATTTTTCTCTTTTTCATTTTTCAAATTTTTTGTATTTTTATTGTCTCTTCCAAAAAGGTAAAAATAACTAATCAAAATGACAAAATTGCAAAATTAAATAAAGATAAAAAGATTATATCTTCAATCAGGCTGTGAAAACTTGCGTAATCGGCTCCCATTCACAAAGATATCAAATCTTCGTCCATCAAGGTGTTCCAGGACCACTGATCCATAAGATAGAATTTCTTTAACTCTATATGGTCCTTCACTTGTGAATTTCAATTTCTCTTTAATCAATTTCGTTTTATACATCAAGGCAAGATCTCCTTCCTTCAGATCCTTCTTATGTAATCGACGATGATGCCATGCTTTGCGACGAACTTTCTCCATTGCTAGTGCATGAACTACCATCAATCTTGTTTCACAAAATTTGTGTAAAGCCTCATAATGGAGTTGTAAGGATTTAGCATCATCCAAGCGTTCCATAGCTGCTATGCGTAGAGATGGAACTAAACATTCAATCGACATAACTAGATCTTGACCATTAACCAATTGAAATGGCATTTGATTTGTACTAACTTTATAGGCTGTTCTGAAGGCCTATAACGTTACATCTAATTTATGTCTCCAATCAAAACAGCTTGCCTCCACTGTCTTAGTCATAATACTACAAAGAATTTTGTTTGAATATTCTGCTTGTCCATTCTCCCTCGGATAATACGGAGTACTAAACCGATGAATACATAAAAATCCCTCTAGTAAACACTTGATTGTTTCATTGAAAAATGAGTTCCTCGATCACTGACAATCTCAATTGGATAGACAAATCGAACAATAATGTTCTCATATAAAAACTTGGCGATAGTTTTTGCATCAGCAACATGAACTGTACTTGCTTCAACCCATTTGGTCATTGTTAGCAACAAAGTAAAATCAAAGTAAAATAAAACACCGTGGCATGTGTATTATAAGCCCACTGTGAGTACTTGTTAATAAACTCCTACCATGGCATGTGTGTTATAAGTCCATGGGTAGAAACTTAATTAAATTCTAAACTTCTAAGTTAGAAAACTTAACTTAGAGAACTTAAACTTAGAAACTTAAGCTTAGAAAATAAAAGATTCTAAGTTATCTTGAGTTCTAAGTTTAGAGTCTTAGGCTTTCTAAGTTAGAAGTGGAGAAGTTTAGAAGTCTTAGAATTGCAAGTTTTAGAAAATAATCCCGTAAGTTAGTAGAAGCTTATGGAAGGCCCTTCTTGCTATAAGAAGAGAGGCATTTCCCTTGTAAAACAACACTCTGAGATTATGCTAAATTGCTCTCTCTTTGGGATTATCATTCTATTTCTTTGTGTTCCCATTGGAAGGTGCATAGCTTGAGGGAAGGTGTTCGAGCCTCCTCTTGCCTCCTTTCATTGGATTATTGTGGCATGCTTTATTTGTTAATTATTTAGTTAGCCGCAATTTATTATTTCATTTCCCTTTGGGAGTTAGTATTAGTTTTACGGTTTGCTAGTTGGGAAGCCTTAGCAAGTTTATTTACTTTCCAAGTAGTGGCTAGTTGGGTACCGCCTTAGCCACACCTTAATTAGTTTCTATTTCGAGCACCATTTGGGAAGCCTTGGTGCTCCCTTTTCGTTTATGTTTTCATTTCACAGTTGTTAAGCTTTGTAGAACTTAGAAGGTGGACGACCGGTCTACCACTATACTACGCACGAACTCTTCATTAGACCTAGCCACCGTAGAAAGTAGAAATACTTCCAACATTGGCGTCGTTGCCACTTTCTAAGTTTTTTTTTTTATATAGCTTACTTGTTTTCGTTTTTACTAACGTGCTTGTGTGTATGCTTACTTGCTATTTTCCTTCACACTACAGCACAAGACTTCTCTCCAAGTCCTACAAGAGCTGTTGAGCAACCTATCAAGTCGGGGGGAAGCAACAAAAGTGCCAACTTGGGCATTTTCTTTGAAAGAAGTGAGTCCAGTGACATTGTTTTTCGACCTAACAAGCATATCAGAATTCGTCGGTCTGTCTGCAGCCATAACAAACATTGATCTTCCATTCTATCACCTCCACGAATTCTGACCCTACTTACATTTTTCGAAAACCCATTGTTTTACTATCAAAATCCTTTGTTTTCCACTCAAATATTCGTGTCGAAATTCGCCGGCTTCACTGAGGTTAGATCTATGCAAGATCAGTCCTCCAACAGCTCCGCGAATTCTATCTCAGAGATTTAGCCTGTTTTCTGCCAGAAAATCACTTTTTCTACTATTATTCTTATCTGTTAGCAAAACTTTCGTATCAGAATTCGCCGACCATACCACGAAATCGCCCACAGTTTGAACGATTTCTATACATTTTCTGCGAATTCTATCCTTTACAAAAAAGCCAAAAAAATTTAAGAATTCATATTTTGTCTATGACAATATCATTCAAATAAATTTCAACAAATTCTTGCATATACTCCTTGACAGCAAACTGCACTTGTTGAAAAGTACTCGGTGCATTACAAAGTCCAAATGGCATAACTTTATAAGTATAAAGTCCTCCATTTTGTTGCAAATGTCATTTTATGTTGATCAATAGGTGCAATTTTGACTTGGTTGTATTCATTGAATGCATCCAAAAAATTGTAAACTTCCACTCCAACAAGGCAATCCAAAATGTTTTCTGTGAAAGGTAATGAAAAATGATCCTTTTGTGTAACTATGTTCAATGCCTTTAGGTTCACAAATTCACATCTTGTCATTTTTTTTTTGGAACGACAACAATTGATGAAACCCATTCAGTATGCACTATCTCATAAATGAACTCAGCTTCCAATAATCTTTGCAACTCCTTCTTTATAAAATCTGTAACGTTCAATTTGCATCGATAAAATCTCGTGACTTTTGGAAATGCATCAAGTACCAATGAAATAGTATGCTCGACCATGAAAGTAGGAATTCCCTTTAGATCTTTGTAGGAACAAGAGCAACAATCTTGATACCTGACCAACAACTTCCTCAACACACTGAACTAGTCTGCCGAAAGTTGCATTTCAACTCGTACCTTTTTCTCATCTTCCCCTGGCTCAAACTGGATTTATAAGCTACGTCTAGTTGAACTTCTTGTGTTTCTAGCACTTGGTCCTCACGTTCACGATCAGCTTTTGGCATCATAATCACAACATTATCTGGAGTATAACTTTTGAAATGATCCGACATGTCATGTTGAACTTCATCTACTTTCACTTGTTCAAAGGGGTTAACTTTTGTTTTTCGTTTAGATTTCTTGGCTAAAGTCCTTCGAGAGGGCAATGACTTTCTATAGCTCTGACTTGATGAATCATCTTCGATCTTTCCTTTACCTTTATCCAACAAAGGTGGTACATCAACATTTTTGCTAATTTTTGGGTCAACCGTAGAAATTGCCTCATTTGGTGGGTTTTTCCATTTTAGATCGTGTTATAGTGTTGTTTAGCTTTCTTTTTTGTCATCAGTCATGTAGACTTTTGTTTCTTTATAATGACTGTTCTGGTGGTTTCATTGGCTGATCATCAAGAAGACGTCGAACTCCAGATCTTGTAGGATCCATATGGCTTAAGATTTGCTCATCAATAAGTTCTACATTTTCATCATAAGATAAAGCATGACTAACGGGAATAAGCTCATCTTTAATTGGATCCGGAATTGGTTCGGTCGATATTCACGCTACATTCATCATATTGACTAGAAATGTGATGGGTGTATCAAGAGTGCAATTTTCCATAGTAATGTCACTTAATTCTGATTTGTCATCACGTTGACACATGTAATCCTTTGTATAATCAACGAGTTAATTACATTATCAGTTTGAGAATCATAATGGTTTCCCAAAGCTTTTTCTGCTCAGTCACAAGGATGATCCGTTGATTACTACAAAAGAGATGATGAATTAGTAATTAGCAATTTTAACTAGTACATCTTCCACCATGCCGACTGATCGACCAACTTAATCCAACTTAATTACAAAAGTAGCAGGTTTCATCTTTGTAAGACCCCACTTGGCACATAACCAGCCCCATCTATCACTGTTGCCTCACAATCAAAATGTTTATGATGAATTGGCAAGGTGATGTTCCTCTGTTCACTCTCCCAAGCAACCCCTACATTGAGTACTTCCTTTGATTCTTCAAATCTGGCACAATATAGTGGCTCCCGTTGGACTTTTGGTTCAGTTTTGGTGAATCTTTCAGCTAAGACTTCTTTGGCTTGGGGCACCAAATTTAAGAATTCCTCCAATGTAATATCCATCTTACTAGACAAAATATTCACGATCAGCTCTATTTGCAACGCTTCTAGTTCTATTATTTTAAATGGATCTTCCCAATAATGCAATTGGGTATTAACATTAGTATGTTGACGAGATCTATGCAAATCCATTGATGGCACATGTATAGAATGAATCTCTGTTGTAGCTCGAGCATTTTCCAACGCTTTTTCTTCTTGTAAGTCTTTAATCCACTACCTCATATTGTGGGCTTTCTTCTTCTAATAGTTGAAATTTGGATAGACCCAAGATATGATAAGTAGATCATTGGTTGGTACAGATTCTGCAGGTGGTGGTTCAGCAACAACAACTTTCTATTTTTGAGCTCTTGTGACAACCATAACTAGTGCAGATGGATCAATGGATTTCCTTAGAACAAGACGAATCGGGTGGTTTGATTGTAATCATATTCAATGGAGCAATTATTGGTGGTGGTTTTGTTCTAGCTAGACAATCTTTGTAGCAATGTCCATATCCGCATTCTCGACAAAAAGGATTATATTTGCCTTTATTTGGACATTCTACAATTCTGTGATTTTCTCCACATCCAAAACAACCAAGTATCACTCTAACCCATTATCTAGACTGTTGTTGTTGCGCATCAGCATAGATAGCATATTGCTTTGCTCAAGGCTACTTGAGGCTTCTGGCTCCATCATATTGGCATGAGGAGGACAATATTTAATTTTTTTCGGTCGTGACGTGTGTACTTGTTGGTATGTCTGATAGCTAAATTGCGGCCAATTATTCGAGATAGGCCGAGTAAGAGAATCTACCCAGATGGTCCAAGATGAACGACCAATCGGGTGTGTCCAAAAAATCGGTAATAGCCGAATAAGAGAAGTTGGCTGATCAAGAGGAGATGGCCGAACTATTGGATAACGCTGTGATTATATTGATTCCTTTATATTTCTGTAGACTGTCAGGAAGCAAGTGTATTTCTACAGAGTATGCGATTGTGCAAATATTTACAATAGCTTAATGAATGGATCTAGATTAGCAGAGAATAGGGATGGAGAGGATAGAAATCCAACACCCTCGCTTAATCTGGATCCTAGAATGCCATGATAATCAAATTCAAGATAGCACAAAAATTTTTGTGTGCTTCTTGATTCAACCCTTTTGTAAATATATCAGCTCCCATGTACTGGGTTCTACAAAACTTCAAACTTACCTCCTTGTTGAGTATCTTGCTCTTGATGTAGTGGTACTTAATCTCGATGTGCTTGCTCCTAGAGTAAAATCTAGGATTGATCGATAATGCAATGGCACTCTGATTGTTGCACTGTCTCATTGTTGGAGCAGATTGTCTGAGACCAATGTCAGCCAATAAATTCCTCAACCAGATTGCCACTTTGGTAGCTAAGAGGTTGCAATGTATTCTGATTCTGTAGATGACATTGCGATGGAGGTTTGCTTTCAACTGTTCCAAGATATTGGAGCATAAAGACATACCCAAAAGTCAATTTTCAGGTGTCAATATCACCTACACAATTTGCATCTGTATATCCATGAAGAGTATGGATATCGGATGGATCTCCATCACCATAACATATACAAAGGTCTATAGTGGCTCGTACATATTTAATAACCCTGACAAGAGCTTTCCAGTGGATCATGCCAAGATTGGTCATGTATTGACTCAAGGAACTAATGGCGTATGCAAGATCTGGTCTGGTAGAGATCATTGCATACATCAAGGATCCCGATAATAGATCGATATGGATATCCCTTCATTTTTGCTTTCTCCTCATTGGTTTGAGGGCATTGTTTCTTGGATAACTTAAGACCTAGATTCATGGAATTATGTACATGCTTGCAATTTATAAAACTGAATTTTGTCAGTAAATTGTAAAAGTACTTCTGTTGAGTGATATAGAGAAGTCGTTTGCTTCTGTCTCTATGGATTTGAATCCCGAAACAATAATGCGCTTCTCCTAGATCTGTCATCTCGAACTCTTGGGATATCATCCTCTTTGTATCCTTTGTCAGAGCAATGTTGTTGCCAAACAGCAAAGTATCATCCATGTAAAGTTTGATGATGACAAAGAATTGGTTAACAACTTTGAAGTATACATTACAATATGCAAAGCTAGGTTGGAATCCATGATCGATAGAATGTGTTGATTTGATAAAACCATGATCTGGATGATTGCTTCAAACCATACAAAGCTTTATGGAGTTTGCATATCTAGTCTTCTCGACCATTGAGGATATAGCCTTATGGCTGGATCATATAGATGTCCTCCTCGATAACTATATTGAGGAATATTGTTTGTACATCCATCTGGTGTATCTCAAGGTTCGCTGTAGTAGCATAAGAAAGAAGTAGTCGAACGGATGTATGCTTGACAATTGGATTGACGGTTTCGAAGTAGTCGATATCGGGAACTTGAGAAAATCCCCTTGCCACGAGTTGAGCTTTCCTTCTATTGATACTGCCATCTACATTGTATTTGATTTTGAAGATCCATTTGCAGTCAATTATCTTTTTGTCTCGGACAGGCTAAGTTCGAATTCTCGTTGATCATTTAGATGAAGTTTCTAACTATGAAATTCGACCTTGTGTTGGCTGAGTCGTCTGCTCCTGAGTTGCAGCTTCTTCTTCTTCTTCTGGATCTACTGGAAGAAATATAAATTGTCTTCTGAGAAGAGTTAGTTGTAGGGGCAGAAATTGTAGACTGCATCTGGTCCTTGTTTTTCAATCAATAAACTGATCTTCTATGAAAGTCACATCCCTGTTAGTAAAGAATTTACAGGTGTCTATATTATACAGTCTGTACATTCCATCAGAATTGCAATAGCCAACAAAAACTGCTTCAAAAAAATGCTCATTGAGTTTCTTTCTGTTGTCCTTGGGGACATGAGCATAAGTTGTGCATCCAAATACTTTCAAATGTTTAATTGAGGGTTTGAATCCTATCCAAACCTCATAAGGAATTTTGTTGTTGGGAACACTCTTAGTTATGCACTAATTCTGCAAATAAGTTATTGTTGAAAACAACATGCTGCCAAAATGATTTTAACAAAGAAACATGTGTGATCATGCATTTAGCAAACTCGACTAAGGTCTTGTTCTTCCTTTCGGCCAGTCCATTCGACTGTGGAGAATAGGAAACAACAAATTGTTGCTCGATGCCATTGGTTGAGCAATAATCCTTGAGTTTATTTGATATGTATTCACTGCCATTGTCGCTCTTGAGAGCTTTGATTCTTTTGCTTGTCTACAACTCAACATTTTCTTTGTATTTCTTGAAGCACTGAAAAGCTTCAGATTTATGTTTTAAGAAATAGATTGCAGTCCTTTTGGAATAATAATCTATGAAAGTAATAAAGAATTTTGCACCAAGTAGTAATGGTGTTTGCATTGGGCCACACATATCAGTATGTACAATATCTAGCAGATCTTTAGAAATATGTTCTTGATTTGACTTAAATGGCCTTCTTGCCTGCTTTCCTATGACACAGCTTTGGCAGATAGGAGGGTCGACAATTCGGTAGTCAAGTTCAAGAACTGAAGAATGTCTAGACATGTATCCTATTGAAGTATGATTAACACTAGAGTCGTTTCAAAATGCACACAAAAGTGTGCATTTCAAGCACTTATTCAAAAAATCATATCTCATAAACTATGATGAATCACATCAAATCCTTTCACATGTGTGTTCTTCATATATACATTTATCGATTAAAAATTTTGAAACCTTCATTTTGAGCAACTTATAATTAAGATATGATGTGTCAAACATGTGAGGGTATTGATGAAACTTCGATATTTTCACATATGGGACTATATTTTTGGGAATTTTACATTCTGCTGTCTACTCTTAAAAATATTGTATGATTATAGAAACATGGAGATCTATAGAGATAGATATGTGCATTCAAAGTTATCTTTTTAAGTGCTAATAAAAATTACCAAAACTGGAAATATCATATATGAGTGTATAATGCAATGATTTTAAAAAAAAAAAAATTGATTTGTCTACTTTAAGAAGTATTATGTGACCATAGAAACATGTCTCTCAATTTTTTTTCAATTTGGAGTTATGTAGAGATAGCCTATGTGGATCTAAAGTTTACCCATGTCAAGTGCTGAAAAGTACTGAAAATTATTGAAAGGTGCTAAAAAGTTTCAGTTATTTTGGAGGTGTTTTTTATCATCCTTTCTTTGGTTGTCTACTTTCATAAATCCTTTATGACCATAGAAACATGTCTATAATAAAATTCAAATTTGGAGTCCTATAGAGATATATACGTGCACCTAGAATTACCCATGTGAAGTGCTGAAAAGTTCTAAAAATTGAAAATTTTTGGGGGCAAATTGCCATCAATTGAGAGTCAAGTCTAGTTCCACATACAATTGAAAGATTAAAGTTTCAATCATTTGAATGCATGTTATGTCTCATCAAGTGACCAAGGGTTTTATGCGCACTTTTGTGCGCACGCACAAAAAATGTGTTAAAAACAGCTCTAGTGTTAAGGTGACCAAGTCTATAATGCCAAATCAATTATTTATTGATAGATGTGGAACTGCTTAAAGCACGACAACCACAATATTACAATGACTAAGCCTATAGAGATATCCTTGTCTCTTTCTGAGTGCAAGAACTCTCCTGCTATTATCAAGAATTTGACAAGAATCTGTCTGAAACTCTACCCTATGTCCTAAATTTGTGATTCGACTGACAAACAACAGATTGTCATCAGATTTGGAACATACAATATGTTTGGTACTAGTTTCGACATTCCATTCTAAAAAAAGAGTACCTTTACCTTCAATTATGTGGGAGATGTTGTCTCCAAGGTGAACGAATTTCTTGGTGCTGTAGGCCGAATAATTGATGAACCATTCTTGATGGCTTGTCATGTGTTGCATTGCTCCAGAATCGAGGAACCATTCCTCCGATTGTTCGACATGTCTATGGCTCACATGAAGACTTCCTGCTCATCATCTTCTTCTTGGTTCTTCTGTTTCGTGTTGGCTGCATGGGCTTGCTGGTCCAGTTGCTTCTTCTTGTCGATGTTAAACCTCAAGATTCGATAGTCCTGGATTTCATGATTTGCCCTCTTGCAGTATCTTCAGAAGAGTCTCTCTTGTCCTGAGCAGGTGGCTGATTCTGGGTCTTCTGTGTCTGCCTCTAATTGTTGTCGTTTTGTCGGACAACTTTCTCTTACTATTGCTTCCTGGTGTTCTTCTTCGAGAATAATGCTTGTGAGTCGTTGAGATGGAGGACGAGGATGCTCCATTCCTTCTTGTTTCCTCCTACAACAGCATGATCAAGACTCTAGACAATGTTATATTTGAGTGTGTGGTTATCATCATCACCCGGTTTCCATAAGAGGATGGCAAACTGGACAATAAGGTCATAACAGCGTCAAAGTCTTTGACTACTAAACCTACTGCCGCCATATGCTCTAATAGAGTCTTAAATTCATTTATGTGATTTTGAATAGAATCATTATTTGACATTCTGAGTGAGAAGAACTTTCTCCTCAGATGCAGTTTCAAAGTGACATCTCCCACTTCGTATAATGTGCTTAATATATCCCAAGCTTCTTTCGAGAATTGGGCTTTTCTGATATCACCAATCTGTGTGTCGAAGATGTTAAGGGTGATCAAGGCGAATGCCTTGCTATCCTTGAGCTTCCACTTGGAAATGGCTTGCTCATCGACAGTGGGAAGTAGTTCGGTTCCAGCGACTATCTCCTAGAGTAGGCTTGGCCATTAGTACTACTCTCATCTTGAAGTTCCATAGGTGGTAATTTGAATCGTCGAGTTTTTCTACCATTAGAGCAGACTGTGGTTGTGAATCCATTTGGAATTTTAGGTTGAGTATTATGCAAATAGTAGATTAATGTGACTGAAAATATTTATAGCTGCTATCCACACTATATCAGAATGATCGTTCTGATAATGTCAGCTCTGAATGCATACAGAGATCAGAGCAAATGCTCTGATACCATATTGGGATTCGGTGTAGTTCCCGTCGCAACAAAGAGAAGCGACCAAGGAATGTACATGCAAATATGTCTATCAGATTCAGATAGATCGAGATCTGTCTTACTTGATCACAGCTTCTAAGTTGCTAGATCTAAATAGTTGATTCTATAGCCATGCACAAATTATCATGTTTATCAGATTTAGCTTTGCGGAAGCAGTTTGGGTACATTTATTAGAACGACAGATCGAGTAGTGCTATCAATCACATGAAACAATTTAATCTACGAATAATTTTATTTGAAAGCATGAATCTATGTGACAATAAAACAAATAAGCATTCAGCATACACAACTTGAGTCGCTGGAACATTACTGATTAGTCGTGTAGAAAATACAGTCTAGATGCAGATAGAGAGGCGTTATTTCTGAGACGGTACTCCGTGATAACAGAAAGAAAGAACAAGACAATTGTGCTCTCAACAGATAGAGAATTCAGCTAACCGAGCAACTGATAAGTTGCTAGATATATACACATGGCTAACTAATTAAAAGAATAGTTAATTGGTGGTTTACAAATAGGTTAAGGCACTACATGCTGTTGGTAGTTGTCGTCGGACAATATTTAATTTTGTCCGGTCGTGACGTGTGTACTTGTTGGTACGTCTGATACCCAATTGTGCGAGATAGGCCGAGTAAGAGAATCTACCCAGATGGTCTAGGATGAATGACCAATCGGGTGTGTCCAACCAATCGATGATAGCCGAATAAGAGAAGTTGGCTGATCAAGAGGGGATGGCCGAACTATCGGGTAACGTTGTCACCAATTCCTTTGTATTTCTACATAATGTCAGGAAGCAAGTGTATTTCTGTAGAGTATGCGACTATGCAAATATTTACAACAACTTACTGAATGAATCTAGATTAGCAGAGAATAGGGATGGAGAGGATAGAAATCCAACAAGTGGTCCAGTAGACGATGTGGCTCGTCGTGCGTGCCTGCGGGCCACGTGCGGGATCCCATCCCCACCGCCTAGCCACCCACCATCATTTCCCTTTGACTCCAAAAGGGCTGGTACCAGAGGACAAGGGTACATTGTCTACAATGAGCTTATATGTGGGTTCTGTTACAGTCTCCATTTGCTTATGGGACGAATGCACTCTTTTTGGTGTCTTTTTAGATACAGCCGCTTTGTGCGTAGCTTGCATCCTCCAACAGTACTCAAAAAGGAGTTTGAGGTGCATGATCTTGGTCTTTTGCATCATATCTTGGGAATAGAGGTATTTAGAACTTCTCAATTTACATTCATATGTCAAGAGAAGTATGCTCATTCTATTCTAAAAAGATTTCATATGGTAGATGCTAAGTCTTGTGATACACCAATGGAGTCAAATGTAAAGCTAACTATAAGAGGTAATGAAAGATCCTTTGAGAACATTAATCTCTATAGGAAGCTAGTTGGTTCACTCATATATCTAACCATCACAAGACCTGATATTAGCTATTGTGTTGGTAGATTAGGCCAATTTATACAAAATCCTAGTGTGGAGCATTGGAAGCTAGGCAAGAGAGTATTGAGATACATCTTGGGAACAAGAGATTTTGGCATTTTTTTTTATGGAGGATCATCACCTAACTTGTTTGGATTTTCAGATTCGGACTTTGCTGGAGATCAAATGGATAGAAAATCTATAAGTGCACATGCTATTTTCATAGGTGATGGAGCTGTGTCATGGATGTCAAAGAAACAAGCTACTATCTCATTGTCATCTTGTGAGGCCGAGTACAAAGCTCTTA
This sequence comes from Diphasiastrum complanatum, assembly GCA_029204225.1. Lineage (NCBI taxonomy): Eukaryota > Viridiplantae > Streptophyta > Lycopodiopsida > Lycopodiales > Lycopodiaceae > Diphasiastrum > Diphasiastrum complanatum. The sequence continues at coordinate 27,821,443 of CM055093.1, forward strand.
CATCTTGCACAAAGGAGGATCAAGATTATGGTAAATGATCTTCACTTGCTGGATTTTTCAGAGAGTCCAATCATCTTTTGTGACAACATTTCAGCCCAAAGATTGGCAACCAATCCTATCTTTCATGCAAGGAGCAAGCATATTAAGGTGGCGTGAGAGAACAAGTCATGGGAAAGGAAGTGGAGCTTCAACATGTTTCTTCAAGGGAATGTGTGGCTGATATCTTCACCAAAGCATTGGGAAAAGACTTGTTTATGAAGCATAGAACATCACTTGGTGTACTATCTAAATCTATGCTAAAACTAGTTGAAGAGGGAGTGTGAAAATTGTCAACTAGTCTCGACATTTTATTTGATATTTTTGGAGGCCAAAATGAAATCTCAACTTAGAGATAGTTTCATATTTGTCAATAAAGGCCTAAATAGTGGTATTACTATTTTTGGCAAGTAGATAAGTGGATGAGATTGTGTTGGACCCATTCTAATTGGTCAATATTAGTACATTGGACTAGTAATTCTAGGTTTTTGGCTAAGTACCTAGAAGTTGCCATTTTAGGACATACTTAGGGAAAGTGTCTACATGACATATTGGCTGTTATAAATATCTATACATGCGTGGAGAACAGATCATTGTTTTTTCTTATGATGTGGAGAATTCATCTTTGTTGATTCTATGTCCATCTCTTATGGTTTTCTCATGATATCTAGACTTTCTATGTGTAGAATGTTGATTTTCTTGTTGGTCTAGCTTTCACATGTGTGGAGTATTGTACTGTACTGCTGCTGTATGGATAGGGACAGTACTAAGTCACATCTAAGTGGTTATGATCAGATCTTGATGCATTTCTAAATTCTAGCATGCATAAAGTTGAGTTTTCTATGTTGTTGATGAATCTAGATGTGTAATTCAAATTGGCTAAAGATCATTTTTGGATCAGATGAGTTTTGATCTCTGATTTTTCACATGCCATTCGCCTCATGACGAAACATTGTGATGATTCATTTTTGAATGATGCCATAGAGTAGTATTTAAAAAAGGAGTGTTGACTCATTGAATAGTGTGGTACCAACAAAAATAATTAGCGAAGATATGCTTGTTTAAAACATACTAGTTTGGTGACTAACTTGAACACATACTAGGCAAAATACCAAAGTTACTAAAATAGCATACATTTTATTGTGTTACAATATGGATAGATGTTTTCTTTGGTAAAGCTTCATTCCTAACTTATGATACTGGTAATTGTTATGTACTACGTATAGGCTTGTAGGAAGCCTGAGCTTCAAGAGCAACGAGGCATGCTATAGTTGGTATTCAACCTAGGCCCTACTCCTAGCCAATACAGAACATAATCTATGAATTGAGAGTTGACATCTCATTTACTTCAAGAAGAGTTTGTACTACCTTGCATAGTAGTTTTGCTCTCAGCAAATGAGAGTGTGCCACATGAGCAAAAACTCTCCAAAAAAAAATCGTGCACAAATAGATATACACCTTATATTGCAAGCAAAGAGTTAACCCTAATTATAAATCACAAGTGTCAATGACTCACTGGGTGAGCTTGGGGAATTAGATTTTTTGATTTTGACATGAATTTCCCTTTCGCCCAAGTGTAAGGGGCCAAGTGTGAGCATGTGTCATGGTTAGGTGAACTTCCCTTTTACGTGCCATGCCACACATAGTCTTTGACAACTTTAAAAACTTTTGCAAAAACCAAAAAGTTCTCTTACAACTACAAAAAAGAGTGCCAACAAAGTCACCAACCTCCATTTGGTCCCAAAACGCCTGTGAACAGCCACATACAGGTTTCTAGCCTCTTCCATTGCATCCTTGGGCTCCACGTGGCACAACAATATCACCCGCTGACGAGACCTTAGCACACCCATATTTTTCCCTTGCACGGCATTTCCCATATTTACGTAATAATAAATAATTGCGTTACGTTCGTGTTTTTTCTCCACAGATGGGAGTCGAACCCCTGACCTCAGGGAAAAGGAAAGAGTGCAATTGCGTTCACAGGAGAGGGAAGCGAAATCCTCGAGAGAGAGAGAGAGGGAGGGAGAGAGAGAGAGAGAGAGAGAATGGCGATGGCTTCGCAGCAATGATGAAATAAAAGAATGGTGCGTTCGTTTGCGGGCTCAATTCCACTCAATTTAAGGAGTAGTATCGGCATCTGTTTCTCTGGTCTAATTGAACGAACAGATTCTTTCAAAGGTTGATGTTAGATGGTGCTATTTTCCTGAATTGCATTGACTTATCCTTGGAAAACTTCTTCCTGGTGATGGATTAGGCAGCTGAAGGAGTGGAACTGGCATGGCTGTTTGTTTTGCAATCCAATGTGCTTGTTTTTTCATGCCATTTCTGTATTTAAAGGATTCAGAGTCTCATAGTTTTCATAGCCTGGTTGGGCATGTCGCTTTGGCTTCTAGCAGCACTTCAAGTTGGCTGCCTCTGTGCATCTTTTGAGTGCTGAACTTGTCCAATTGTCGTCTATTTTGGAAGACACTTAACCATTGATCAGATGAAAACCTAGTTTTCACTTCCTTTTTTGTTTGAAAGGGTGGCAGTTATCCTCTAAATTTGCTGTTTGTCTGCGTTTTTCTGAACAACAGACCTTTTAAATGAGAAGATATTGTTAGCACATTCGTATTTTTTTAACTGTAAGAGGAACGCCATCTCCTCATATCAATTTTGTAATTCACATTCATGCCAGCATCCCTATTGGTACACGTGACACTACTAGCCAGATGTGTTGGATGGAAAGCCTTTGCTTCTGTCATATGAGTCTTTCTTGCACAAAACAAGTTAAAATATTTCCTCTACGAATTAAGTCGCAGAGAGGTAGAGCTGGCAATCATGGATTCTAGATTTAATAGATGCTCCAGGTCGGTGCCCAGGGTCTCTCATTTATTATTACACTTTTCAAGGCAGCTTTTTCCCCATTGTCGCCAGCAAAGCAGTGGCAAAAGCAGTTGTTGCAGCGTGTTATTTGTACTACTTGTCATTCCACCGGATGATTGTGGCATTTTTCCTGTGGTTGCCTCCTTTGGCGGGGTGGTTGTGCAAGAACAAGTAATGGGGAATTGTTTCTAGATTCTTCATGCAATCAAACGATCTATTTGTTGGCCTGAACAAGATGCAGGTACTGCCAGCTCCCAGCGGTTCCCCAGCAGATCTGATTTTAACCAAAAACCATATAATTGATACAAGATGTGGCTGCTTCCGTTTTTCACACAATACCCATGCCAGACAATTTTCTCTCCATTCACAGCTATGGCGACTTCTTGGACGTTTTCCCTCATGTAGATTGAATCCAAGCTATTATTTGTTACACATAAGTGATTTGAAGGTGCAGCATCTATCAATACCTTGGTGCCCTAATCCATTCTTGGGCAGGAGAGCAATTAGGCCCACAGGTATTAGGACAACTAATGATCTTCTAAACCCGGGGCTATTTCTGGACAAAACATCATTCTTAAACAAGGTAAACGGTACATACAAATGCTTTACAACTGTGGGCAAACTTTCTTCGGTCGGTTTAGGATCCCATATTGGAAGCCTTGTTCCAAAATTTGTCCCTGATGCTGGAGCTACAATAGCAGAGTTTGCAAATAATTTCGAGGCATTAAGCTTAGCAGCTCTCTTTACATTGGCTTGCGGGGCTGTTTTGATGAAATACTCGGGGGCCAAGCAAAGCAGGAGCAAAGACCTTGATACAGGGTCTGTTGTAGAGGAGGCAAATGTTTCATTTGGTAGATGGATGCTACTTCTAAGGCCTACTCCATTTAATCGCTTTGTTATCACCAGATGTCCATCCATATCTATGAATTTAACAGCTGATTTAGACTTAGATGTTTCCCAAAAATTGCAGCTTTCAAGTCATCAACTTGTGTCACTTTCTACAGGGATGTCACAAACAGTTTTGACAGTTGATTCTTGCAAAAAAGAGATAGAAGTCAAGGATGAAGGCTTTTATTACAATTGCAAAGAAGCTAGAAAGATAGACTATCAGAGATATTGTCTTCCCACACAAGATGGTGGTGTGGTAGCATTGGACTGGCCCAGGCATTTAGACTTAGCTGGGGAGCATGGACTTGACACCACATTGCTTCTCGTTCCTGGTACAGCTAAAGGTAGTGCAGATGAGGGACTTGGAATTTTTGTAGAAAGAGCATTGAAGAATGGTTACTTCCCTGTTGTGTTGAATCCGCGTGGGTGCGGAGGATCTCCTCTTACAACCCCCAGGTATGCCTTTTTCACAAGGTTTTTGCAACAACTATTTCTTCGATCTCCTTTCCATTAATGAAGTTCAGCATTTGGAGTGGATATTGTACCAAATTCTAGGAAATATTTGGATTACAAACTTCCACTTCTCACACTGTCCATAGACATAATATTTGTTTGGCTTCATAGCGTCTTATATATATTTGCTTATTAAGTTGCTCCTAGTTGCATCCAGTCTGTTACGTCCAGATTTGAGAAAGTTTATTTCAAGGTTCCACATAATGTTGCATCAACATTTAGAGTAACATGCAACTGAAGCTGCTTCACACGTATCCATCGGTTTTATAACCATTATATTGCTTCAGTTATATTTCAAATAAGCTACAGTGCATTGAAAAAATTGTTCCTGACGCCTACCCAATATTTAAATGTTCAGAAGTTCTATGGAAGTCCATCTCAATAGCTGCAAATGAAGCAATTTCTGTGCAGATACCTGCATATTTTCACTGTATAGCACACACTTTGTCCAATATTTGTATTCAATTTGGTTCGGTTTTAGTCTTCAGCTTTGTAACAACAAAGCACAAAAATCAATCACCACATACTCAGGACCTTACAAACTCATGAGTAACCCTTGTCTCAGAAGGGCCACATGCATCATTTTTTGGCTCAACTTCCAGGATGTTATCCAGATCTGGATGTGCACATCCAGGAACTCAGCCTACTTCCTGGATGTCAAAAAATTTGGTTCCTGGATGTGGTGCATCAGGAACTGACTTAACTAGAACATCCCAGAAGTGCAAGCTCTTGAAAATGGACGTGTTTGACAAGGCTTGCACTTCCAAAACTGGAGGCTCATCCTGTGGGTGCATCCAGGATGCACACTATGCATGTGACCCTGCAGAGACGTCTTGTCACATGGATAGAAAGTTTCCATTATATTATTTCATGAAAAGTATGTCAGACTAACAAAGTGGTGAGTTTGTTACTGGTTTTTATTCAGCAAACTGCACATAGTGTCTAGGGTCTTGTTCAGACCCTCTAGGGACCCACACTATGTTGATCTATGCCCTAACCATATCTTTTAGCTCTTTGGAATGTTTCTTTGAGGTTTTCAAGAAAACTACAGAGTAGTATTATTCATTCTTCAGTTGATTGATTTGGTTCTTTAAGTTCACTGTAGGAGACTCACTTGCAGTTCCTTTGGAGGAGGGTCTGTGATCTGCTTCATGTGGTGATCTCAGTTGGAGATTTTTATATGATTTTTCAATTTGTTCTCTTTAATTCGCTCATGTGATATTGTGGTGCTAACTTGGTATCAGAGCATTTTACAGGGTTGGTGGGATTATCTTCTTGCAAGCAGAACTTTTTTTTCCCAGCTCGTTCATTGTTGCTGTTTCATGCAACATACTTGACGTTAGGAGCTATGGCTGCCTTTTTCTTTTCATTGATGCCCTTTTTTTATGTAATATAACTCTGTTACCGAGGCTGCAGATTCTATGCATTCATTGCCAACTTTTTGCGACTCCATCAATAAGCACTGTTTTAGGACAAGGCGAGATGTTTCTTGTAGGAAGAATAAGAGGTCTGAAATTCCTATGCTAATATTCTGATATGACAAGGCTCAATTTGTAGCTTCGAGATTTGAGGGGGCAGTATTTTTAGAGCACCATGGATCCTAACCTATCGGGCAACACTAGGACATGAGACTAACCTTCCAGGCATAGAACACAATATGCAATGTTCTACTATATTAGTCCGATACAAACTACTACATTTTCCATCATCTCATAAAAGGTATCATTTAACAGCATACTTTAATCCACAAATCATAGTTGCCCAGAAACGCGTTTCTGGGCAAAAACGTTCCCAGAAGCGCTCGAAAAAAAAAACAGAATATAAAATGTTCCCCTGGCGCGTCCGCGTCCGGACGCACGTCCGCATCCGCCCCATTCATCGAGAGAGAGAGAGAGAGAGAGAGAGAGAGAGAGAGAGAGAGAGATAGCGCGGGGGGGTGACATGTCTTTTTACTTCAGTATGGTTTCAGCCATGATTCAGTATTACTATGGTTCAGTATGATTCTACAACGTGTTAGTATGGTTCCTTATGAATTTAGTTCGGTTTGTTGTGACCTTAGGTGGAGAAGAAGAAGAAGAAGCTTTATTAATATCTTTTCCATGCCAAAAGGCATATAAGACGAATGAAATACATCCAAGTATGATAGAAGCTAGATGGACCAATGCCGTCGAAACAAACTTACTGCACAAACACAAAAGCGACCACTAAGAAGAGAGAGAGTTGTAGTCTAGGATTATATGGTACGGAGACAATTTCCATGGACAACTCTTCATTTTTCTAAACTCTGCTCTAACTCAATCGAAGCTACACTCTCAATATTAGCTTTTTGCCTGGTCTCAACAAAATGAATGTTACCATCTCTGTAGATCATGCGTCTGCCTGTATCCTTTGCTTCTTGAAGGGCTTTTTGCGTTCCACAACTTGTACATAAGTAAGATCTTCATCTAGAAAGATCTTAGTATCTTTTAGTTTAGGTCGGCATTGTAGCACATCTCGCCTAGACTCCAGTGAAGTGAAGCATAAGACGAGTATTAATGTCCTTCTTGGTACTCCAAGCGGTGTCCAAACCTTTGCTATTGTGCTGGAGGTTTTCGTCCAAAAACTTTTTGGCTTCTCCAAGAGCATCCTGAGAGTTAGGGATGCCTCTTACACGTAAATTGCGAGCCTTTTGCTCTTGCAATCGGCTCTCAATGAACGTGGCGGAGATGAAAGAGACTGGGGCACTAGATTTACCTGGACATTTAAGGATGTCCGCCCATGAAGCCTCCCTGTGGTGTTGTTCTTCACTTTCCTGGACTGTTTGTGTGGGTATACTTTCTTTAGCCTCTGTGACCTCTTTCTTAACATCTTCAATGGAAGATTCTAGTCGCTGAATATGTGAAAGCAGTTGCTGGATAGTCTTATGTTGAGCATTGATCATTGCCTTATGATATTCCACTATCTTATTGTTGCACACAAGCTCACAAACCCTAAGTAAATACACAAAATTACCGAGCAAATCCGTCACTTTATTAATCTCAAGCAAATGTACATAGATCAACAAGAAAACATGAGAGCTCTGCTGCAAGTCTCCTCCCAACCATAGCTGCATAGGAATACCATAATCATAATGAGGAATGCCTGACAAGGCTCACCCTATATCCCCTCAAGCACCCCTTAACCCTGACACATCCTAACGTCGACACATGGCAAACTCCATGCACAGCCGACACTTTCCACTTGGCAGTACCCTGACACATAGGCAAGCTAGTAGGTGGACAGTCTGACACGTGTCACTCATGCATTGGACCAAGTGTCCCAATGAGCATATGACACATGTCCTGTTGACCCGTCCATTGACCGTCTGACAAGTGTCACTCATGCACTGGACCAAGTGTCCCAGTGAGCATGTGACACATGTCACGTTGACCAGTCAACCCTTCCTACTTTTTAGGAGGTCAGTCCAGCAGACTCTCATGAGACCCAGTACCCCCTTGGCCATCTCGTATTTAGTCACTATAACAAATATTTACATTGCAATTTACAATTGTCTCCACAGGTCGGTGACTTAGCCGTTCACAATTTAATAATTACAATTTACCATACATCGGGCAAAGGGATTCGAAGTACATGTGACATCCCTTCCCTCCTCAGATGACATCGTCCTCGATGGCAAAGTCTGGATACTGTGCATGCAACCCATGTGCGGTCTCCCAGGTAGCATCACTGAGAGGTCGTCCATGCCATGCAACCAAGTACTCACTTCCGCAACCGTCTATGCCTCCGGTCCAATACTCTCGCTGGTCCATGCATCACCTCCCCCATGTTTCTGAAACTATACAAGGCCATCAGCCATCAAGTTATCACCATCATGTAAAACCTTCTTTAAGCGTGAAACATGAAAAACAGGATGAACCTTACAACCAACAGGCAAATCCAATTCATAAGCAATGCTATTAATCTTTTTAACAATTTTCCAAGGTCCACAGTATCTAGGTGACAACTTATAACACTTCCCTGTCTTTAGGGTTTTCGAGTCCTTTGGAATCCTGAGAAATACCATATCTCCTTCCTCGAACTCTCTTGGCGTACGATCCAGATCAGCATATGTCTTTGCCCGATCCATCGCCGCTTTTACATTTTCCTTAGCTAACTCCAACATCTATTGCATGTGAGTTAGGAATTCCATAGCACTAGGTGTCTTATGAGGCATACCTATAGTAATTGGATTGGCTGGTCTAAAACCATAATTTAGCTCGAAAGGACTCATCTTCGTAGATGCATTCTTTTTATCATTATAGGCAAACTCCAACAATGGTAGGTAACGTTCCAATTGCGTTTGCCTTTCACTCACATACGCCCTAAGCATGTCTTCCAAGGTTTGGTTAACTCTCTCAGTCTGCCCATCTGTTTCAGGATGATCAGAACTACTCATTCCCAACTGCACCTCTAACTTCTCAAATACTACAGTCCAAAAATTGCCAGTAAAACGAGAATCCCTGTCAGACACAATGGATCTAGGTAATCCATGAAGTCTGAATACATGCTGTATAAACAAATCAGCCGTACCAGATGCATCAATCTTATTACTAGTTGGGATAAAATGAGCCATTTTTGTGAGTCTGTCAACCACAACTAGGATAGCATTATGTTGCTGCTGCGTATGCGGTAAACATGTAATAAAGTCCATGGAAATACTCTCCCATCTCCCTTCTGGTATAGGTAACGGGCGTAATAATCCAGGCACTTTAATCCTTTCAGCCTTATTAACTTTACACTTAAAACAATGTGTCACATAATGGTTTACTTCTTTCTTAAGTCTCGACCACCAAAAGTTACGTCGTATCAACTCATAGGTCCTATCCACACCAGGATGACCAGCACTAGGGCTATCGTGATAGCGATGCAAGATCCTCTTTTGCAGCACCTCACAAGCTGGAATAAGAGCCTTGCCATTTCTCATCACTATTCCATCTTCTATGGAATACTTAAGATAAGTGCGAACCAAGGTAGAAGAGCTCTCCTTTTGAGACTCTGCATGGCCATGACTCACCTCCTGTTCCACTTTCTTACAGTGAGGATCTTCCTGCTGAGCCTTTCTTGTCTCAGATAGTAAGTCATTTTCAATGACTACAAATGACATCTGATACACCACACGAGATAGTGCATCTGCCACACGATTCTCGGCACCTTTCTTGTACCGAATCTCCATTAGGAATTCCTGCATGAGCTCAGACCATTTATCTTGCCGGCCTCTAAGGTCTGGCTGCTTACAAAAGTATCTCAAGGTATCATGATCAGTGAATACCTCAAATTCCGATCCATACAAATAATGCCTCCATGCCTTTAATGCATGAACTATGGCATACAACTTTTTCTCATGGAACAGCTCCCACAACAATGTCAATCGCATCCGTATCTATAACATAGGGCTTTTGAGGGTCTACAATTTTTAGAGTGACGCACTTAGCAATAGCTTGCTTCAACTGATCAAGGCTTGCTTGCTACAGTTCAGTCCACTCACCAAATCTATTCTTTTGAGTCAAATCAGTCAAAGGTGCTGCAATATAGGAGTATTTCTTAACATATTTTCTATAGAATACTGCCAATCCAAGAACGGAGTGCTGTCAAATCAGTTGGCACAGGCCACGTAACGATCACAGCAACCTTCTTAGGATCTGGCCTTACTCCATTGGGGCAGATACGACCTAGTTATTCCCCTTTTGCCTCTCCGATCATTCTTGTAAAAAAGAAGGATGGATCATGGCGTATGTGTGTGGATTATCGAGGTTTGAACAAGATAACAGTTAAACATCGATATCCTATGCCACATATAGATGATTTGCTTGATGCCTTGTCAGGTGCCACTGTGTTCAGTAAAATAGACCTAAAGAGTGGATACCATCAGGTTAGAGTTTGTGAAGAGGATGTACACAAGACTGCCTTCAGAACTCGGTTCGGTCACTATGAGTATCTTGTGATGCCATTTGGATTGACTAATGCCCCAGCTACATTCATGATGATGATGAATGATGTGCTCAGACCGTATATGGGTAAATTTGTCGTAAACTTTGTTGATGACATTCTGACTTATAGTGCAGGTGAGGTCAAGCATATGGCTCACCTTAGGACTATGTTGTCTACTTTGAGGGAGAACACTTTGTTTGCCAATAGTAAAAAAAGTGAATTGTTTAAAAAAGAGATTGAGTATCTTGGTCATGTAGTGTCTGGGTATAAATTCAATCTTATGTTCAACATTCCTCTTAGGAGGTAAAACAGATGGAAGATCATCTATGAACACATCTGAAAACTCTCTCCTAATTTTTTGATCCAAATTGGCAATAGCACTGGTTTGCACACACTGCATGCTACTCTGACTAGTGTTAGTAGACATGTCAAGTAGAAAGCAAACACACATGTACTCACAATGGATCCTACGCAACTGCGTAGCTGAAACAAGCGGTCCAGGAGGCACATCCCGCTCACCACGAAGGGAATGCATCACACCATCAAACTGGAACTCATACACATGAGTATCCTAGGCTATGTGTGGCTTTCCATCAGCCATTTCCATCAGCCATCTCTGTACCCTTTCCATCAGCCATTTCCACTATGTACTAGTACTGGGATGGTTGAGTATTCACACCTAACTTCCGTACCAAAGTTGAATTCAACACATTATGAGAGGACCCAGTGTCAAATAGAACCTGACCATCTCTACCACAGAGCTGTCCTCGCATAACAATAAGAGAAGTGTTAGGAAATTGATACCCTTGGCGAGCCGATTTTGACAAAAGCGCTGGTGGAGCCGTGTCCACTCTCCTGACCACCGAAACATTCATGAGGCGTGGAACATCTGGATTGGCTTCCTGCTCGATCTCTTCCACTATCATAGGGTCATCACCCTGGTTCATCTGATCCACCTGAAGATTATATGTGGTCCACATCAAGTTTTGTGGACATTCCTTCCACCTATGTTGTCCCAAACATCCAAAACAGAGGTTCTCCCTCTTTGCACGTTCTTGGTCCTGAGGTGACAACATTGAAGGACGCTGACCCTTTTGGGCATTGGGCTGCCCATACAACCCTTTGCCTTTTGGAGCCCCTGCACCCTTCTTCCTTTGGTCACCCCGAGCTTGCCACTGATTGGTTTGACCTTCAAACTTTCTCTTTTTGTTCCATTTGCCCTTGCGTCCCCAAGGTTGCTGACCACTTGTACCAGCTACCGCCACAGGATCCGGGCCTTTTTTCCCATCTTCATAATACAAAGCCATCTGGATGGCTCCCCGCATATCATGAGATTGCTCCTTCCGCACGAAAGGGCGAATACTCTCTCGAAGTCCCTCCACAAAGTGAAATATTTGCATGTACATAGGAACTTCATGAGGAATGTGTAACAACGCCTCTCGGTACTTGTCTGCATAATCCTGCACGCTCAAGTTACCCTGCTTCAAATAAGACCATTGTTGCATGGCTCTGTTGTCTTCATCCATAGGCACCCAGTTTTGCGCAAACATTTGCCGGAATGCCTCCCATGTGGTTGGAACTAGGTCATCCTTTTCCACCTTCCTCCACCACCTTTGTGCTGACTCTTGAAAAGGATATGTGGCTTCAGCAATCATCTCAGTTTCATCGTCTATGCCACACATCTGGAATGCTTTCTCGCACTTTTGCAACCAATTCTCAACGACATCAATAGTTCTCATAGATACTGCTCCAGTGAACTTCGGAGGTTTTAAATCTTTGATAGTAGGTAGCTTTCTCTTTCGAAACCCCAACTCAGCTTCATGGCCCGTTGACAATGTCCTTTCTACTTCCATAGCTGTACCACTGACTCTCTCA